>JAOXJK010000001.1:117306025-117320690 GCA_025774025.1 Xenus cinereus
TTGAACACTTCCAGGGATGGGGCATCCACAACTTCTCTGGGCAACCTGTTCCAGTGCCTCACCACCCTCACAGTAAAAAATTTCTTTCAAGTATCTAATCTAAATTTCCCCTCTTTCAGTTTAAAACGATTACCCCTCATCCTATGACATTCCCTGACAAAGAGTCCCTCCCCATGTCTCCTGTAGGCCCTTTTTAGGTGTTGGAAGGAAGACTCCATCTCCTATTATAGCACCAGGATACTGTGATGATCAAACTGCCCAGTACTACTGATTTTAATACCAGGATTTTCAGGAAAGTTCATAGGTGTGTTGTCATTCTCAGGAAGTCTAATGCCCACTCTGTTTTCTGGTATTACTGTATGACCCAGGCTACTATAGTGGGGCTTGAGCCTGTGGGTAAAACCTGCTCTTTTTCTGTTTTCTTTCAGTGTGAAGACCAGAAAGTGGAATTATTGTATGACACCTTAAAGCGAGTTGGTGACAGCTTTTCACAGACCTTTCCGGCATCCATTTCCCTATCACTACATTCATCCACCAGCTATCTTGGCTTTTTCATTGGTGACAGCCATGCAAATATCCTCAAAGACTTTGCTCTGGCATTCTCATCAGAGGCTGCAGCCCTGGCAGGTAGGACCAACATCAGAAGGAAAATGGGTGGATTGTAGCACAAATGCTTAGACATGGTACTTGAAAGCATCTCCTATGTCTTCAGGGAGCATAGCTGATGTTTTATGCCAGCAAACACCCTTTCTTTCTACAGATTTGAAAATAACATGGCTAGGTGAGCACGTTTTAGACTTTGAAGACACTGTGCTTTTGTCTAGAAGCTGAAATGGTTGTCTGTGTAACTTGATAGGCCAAAATTAGGATAACCCAGACCTCCATCCCCATGGTGCTATGGCCCAGCCTGGTGGCCTGACTGCATGGCTGAGGAATAAATAAGTCCTAATTCCCCCTCCAGCAACATCCAAGGCAAACTGCATCACCAGTGGAGACTGAAGGCACATAGCTCCAGAATAGCTTCATCTGGGAGAAATGAGTTGAGTACATCTCAAACTGGGAGAGGAATTCAAACCTGTTAATTTTTTTTTTCTCCCAGCTGAAGCCAGGGAGCAAATCCAGTCCAAATTTGTGAGTTATTTTGGCATGATTAAAACCATGGCATTCTGCAAAACAGTCACTCAGCAGAACTATGATCTACTCTACTACTAATGACTATGGTATTCCTGTATCATGTAAAGCATACATGACAAAACAAGAAGAAGAGCTTTAAATGATCTTCACTTCTATGTTGTGACATGATTGTTTTATTCCTAGATTGCCATGTGAAGCCCAGCCTAAAGCAGCTCCACCTTACCTTGGCTCACAGGTTTTATCCTCACCATCAGAAGACTTTGGAACAATTGGCCAAGTGCATTAACCCAGAAGAGACCTGCCAGTGGGTAGCTGCTCTCTACTCACGGGACATGCGTTTTGTGCATTACCAGGTACTATCATCAGACATATTTAATTTCCTGAGCCCATGGTCAAACCATTTGCTACAGTCATCTTGCCTTCTTTCTTTTTTTTCATTAAGAAAATCAGCGCATGCACAGTACACTGTTTCAAAAAGTATGGTTGTTTCAAGGATTTCTTTGGGTTGAAAAACTGTACTTATAAATGAATAGAAGACACCTTTATGGTAGCCTGCTTGACCTGCATGTCAGCAAGATTCTAATTCCAAACTGCAGCAAAAAAAACCCCAACCTAATCTTACCAGGACATGGGAAAATAAGAGAGACAGGAAATTCTGATGTTTGAATATTTGCTAGGATTTGTCAGAACAAAGCTTTGCCATAAAATTGCATTCAGCAAAATTAGTTTTCATCATTGTTCCAGCCATGATGAAAACTGCATGGATTAATTATTGGTGAGCAGACCACAGTTCTCGGTGATGATTTTCAGTTCAACAGACTCCTGGTTAAAGCCAGTAAACACTTTTCCAGTTCTCATTTCCAAATTTAAATTATGGAATGATCAACATTTTTTACTCAGATTAGTATATCTCTTTGTCACAAGTCTCATATTGGATTTTGGTCACGCTCAGGAGAGCTGCAAGTATCACAAAAATAGCTGATAACGCTTTTGTTGTGTCTGCTTTCAAGTAAGTCTGTACTGGATAGAGGAAAAAAAAAAAGTATTTTTATGAAAACCAAGTGCCTATTTTTACACATACTGCAATTGTGGTAGAGTCTTCCTTTTTTCTCTGCCGAAGTGCTGTTAAAGAGCATGCTGCAGAGTGGAAAATAGCACTGGTCACTGTATCCAGTGGAGAGTTGAGCAAGCATCCCCTGAACCACTGTGGCACATGCGGCAGTGGGCTCTGGCCAGCAGCCTGACCCTGCTACGTCTTCCTCCCTAGACGCTGAGGGCCCTCTTCCAGTATAAGCCCCAGAACATCGATGAACTCATGATTAACGCTGGGGACTTCATCTATGTTGACCCGAGGCAGCAGTCCGATGTGAGTGAAGGCTGGGTGATCGGGACCTCGCATCGGACCGGCTGCAGGGGTTTCCTTCCTGAAAACTACACCGAGAGGGCCCATGAGTCAGACACGTGGGTTAAGCACAGGTAAGTCAGGGGTTTGTGGGTGTTGCTTTATGTCAGCTGGTTTTCCTGCTGGGCAGCCGTGGCAGCGTTCCTCCTCGCCATGAGCTGTGGGCTGACCAGACAGGAGCTGGAGGTGATATGGGCAGAACAGAGAGGGGTCCTGGGGCTCTGGGTGGGATGCTGAGACTTTTGGAAGAAAAGACATAAAACACACACCCGCAGACACCCAGAGTTCATTAGTTCAGCTGCTCAAGGGCTGACCTCTGCTTGCTCTTGAAGAACCTGAACGTCCTAATGAATTTTAAAAGACCACGTTCTGCCGGGCAGGCTGAGCCTTCTGCCTGGCTCACTGCTTGCTTCTTTCTTCTTCTCCTTTCAAGAGCTTGCAAAGTTAACTTGAAATGAAACCACGAAAAGGTTACTCCACCACCTTGAGCCCACCCTCGTCTTGTTGATTTACCCTGTATCAGCAGGCATCTGTCTGGCTTCCTGCACTTTGCTCTGCAGCTGACAGCGCGGCTGATGCTACTTGTAGATTAGAGCTGATTTTTTCTAAGCACGGAGGAGTAGGTGCACTTCTTTCTGCATCCTCAGAGACAGAGAGGAGGCAGCCAGGTAGTATTTCCTGTTTGAAGCTTGTACTTTAGCAGGGCTACACCCAATATATGCCATCAGTTCGTATTACTTTAGCCTCATTTTTACTGGGCAGATTTTAAATCAAGAAGAGTGTGATGAAGTGGATTGTAGGTGTGCAAGAAATATTGAATGAATCCTGACTTACACGTCAGTGGACAAAATCATGACTTAAAAATCCCTTCTATTTGTGTGTGCACCCGTATGTTGGTGTGTGTCTGCCTTCTGCTTTTTCTACAGGGAATACGTTTTTGTGACAGCTTCAAGGTTATTCACACAATCTGAAAATGAACCTAATGTAAAGCTGAATGGAGAAGGCCATAATCCTAATATGTCAAGGAGCGTAACCAATGTACTTTCTCTCCAGGTAATTGTTTTTTCCCATTTCTTATCTCCACCATGTGCTTGTGCAGATATGCTATTAATTAAAAGCATTTAATCAATTTAATAGTATCTTCCTCTTCTATCGTACACTTTCATATGATGTTGTAATGCACACTCATATGCTCATACTGTATGATATAATATCTCAAAAATATTTTGTAACCTATATGATGTACATTAATCTTGCCTTCTTTGATAAAACTTTTTTCATTCCTGTCATACTAGCACAACATAAAAGCACTCTGCTCAGGTTTCTCTGTACACAGCCTTACTGGGCAAGCTGTGCAGAGGTACGGTGACAAGTCTGTCAAGTGAGACGCAGGCGCAACTTTCATATAGGTTCACAGCAGAGTAACTAGAGCAGAATTAGGCTCATTGCTACTTTTATGTCCAGATTCTATAGATGTCACCTTGGTGGGTTTTGTGGTCCCAGATCTTAGCACAATTAAATGTTTCATCTTCTTTTGCATTTTTATATACATAGCTAATGCAAATAACTGCAAATAGCTGCAACAAGAGAATAGCTAGCTGGAAAGGTTAGCAACGTTGATGAGATTACATTTTTGTTCCAGTTTCAAAATCGACATGTGTGAATTTTTTCTCAGGTTTTCCATTTGTCTTCTGATAAGAAGAGCAAAACAAACAAGGACTCTGGTTTTTTAGCTTCAGCACGTTTGGTCCTGCGTTGCCTTATTGGCTCTGACTGTCAGTGGTGCGAAGCACCTGGCAGGCTGACATGCTGCAGAAAGCCATTTGGGCTTGCTGGCCCCATGGTCTCTCTTCTTGCTGTGCTGGGGAATAACCCCAGGTTCATTTGTGCTAACACCAGAGAAACTTGAGGACACCTTGAGGGAACTTCCATCCAGGACGCTCTGTGTGCGCCTGTAAGACAGAAACTTCTGCAAAAGTCACACATCCTTCCACTGGCTCTTGATTGCTCTTGGCCTCTCTTATCTAGCTCGGATCTGTGGCAGAGCCACTGTTTGGCCTGAGGAACATGTTGTGCAGATATGCACGTCTCCAGTTTAGGAGTTTCCCGGGCCTCTGGGTTACTCCTAAGCAGAAGAGCAAGACCACAAAACCATAGCTTTAAACCCTGATCTTGTGGTGGCTGATTTGTGTTCCATGACAGAAATGCAATCGAGGTTAGTAGAATACATGAATATCAATCTCATGCCACTTCTTAAGAGTTCCTTTCTCTGCTGCTGAAGATACACATCGTCAACCTTAGTGCTGCAGCAGTAACGCTGCAGTGGGTTACTGTTGAAAAAGTTTTAAAGCCTTTGACTTGTTCCTCTCATCTTTATTTAAGATGCCTTGTATACTAACCCCAAACTACTTTGGACTTCTTTGTTATTCCATGCAGTCTGAATAAAAAAGTAGCCTCAGAGGAGAACTGTGGGTCAGCTGAATATTAGTAGTGTTTTCATTAGGAAGAGAAGGACAAGCTTGGTGTTAGTCCTGGTGTAGAAAAGAGCATTACCACTTAAATCTTAGCTAGTTTTCCTCTTTTGTTTATGCCAATTATATGATATATATTAAAATTTTAATGCCTTTCTGCACGGCAATTAAAAATTCTATTATCTGCCTTATCTTTCACTAGTGGAAACACAGAGTTAAAACCTAATCTGTAGACCATGAAGGTCAGGAATCTCTTTCATTTGCCTTCAGTCAGGCTTACTATTATCCTAAAGACAGGTATCTGTTGTAGCAGTTCCTTTCTCCCCTGCTCTGTACTTGTTATAAACCTCACAGGACAAGTCTGCTATTCCATCCTCCACCAGGCAGCATCCAGGAATCAAGAATTTTCATGCAGGTTATCTATAATATTGTAATGAGAAATCCTTTTTACACAGCTGTCTCAGAATGCCACTCTGCGAAGAGGCGTGCTGGTGATGCGCCACGGGGAAAGAGTTGATCAGGTCTTTGGCAAATCTTGGCTTCAACAGTGCTTGACTGCAGATGGTGAGTAAGATAATGGAAGGTCCTTAGCAAATCAGGACTGAAACTAATTAACCCCAGTACTGGGTACAAGAGGTTCAGTCTCCTATGTGTAAATGTAAATGCTGGCACAAAAGAGTGAGTAACATTGCAAGCCAGGTACAGCACTGCTTTGACCTGCATGTTACCAGTATTTCATCATGTTCTAAAGTCCTTCGTGTTTGTGTTGGATAATTTGGGACAGCAATAGTACATCACTAGTCAAACCTGGGGAAGAAGAGCAAGAACAAACCATGTTGGAAATGAGATGTCAGCACTGTACCTAAATTAAAAGCTGAATTTACTGGCCCTCTCCCTCAAAAAAGTATGTTTTAACATGAAGAAAACTGACCCAGAATGGGGAAATACATGTCAGGAGGAAGGAGAGGAACAAGAAGGTGGAAGTTCAGAAGGGAGAGCTTTATGCTGAAAGTATCTTTTGTTATGCTGGAGATCTCCAGTATGCTGGAGATGCTGGAGATCTCCTATACTAAGTGTGCAAAACTCACACTAGATAGAGGGTGGTACCTTCTGGCTCCATAATCAGTTCATTGGTTTTATTTTTCTTCAGGAATAATGCTGGGTTTTGTCATTTTGGCAATAGTAAAAGAATATTGATATGGAGTCGATTTTTGTTTCATTTGGGCCCCACAAAGCTGAATTATCACGATTTCCTGTCCTCTCTCTCCTCCCCCATTTTGGTCCTTCAGAGTTTGCAAAAGAGGTGCTATTTTGTTAGGACAGGTGTTTTCCCAAGCTTGTGTTGTGACCTTAAAACTGGAGATCTCTTTAAGGTAATAAAGATCTCTTTAAGGTAATTAAGGTTTTTTTTATCAGTGAGACACTATGTCTGTAGTACTAAAATAATCCTGGATGCATCTGAGTTCAGGCACTGCCCCATGATCCCACAAACTGCTTAGTTATTAACTGTCTCCTTGGCGTGGTCTTGGCTGATGGCAGCTCCCTCTCACCCACATGGTTTCCAGGTGAGACTTGGGGAGAGCACAGACCATAGTGGGTCCCAGTGGACAGACAGCGTGGGTGTTTGAGGTGGAGGGAAGAGAGACTAGCTCCTTGGGCAGATGCCCTGCTTCATCACTTGCCCTCATGGCCAGAGAACAGGCCCTGACCTGTTTCATTTGCCAGTCAAGATCTCACTCTGGGCTGACTTTTCAGAACCAGTCATCCAACCATTCAGAAGAAACGAAGCCATTATAATGAAATGCCACCTATGCATTCAGCTACTCACTCCCTTGTGCTGTGGCAAAATGTCCCGCCTCTTTTCAGGAAAATACTACAGAGCAGATCTGAACTTCCCTTCCACCCTGCCAAAGAGGAAAGACAGCGTGAAGCACTTCGAATGCGATCCTCCTTTATCTTCCTGTGGTATTTTCCAGTCAAAGCTTATAGGTAAGCTGGATAATAGCCTACTGCAAATGTAAGGGTTTGGGAAGCAGGCTTTCATCATCTGCAAAAGCTCAAACTGGCTTTGCAGTAAAAAACCCTCCTATCAGCACTCATTGTGGTAACAGTTGTCTATGGGCAACCACTGCAAGATCTTGTTATATAGTAAACTAGGGAGCAGGGCTGGTTGCCCATCTTTGAAATCCATTGTGCCAGTTCCTGGCAAAGAAAGTTAAAAGAAAGAAGCTGCAACATGACCTGTGCCCTGCTGCTTGTCTGCAAGGGACTAATGTCTTATGCAGAATGTCACTGAATGGCTGGCCAGAGGAAGCAGCTTCATGGTCAGCAGGGTCTGGTCACCTCCATCACATGTACCTGACGGGTGAGTGGTATGGGTTAGTCTGAATCAATGCACTGACTAGATTAAGTTGTTTCTGCTCCCTGAAGTTGTTTCTGTACCTGACTGCGACAATGCAAGCCTGGTGCAAATGCTTGTCTCTGACCATTCAGATACATGGAGAAAACCAAATGCCCAACTGCTCTTTGCGGATTTGGAGTGAATCTTCTGTAATAATCCTTCCAACACTCCTTTAACACTTGCTGTTGCAACTAGAATGAGCTTTTTAGTGAGTTCAGTCAGATGATAGTGTGAAAAAAATGAATATAAAAGGACTATCAGTGTACCCCGTGTCAATGAAACTGAAAAGCTCCAAGCTGTTTTTTGCTGGAAGTATTTTGTAGTTGTTTCTCATCTGTCATGATTTGTAAAAGAGCAACTCACTTTGTTGTTCCCATCCAGGGGAAGCTCTGCTGGACCAGGAGGTGACAGTCAGCTACGTGTACGCGTCACCCGCACTCCGCTGCGTACAGACAGCTCAACACATACTGCAGGGTAAGCCAGCAAAACCGGCCAGGTGCTTTTGCCATGGTGAAAACTTCTTCATCAAACTTCTGTGAAGTCTCTCAGATGAGCAATTAAGAAGATGTATGACTTTGTGGTAATTTGTTGTTATATTTAAGCAGGGAAGACAAGGTGTTTTTGCCTAACTGGTAATATAGGCAGTAATAAACCTGCTGCCATGTGTATGGTCTGGAGAGTACAATCCCACTAACTCTGATGCTCATGCTCACTAGTTAAAATGGAGTCTGATGTTACATGAAACAGAGGCGTTTCACATCAGGTTGAATTCTACATTAGTAGCTGCTCATCAAATTACCACTGCCACCTTTTCCAGAAAATATTCTGAGCCAAAAAAGCAAATATTTTCAGTACTCTGAAGAATATGTATGTGAATCAGGGAAGAAGGCTTTCTCTTGAAAGCCTTTGCAAGCCAAACTGGTTTAATTCCTTCATACTGCAGAACTTCTTTCATTCTTCTCCCCCTCCCTCTTCCACTCCTCTTTTTTCCTCTTTTGTCCCCTAGGACAGCTCTGACAGACATTCGAAGTTCATTACCATGTTTACATCAGAATTACAATGGGAGTGCATTTCTTCTAGGAAGTAGTGCTACTCAGTAACCTCTCTTGAGAATAACCAACCAAATAATGTGTGTTTTAACAAGAGAACTCAATTTCTAACACTTTAGGACAATTTATAGCCCCACTGGGGACCACTGAGCAAAATACCATATAAAGCTGGTAAAAACATTTTCTGTCTGAAGTTTATTCAGATTGCAACATTACTGAGGATTTTTTATTCTATTCTCTCCTGTACCTTACATATCATCACAAGAGAGCTCCAGAAATAATAACAATAATGTAAGAATTTGTAGTGCCTTAGCATTAGTCAGACAAAAATGTAATGTTGGTTTTGTTTAATCAACACGATCCTCTTTTGTTCAACAATAAATAATTGTTTTTCATTAATGAAAACATTACAGCAAAAAAAGTAGAATGTATAGCACAAATGTAGCACTTTGAGTGTACCTTTCTCTTCTTAATAAACATTTCTTGTTCTTGCAGGGCTTAAATTAGATCAAAAAGTCAAAATCAGGGTGGAACCAGGTCTGTTTGAATGGACCAAGTGGGAAGCAAGCAGAGAAATTCCTAACTTCATGACTTTGACAGAACTGGCAGAGGCCTCTTACACAGTAGACACAAGTTACAGGTAATTGCTCCATATCTAGCTATTAAAGCCATTTTTTTTTTCTCCAGAGGTATCTCTTCGTCTTCTAATTTGTCAGGTACCATTAGGAACACTGAAAAAAATGGGTGATTGTGATCAAATTCAGCCCTGCATGATCCGTTCCCAATATATGATATGCTGTCGGCTGTCTTGTGCCAAGAGTCAACTTGGTTTGCTGCTCTGACACAGTGACACACATGCACAACTGGGAATGTGCATGCACATAACACACAGGTGCACCTGCACACGCACAATCATCTGATACTTGTGCATGGGACCAGCCCTTCTTTGGTGTTGCCTTCAGATCCTCTGACACGGGCCAATGGCTTGTCATGCACAAGGATAGATGCATTATAGGCATTAGTGTCAGGCACCAGGAGTTTTGTTTTTATCTTTGGCGGATGTGAAGCATGCTTTAGAATCATAGAATCATCTAGATTGGAAGGGACCTTTAAGATCATTGAGTCCAACCGTTAACCTAGCACTGCCAAGTCCACCAGTAAATCATGTCCCTAAATGCCCCATCTGCATGTCTTTTAAATACCTCCAGGGATGGTGACTCAACCACTTCCCTGGGCAGCCTGTTCCAGTGCTTGATAACCCTTTCACTGAAGAAATTTTTCCCAATATCTAATCTAAACCTCCCCTTGTGCAATTTGAGGCCATTTCCTCTTGTCCTATTGCCTGTGACTTAGGAGAAGAGACCGACCCCCACCTCTCTACAACCTCCTTTCAGGTAGTTGTAGAGAGCGATAAGGTCTCCCCTCAGCCTCCTTTTGTCCAGGCTGAACAACCCCAGTTCCCTCAGCCGTTCCTCATAAGACTTGTGCTCTAGACCTTTCACCAGCTTTGTTGCTCTTCTCTGGACATGCTCCAGCACCTCAATGTCTTTTTTGTCATGAGGGGTCTAAACTGAACACAGTTTTTGGGGTGCGGCCAGTTCTGAGTAGAGAAGGACAATCACTTCCCTATTTCTGCTCACCACACTATTTGAAACAGGTGAGGCTGCTGTTGGCCTTCTTGACTGCCTTGGGCATACTGCAGGCTCATATTCAGCCAGCTGTCGACCAACAACCCCACTTCTTTTTCGACCAGGCAGCTCTCCAGCCACTCTTCCCCAAGCTTGTGGCGCTGCATGGGGTTGTTGTGACCCAAGTGCAGGCCCCAGCACTTGGCCTTGTTGAAGCTCATACAATTAGAAATGTAGAAATACGAAGAACAACCTTTTGGGTCAATAACATGCTGGTTTTCAGCGACAAAGAAATGTCAGTTTAGAAAAGGTTAGGAAGCCCTTTCTTTAGGGCCTGCAGAGCAGCAGCAAGAGGTCTGCCCCGCGGTAGAGGGTGAGCCCAGGCTAGGAGGTGGTGGGGAGCACAGCTCCACGCCTGAAACATTGCAGGTTGGTGTCACTGAAGCAACAGCTACAAGAGCTGCTGTCCTGGTTTTGGGGGGCAGGCAGAATAGCAGCATTTCACTAGAATTCATGTTTGTGCCAAATTCGGTTGGGGAGGGGGGTTGTTTTGCTTTGAGTTGCTCAAAGATTAGTACTGTGCTCAGCGAGGACTTTTTGGGGCCCTCACAATATCAGGGGGTGAGGGGTGGTGGTGATGGTGATGCCTTTTCTGAGTGCTTGCAAACCACAGCAAGGCAGGAAATTATAAGCCTCCAATTCAATCTTGCTCACAAACCAGGCTGCTCTGTGTTTGCAGCGCACAGCCAGATCCAGGAAATTACTCAGCTAATAAATGTGAGTGTCTCTGGGGTTTCCCATATACACAAAAAAGGGGGAAAGAGAACTTCTCATGTCTTAATGCATTTCTGACAGCCAAGCAACAATCTTCATTTTAAATTGTATGAAGGAATAAAATCCTTCATTTCCTTGGATCATAGTGCTTTCTGGTGTCTTTTACCACCAACAGACTGTTTTCCCTAGGGTTTTTTGTTAAAAAATCACTTGTCTCAAACTTCCACATAGAAAAAGGTGAAAACACATAACAGTGGGAAGTTCAGAGGGGAAGCTCTGAAGCTCCCATTCTGAAGTGCTAACTACAGGGTTTCAGATCCCTCACAGCTCACTCAGCTCCAGGCAAATGTGGAGTGGATGAGCTATAAACTTGCACATATGATGCCAGTTTCTTCCAATCACATGCAGGGTTCAAAATCCTTGGGTCTCAGGAGCTGGTTTTACCATATTCACCCATTGCAAATGACAACCTTCAACTAGGTTAAGTCCCTGATCATTCCCTGTCAGCAATGGACCCAACCTAAATTCTCCTGTTTCCAGCACCGCTAAAAGGCAACATGAGTGGTGCTGAAACATTTGCTGCCCATGTGTTGTGTGCTGAGATGAAATCACCTTGAGGTTCACTGGACCCAGTTGCCGACATCTAAGAGCTGGGTGCCTAGGCTATGATGGTTACCTAGCACCCGTCTTGTCAGTGGAAAGAAGGAGCTACGAAGACAGTGATTTTCCATCTTAGATACCCTATGTCAGACACTTAAGACAGCATGAATTGCCTTCTGAAGGGGCTTACTTGTCTCCTTTGACCTAGCCAGACAGTTGAGTTGAGGGCAGCTAAGCCCGGGTGACAGTAACCCTGCCTCTCTCTCCTCTCATGCTCCAACAGAAGCAGAGGGTTGGTAAACACTCTCTGTCCCAGAGCAGGATATACTCTGCCTTTGCCATTCCTGCTGTTAAAGACTGCCAGTCACAGTGTGAGCCACTTATTTCTTTCCTCCTCACCCTTTGAGTGGAGAGCAGAGCCTTCCTTTTCACAACAGCCCTTTGCAGACTGTTATCATGTCCTTCTTCAGCCTTTCCTCTGAGCTGAACTCTTCCCATCCTCTCTCGTAGGCTGGGCTTTCTGGACCCCTGTTCACTGCTCCTCTCTGGATTTTCGCTTGTTGATCCTCATCTCATTTGCGTGGTAGCCCTCACAGCTGGACACAGCACTCCCACTGAGACCTCAGCTTGGGCTTAGCTCTCCTGTTGCTATTTGGCCTGGAAACCACCTGGGCCAGTGCTGGGGATGCTCAGTTCTGTTGCAGGCTGGCTGGTTAATACTGAAGGGACAGAGGTGTAAATAGGACAGCACATTAAAAAAAAAAATGCAGCTCTGCCAAAAGGCAGATTAGTTTTGAGTACTCCAATATAGACTTTTCTGACCTACCCAGGATTAATGTTAGCTATGATTAACAATCCAGCATGAGACTTTCACACGGTTTTACCACCTATTTTCTACTTTTGCCATTTCTCCTGACTTAATATACTGAGGACTCACCTGGGAAAGTACACTGTGATACCATGCCTTACTACAATATATCAATCTAATTTCACTTCTACCTATTCATTGAATAAGGAGACAATCAAACTGGAGCAAGGGGGGCAGTTATTTGTAGAAAACAAATTAACACTCTGTATTGTATCACAACGCATGGCTAATGATATTTGTCAGACGTAGCAGTGAACGCCTCCTGTTTTGCAAGAAGATAGATTAAGAGGTTGACATGAAAAATAGAAGAAGTTTTCAGATACTTAGGAGAGGTTCATTGTGGTTAATGTCCTTGGAAACACTTATTTTTTTTAACTCTAGGAGAGAAAGTCTTTACTATCCATTTGTCCAACTACTGCAGATATGCCTTGTTGGTTGTTGATTTTAATTTGCTTTCCTTATTAAGAAGACTAAAACTGAGGTAATTTTTAAAAGCATTCACATCATCAGTGCCTTGCCCTGTCCACACCTGGGCAGTGGTCCTTGCCAACAGAATTGCTCAAAGCACAAGCTTTTCTTAGGCATGAATCCTACTTTAAATAATCTCCACCTTAAACTACAAGTTTTATTAAAGCATGGTTTTCCCTGCATTGGGTGCTTTATGAACTATGAGATTTAGCCATAAGATTTACGAGCAATTACTGTGTGGGAAACTAATGCTCCGTGCAAGCTGATGTAGCAGTATGTCAGCCGAGTCAGTAAATAAACCTATATCCTTTTAACCAAGTGCCTCTTCTCTGATGGAGTCATTCAATAGCGTTAACAGTGCCCCATATTCATCTATATTAACAGATATTTTTGATTTTATTGTCAGGGGTAACTTCCCACTCTCTTCTCTGGTGCCATCAGAAAGTTATGAAGAGTATGTAAGCAGAAGCTCTGTGGTTATAAAACAGATCATCACTGCCTGCCCCAGCAAAGGTAAAGGTTTCAGATCTTTGTATGTTCTGTCAGACACTTCCAGTAACAGGTACAGGCAGAGATTTGCCAAGAGAAGCACATTTAACATGTTGATACTTCACAGAGCTTAAAGTAGGCTCTTATCCCTTGTCCTGGGCTATATTAAATCAAAATACATGCAATTTATTTAGAAGTGAGAAAGCAAAACTAAACAGAAGACAGTGGATTACTAAATTGCAAGAGTATACTCTTTGCTTGGTCTTTCTACACTGGGACGTAGCACAATATAAGATAATCTACTTTTCTGGAAAGCCTGTTTTTTTAATCTTTTCTTAGCAAATGCTTTCTCTTACTAGCTGGCATGCCTACAACACACCAGACTTTTTCTGACCAGCACAATACATTCTGCCACATAATCAAAGAGGTCTGCAAAGATGAACAGCCCCAAAAGAGCCTCATACTCCTCTGCTGATGGGTTGCCTGACAGTGCTACAGCTCCCTTACTACTTTGCTTTGCTTTCTCTGGTATATCAGGTGTCATCCTCATTGTGGGCCATGGCTCTTCCTTGGCATCTTTCACCCGACCTCTGATAGGGCTCCCTGCCAGAGACAGCAGCGACTTTGCCCAGACGGTACGAAAGGTAAGAAGATTTTTTTTTCAGCAGGAAGCTTCCTTTTGGTTTATTCTATTTTTAATAAGGAGCTTGCTTACACAGTGAGATGCATGCCAATACCAATGACATTAGCTTTCTCATTACAAAAGGAATCTCATGTAGTTTTAGCGAAGCACTGGAAGTCAAGAGAAGGATTTTCTCCTGGTGAACAGTATGTGACTAGCAGCTAAGTCTTTGGAGAAGGTTTTCATCCAACTCACCTAGAAAGTCAATGGCAGGTAACACCTACAGGCAAGAGGCACATTTGGAAACCTCCCTATCTGGAGCTGGCCTCCTTCCTTTAAAAAGAGGACTAAGAGCTTTCCCTCTGCTCCCCATGGTATTGTGAGCGTAACCTGCAGCTACATTCAGTGAGTCACTCTTTAAGAAGCTGTGTGTTTTTCAAGTCACTGTAAGTTCACTTCAGTGCTCAGCTACAGAATGAGGTGGAGAAAGGTTTTTTTGCCAGCTTCACAAGTGGTGCCTGCTCTTGAGACTTTGTCACCAAGGTTTTTCATTTGTTTGCATATTAACATCAGTGGCAGTTTTCTTACCATCTGCCTTGGTGTGACCAACCAGAGAATTCAGTCTTTACATATATTTTTTACTACCACTGTCTGCGTAAGGAGTGAATATATTTTGATCATATAGGTTGCCCAGGGAAGTTGTGGATGCCCCATCCCTGGAGGTGTTCAAGGCCAGGCTGGATGGGGCTTTGAGCAACC
>JAOXJK010000001.1:117320790-117345494 GCA_025774025.1 Xenus cinereus
ATGGGGCTTTGAGCAACCTGCTCTAGTGGGAGGTGTCCCTGCCCATGGCAGGGGGGTTGGAACTTGATGATCTTTAACCATTCTATGATTCTATGATTCTATGATTCTAAATCCAAGTCTGAATGTGGGGTGATGACACAAGTTCAGCTTTTGCCTGCAGGCCTCCCGTCTATTTTTAGCTCATTTCAGAAGTGGCAAAATGTCCTGGTCTCTCCTCACAGAACATTCTCAGGCTCCGCTCTCTTCAGCAGCAAGCCCTCCTCTTTCATGTCAAAGTAATGACCCTGCTAGTAACTCTGCTGGTAAATTCTTTCCTAGATCCCTTCACTGGGCATGTGTTTCTGCGAAGAGATTAAAGAGGAGAACAAATGGCAGATGGTCAACCCACCAGTGAAGACATTAACTCATGGAGCAAATGCAGCATTTAACTGGAGAAATGGTATTGTGGAAGATTAGAAGGCCGGCTCTGCCTTTGCAGTTGTCAAAAATGAGCCAAAGAGAGATTATGGTTCAGCACAGTCCAGTGATTCATCCAGACAAATTACAGATGGTGGGAAATACCCTCTCTGAGTTGCCAAATCATAGGAAAACACTTCTGAGTTTGGTGCCTGAATTTTGTTTTTGTTTCAGTGGATAAGAAGAAGCAACCTAGGAACTGGCGCTCAAGTGAGCAATTAACTCTACTGATGGTGAAAAAAGTACCTTTTAACCTTTTCTGAGAGTATCATGTTTAATAAATATGGAACTATAAATTTCACTACTAATGGCACTAAAGTAGACAATGTTGCATTTTCCAAGACCAATATACATCCAGGAAGAATTGCTTCTTTTCATGCATTTGGATGTTTTCAAACAAGCAGAGAAACTGGGACAGAAAAAAGTCATCTCCCACCCAGAGACCAGCTCTACCTAAAGCCACTGAGCTTCCTGTTTGCAGCGCCAGTTCTGCGAGAGGAAATACCACACCGACTATTTATTTGCCTATTCTACAAAGTGGTCCACTTTTTATCACATCAGCTCCTCATTCAGTGATTCCCAAGTGATCCATACTGCAAAAAGGACCAAAATGGTTCCTTTTTGAAGAAAACTGAAGGGATTGCTTTATGGTTGCTGGGACTAAGAAAGATGTCCTGCGTTACTGTACTGGTGATGAAACCGTGACAAGAGAAACTCTAACTGCTGAACACTTCCTGAGATGGCACTCCCAACAGCTTTGCTTTGTGCTGTTCCATGCCAAATTGTATAAATGAGGACACACCTACTGGGCAGGTCGCCCAAAAGGTCTCTGTAGCTCTTCTTTTGGTGATTTGTTCAAGGGAATGTAGCCCTAAAATTTTATGCACAAAAAGTAACATGTCTTTCCATAGCTTTTTTTTTCCTTTGTAATTTTTCTTTCTAGTTTTCCTCTCAGATAACTACCTCTGGGAAAGCACAAGTGGTTTTCTTTCAAAGAGAGGAAAAGTGGAGGGTTCTCTTTCTCTCTTAGCATGACTTAAAACATTTTCATTTTTACCCTTCATCTCCCTACTCCTTCTTCACATAGCCCTGCATACATGTTGTGAGCCATCAATCAGGACACGCAGTAGAGCCCACCCAACATTCAGGCTTTGGGGCTGAGGCATCTGACAAGCACCCTTACCTGTGGGTGTGTGTCAATGTCCATTTGGATCCCCTTTTGCCCAGAGTAGTCTATCACATTAATTCACCACTCAAGTCATAAGACTTCAGAATTTATAACCCATAAATCTTAATATCGTGCACCTATGAGCAAAATAAAATAATTTGTTACCCAGCTGGCAGTGAGAGTGCACACCATTCCGCCTCCATCACGGTGTGGACATCCCCTGTATCACACTGGGAGGTGCAAAATCCTCAGCAGCCCCGCTGCTGTTGGATGTGCTTTGAAAGTGTTTTGGGTAAGCTGATGTTTTATACCCTCCTGCTTGGAAGTTTGGTCTATACCATTTCCATAAGTTAGTGGATTCAGAGGAAAGTGCCAGACAAAAGACAACGGCTGCAGGAGGCAGCAATTTGCAGGTGGTCATGGCTGCACAATGGCCCTTTAGGTCTTCCTGGCCTACCTGCCTCTCAACCTGCCTACCTGGTGGTCTTGCTTTGACCTGATGGTCCCAGACCCAGCATACATCAGGCCTTAGCATGAGCTGTTAGCCAAAATCTAAGCAGGAGTTGAGTGAACAGTCACAGTGTGGAGATTTTGTATCTCAGTCATGTGCCTGAAAAGAATCATTTTGTCTTTTTGACTCTGATGAAGTTACTTGAACTCTCACTTTTTCCAGCAATGCTGTAATATTAAAGTGAAAATCAAATGCCCCAGGTCCAAGATGGGAGCCCTTTAGCTGGCAAGTGGTGCAAGGAAGGGTATAGGACTGCCTCGCTGGTTGAAGCCCGAGCGCAGGATATGGGTGGCTATGGATGCACCCCCGGAAAAAGCTAAAAACCCCAAGTGACATCACAGCCTCTTCTTGCTCTGGGGAAGCAGGATGCCACTGCGGTGTGGCTTGGTTACTCACCCGCATCTCACCCTGTCACACGCTTGCTGTCAGCTGAGAGGGGCAGGCATGGTGAGAGACAATTTTGCACTGAGCCCTGAAGACAGTGGCGTGGCTCCTCTGTGGTCTTTATGGAGGGTTGCGAATCAGAGGGCTAGCTGAGAACGGGCCATACAATACAAGAAAACCAGCATGTAAGGGAAGAGCCCGCTAATGAGAGAGGGAGTGACATCTCCATGTTACACTCAGCCATGCTAACAGCAACCAGCAAGGGTCTCCCACCACACTGCTTGCTGCCTCAGGCTGGGCTCAGGTAATGCAGGGTCTTTGGGTGCCCCATTTCCTCACCAAGGAACCCATCCGAGTGAGAAGGGAGTAGGAAATGTGGACAAGAAATGGAGTGTGCGTTTCTGGGTCAAGTTTTTGCTAGGGATACAGCCTCTTGATAAGGACCTGGGTCTTTTTTAATTTGTGGTAGCAGCTGTACTTGTTATGGTGCATGCTGTTGTTGTCCTTCACCTCTGAAAAGTTGCCTTTTGCCCCCAGAGAGACAGCTGGAGGACTTCACAGTCTGCGTAGCACACCTTAGCCTATTTTCTTTTGATCTTTTAAGTTGCTCCAGCCTCAGGACTGATCCCTTCTCTCTATGTGAGAAGAAACACAGGCAAGTCATGAGGATTGCCCATCCCTGGAGGTGTTCAAGACCAGGCTGGATGGAGCTTTGAGCAACCTGATCTAGTGGGAGGTGTCCCTGCCCATGGTAGGGGGGGTGGAATTTGATGATTGTTAAGGTCCCTTCCAACCTGAACCATTCTATGATTCTATGCTTCTATGATTCTGTTCTCCAGTGGGGCACATGTCTATGCAACTGTATTGCATAAGGGGAGATCTTGTGCTTGGTGGCCCAGGGACAGGTGCTGGTTGGCGCAAAACAAAAGCCCAGGCGAGGATAAGCATGGAAGGGAGTGATGGTAGTGGTCCAGGTTCATGCAGAAAGGGAAAATGCCTGCTGCCCGAGTGACACCTCATGAGAGTGGGGCATGATGGCACACTGCTGGGCCAGAAATGGAGGCAGGAGCAGTTAAGGACAGGCAGGTGAGACCCGTGATCTCCCCGTTACACGATGCACCTGCCTGTGGGGTATGGACAAGAAAGAGAAAAAGGAAACTTCCTTCAGGAATAGGACTCATCAAAGACATTTAAAAGTCTGGTCACTTTTAAAGTATTATTGGCATAAAATTTCAAGTGCTTTCATGAGAAACTTTCCCCTACCTTTTTAGAAATAGGAGGTTTTTTCCGTTATACTCTTATATTTTAATCCTAGATTGTGCTGCAAATACCATTTTGGGTTAAGAATCTAGGTCTTCTTCTAAAACACCAAAATTAACCACCAGGTGACATCTCTCTCTTCACCCAGAATCATTGTCAGGGTGAGTCAATTGTGAAAAGTAACCTGGAAGAACAGCATCATCTGCTTTCTTTGAACAGCTTTCCTACGCTGCTTCTGCTGTGGGCAACACAGCAATGAAATACTTCTCTCTGCTTTTCACTCCTTTTGGTCTGCAGAAATAATGTTACTAAAAGTCAGTTTATGGCACTCTAATCCTGTTACTGTCCATCAAGTTTCTATCCAAAACAAGTGCATGCAGGCTGCCCTAGAGGAAGGGGTTGAGAGGGGAGATGGACACAGCTGGGGGAAGTGCCTCTCTCTCTGGTAGGACCTTTCTTACAGGTTGGGGGGGACACGGGGGAAGGATTCAACCAGCTTACCCAGTCTTGGCATGTAATCAAAAGACCCACAAAGCATGAACACTATTTGCAAACTGAAAATTCTTAATAAGCAGATTGCTAAAACATTTGAATCAAAATCCCACTATGCTTTTTTTTTCAATACAGGTGCACTCTAATTTAACTTCAGTGAATGCAATGAAGTAAACCTTAGAGCATGTGGGAAAGAGGTTTTGGGCACTTAAATATTTCTCTTGCAGTGACTCTAATTCAGACTGAATTAGACCTGCAGTGCTGAGCAGGTGAGGACAAATGCTTAGTTGCAAAATATTTTTGTTAACTTATAAATGCTTCTCTGTTCCTGCCATCCAAATCAATTGAACAGAAAGAACAGGCAGCAGAAATAGCAAGGCATTGAAACTGTATCTCAGTCTTAATAATGAAAGGGCAAGGACAAGCTCTTCTACTGACAAGGTCCCTGCTTTTGACTTTCCTGGGGGCCCCATGTGAGCACAGGTTCATTTTAGGAACACTTTTTAGGATCAGAACTGAAATTGATGTACTTTTTTAATGTGCAAGGGTTCTTAGTTGTAAAATCCAGTGCTTAGGGGAGAGAGAGAATTCCTAATGTGATGTGTTCATAATATGAAACTAATTGCTGAACACAGGTGAAATGAAGAAAATGTCCTCAGAAGCTTTGAAGTTCTTTTTGTAATAGGCAAAAGAAATAGGAAACTCTTTTCCACTTTCGATATTTCTTATGCAACTTCAAAAAATAGATGTTACTTTACGCCATTGCAGTTTTCTTTAATTGGATCTATTTCATTACAATGTTATGTACTTTAACAGATGCTTTTAGTAATACTTAGAGAATCTGAATGTTTTGTTTATATCTTAAACACTGAAAATATGTATTCTTTTGATAAAGACCTACAGTGAAGTTAATGTATGGTGACACCTTGTGGGAAAACACAACCTCAGATTTACATGACTAAATAAGACCTGGTGTGATTGAGGGATGAGGAAGAGGAGCAGCATTTTTTTGTTGTTGTTTTGAGCAAGAATGCTCTTTCCATACACTTTGAAAGGACAGTAACAGAAGTTTATAATGTTTGCGACTACTTTTAGGCAGAACTGAGTGAAGAGACACTCGAGTCAAGTTCTTCCAAAAAGCAAGATTAAAAAAATGCTATGAATATTTTGTTCCTGATTTTTCCAAAGCTTTTTCCTTGTGCAAGCATTGATACTGATGCTAGGCGAATGTGCAATTCTGCTGACTCAGAACAGTAGTTATTTCTGTACACTTTGCACAATTTTAAATCGTTAGGCTGGGAGTAAAGCAGTGAGTAGATTTCTGGCTGTCTCCTGAGAGTTTTGTTATTGAAATGTTCTGAAACAAAAGGAAATTTTTTGAAAAGACTTTATGCAGCTGTTTCTTGGGAGTTCAAAAGAATGTATAGGTCTAATCCTGATCTTCTAGTGCTTTCTTTAACGGGTGATTAAAAATTAAAATGTTCATGACTCTTTGAACTTGAGAACAGCATGAAAGCTTTGAACAAATGAAAAATTGTACTATGGGGACTAGGAAGGGTAGTAAATCATTTAATTTTACAGTCCAGTTTTTGTGGAAATCACAAAGGGTCTGGAGAGCACTTCAGGCCTCTTGATTCTAACACCTACTTAGAAGAAAAACTTGGAGGAAAACTGTGCAAAACCTCCAAATGGGATCTCCCTGAGCTTCATGGGTTCTTGGTGAGGATACCCAGGAGGCAGCATCTCCTACCTCTATGGGTGTAAGGAATAAAAATAAAACCATATGGTTAAAAGCATTTAACTTAATCCACCTGAAAAGGCCTCCTCAATGGAACTGGTTGTGTAATCGTTTGGAAAACCAGGGCCTAAACCTATAACATTTTGGTGTTCAGATATTGTTGGGTTGGGGAGAGGGGATGCTACAGATATATGCTTTCTAATTCACAGCAGGAATTTCTGTTGCAAATCTGTTTAAGAAAATTCATTAATCCAGTTTTGATAGAAAACATTTAAAATAAAATGACCTCATTTCTGTCTTTTAAAGCTCAGTTGTCCCTGAATTTGTCTGATGCTAAGATGATATTGTTTCCCAACTGTTCTGCCAGATTTCTCTTGCCACCTGTGGGCTACAAAGTTGAATAAATAATACACAGAATGGAAAGTGTATGCACTTGTTATCAATGCACCTGTTATCTGGTACCAAGTTATTCAAAAGAAGCCTGCCAAAACATCAGTCTTTACGAAAAATAGCAAGCCAGATGTAGTTAAGAAATGGGGTTTTGCAGTCCCACAGAGCTTGTGTCAGGACATTGTTAACTTATGACAAACTGTGGTGTTCAGTTTAAAATCACGTGGTACATCACTGTACTTGTGTAGGGTTCAGAAACTGCTCCAGCGCATGAGAGTAACTGTGCCATTTTAAAAAAACCTCTAAAGAGTCTGTTGTGGAAATAGCTCTGCTGGTGAAAACCTCTGTGTGGGCTGGCAAATGAATGCCAAACAATTGCTCACCTTCACAAGTGGAGCCAAGCTGTGTATTGCAGGCAGAAGAATAAGGAATGCACATGGCAATCTCTGCGGTCATCTGTGCTCTTCAGCAGGGCTGAAATCACAGGTGCCTGCGTCTGCACTGCAGATTCTCCCTTCAGCTGCCCACACGGCGCAGCAGCGTTTCGTGTAGAGATCTTTGTGTCCGTATCACACCTGGAGAGATGCTCTCAGCACAGAGAAGCAGATTAGAGATAATTTCTTTGCTGGGCCTACAGGCTGAACAAGGCAGGTCACCAAAGACCTGTTCAAGGGATGTCATCTTTTGGGTTACTGTACTGGGTTTTGGCTGGGATGGATTTAATTTTTTTCGTAGTATGGTGCTGTGTTTTGGATTTGTAACCAGAACAGTTTGGATAACATAGGGATGTTGTAGTTATTGCTGCACAGTGATTAAACAGCATCAAGACCTTTTCTGCTTCTCACACCACCCCACCAGCGAGTAGGCTGGAGATACATGAGAAGTTGAGGGGGACACAGCTGGGACAGCTGACCTCAACTGACCAAAGGGATATCCCAGACCATATGATGTTGTCCTCAGCAAAAAAAGCTGGAGGAAGAAGGAGGAAGGGAGGGTGGGGGGACATTTGGAGTGATGACATTTGTCTTTCCAAGTAGCCATTACATATGATGGAGCCCTGCTTTCTTGAAGATGGCTGAACACTTACCGCAGATGGGAAGCAGTGAATTAATTCCTTGTTTTGCTTTGCTTACTCCCACAGCTTTTGCTTTACTTATTAAACTGTCTTTATCTCAACCCAAGAGTTTTCTCACTTTTATACCTTCTAGTTTTCTCACCCATCCCATTTTGGGAGATTGAGCTCTAATACGATCTAAAATGGTCTTTCTTCAGGACTGAAAAGTGAAGAGGCAGAAGGATAAGAGAGGTTTAGCATACCCTCACGCAACAAGTTTTGGCAGGGGTTCCTCCCTCTCCAAGACAGGAATGAACAAACTACTACTAACTGGTTTCCAAATTATCCTTAAGGTATTTCTGGAAAATACTGTAAAATGAAATGTCTCCTCTGACAAAAGCACTGGTGGTTTCCAAAAGGAGAAAGCCATCTTCTTGGGAGCACTTTTTAGCACATTAGAGATTTCCAGATGTTCTTGGCTGTTTTTGATTGTGTTCCAGACAGGATGCACTTTTTGCAGGTATACCACTGGAGGTCACTCATGTACTAATGTAATGTACAGTACAGTACTAGCTGCTGCAGGGGAGAAAGTAATTTCATATATCACCCAAGAATGAACTCAGATTGATCTGAAGATTACCTTAAAATCTAAATGACTTTGGAAATATGTTGTGCTGCTATTTCTCAAATTTATGGTAGAATATATTAAAACTAGCAAGTAAACTAAGGATTGTTAGTGTTTCATAAAAAGACAAAAAAATCCCATTGTTAGCAAGGCAAGTTTACTTTGATCTAGCTACAGTAATAATGGAAATGCAGCATTTCTCTTTGCCAAAGAAAGAAGAAAAAGGAAAAGATAACCACCTGTGAAAGGGCTCACCGAAGTCACAATTGGTGTGACAAGAAATTGCAAACAAAATGACATGTAAGATAGGAAGGGAAAGATTGCATGGGAATTTTCTCAATATGACATTTCTGATAGGAGAAAAATTGCAGGAAGAAGCAATAAACTCTACTTACATGACTCATTTTTTTATCTCCACTTTCTGTTAATCCATTTTTATCACTACCTTTCAAACTTTTGAGCATACCTCTGCTGAAATTGGGAGTTGTCAAGAAAAAGAACTTGTTAAAATGTTTTGCCGTTTTTCCCCTACACTAAAATTTCAATACAGATTTTCTACTCCGAGGTGAAGAATAAAAAAATGCAGGTCTTGTTTCATCAATATCAGTACAACATCTCTTATTCCAGCTGGGCCAAAACCAGTTATTTTATTTCAAAAGCAAACTGCTACTGGCTGGCAACTCTCTTCCTCCGGCTCCAGGCCCATCAATATTCATACCAATATTCTCACAGACTGAGAGAGTCAATTAAAGTCAGACAGATACATATGTTAATAATTAAGGTATTGCTTACATATTATCAGGAAAAAAAATGTTTCAGAGCAGCTTTATTCACCTGCAGAAAAGGAGAAAAGATCTGTCTGTGCTTGTACAACACTTTGTGCAGCTTTGCTCCTCCTCAGTACTTGTAATTTACTATTTATATAATGTCATTTGATTCTGGTGGCTTCTAGGGGCCTTCTGCAGCTGCTGTCTCCTACTGGCTTCCTCCTGATTGACAGGTTCTTGATTTAAAAGGAGCTGCATGTTCAGGAGTTAGCTGCCTGCTGATGAGGGGGTGCTGCACTGTTTTTTGTCTGCTGTGTAGGGATGCTTATTCAGCTGGGAGATGGGAATACAGCAACCGGAGCTTTTGGTGGTTTGTGTGGGTGGTGGGGAAAGGCAGAAGCTCTCCTGCAAACCATGTGGGATTGCGCAACACCGGTGTTGATGAGCTAGTAGGTCTGATCTCCAGCACCAGTGAAGAAAGTGCCCTTGGCATGTCACTGGTGACAGCCTAGACAGGGCTTGGGCAGGGGTATGTTTTGTCCATATGTCTCACTGGGGCTATGGGTGATGGGGTCCTCCCCTGTGGGAGGTGTGTAGCGGTCCAGGTGCTGTCTATCCAAGGACCTGCAGAAGGAGGAGTGCAGATTGTTCACTATTAAGGAGAGTAAATGGGATATCAGCAGGGTGTCCACAGAGGTGAGAGCCTAAGCCTGAGGTGGAGGGATGTCTAGGGGCTGTGCTGAATGGATTGGTGGATAGGGACTCCCCTGAGGGAGGTCGCTAAAGTTCTTGACTGTTGGCGGCATGAGAAATGTTCCTCCTCACTGCTCAGACCTGAATGCAGGGAGTTGCTATTGAG
Source organism: Xenus cinereus (assembly GCA_025774025.1). NCBI lineage: Eukaryota > Metazoa > Chordata > Aves > Charadriiformes > Scolopacidae > Xenus > Xenus cinereus. Next base: position 117,330,495 of record JAOXJK010000001.1, read on the forward strand.
CCCTAATAGCCATGGGAGGGGGACAGATGCTGCCAAGGGAGGCTTCAGAGACAGCTGTGACCACCTAAGCATCAGCAGCAAGTCGTAGCAGTTGGAGATCCCCTTCTGCAGGGAATAAAGGAACCTGTCTGCTGACCAGACATGCTGTCATGGGGGGGTTGCTGTTTGGTAGACACACAGATAGTGGGTGTTGTAGAAAGATGGCCAAGGCTCATCCAGTCCCCTGATTGTTACCCTTCATTGCTCATTAGTGTGACCATCATAATCTGTGATACTGCTGAGGGACACCTGGAACAAAACAAGAGTAACTGTAGGATTCTGGGTGGCAAAGGACATGGAAACCCACAGGATGTCCCCTCCATGGGAAGAGGTCAGGTAGGAGGGGACACAATGGTGAGAGGCAGCAACTGGTCACAGGGCTGTTGCCATAGATAGTGCTTTGGCTTTCGTTACCATGGATCCATCTTGGAGGAACAAGGAGATCTAACAAAGTGGGGTAAGACTACCTGTGCCAACAGGCTTGTAAATCTGGTGAGGAGAGATGCAAATTCGATACCTTGGAGGATGGTGATAACTGCTTGCACTAAGTGAAAGAATGGAATTCAGGAGTAGCAAGTAAATGGCACAGGGTGGTAGGAGCAAGCTACCCCTCAGGCAGGGTAAAACAAGCCAAAGGGAGCCTACCTTAAATATATGTATACAAGTGGATCCAGTCTGGGGAACAAAAACGAGGAACTAGAAACTGCTCTGTGTGCAGATGCAAACTCTTACATTCTTGGAAAATTGAAAAAATGGTGGGACAGGTCACACCGCAACTGGAGCTCTCCAGTGAATGAATGGCTCATTAGTAAATACAGAAAGGGAAAATGAGAGGCAGATTTTTCTTCTATGTGAAGGAGCAGCTTGAATGCATGGAGCTCTTCTATACTATGGACAACATGCTGTTTGAGACCCTGTGGATCAGCGAGCGTATTAACCAGGACATAGGTGTTGGGAATATGTTACAGATCAGCTTCTTCATTCTGATGGTTGACAGTCTCCTTTAAACAGCTTAAGGAAGGTCACAAGGCAAACAAGAAGTTTGGGACTGAGCTGAACTGGGGTTGTTTAGCCTGGAGAAAAGAAGTCTCAGGGGAGACCTTATCGCTCTCTACAACTACCTGAAAGGAGGTTGTAGTGAGGTGGGGGTCGGTCTCTTCTCCTAAGTCACAGGCGACAGGACAAGAGGAAATGGCCTCAAATTGCACCAGGAGAGGTTTAGATTGGTTATTGGGAAAAATTTCTTCAGTGAAAGGGTTATCAAGCACTGGAACAGGCTGCCCAGGGAAGTGGTTGAGTCACCATCCCTGGAGGTATTTAAAAGACATGCAGATGGGGCATTTAGGGACATGATTTACTGGTGGACTTGGCAGTGCTAGGTTAACGGTTGGACTTGATGATCTTAAAGGTCCCTTCAAACCTAGATGATTCTATGAAAATGGAAGAAAAAAACAGACTACAAAGAATTTAAACACACTGCAGTGGTGTGTTAGGAAAGCAAAATTCAGTTTGAGTTCAAACTGGCAAGGGGAGATTTAGGGCAACAGAAGAGCTTCTACAGCTACATGAACAATCAAAAAATAACCAAAGAAAAGGTAAGCCTGTAATCAGCAGTCTAGTGACAGAGGATACAGATAGAGCTGGGAAGACTAATGCTGCCTTTGTCTTCTCAAGCGCGAACCCCAGGTCTATGTGCCCAGAGGCAGGGTTCAAGAAAGAGAAGAACTACCAATAGTGGGAAAAGACTGAGTTTGCTTCTGCAAACTTGTGAGGACACAACAATCCAGAATAATCCTGTACTGGTTTCAAGAATTTACTACCTGCTGCATGGAATAAAGTTGTCATGAGTCTGTATACTCTGAGATCATAAAAGTTTCAGAGATACATATTCCAGATGGATCAGTGACAGAAATGTTTATTCAAAGCATCTTAACTGAATAAAAATATTGCAGCGTTACCATAATAAATGATTCACTCTGAAATCTCGGGTTTTTGGCTCTTTGTCTTTAGTTGTATCCAATTACTCTGCTTCCTTTGATTCATCTTCCTTATCTAAACCAGTAGTTTCTGTGGAGGTGAAGGAAAGAGGACAGAGAGATGCATTTTATTATAGAATATTGGAAAGTAATACTTGAAACGAAAACATAATTCTAGGACTATGCTGTCTATCTCAGTCATCTTTCCCATTGCCTTTCACTGCCAATACTTGAATTTAACTGTTATATGTTGTTTGTCAGCTGCCAGACAGGCTCAGTACACACATATTGACTGCCAGCCAGCCCATATGTAACTCTGGAATAGCCAAAGAATGTCTTCCATTTAGACAAGTATAATAAGAAACATGGAGCAAAAAAGATGGATGGAATTCCTGTGTGGAAAAAAAATGATGGTAATGGGACAGAGAATACAAGGCTGCAAGAAACCAGATTTTGTTACATCTGCTCTTCACAGTATGCATATTTTCTTCAAATCATTTCCTCTTACTATAACTTAATCTTGCTAAACAGAAAGACAAGGGGAACAATGTGTTGCCTAATTAATTATGGATGTATACCTCTACTGAAAAAATGTATAAAATCCAACTCTTTGATTCTAGCAATAAAGAGCTGGAAGGAACATCGAGAATATCTGTCACATTCCTGTGTTTTCATGCATTGGAATCTGCATCTATACTGTCTCTGACAGATTCTTGGGTCCATTTGTTCTTTAAAAAAAAAAAAAAACAAAAAAACCCCAACCACACAAAACCCAGTGGGAATACTAGAACTGCTTCATTGCGGTAGGTCAGAAAATTTGTTAGAATCAAGTTCAGTCAAAAATGGTTATTTGAGTCCAAACGAGTTTGAGACAAACCAGCCTCAGTGAACATTTGCCAAATCCAAAGCAGAGCTTTGCAGCAAACCTGCTTAGATTCCTGGTGGATCTGAACCAAGGCCAGGGTTCCCATAAAATGTCAGTCCTATGCACCAGAGAGGCTAGCTGGCTAGTCTGCCCTCAAGCAGGAGTGCACCTTCAGAAGTGATGGGTGAAAAATGACAACAAATAAAACTATGAAAATTCCGAATTGTCATACGTTTATGAAACCTAAATGTTTAGTGCATATCTCCAGGCATTTTCACATGATTTAATAGTCTTTCTGATCCCTGTGGATAGTGCTTTACTTTGATTTATTGTAAAATGGATTGATTACAAATGGATAAATTTATCTTATGTTTTCATACATCAGATATGTAAGCTTATAAACGTCAACACTTAATGCATACAAACACAATTGGGTGGAGGTCTATAGGCTAAATATGAGTAAACATAGGTGTATCCTTTTGTTGCTTCTTAGTAATTTTGTATTTAAAACAGGCTTCTGAACTGCCTGGAAGAAAACCTGAGGATCCTAATTCCAAATCTCTTTGGTTTGTAAACAAAAAAAATCAGCCAGACTGTTCAAACCATAACGCATAACAACAACTAAAATTTATTTCTTCAGATTTGTTTTGCCTGCTTTTTAACTTCAGTTGAGAGAATAAGAGTACACAGTTCTATTCACGAGAAAAAAGTGGAGTGCTCAAAACCTAGGGTCTGAAATTTTCTCTCTCTTTTTGTACAAAAAAAAAAGTTTGCAAATGTAATCACTGATAAACTCAGCCTTGCAAGTGCTGTCAACTGTATATCCATAGATAACATATGCTGAAGTGTCACTTCTAATTTGTACTGTTACATTATATGAATTTGACTACTCAAAACCAGTTCACATTTACAGAGGACTGCCCCCCCTTATGAAAGGTAGAGATTCCCATGGTCTCTTCAGCTTGATAATGGACCTCTCAGCAGCAGCATACCTTCAGCTGATTGACATACATAATTCCAAACCCTGATTGCTAATTGAAGAATGAGTATGGATGCTCCATGCCTCACCTTGATCCTCCTGATCTTGGTTTTCTTCTTCCTCTCTGTTTCCCTCATCTTCCTCTCCTGCATCCTTTGCTGGGCTAAAAACTTCACTGGGTACTTCTTGAAGAGAAGGTTCATCTTCCTCACTGTCAGCAGGCTCATTAGTGACTGAAATATGAGAAATTAGAAATACCAAACAAAATTAATTTTTACAAATTTGCACTCAGCCATTGTTTTCACGCAGTACATAATAACTCTTACTGAAATCCACAGTCTTTATTCACATAAGAAATCCCACAAAATTTTCTGTAGCTCTTTACAACCAAGTTTGTATAACAGGCCATGATATAGACTAAAATGATTCACAGGCTTCCCAAGACAGTTATATCTCATTATGCTATGTGAAATAAAGCAGAGAGAGAGAGAGAGAGCAGTTTACAAACAGGCTTGGAAGCTCCCATCTTTTAATATGTGGTAATTATAGGGAAAAAACAAAAACAAAACCAAAAACCACAAACAAATAAAACCAAACAAACAGAAAACAAAACAAAACAAAAAACCCACAAAAACCCAAACCTCTCACACCATTTGATACTAAGCCTGAAAACCACATTTTCAGGGGATAGTCAAAGCATGGAGTTCCCAGCTGTCCAGAAGAACAAACCTGTAATCGATGGCATTTTTTCATGATTTTCAGTTACTCCTGCTGCTGCTCCTTCTTTCTCTGCTTCTGCTGCCACCTGGGAGGCTTCTCTGGGAGAAGGTGGTTTTTCCCCATGAGGAGTCCAGAGTGTTAATTTGGTAATTTCTGACGCTTTCCATTTTGGTACCCCCAAAAAAGAGAGTTCCTCCTCTTCTTCTACCTCTCCTTTATCCTAGAAGACAACGCATGAAATCTAGCATGACATCTTACAGGTATTAAGGAAGTAACCAAGGTGATGGTTCTTTATCTGGGCTCAAAATGGCAATGACATGGCTTTTTAAAGCATTTACAGATGGACGAACTTCAGCAGTCACAAATCTTGGAAGACAACTATACTTTGGACTTGAAGTCAGTTGACTATTATTAATTACCAATGCTTCCTAGCTTGCTTTCTTTAAGGGAAAATTTTGTCTCTCCCTTGAGCAGAATGGCTGTGAGGGGCCTGTCAACTATCTCTCCTCTTCTATGCCTGTCTACAGTATAACAGCAGCAAATAAGACCTAATGGTCTGCCTGGTAGATGCTACACTGTCTCTCTCACAGAGGAAGGAAATGGCAAAACAGCTCTTTCTGCCTCAGTCTTTGCTTAGGGAAGACCTCGGAATGGATCTAGGAAGCAGTACGGTACTGCACAAAGCTTACGTTTTTGAAATTTGAAGATTTTTTTATTATTTAAAAAAACATGCTTTATTTTATCCAAATATCCTGGTTTGAGGTATAAAAGAACTAAGTTTTTGTTCAGTAATTTTTCTTTTTTAGCAGGGCCTCTTCTAACTAAACTCTGAAATTAACAGCATATCGTTCATAAACTGTTCACTCTCAGAGTGATAAGACCTGATTATACCAAGGAATGGTATGCAGAGACGCCCTTGCTTGTACTTATTGCTATAACAACCAAGGTCAGCTAACTTCGTTATTTGCCCTGTTGGAGGGTCGGAAGTGGAAAAGCGTAGAGGGGTCACACCTGTAGGGAGAAGCGGACAGGACAGGTGACCCAAAACTGACCAACAGGTTATTCCATCCCATCCACATCATGCTTAGTATAAAAGCTGAGGGATCAAACGGTCAACTCTCTTCCTTCAGTGGCCGACATCCAAAGAGGACTCTCTGTTTTTCCGCCTTTGCTCCCGATCCATGTGCTCCTGACTCCAGAGCTGGAACTTAGTTCCCATCCGTCACTGAGTCCAGTCTGGGACTTACCCAGTGCCTGCTGGTGACATGATCATCATCCTGGGAGCTTGATATGGTTTTTGTATATATTATCTCATTATTTTCTTCTTTTTGATTTTAACATTAATTCTTCATTAAAGTAGTTTAGTTCATTCTAAACTCGTAAATCTCCTTATCTCTTCCTCTCCTCTTTTTTTTTGTGGGGGAGGGGAAGGGCCATCTGTCAGTCTGGTTTTGGTAAATATGAGGGAGACTTAGTAATGGAATCATTATCTGTATTGCGAGCTAATTTATTTTAATTTTTTTAAATAGGCCTTGTTCTGCAATTACTTCAACTAAGGCAAAGAGGCAAAATTCAATCTTACTTTAGTGACAGCACTGTCCCTTCCTACAGCATTCACATGAGAAGAGATTATTATCCCTGAGTAACGATTTTCAGAAGCTGAGTGCCTACCTTTGGATTCTAAAATTCATATTTAAACTCCCACATCAGTGGCCTGCTATTCCAAAATCAGCACATCCAAGAATTCCCAACTGAACTGAGGATACTAGATACACTTCACTTTGGATACTCATATGAATCTGCTACTTAATTTAAGGATCTCTTGCTTTTAGCCAAAAAAGCAACACATTCTCCATGTTTTGCAAATCTCTAACACTAGGGATATGATTTTATTTTTTTCCTTGTCTTAAGAAAAAATTACTGCATTGGAGAATTTTCAAAGAGTGTGTAATGGGAACTAACAACCTAAGTAGCAAACTATAAGCTAAAATATGGCGTATTTTCTTGAAACCAAAACAGTAGTATTAAGATATATTTCTTACTTATATAGCTATTTTGCACCATATTAATCAGAAACATTTCAAAACATTCATGCATGAAGGAGAAGGAAAAACAGGCCCTGATAAAACAGGCTCTGATCCCAGATGCTCCCCACAGTTATTAGGATATTAAGCTCCTAACAGGACCAGGACAACAATGAGACATATTTCCAAAACACGAACCTGCTGGAAATTACCAATTGTACACATAGCATCAAGCAATTCAGAAATATAAGATTAAATACTTTTCCTTGTTTTCTGGTGTTCAGAACAAAGTGGAATACAGGCTAAATGTATACATAGATCTACATTATTCTGTGGTTTGAAACTTCAAATGTTTTGGGAAGGTCCTGATTCTTCTAAACTTTAAGCAGAAAGGACTCCTGTTTGCAAGTGAGTGCAAAAATCAGACCTTGTACGTGTCAAACTTACACAGTAGAGAAGCTAAAGAAAAAAGCAAAATGAAACCTCATTTAGTTCTTAAGAATTAATGAGCGTCTACCCTTTTTTGACAGGTTAGGTCTACTTTAACGTCAGTATCTATAAGGCATTTTATAGATTACTTAACAATAGACTTGATTTACTGCGTTTTCTGATATTTAGTATAATTTGCACTATTTCTTTTACCTGCTCCGATTGTACGTATTCACCGTGCTGTTCACACCCAATATCAAAGATATATTTGCCACGACCTACAGGCTGCACAAAGATACAAAAAAGTCAGCAAAACTATAAAGTTAGTACATTCTAAGCATATAAATGTAAAATACGCTTTACTACAACATTCCTGCAATAGTCAATAACAATATAGTTTGAAAGCAAAGTTGCAGAGAAACTTGGCATTCTGTCCTGCAGATTAATTTGGTTTCTTCTGTTACACTTAAGATACCAGAAACACTACAAAAAATCAGGAGCCCAGCTGCTTATTTTCAGTGGAAATAGATTATATTAAGGCAATTCCATGCTAACTGTTCAGATGAATAGAGAGCTTTCCAGTATACTTACATTTCCACTCAAAAACTTGCCCCTAAATCTATGGTTTAGGTAGATAAGTTCAGCTTCTCCTTCCTGGTTTCCATTTACCCAGCCACCAATATATATAGCTCCTGTGTCTTTATATATATATGTGCCTTGTCCATGCCTAAGGAGAAAATAAAAATTATGCTTCGTATTACTGAATAGTAAGAATGTAGAATATTGTTATACTTTAGGTATTACAACTGTATTATTTAAGTAGCTGAAGTGATTCAAGTTGGCCTACATTGCCAAGGTCACCCAGTAGCACTTGATTTGCTATGGTCAGCCATACTTCGAAAATAACCTTTGCATTTTAATGCCGTTAGGTGACTTGAAACACCACTGCAAGAATGAAACAAACCTATTGTGATTAAACCATTCTCCAGTATAGGTGTCTCCGTTTGCATATGTATACACTCCATGGCCATGTCTCTGGTCATTCACCCAGTCTCCTTTAATGAGAAAACAATAAAAACAGAGTGAGATGTGGTATATTTTGTTGTGTGATACAGTGGTCAGTTTGGAAAGTTATTATACATGAACTTTTAGAGAAGGAAAAGGAAGCTACGACATCATTGTGGTTCCTTGCCCCTCCTTACTCTAAACCCTTGTCTTTTTGTTTCTGTCTGTCCTTCACCATACATATTTATGCAGCTGCCTGATCTCCCTTACACTCCAAACACATTTTGTCTGTCATGGTCTATCTCCATTATATTAAGATGAACACAAAAAGGCATGTAACATCCTGCTCCTCTCTTTACATTTGGTAATTTATTACAGTTTCATTAGATAATGTGACATCTCCACTGAAATAACAAGGGGGACTACTTTAGTTTGACTTATTTGCTAAAATTGTCCTGTCAGTAAGGGGGCATATATACTTAAAAGGATGCTAGATTGCGTGTCTTAATTATTCTCCTATTCAAACTTGAAAAAAAAAGTTAAAAAAATAAAATCACAGGTGGATATGCTCCCATGTGGCAAGAATTGGGCTGCTCTATTTGCTCTCTGCTTCTAGCCCTCACAATCTGAATGTTCTGTCTTGCCTGGCCTAACTGATATTCAGAAGGTCTTGAGTACTATCCTGAAAGAAGGGAAACAATGTGACTTTCAACTTCTTCAAACTTCAGAGGCACCCCAGTCCCTAAGTCCTCTAATCAGATTTTTTTTTAAGGATGGACCTAATAAAGTTCTAAAATACTTTATTCTGAACAGTCTGTGGTTCTAATCATCATTCAGAAATATGTAATTACACTCTCTTCTACCAAGATTGCACTGATTTGTAAAAGATGTTTAATATTTCTCAGGACTTGGAACACTGCACTTGAAAGGAGGATGTGACAAGCATAAACTGCTACTAAACACCACACTTCTCACAGTAATTGACATAAACCCACACTTCTTAGAGCTCATAGTCAAAAAGGACTAAAAGGAAAACATTTCATAGAAAATGTACCTCCTTAAAACAATATACTCTTCAGTTCACTACCTGCTTGCATTCCAGACATGGGAGTGGGGAGGGATGGGAGGAGGGGGTAGCTAGGAGAATGTGTCCTTTCAGTTACAGAAATCCTTGCAACTGGGTTTTACCTTCATATTTTGATCCATCTGGATAAAAAAAAATGCCCTGGCCATGTTTTTTGTTTTGCACATATTTTCCAATGTAGCAAGCACCATTTTTAAATCTGTAGGTCCCCTGAAACATATTGGTATAGATAAAATACTTGTCAGTTCTCAATCTTGTTTCAAAATAGTGCCCCAAATAACAGAACTGCTGAAACATAAGCACAACCACTGCCTTCTCTCACTGTCTTACCTGTCCATTTCTAAAACCGCATTCATATTCTCCATCGTATGTATCACCATTGGGTAGAAATGCTTTTCCACGTCCATGTCGCTCACCTTCTGGATTGCGTTCACCTTCGTACTCCTGATCAAATGTAGGAAAAAAAAATTATTGTTTCAGAGGGCTAGACCTCACTGAATCTAATGTCATTAAACAGAGGAAAACAGGTGTTTGCTCAAAGCTGCTCCCGTTTGGCTTTGAGTCAGAGACTGCAGGGCCACCTGGCCAACAGACGTGCTGCTTATGCAGACCCTTTCCTCGGATCCTGGAACGCAGAGGCTTTCCTCCCTTCCTGACACACTTCTGGGAAGTACGGGCCACTTGTTTTCACCCGGTGGAGAAAGTCAGGCAGGTCCCAACTGAAGCGGCACAGCACCACTTCCCAAACCACCGACGAAGCGCCTCGGGGGCCCTCCCAGGCTCGGCACGGCCGGCACACCGTATTTAAGACGCCCTGACCGGTTACATTCACTCTTCCCTTCCCCACGGCGCTCCCCCACCCACTGCCCGAGGCGCCCGGGGCCGTCCGCCTCTTCCCTCCTCCCCGGGACGGGAGCCCCCGCCGCGGCAGGGGCCGGGATACGGGTCAGGGCTGCCCCCGCCCGTGCTGCTGAGCCGCCAGCGGCACCCCGCCCGCCCCGGCGAACCCCCAAATTGGCCTCGGCCTCTTCGGCCTCTTCTTCCTCCTCGCTCAGATCCGACATGGCCGCAGCGTCGCCGTCGCCCCTGGCAACCGAGGCGCGGGCGCGCGCGCGGGGAGGGCGGGGTGGGGGGGTCTCGCGCTGCTGCTGTCCCGGGTGCTGAGCCCAACGGCCGGCCCCGCCCCTCACGGCGGCGGCGGGAAGCGGTGGGAGCGGGGCCCTCCTTTCCCGCCGCCCTCTCGCCCCTGAGGGGAAGCCCCGGCGGCCGGCGCTGTGTGACCGAAAGCGGCGAGCCCCGACCGCTCCAGGAGGCCTCCCCGGATGCCTGGTGGCTCCCGGCGCGGCAGTCGCCCTAGGACTACTGTGTTAACAGACTCTCGGGGTGGGGGGCACATCCCCCGCCTTCCCCCGGGGGCGGCCTCCCTTCGGCTTCTGGCGCCGGGCTCTTCCCGGCCTCTGCCTTCAGTGTCGTGAAACAGGCTAGTGACATTTGAGGTGAGACCCGAGAGCCCCCCATCTTCTGAGAGCTCACAGTAGTTTGGCCGGTAAACAACTTAATAGTTTTTTTTCCCTGTCAGGTTTAATTATGTTCAGGAATTCCAGTCTCATCTTTTCGTTTTATATCTTAATGGTTTCAGCCCAATTAGTCTCATTCACCTGCCCAACTGACCAGCCGTGTTCCCCTCCACACACACAGCCTGCTGAATCCCGCTGGAAATGGAGTACGCTCCTTGAGCTGGGGCCAGAAGGCCAACAACATTCAGCTCCGGTCTCTGAAATCCCACAAGACCCTCACAGCTGTCTCTTCCACCCATTTTCCACCGATGACACAGTGGGAGACAGAGGACTCACATGTATCCTCAAGAGGCATCAGAGAAACATGCCTGGGCTGTCACCAGCACTCCTGGGGCACTGTCCTGCTGTTAGCCGTCAGAATCTGAAGAAATTCCTCTCTTTGCTATGGAAAACGCAGCAGAACCATCTGGTCCCTCTAATTCGGGGGTCAGGACAGAGGTGGGGAAATGCTTTGGCACTAATCACTTGTGGAGCTTGGGCACTGGAGGTCATCAAACCACCATGCGATCTGGCCTGGAAAATCCTGTTTCTGCATAAATGGGTGAAGGGTGAGTGGAAGTTACCTCTTCCGTTATTTTTTCTGGATTGCAGTGAACTGCTGTGGCGACAGGGGCACTGTGCAGTTCTAACAGAGTTACTAGTGAGACAGCAGAAGGATGAGTCAGTCAGGTTTTTCACACACAGAGTTCCTTTTACTTCTACTATTAATTTTTTTCTTCTCCTTTTAGCAACTATAATTCTCAATGATATTAATATGTAGGAAATTCTCTGTATTCTGACTTTTCCCCAAGCCCCTCTACTCAGTCAGACATAGCAGTGATCTACATAACTCTGATGACAAGTTCAGTCACCTTAGCCAGTCAAGAGCCTCCTGTACAGATTCAATTGCAGCTAAGTCAATGCAGGGAGGCAAGGGAAGGGCTCTCCTTTCTCAAAAGGCCAAGAAGAATGGAAGGGAGTAAATCATAAGGAAAAGGACAGAGGATAGTACATCATAGCCACCCTCAGTCCCTATTAATCAGTCATAATATCCCAAACAGAAAAGACCTGCTTTGTATTTTATGTCACAGTTTTTTATGTGAGCTGCAGTATTCAAAATCAATCACTCTTTAAAAAGATCTTATTTGCCTGAATGCGAAGTAGTGCTTTCTTACTTTTCACAGAGGAAAATGCCCTAAAAATCTGCCTTGGCTCAGAGAGTTGATGGTGACTGCATTACAGCTCATGCCTGCCTCCTGCAGATGTTGAGGATGGGTTGTCTTGCTGAATGCAAGCGGTACTTCGCTCCTCTGCAGAGCGGCAGCTTCACCGTGCTTGCAGGAGCTCGGCAGGACTCAGGGCCTGCCAGTGACGCAGGAGTCAGGCAAATCACCTCACTGTCACTTTACACAGTAATTTAATGGCCGAGGTTTCATGAGAGGAGCCATGCGTGGATACGTGTGGTGAAATGCCATTAGCTAACTAAGACCTGGGCAGAGGAGGAGATGCTTCTGAGGTAGGCAGCAAAAGGAGCGGCAAGTGTTTGGAAGATGGGATGGAAGTTACCTTATACCCTAGGTCAAAGCTTTACCACCCAAACCAGAGGAAAAACAGGATCATGTCTATACAAAGATACACCATATATTCAGGTAATTTTCTTAGTTTTCATAGGTAGATATTATATAGCCAGTACTTGGATAATAACTAAATACTATTTATTTATTAGTAAATAGTATTTATTTATTAAATAGTATGTATTTATTAAGATGTGTCACTTATGTGGCATGCGTGTCTTTTTGTTTACAATTGGGCAAAGATGAAAACGAAAAAGAACTATTTCTCAATACCATCGTGTTCTTAGCTCATAGGAAGCATTTGCGCTTCCAACTTAACACCCGTTGCTAATTCGAGAGCGCTTTCCGTCTGAAACACTTAAGAACACTGAAATTAAATTTGTTAGCTGGCAGAGTTTTAAGAAGTTATGCATTTATTAACTCAAAATTGTATAAATTTTCCTCTTTCCTGCACATGCCCAGTAGGGAAGCCTAATTTGCATAATGGCCGTACTGACAATAAGTCAATGCAGAGTGTGCAAACTACTGCTCTGATTGCTTATGTCCTGCAGAACTGGATATGAGTGCACGTTATCTGAAGCATAGTCTGCTCATTTCCTCCTTTCTCACTCTTGATGATGCCCCGGTTTCTTCTTTCACCTAAGGATGGCTAAGTTCTTTTATCTATAATAAGGTAATGTCTCTAATTATAAAACTGGTTATTTAGTCTGTGCATGGCTTACTAATTCTAAGCAGACACCGTGGCTCAGATTTGTACGGGAAAATATATTCAGGATACGTATAGAGATGGTCCCTGTTAAACTCAATGACAAAAATAACCGGGTATGTCTTCTGGCTTCAAAGTTCACACAGCCCAGGGTCACAGCTGTGACATAAACAGGACGCAGTGACAAGCTGCCAGATAAGCTCCCTCTAATGATCACCAACTGCTCTTGCTCTACGTGTTGTTTCTGAGTCGAACGAAGAAAAGGTCTGAAGGAGGCACAGTTCACTTTTCTTGGCAAACAGCCAGGAAATATTTCTTTATAAAATTTAAGCTGCTCTGAACCTAGAAGTAGCACAAATGCCTGTGTGTCAGGATCACACAGTTTGACCTAAATGAGGGAGGCATCATTTAAAGTTTTCTATACCTAGAAACTGTCTTGTGAGGACAGCTACAGCTTATACGGATGCATATAATTAATGACAAGGAGGATGTATTTTGTAGTTTCTGGGCTTGCAGTTGCATTTGGGTGTGTTTCAATGTCAGATTAAAGTTAAGCCTTACGTATGTTACTATTGAAGGAAGGGCTGCTATCATCCTTATTTTCTTGTTCTTTTTCCTTTCCCGTCAACATAATACCATAAGTATTCTTAAGGTCCTGTTGACCTTGTATATAAATTTCACTTGGCAAAAGGCCCGAGAGGGATAGCAGATGTGCTGATTATCTGCTCTGCTCTTGCTGCTGGCTCAGCTGGCGGCCGGTTGCTCTGGCAGGAGAGGGCAGAAGCTGCCAGCGCTGGGAGCTGCCTCGGAGAAGCTCCCAGTTTGCAATTTGAGCAGATAGGTCTAGATGGAGAGCGAGCTCCAGAGAAACCTGAAGCTGTTGCTGCCGGAGGTTGCTTACAAATGGGAAAAGACAGTGACACAGCACAGCAAAAGGCTGGTAGGCACAGGATACAGTAAGGTGCCTCCTGCACCTCTCCTGCAGGAGAAGACAGCCCTGGCTGTCTTTTTATCCTGCTTTGCAGGTCCTCGCTTTGAATTTGGCCAGAGAGCTCCTCTGTAGGCAGGGATGGCCAAAAGGCACTTTTAAGACCCGCTGTGCTCCCAGCTCTCTTTGGACTTTGCCCTGTGTTTTGAGGGGGGAGACTTTTGGCAGCGCAGAGGTTTTGCAGGGAAAACGGTGCTGTGCCAGGCCTGGCCTCAGGGGCTCCTTCCAGCACCGACCGAGCTTTGAAAACACGTGTTGCACAATGAACCTTAGAAATGACAGTACCTATTTGTTCACCTCTGCGCTGCAGTCGGTGTCTGGCTTCAAAGGGGTGCTAAAAATACCGTAGGGTGCACACATTACCTCTGATGTGGTCGAGGTGGCATGCTGCTTAATTCACGCTGGGTGCACTTCGGCGTTCCTGCCCTCCAGGAGCTCTGTCCCGCCATGCCTCCTTCTCCCCGGGGGCAGTGCCTCCATGAACCAGCTTTTCTCCACTTGGCCAGCAATGTGGCTCTAGGGAGCCACTTTTTCAAACTCTGCTATCAAAACTATTCGGGAGAGTGGAGGTAATTTGCCTGATTCATGGGTTGGTTTCCTCACTTTACATAGTCTTCAATTATTACTGACAGAGCTGGCTACGTCGTGAGGGCCAGTCCTTGGGTACTCAAGTCAGTTTGAGTTTTGCTCTGGGTTACATTAGAGATGCAAATGAGCATTTATTGCTTTTGGTAGGGGAGACCTGGGCAAGATTATGTCCTTTGACAGGAATTTAAAGAACTTAGATCTGTTGGCAAATATTTTGTTATCTCTCAGAGGACAGTAATTTACATCTCTCTCCTTATAAAAGCAAAACCCACAGTCTAGGGTACTGGTCAGTATCAGATACTAGCAAAGTGTAAACTGGAGTTGTCAGGAAAAACTTAATGAATCAGCTTTCTTCCTCCTGAAACTTAATATAAACCAGGAACTTGTTGTGATTTTGGCTGGATTGGCCAATCAGAATGACAAAAGGCCCCTCCTCCCCTGCCATCCCCCACCCCCACCAATAGAGG
>JAOXJK010000001.1:117352146-117364735 GCA_025774025.1 Xenus cinereus
TCCTGTCACTACACTTCCTGACAAAGAGTCCCTCTCTGGCTCTCCTGTAGGCTCCCTTCAGATATTGGAAGGCTGCTATAAGGTCTTCCCGGAGCCTTCTCTTCTCCAGGCTGAACAACCTCAGCTCTCTCAGCTTGTCTTATAGGAGAGGTGCTCCACCCCTCTGATCATCATGTTTAGATGGAACTTCTTATGTTCAAGGTTTTGCCCATTACCTCTTGTCCTGTCACTGGGCACCACTGAAAAAAGACTGGCCCCATCCTCCAGACACCCTCCCTTTAAGTATTTATAGGTGTTGATCAGATCCCCCCTCAGTCTTCTCTTCTCCAGACTAAAAAGACCAAAGTCACTCAACCTTTCCTCATCAGAGACATGTTCTAGTCCCCTCATCATCTTTGTAGCCCTAAAACTTCCTAAAACTCCTCCTCAAAATCGTTTCTATTCTTACTCTCCTCTTTTTCTCTTATTTTGTTTGGCTCCCAGGTTTCATCTTGCTCATTCATACCCGGTTTCCACTCATCTGTTCTTAATCCTCTTTTCTACTTCCCTCCCTGGCTCCCATTCATGATCTCTTTGCCTATTCAGTTCCCCATCTCTACCAGCCAACCCCACCACCCCTGCCCCTGGAGATCTCTCAGCTTCTTTTTTTTCCCTGGCATGTGGGTCCATGTGTCGGTGCACGTAACAGGTATGTGTTTCACATGTAAGTCCACGCGACAGTGGGAGGAGGGACTGAGAAATTTGAGGTGCAGGGGCAGATGAGTGGGACTTCTCGCCCCTCTCAGCGTGGGGTCTTGTTCGGAGCTCAGGCTGATCGGCCGTGATTGACAGAGGAGGTCACGGGAGAGAGGTTACGGCGCTGTGTTACAAAAGCATTAAATGCAGATTGAGCTGTTCTCGAAGGAGAGAACACAAAAGTGAGAATCAAATGTATTAGTCCAGTGTGTATCACTCCAGCAAGTGAGATTTGAGAGGTCTGTAGCCTTTCCGTCCTGCGCTTAAATCACTGCACTTCCCTTTGCCTGTATTCCAGCAGGAAGGGAGACGGAGAGCAGTGAACAAAAAGGCTTTCAGTTTCATTGCCCTGAATTCAGCCTGATCTCTAT
Source organism: Xenus cinereus (assembly GCA_025774025.1). Taxonomy (NCBI): domain Eukaryota; kingdom Metazoa; phylum Chordata; class Aves; order Charadriiformes; family Scolopacidae; genus Xenus; species Xenus cinereus. The sequence continues at coordinate 117,353,253 of JAOXJK010000001.1, forward strand.
TAGCTCAGAGCTTCACTTTCAGCGAAAACAGCTGCTGAGCTAAGAGCTGGAAGCAGACCCAGTTCCGGTGGCATCTTCATGGAATTAAGCTCCAAAGGTCCAGGGGGTCATTAGAGTGTACAAAACCTCTCTTCTTGTGGGGCTTATAACCTAAATAAATTTGGACAGATTATCATTGACACCGAGGTTAATTTGTTGACCCTGTTTCAAAGTCTGACGCCTCTGCTGTTTCTCAAAATCACTGAAAAACATTTCCATGGGTATTTTTGCCTAGCGTTGTTCACAAAAAATACATAGATTGGTTTTGGTTGAAATACTTTATGCACATTTGAACTGAAGGCAAGAATGGCCTTGCAGTAATGCAACTGCAACGGTTACAGCAGAACAGAGCTACGAGCTGTTGAAAATAGCTTTAAAATGAGTAGCGCTGGGCAGGTGGAAAAATAAGCCTTGTTCCTGCCGTCGCTTATAACACATATCTCACTGGTGTTTCAGTGACGGAGAATCTGCTCTTGTCTAAGCCTGGGAGTTTAAATCCTTGTGCACACGAAAGCTCCCCAGTAGAACAGGCACTTGTCCATGTGCTGCATATAGCAAAATCACACTGTGATGTGTAACATAGAGTACAGATTGCAGTATATACTGTTCGAAGTTTATTTTGAGTCTTCTGCATTTTCATAAGACAAAAAAATATGATCTATATCATCTTACAACATTGGCAGTATGAAACATACACACAGTATGCATTTTGAACTGTAGCATATGTACAGAATGTTCACAATTTAAACAGGGGAAATGTAGCTGAGCATCTATCATCTATCTATCTATCTAGGCTTACTACCACGGTATTAGGAACCTCTCTGAAATCTTTGGTGTCTTCCAGCTGAAAAGCCCTACAAGCTCATTTTATGAGTTCTCCATCCCTTTCCCCTAACCCAGTATATACATATATATACATATATATATATATGCAAGTGCCTTCGCTTCTCTCCAGCCTGCAGTTGTTCCTAGCAGCTTTCTAAGCATACGAACTGCACTTGAAGAAATTTGCCCGGGAGCCAATACTACTGTTATGGAACAACCACAATTACACCCCACCAGTAAGGACAACAACTGGACACGGTTGTGTCCAGCTGGAGAGTAACGTTAGCCTTTTCCAAATATAACAGCAGCCGCATTCTCTCTCCTCACTTCTGACCGCGCTGTAGCAAGAGCTCCACAAAGGTCTCACAACAGCTTGACACTGAAAATGCCTCCAATTCTTAGGAGAGTCATTTTTCAACATAAGACTATGTCACTATGAGATTAGGCTTGGACCTCCCGAAAATGAAATAAATTTCCTCTTTCAGAAAACAGCTATGTTAAAGGGAACAGTTCAGCCTCCCCTCCTTTCCCCAGTTAGCTGAGATGCCGAGATGTGCAGATACATCTATTATAATTCTATCTCTGAACATTATATGCAAGCACCGTCCAGCTGGATCTGCATCGAGATATTTCACACTACATATAGGACACCAAACCTCAACAGGTTTGGGCTTCAAACTCTTTGAGGTTCCTTTACTACTTGAGGAGAAAGTAATCCATCCTCTTGGGCTTTTCAAAGGGTTGAGACAGAAGAGTAGACAGCACTCAGGGTCCATAGGACCTTTAAGGTCGTGTTCCCTGTATTTTAAAATAAAACAGCCTTGCTTGTGGTGTGGTGGTTTTTGGTGATTTGTGGGTTTGTTTTTTTTTAATCTGCAATTGATTCCGAGACAGGAATTTTCAGAAAATATGAAAAAACACAAACTAAAAAAAACTTGTTGTAACCCTCTTCACACCCTCTGCCAGAACTGCAGTGATATGATGTTCTGGTGGTTTGAATCTGGATGAGGGCTTATTCTAGCTGCTGTAGCTATTTCATTGTATATGAACAGTTATTTCTCACTATCCTGAAGTGAAACGCTAACATTTTCACAGCAAAGGCCACTTGTAAAATGAGTAATATTTTATGCTGTGTAATGTCTTACAGTGCAAAGCTTTTGTGTCCTAAGTTACTCCTTTTCTAAGAATTAACAGGACTGGTAGCTAAGAAACCCCTTGGGATTCCCAAGCTGGGGATTTCAAATGCAGTTCCCTGCAAAAAGCCCAAGAGAGCTATGAGTAAAACATCAGTTTCTTTTATGGTTTCCCTCCCGTGCGTCATATTGCACAATAAGGGTGTCTGATCTTTTGATCCCAGGAGGAACAGCTCATGGTTTTAAGCACTAGTGACCAGATTCTGAGACACTTTAATGCGAGACACATTCAGCACATTTTCTCTGATTAATACAATGGCATTTTTGAGGATTTCACTCAAATCAACAGGAATGTCTAAGGAAGCAGACACACAGAGCTGCCAACTTCAAACCCCCAGATGTGAGTCAGGCCTTCAAAAATGATGAGGTCTGCTGAAGTCAAGAAGCTTTTTTAGCTAACCGGCTTTTTTATCTGCTACAATTTTTATCTCTACAATTCAGAGGAACAGGACAATTCAGAAAACTGAGTGTGGTACAACTTGTTTCCAAGCTGAAAGGGATACCCAAACCACCAAATATTGTGAAACACGCAATTCCTAATACTGCACTCAGCCGAGAGTGAGTAAGGTACATGAGCTTCTGTTCTGTCAGCGTTCAACCAAACCACGACTCCAGAAGCTGAAGCGTCTTACTCCATCCTTCAGCGTGAATTTGAGTTGAACAGCATCTTGCATCACAGCAATGTTTCTGAGTGTACCCTGTACCCAAGGGCAGAGGAGCTATAAGGTACGTTGCTGCTCTGGTTCTTTTGTCAGCCCCCTGCCCTGCCAGGCAGTGCTAAGCCCCCTGGACCTCTGTCCCACTCCACCCCATCCCGCTTCCTCAAGCTGGGCATCTCTCCATGGCCTTGGTTTTTGCTTTCTCGCCTCCTTCTGCCTTGTCCTTCTCTGTAACCCCTTCTGAGGGGTCTAGAGAACAAGTCATATGAAGAGAGGCTGAAGGAACTGGGCATGTTTAGTTTGGAGAAGAGGAGGCTGAGGGGGGACCTCATTGCCCTCTACAATGACCTGAAAGGAGGTTGTAGGGAGGTGGGTGTTGGCCTTTTCTCCCAAGGGAATAATGACAGATCCAGAGGAAATGGTCTGCAGTTGCGGCAGGGGAGGTTTAGGTTAGATATTAGGAAGAATGACTTTCCTGAGAGGGTGGTCAGGCACTGGACCAGCCTGCCCAGGGAGGTGGTGGAGTCACCATCCCTGGAGGTATTTAAGAAACGTGTAGACATGGCTCTTCAGGGCATGCTCTAGTGCCCGAGATTGTTGGGTTGTGTCTGTTTGTGGGGTTTTTTGGTGTGGGGGTTTTTTTGGTTTTTTTCTGCGTTTGGACTAAATGATCTCAGAGGTTTCCTTCCAACCATGAAGATTCTGTGATGCTGGAACACGCCAGAGGGGCTGGCACAGCATGGTGGGAGGACTGGACCCGTCTTGTCCTCACACAGCACCATGTCGAGGGCCAACCTTCACTGTTTGTATCTCATTTATCTCAGGTGAAGTTTTATGAGGGTGGGGGTTGGGGGGGTGGTGTTGTCTTGCTTTTTAAGGAGGGGACACACACCGAGCCTTCATACCAAAGCCAAGCAGAGGCCAAAGGGCTACCGGAGCCGCTACCCGCCCAAACCTAGCACCCTCTGCACCGGGGAGGAGGGTCCGCGGAGGGGCACCGAGCCCTTCCCGGGGGGCCGGAGGCGATGGGAGGACGGGGTCCGTTTCCCAGCGCGGTGGGGTGACCCCCGGGACCCCCCTCCCCTCTCTCCGTCCCGGGACCTTCCCCCCTCATCACAGCCTTGAAGGCCGGAGCTTCCCCTCCGCCGCCGGCAGGCCGCGGGGGCGACCCTCCCCGCGCCCGGCGCTCCCCGGGGAGGAGCCGGCCGGGTCCGCACCGGGCCCGTTCGCCAAGTCCGGCTGGGAGCAGCCAAACCCAGCCCCCTCGGGCTCGGGGTGGGCGGGGAGGGCCGGCCGGCCGGGCGCCTCTCCTGCAGGGAGCGGGAGGACGGGCGAAACTTTCCTTCCCCCGGGCGGCGGAGGCACCACCGGCCGCCGAGGCGGGCTCCGCCGGTATGGGCCCCGAAGCGCTGCAGCTCGGCACCTACGGAGGGGCGGCCGCCGCCGCCCTGCTCCTCTGGGCCGTCTGCCTGCTCTGCAGGAGGAAGAGGTACCGGGGACGGGGGATAGGGGGGCCGTTCGGCGGGGCGGGGGTCGGCCATGCACCTGCCGTGCCGGCGGTGGGGGCGGAGCGGGGGCGGCGACGCCGCTTCCCGCCTTGTGCGGCGACGGCGGTGGCCCCTTCCCCGGCGGGGTTGCCCGGGGGTGGCGGCCCCGGCGCTCGGGAAGGCGGCTGCAAGGCTGCCGGGGCGGGGGAAGGGGGGCTAAGGCGTTCACTCTCCGCTTTCTCTCCTTCATCTTTTGTTTCGCTTTCCCCCGTTTATTCCTCTGAGGCGGTGAGACCCTCCTTCCGCCGCCCCGGCCGGCGGGGTCAGGCCCCGGTGCCGGGGAGGAGTGTTTTGGGCAGGCGGGGGGAGACACCCCTGGGTTTTGTCGGTAGCGGAGGGGAGTAATTGTGTGCTCCGTGCGTGACACGGCCGGTTACACGGCCCTTTAAGGTCCGCAGCCGGTGGATTTGGCGGTCTGTGGCTGAGGCGCAGCGCTGCGGGGTGTCGGGCACAAGGTGCCGTTTGAGCTGCCTGTGTCTAAAAGGCCCTTCTGAGCCCTTGAGGGACACCCCCGTGAGGACACAGAGTTAATGTCAGCCCTCCAGGGCAGGCTGTGTGCCCGGCCGGGGCTGGCGGTACCTGGGGTGGTAAAGGCCGGTGACACATGACTCTTATTCCCCTGAAACAGGGAGGGAAGCTGCGTTTCAGCCAGGGCAGCGGGCACCCCGGAGAAGCCATGCGAAGTTTGTGAAGGTGAATATGGCTTCAGAGTAAGTCACCGGAATACCGCTGTAGTTGCAGGGTGGCAGGGAGGGAAGCGAAAGTTATTTGTTGGCATTGTTTCAGGTCAAGTAGTTGCTGAAAACGAGCGTTGGGATCAGTTCGAGGGGTTGGAGTTTGTCCTTGGGCTTCGTTAGGGAAACGGAAATATAAAGGTTGTATGGGTAAACTACCAGTTATGTGTTGTATCCTGTTAATGTCATTTCTGAGGAATAGCTTGGTTTTAAAATCTGGTTTAATCTATACCAGGATGTGATCTTTATAACCTGTTACCACAAGTTCTATTGCCACAAGTTTCTTTGCTTTTGTGGAGGAAGCTTTATTTGTTTATTAAAAGTGTATGAATGTCAGAGGAGCTTATGGATATATGGCAACAGAGATAAGCTGTTGACGAGTAAATGAGAACTTGAGTCTCTCTGCTGCAGGAGATGAAATGAAATCAGCCCCTATGAAATAGATTTAGGGTGCGGTTCTCTTGATGATGCTCATAGTCCAGTCGTCTTTGGTTGGGCCTTGTGTCCCAGGATTTAGGGCCAGGATACGCTGTTAGGAGGTGGTGTGAATATGGTCTGTGCAGCAGGTGCACGGATGTGCAGCCTTGTGTGACCATTTAGCATTGAAACCACCTTTTTGTAAGACGCGTGAAGTCTTTCTCCGCTTACACTAACGCCATTTAGTACACCGCCACATGCTGTTAAATAGTAACCTGCTAAGCAATTACTTTTCTGTGATGACAATTGCCTTGTCCTGTTATATTGCAAGGGAACTGTTTAAAGAGGTTTAGTACGTCAGATTTTTGTTCTTTGCTGGCCTCTCATTTTTTCCCAGTAGATACTTCTGTCACGTCACCTAAAGTGTGGTCAGTTAAATTATAGTTTCGGTGTTTGGCATAACTGGGAGAGGGGAAACAGGGTTTGGGATCACCCCAGAACAGATCTATTACTGCTGGAAGAAGAATTCACCCCTACTCTGGGCTGCTTGTGCCCACCTCTTTTTCCTCTTGCGTTTCTTATCTCACTGGGGTTTTCCACAGCTCATTTCAACCCAACACGAAATTACCGATGGCCAGTTGCCGGTTTGAAGTTAAGAGTTCAGCCGACCTAACTAGCTAGCCAGGGCAGTCCCACCTCTAGTCCCTGCTGCTTCAGATTCATCCTGCGTAGTAGCATCTTGGTTGCCACAGATCAAGTTAGTATTCTCTGTTGGATGAGCCGCTTTTCAGGGCACGTTGTCTGAGGGACCAGCCACCCAAACCATAGCTGTATGACTACGAGGTCTGACACGGAGGGAGGCAGGGACCTGCAGCTGGGAGGGGGGACGAGGATGTAAGGTTGCACTTTCCCTAACCTCTGCAGCCTCAGAGAGGAGGTGCCTTGGGTGGGAATGATTATGGGGTTTGCTGATTAATTACACAACCAGTTATCTGATTCAGGGCCTGGAGGAGGAGGTAGAACACGCCAAACGAGATTAGCGAGTCAATTCACTTTTAGGGGGAGGAGGTGTCAGGCTGAACCAGGCCACTGTGCAAAAATTGAAGGTATGACAAAAATGTGTTAGCATAAGGGAGCAGACCTGTGATCTTTTGGAGGGATACTCTGTTACGTGAAGAGGCGGCAGTTTCCATCATTCTTGGGGGAAAAGCCTACGTGGACAGTGAAACTTTCAAGTTGCCAGCAGATACTGTTTGGTGGTGTCATTCAGCCAGCCGAGGAGGAGGAGTAGTTTTGCTTTCTGTAGTAAAATGGGGGATTAAAGATGAGAGGAGAGAGAGGCTCACAGCTCTGCCAACCCCATGGCAGCCTCTAAAATTCCCGGGTTGAGACAAGCCCTCGGTCTGGGCAGGTGTGTCTTCTCAAAGGAGATTTTGCTTTAGCTCACCTCCCCGGGGTTTACCAGGAGAGCTAGTCCTGTGTCCCACCACCTTCCCACCCAGGAGCATGGCAGTGGATGGTACTGGCGTTAAGCCCTCTAGCTGAGCTACTGAGAGGGCAGGGGTTATGTTGCAGACCCTGGTGTGTTATTTGGCATCCTGCTGGGGTGGCTCTGCTGTTAGCACACGGGGAGGCTTGGCTTGCACACCTGAGTTGCTGTCACACCTTTTGCCTACAGTGCCTGTTGTCGCCTTACTCACCAGCTGGCTCAGACTTGCCTGCGAAGTAGCAGTGCAGCTAAGTCCCTCTCGCAGTGCCTGTGATAGAGGGTACTGTGCATCTTCTTCTGTTGAGGGGCTCTGGCCTGAATTTGAAGAAACAGGAGCAACTATACAAGATTTTAAACAAAACTGAATTGGTGCTGCAACAGGCTCGCTTTTCCCTGTGTGTCATGCACCTGCGTGAGCCTGCCTTCTCCCTTGTGCTGGATGAGCTGCTGTGGAGAGCTCAAGTGGTGAAAAAAATTTTTTTTTTTTCTTTTCCAAATTTTCTAACGCTGTGGTGCTTTGTGGAGCACTGATACTAAGACAGGGAAATGAGGCTGGAAGAGGGAGTGATGGTCAAGCCCTGCTGGCAGCAATATTCAGCTGCACCCACTCTCAAACTGAAGTCTCTGTTGTGGGCTGAAAACACTACAGTAATTTTTGAACAAATTTCAACCTCGTTAATGTTTCTGATGTGTTAAATTAGATCTTTGTATGGTGGGGAATTGCCTCTGTGTAGTATTTCTGGAACAAAAGCAGTGTTTTCATGTCAGATGGTTTTGGATCATGTTCTAAGTGCATCTTTTCCTTGTGTCCCTGCCTGCTTTATATTGTCCTGACTTCTCAAAATAGTTTATTAGTGATAAAATTCAGAAAAAGCTGCAATTTACATTGGCTTAAAGTTCTCCATTACGTTTTTGATGTCTAAAAGGGTAGTTACGGTAATTACTTGTTTCTGAAATAGATAATTGTTGATTCAAGTGTTATGATTACGGAATGTTATAATAACTCGATAAGAATATTTACTTATCAGCTTCTTTTATTTGAAGATCAGCAATAAGCAAAAGCAGTGTGAAGAATTTGCCTCATCGTGACTGAAGGTATGTGAAGAAAACCTACAGGGAGATCAACTCTGCAGTGTAACTTCCACGTTTGTTAGCAGCCTACCATCACACTGCTTTGGGAAGATCTTTGTTACGCATTCTGAAGAACAGATAACGCTGTCACAAGTACATAATTGTGTCACCTAAAACTTCATACCAGCTGTAGAGTAGATGGCTCAGCTTCCCCCTGGGATTCACTTCATCACTTCATTTTCACGAGATCAGTGGTAAGTCTTGGTATGGTGCTGATCTTTGCTTGGGACAATGGGAGTTTGTATCTGGGGGAGATGATAGTGTTGCCTTGTTCTATTTTTGCTTTTTCATTGCTTAATATATACAGCAACAAAATATAATCAGTAGTACAAAAAAAAAAATATTACTGACATTAGGGGAACGCAGACACACCCTTATTAGTCAAGTGTTACAGAGAATGAAGCCTTTTCTTCACAAGGTGTATATTTGAACTGTTAAATTTCAGCTTTTTATTTTCAAACTCTTTGGTGGAAGGAGTGCTCAAGGTGAGCTTCCTTTTCTTAACCAGAAGTGTATTTTCTCCCTCATAATTTGATGTGTGATATAGACTTGTAGAAGTATAGTTTTAGTTCTTGTTACTGCAATATTAGAACAAACCAACCAAAACAAAACAAAAAAAAAAACCAAAACCTTTTTCCTTTTGGAAAACTAATCCTGGAAGTTGGATGGCATCAGTTCTTGTGCTTTCTGAGATAGATAGAATACTGAGTCAATTGTGTGTGACTAGCGAAAAAATAAATGAAAGACCAAACACTTCCATGTGAGCAATTTTATCCCATGCTTTCTCTAGTATAGCAGCAAGGACAAAGTCATTTCAGTTTTATCATTTCTGAGGATGCCTTCAGTTATGGGGGTGAATAACTCCACTAATGGTTTAACTTGCTGTTTTTTTAATGTTTCTGTGAATATGCCAAAACTATAAACCAAGACCCTTGTTATTTAGAAGTTTGTAAGGTAGAAAATGATTGAAAAAGGTTAATTAAAAATTTGAGACAATAGTATGCTATGTGATATCAGACCTTTGTATGTATATAAGTACTTTTAGTTAGAGATGTTAATTTTAAGATCAAGGCTAGAAGGAGCCAGTAAATACACTCTGATCTCTGTGTGTTGTTAAAACCACAAATCCACAAAACACTCTCCTTAAACAACTGAAACATGTGCTGCAGGTAGAGAATAGAATAGATCAGATTATCTTTGTTTAACCCTTGCAGTGACAGGGAGTTTGAGTTGCCCTTTTAATTCAGATGAACTGCAGAGAAAGACCCAAGGATTCCAGTGAGGTACAAATGAAAATTCCTTCCCAATCCCAAAGCTGCTTAATTATGTTCGTGTACTCCAGCTGACAGTACACACAGTCAGTGTCAGTCTCTCAGTCCACCTCCAGAAGTGGCTGATTTCCTTTGTTACAGAGGAAGGCAAAAATAAAGCAAAATCCTAAAAGCAGTAAGGAAAGAAAGAAGTAATAACCCACAGCAGCCCAACTGACAATTCAAAGAGCCATCATTTACATCCTCTTCATACCAGAAAACCGGATGAGACAGTGAAATGTGAAATCCGATTATCAGTGTGTTTAATGTTGAACTGCCTTTTACTAGCCCCCAGGGGAAGGTTGTAAACAAGGCATATCAGCTCTGTGGACTCCAGAGCACTGCCATGTGATCCTGCCCGTACCTGTGTGCTATCAGGCTCCCTCTCAAAGCCAGAGCAGAGCAGATGTTGAAAAGCAGCATAAATGCTAGGGTGGTTCTTCAGGCTGTTGGAGAACAGAGAAAAAAGCTGTCTTCCACTATTGCGAGATTAACAGTGACTTGTGTAATGTTTTTATGTAACTTAGTGCTGAAAGTAAATCTGAATAAAATAAATTTCAAATACTCTTTTTCTTGTAGGTATAGAGCCTTCATTTTCTCTCTCACTTTCTTGTTGTACGCCAGCTTCCATTTATCAAGGAAGCCTATTAGTATAGTTAAGGTAAGCAAGGTTGCGTCCTTGGTTAAACATCCTTCTACTCCTGTCAAACACGGAAGTAGTTGTCTTTTTCAGTATTTCCTTTTGTGAAAGGTGGTGGTAAACTTTAACTTGGAATGGTTTACAAGATGAAAAACTGATAAAGCTAGTACGCAGTGACCTTTACTTGATAAACTTCAGTGAGACCACACCTAGCATATTGCATATACGTCTAATCTTTGGGTTTAAGACTTGAAACAGCAATGCCCGCACTTAATTCACGTGAATTAATCTAATTACAGATATTTAAGAGTTTACAGGTTTGCATTCATATGTTTGAAAAAAGTTGCTCATACCTGATGAGTCAAAGACTGTTCCAAGTACTGTTAAGCATCATAGTTGTAGTTGTTTATACACTTGGGACTTTCTTCCCAGTGAAGCTGGTGGCAAAATATCTAATTCTGGTTTGTTAGTTTATAATCTTCGACCTGTATAACTTGCCAAACACAAATCAAATCCCCCAGGTCTGTATTGTGTATAACGGATGAGTAACAGTGGGCAAAGTAGCTTGATGTTAGTGAAGAATTTTGAAATTCTGCATTATCAGAATCATGTTTTCACTGTAATATATTGTTTCTAACCACATAATTACTCTTTAATTTGATGGTGGCCTCACCCAGCAAAATACCAAGTGGTTAATAACAGCTAACAATTTTACTGATTTCAGTGGGTTTGACAGGGGTTCAGATAGAGCTAGAATTCTTAAGTTTGTTGCTGTATAGGGATTAACAGTCACAAGTGTATTTTCCACTTTCAAATTTCCATTCTGTATCAGGGAGAGCTGCATAAGCATTGCGCTGCTTCACATGAAGTTGAACTCAACTCCTACAAAGAATATGCTGCCCAGATTCAGCCTGTCAAAAAAACATCTAATGTATCTCAGTGCGGTTGGGAACCATTTGGTAAGGATTGTTTTCTTGGGTTTGTTTTTTTCTTTCATAATAATGAGCTGATAATTAGGATATTTGCCTCTCTTGCTATTTCTTCTTCATGTGTGGAGGGATTCAGGAGATGTGTACAGGAAGGGTGTTTTTGTTTTTGTTTTTGTTGTGACTTACCTTATGATATCTTTTCTACTTAAAGTCACTGGAACAACTGACGTTATTTTACCTGTTTATAACTATGAGATGGTTTCAGTAGATCAGTTTTCAGTCAGAAAATGGAATTTGTCTTTAGAATGTCTATTAAGGAAAAGAAGGGTGAAGAATAAAATAAATCATTATAATTTTCTGCTGTTTTAATTCAAAGTCCAGCAATCATTTAAATGAAATTACTTGGTCTTTATCTAAATTGGAATTTGTCAGAGTCCTTATCTGCCAGAAAGAATATTTTTCTTCCCATTTCAGTGTAGAAAAATTAAGAACTTTATTGCAGAATAGAGTTTACAACTTACTGAATAGCTTATGAACCTGCCCTTTCACTTCAGTATTTGCCTACTTACA
>JAOXJK010000001.1:117364835-117439590 GCA_025774025.1 Xenus cinereus
TTCACTTAAGTATTTGCCTACTTACAATTAAACTTGAATTTAATTGTATTTGAATTTAATAGAGATCTTGAATGATTTCTTGACACTTTTATCACTACCAAAAACATCAGTGAAGTAGAATAGTCCATTCTGTCAATGTGCTGGTCCACTCCAGTCTATCTAGCCATCTGTTCTAATTCTTCTTTAATTAGCAATTAAAAAAATATCCTACTCTGTTCAAAGATAATTAAAGATCTGAGCTCTGGATTTTCTGTGGACAAAATTCTGTGTATTAACTGCCTGGTGCAAGATAAATCAGTCTATTGAAATTACTTAGTCCCATGGGTTTCCAAATGTATTGGGATAAAATTAAACTTGGTTGTTGTGTCTTGTCCCTGGACGAGGGGAGGCTGAGGTTCCTTGTCTGAAATACTAGTTAGCTTTCTTAATGGAGGCTTTTGAGCTCCAATGTCCTCCTTTTTCCATGAACACACAGGTTATTGCAAAGCTACCCCTTTGGGATGGCACTCCAGGCTTGTTCTTTCAGCTCTGTTTTTCAGGCAGCGTAGCTGGCAAGCTGGGAGTAACACTGAAAGAAGGAATGCTTGAATAACTGTGACTTTATTCCCAAAGTCAATGGGAATTGTGGCGCCTTGCAAATATACAAACTGTCTGTCTTGGTATGAGCTCAGGTCTCTTGAGACTAGACTTGGTGTTTCTGTCGGGTGGAGTCCCTCCTGCTCCCTCCATCCTGCCGACACGTCCCATTTAGTTGCGATTCTGCTCATTTGCTGGACAGAGCAGAACCCTCTGTTGTTTTTTTTATAAACAGGACTTCTGTCTCTGTGCCTTATGAGTAGTTGGAAAATGAAATGCAAAAGGCTTTAACCATTTAAAAATATATATATTAAGCTGATTCCTTAAAAGCCTGTATGATGATGGGTTTTTTTAGCCATTTTGGCTGTAAAAACTCACTCATTTGCAATACATCCTTCCACTTTTAATAAAGTCTGTAAAAGTTTGTTTTTTCTTTTTGTCTAAGGACCTATAAGAAAAGGGCACCTTGTTAATAGCTAATGTTTCTTCTCTTCCAAAATGCTGTTTTGAATAAGGTGGAATTAAGAATGGGCCCACCAGTATTTTCCTAATATGCTACAGACGAAACAATCAGTTGTAGAGATGTGTTGGTGTTGTTTTCTTTTGTTAAATAAAATGTGTTTTGCAAAATGAATACTTAAGGCTAAAAGTGCCCTTTGAAAATTAAAAGTCAGTGCACGTCCACTACCATTTTTCTTGTAATTTGTAAAATTACAATGGTTGGGAAGTTACTGTTACATTTAAGCTGATAATTTGTTTTGATAATTATTTTTAGATAAGAACAACTACAAACAGTTACTGGGAGCATTGGATTACTCATTTCTGTGTGCGTATGCAGTTGGAATGTATTTAAGGTAAATATCACTTTCTTGGAAACCTGCTTTATCCTTTACTGTTATTAACAGTACGAGGCTGTACTATTTCTGAGATATTGTCCTTTCCTGCTCTAAAGTTTCCGCAGAAGAGAGCGAGAGCTTGGATGTAATTATCCCACCTCTTTACTAGTTGATGTGGAAGAAAATGCCTCATCCCGAGTCCCCAGTGTTATCATAACTGTTGGTACACAGGAAGCTTCCCTAGCCTTCCCTGCTCTGACTGTCTCTTGTGCAGGAATGCCTTCCAGCTCACTGGCTAGCCCGTTGTTCCTTCGTAGGCAATATGAAGGAATAGATGCTGGAATATATATCCTCAAACCTTATCTGTCTCCAGCTTGCACATGTAGACTAAGCTGATTGTCCTGGCTTTCTCTGTACTTGAAGGACAGAAGCAGGCATGTCCTAAAAATAATACTGAACACACCTTAAGATGGGCAGTATTAGCTGCCGTTTGGAGATGCATCTTTTTATTGACTGAAAATAAAACCTTCGTAACTAGAACCATCAGCAAGGGAGACAATTCTCACTTTAAATGGCTGGAGACATGTCCCACCTTACAGGTCACTTGGAAAGTGACAATATAAGTAAATCACTTCTAGTAAATCCCCTGTGCCTCAGGAGAGCATCTCCCCAGAAGATGATTGTGCAGATGTTGGCTCTTGGCAATTAGTGAACATGAAATGTTTGTTGTTTTTTCCCGTCAAGTGCTAAAAATTGCTCATGTGCTGCTGTGAAGAAAAACAACAGTTACCAGTAAAGTTTCTCCTCAACCAGAATTAAACAACACAAAAATATTCTTTATTTGTGAAGGCTTGGGGAATGATCTGATTTTTAATTATCATCTTTCTTTTTATTTCCTTCCATATTCCAAGTGGAATAATAGGAGAACGGCTGCCTATCCGGTACTATCTGACAGTTGGGATGCTTGCTAGTGGACTCTTCACTGCAATGTTTGGATTTGGTTATTTCTATAATATACATAATCTGTGGTTTTACATAATGGCCCAGGTAGGCACGATGTTACTTGGATACTCTGAGTTTCCATGGTGCTGTTTAGTGTTGTATTGGGTGTTTTTTTCAGTTGCAAACAGTGATTAGTGGTTGGATGGGAGGATGTAAATGCTGACATGTGTTGTCATTGATGGCAGGCAGAAATGATAGAGTGGATAGCCCCAGGTTTTATTTTTGAAAAATGTTATGGTATTTTGTTGGGGGTTTTTTAGTGGAAGAAATCTTTGAAAACAAATTAAAGCATTTCGAAACAGTGTGTCAAATCAGTGATCAAATCTTTGCAAGCTTAAATGTGGGAGAGTTTTAAAACAAACGTATTTACTTTTGTCAGCCTGCCAAGACCTGAGTGACGCATCCTGGCTTTCTCTGCAGGAAAATTACATTTATGCTGCTAATGATGAACAGTCTCCCACGTTGGTGTGGCTGAGAACAGGCAGCTTCTGTAACGAGATTCATTGTGTGGGAGCACTTGTAGATCTAATCAGGCATCACAAGAATATTTACCATTGACCTGACATGGAATTTAGGCCAGGACCAGGATATGGTTAGCACTTCCGAGTCAATTTTGGACACGTCTGCGCCTTGCGCTGCTGCTGTCTTTGTGTTATTGCAGTAGCACTTTCACCGCTGGCACCTTTGCATGGCATCGTGCAACATGGCATGCAGCCATACTAACTTGGGCACTGCAAGCTCTTATAACCATTTCACCAAGTCATCCCTTTAACCATGTCACTGCCCCAGCCCTCTTGGTTTACGTGGTTTCCCAGACAGGATCTGGCTCCTTTAGGGTTAAGGTGACTGTCTCTACCAGTCAGCTTACCAATCCTGTAATACCAAGGATAGTCTTGCACCACCAGCCTAATTGGGTTTCGTTGGGTAGAGTGAGGTTGTTTCGTTGCATGTTCAAATGTTCATTGTACGTGTGAGTTATTGTACTGTGATCTTCGTGTTAATGTGTAATTCTAGATAGGGAGGTTTTTAGGAGGCGAGACAAGTTAGGGTTATGATCTGTGCAACATGGAGGCTGAAATAGTTCTTACTTCAGCCTGAATTTAGTTAGAATAAGTTTCTTTTCTCAGTTTATTTACAAGTGTCTGTTAAGCATTTTAAAGTTAATGCTCAAAGTTATCCAGTCTCCCCTGAAGTTTTCTTTTCTTCTTTTCCACTTATATTGCAAACATGCTTTGCTTTATGTTCAATTTGAGATAAGTAGCAGCATGTTGCTGTTTGAGTGTGGGGAATTTATTTCACTGTTCAGTTCAGTGCAATGTGACTTCTGGTAAGCCTGTGATTGCATTACAATTCTTTTGTGGTTTAAATCATAAAATAATTGGAGAGATGTAGGTAGAGGGAAGAATCTCTGGAAAGCATTGTAACTTGTTTATTGTAGGAAAAGAATGCTTTCAAAACTCCCCACTAAATTGCTAAATTCAAAGCATTTGTCTAGGCTTCCTTTTCCCAGTGCAGCACTCGGCAGGAATTGTGTAGGAACCTGACTTATTATAGGGTATGTTTATTTATTATTATTTTTATATACTTTCAGATAGCTAATGGGTTGGTGCAAACTACTGGCTGGCCGAGTGTCGTTACATGTATTGGCAACTGGTTTGGAAAAGGAAGGTAAATAATACATAATCCAAAGTTTTGGATGTACAAATCAACACATTCTGGGCTGTAATATTATAGCCGATTTAAATATGTTTCTTTTGCTTTGGGTGTTTTTTGGGGATAAAACAGGCAGTTAGGTAGATCCTTGACAGGAATTTTATTTCTTACAATGATTAGTTTATATATCTGTTTGAAATATTCTCTCTCATGTCAAAACAGTGTTCTGTGGTAGTTCTTTAGTCTGATATTTAATTTTTCAGATGAAATATTTCAGAATTGAATTAAGAATAATTCCTGCAAATATTAACAGTCTAAACCCACTTCTGACATTTTAACATGGAATTTCACATGTTTTCATTTGCGTTTCAAAACAGTTGTCAGGCTGTAACTCTAAAAGTATCTTTTTGTCTAATGGCTTTCTAACACGCTTACAGAAATGTGAAAATTTATTTTAAAAAAGAAAATACGTATGGCAACTGATTTAACCTTTCTTTTTGTCACTTTCTTTAAATCATCATTTTGTTTTTTCTCCTTATTCCTGCATAGAGATCACTCATTATGTCTATTGTCATACTGTACAGGAGTTTTCCATAAATTTTGCATGCTAAATCCATTGGCTCTGATAATGGTTGATACAGGTAGTAATGCTACTGTAGTGGCATCGATTGTAGATACGTACCATTGACTGAACATTATTGTCAGTCAGTTCAAGAGAAGGACATATGGAAATAGAGTATACGCTTTCTATATAAAATCACAGGCTAGTTAGGAAGATGTAGGTTCACGCTAGTTTTTTGTAGTCCCTGCAGCCTTTTTGGTGAATGTTAAAAAAATGTAGAAAACGATAACCCTCACTCATACAATACTGAATAAAACTGGTGAGTCTGTGCAAAATGAACATGTCTATTCAGATTTTGCTTTGTGCCAAAGCAACAATCTTTACTTTTAGGAGACTGCATAGTGGTCTGGTGGATAAGGCTCTGGTTTGAATGTCAGTGATCTGGTTCTTGTTTTCATTTTGGTGCAAATTCCATGAGATGTGAGCAGACCTCTCAGATCATGTCTTCAACCAAAGGAAAAGATTTGATTTAGGTCAAATTAGGTTGCTCCAGGTAAAATCCTGCTGAGAGCAAGACAGTTTTCCCATGGTTTACAAGGGGAAAACACTCCCAATAACTGTCATGACCTCAGTAGGATTTCTGTGGTTTACGTTAGCTCGGCTGGAGCCTATTCTACAGCAGCTCTGATCTGGATTTCCAGGCAGACAGCAGTTTGATATGTCTGTTAGCCAAGCTTGCGCAGGTGTTATCTTCTGCTATTGCCTAGCAAGTCCAGAATGTGATCAAAAAATACTGAATTTGCTCTACCTATCCAGTACAGATTGTTTTCTTTTGCATGATAAGCCTAACGTATCCTGAAAGCATCAGATGCAATGTGCAATTGCAATGCAAGGTGCAATATGTTTCCAGGAGGACTTTCATTCCCAGAAGCATCAAACTCAGCGTGTGTATGCTACGTAGCATCTGCATACTTGTTTTTATCAAAGAAATGCTATCCAGAAATACACAAGCCCTAGTGGTGCCTCTAAATGCCATTAAATGCAGGACGAGTTCTGCCATGCACAGAGGAGTATTTAGAACACTTCTATTAATATTTAGGTGCCTTGAAATTGCCAGATGAAAGACTGTAGCGTAAGGAAGTGGTCAGTTAAAGAACAATAAGATTGCAAATATTTAACTGACACCACAGATGAACAGTCATTTTTGATCCACTTTTCTCAAGATAGTAATGCTTATTGTTGGAATAATAATAAATGTTTGTGGTTTTTTTTAAATGCAGGAGGGGTTTGATCATGGGAATCTGGAATTCACACACTTCAGTGGGAAATATCTTGGGATCCTTAATTGCTGCTTATTGGGTGTCTACATGTTGGGGTCTCTCCTTCGTGATGCCTGGTGTTATCATTGCTGTGATGGGAATTGTTTGTTTCCTGTTTCTTATTGAACGTAAGTGCTTTAATGGGATAAAACTGTGAAGGGCTCATTATGGTTGAAGAACACCAACTGTTTAAGATAAATCATCCAGTGCAAAGTATATTCTTTGAGCTATGCTAAAACTTAAAGAACTTCTAGGAAGTTCTAGAACATTAGATGGAGAAGAACCTCTGTGCATCTAAAGTGTTAATATGCTCAGTATACGCTGAGCTGGTATGCTGGTATACCTGAGAGAGAGAGTAAGACTTCAGAATTCAGTCCACTGCCCTGTCATTACTTCCATGGCTTTATAAATTGTTCAAGTGTATCTTAGCAGAGTGTTCCCACCTGGCTGCAATGTGTATCCTGTGCTACCATTCAATCCATGCCATCCATATTCTGTGCTATGAAACACAGAAATCAGCTGGTAGAGCAAGTTTTATCACTTTTAGTTAGAAATTAAAAAGAAATGCCCCACCTTATCTCTACGTAGACTCAGAGATATTAGTATGAATACTTATTTTCCTGTAACTGTCCTATCTCAGGAAGTAAAAAGTTCTGCAGATATAACTAGAATGCTGTAATGAGTTGGACTGCCAGAATAGCACTTAATGTGGTTGTAGGACGGGAAGGGTACCATGGAGCACCCTTTTCTTTTTCCTTCAAGCTACAGCAACACATTTTTACCAGACCTGCTTTTGTGTTATCTGTACTGTTGTTTATTGTCCGTAAATTACACTACTGGTATTTTAAGAGCTATTCATTATGATTGTTTTCACTAGTAACTATGTGTGGTATTGTATTTCAGATCCTAAAGATGTAAGTTGCTCCTGCACACCATCCAGTGTAAGTGAATGCTTTTTCTATTTTGATTTTTGCCTCCTAATACACATGTGTATTATGATAGTTCTGGAAATTGGATAAACTGCCTGCCTTTTTTGTGCCAAGCTGTTATAACTGACCCTATACTTGAGGGAATGATTGGGCTTCTGGGTTTCACTGGTAAACCAGTAGCTTACTTTCTGTCAAAGCAATGTGAATCAAGAGGCAAATGTGTTTGTTTTAACTTAAGTTTTGGAATGGATGATCCTACTACAGTAAAGGAAGAAAAAACTGCTCATCTTTTTTTTTTTTTTTTTTTTTTTGAGGTCCCTTGCTTTCTTCCAGTCTTCCTAGCCATCTTCAGAGCATTTTGACCTTTCCTACTGCTCTTGCTTTCTTTTCTTAGGTATGGCATAGTGAGATAGTTGCCAGCCGTATCCCGTGAAGGGTCTCGCTGTGTGAAAACCCTGTATTAGGCATTGCAGAAAGTAAAGAGCAAGCATCCTTTTTTCTGACATAGCATCAATGAACCATGCATCTGTGGGCTTGGGGACGGGAGATGGGATGTTCCCTTAGAGAGAGGGAAGGACAGTAGGAGCGTGTCTCTCAGTAAAAGAAGAAGCAAGGAATAGATATGAAGCTGAAGTGAAGAAATTGGAGCAATTAGTCAGTCTGTGACAGGGAGTGTAGTCATGATATAATATGGCCTTTCTTTAACCAAAACTGGCATTAATGAAGAGATGTGAAAAGGAGGGAGAAATAATCTGTGCTTAGTGGTATGGGTCATGTGACAAATCATGTGCTTTAGTTTTTGTAGCGTCACAGAATAATTTAGCTTGAAAGGGATCAGGCCTCTGGATGTTCTATGGTCCTACACTCTGCTCATAGCAGGTCTAAATTTGACATAGGATCAAATTGCTGCTGTCATATTTTGAAATCCTCAAGGATGGAGGTAGTGTTTATATGTAGATGACTTTTTCTTTTTTTAACATACAGTGAGTTTTTAGACTGCATCAATCACAAGTTTTACTGGCATCGAGGTAGTGGATCTTGCTATTTATGAGAGTTTATACTTCAAGGGCTTAAATTTTGGCAGCTTCACGAAACTGCAAATATACTATCACGCACACAAACTGTGGAATGGATACTGCCTGGATCACAAAGGAAAAGGCAACTCTCTTGACACAAAAGTGTGAAAATCCAGCATCAGAGATTGACCGCTCAAGGCATTGTTGAAGCAGAATTGAAGAGTGTGTGTGTGCAAATAGTTAAACTTTCTTTGGGTTGCTGAACATTGTGTGTATACTTCCTTATGCCATTGTGGCAGCAAAACACACAACTTCTGATTGTTTCTAAAATGAAATGTGTAAGTATTAGTATAAGGTTGTTCACAAAATTACTTGAAAATTAGGTTGAAAGTGGTTAATCTCTGGTACCGAGATGTTTGCCCAGTGCTTTTGAACCAAAAGTTCATAAGGCATTTTATGTACTTAATTTTAAGTAATGTAGAAAGCCAGGTCAATGGCAGAAAGATATGCCTTAGAAAGCTTTAGCTACTACATGAGGAGGTGATTCCTTCCTTTCTTGCCTGGTATAGCTCTGACCCAAGAGGAGGGAGCCAGTCTGAACAAAACGAAAGAAAAGTAACAACCAAGGAAAGGGAACAAGAAAGAGAGCATTAGGAAGAACGGCTGTGTATAACTTCTAATAGACTGTCATTTGTAGCCCAGTTTTGTTCAGGGGGGTGTTTGCAAGTTCATTTCTGTTTCATGTTCCTCAAGACTCTGGTATGTGTTTGTCTCTAACAAAAACCTAGAGCAGCGTGTTGCTCCAGGCTCTTTCTCCTTTGGCTTCCAAGGAACCTGTGGGCAATCAGGTCTGCCACATTTTCAACTAGTTCTTTGGAAGAATAGTAGGGGGAGACTGGCAAAGAAGGTCTTAAGGTTTCCCATCTGTGAGGGCAAATCAAGGCTGTTAGGGCAGGCATTGGAGGGAAGGTCCCAAGGGAATCCCACATTTTCCAGTGTTAGGGGATTGCACCCAGAGATTGTCTGCACACGTAGGTATGTGTGAACTATACCTTTCAGTTGCAAGTCTCACAGGTAGGTTGTACAGGATCACAGGTTGTCATGGAATTGTCAGAGTTGGAAGGGAACTCTAGAGATCATCTAGTCCAACTCCCGTGCTAAAGCAGGGGATGATTGCTGTTTTTTTACCACCCTCCCCAGTGGTTTCAGGTAGATGGCTTTTACGTTTTAAATGCTCTCTTCTTGAGTAGTAACTGAAAGCAACTTTTCTAGCCTGTGTTAGCTCCTCTTTACCAGTTAATGGGCTTTTTCTCCTCATGTGAGGTATTCTTGATAAAGCTTCTGAACACTTTTAATGGTCTGTGGAACTCCTATTCTTAGTTTGTTATTGTGAGGTAAGGTGTGCTCACAATGCACTCTATTTTTCATTTAATTCTTTTTCATTTCTTAAAGGTAACTTCTGTCAAGTATGAGAATACTTTAAGTGACTCTTGGGGACTTCTAACAGGAGGCATTTTTTTTCTTTAGCTTTTATGTAGTGCAGAAATGCTCTCATGAACACTTCAACTGCTGTTTGTAATACCTAGAGCATAATGTTTACAGAATTTGCTTTAAATACACTTCCACTGGAAAGCATAACTAATAACTCACATGCAATATGCACTTGCTGTGATGTTTGTAACAAAAATTTAGTATTTTAGGAGCTTTCCCCCCACCTTCCATTCACCACCCTTTCACCCAGTCCTGGAAGGGGGCTGGCATTTGACCTAATCTCTAGGACACCTGCAAGATCACTGCTCCAGGTGCAGTGTCATTGTGTAAGGATGCATTTGACCTCTGTTTCCCTGGAAACCTTGCTCTCCAGAGCAAAGGGCATCACTTCTGCCTTCCCTGTTCCGTATATTCACATCTGCAGATCTTGCAGGAGGTTTATAAAAGTGCTTCCCCACCTGCCTTGGACCCTTCTCAGCTTAAGATTTGCCATTGTCTTGGGAAGCTGTATGTCACTTGAATTGCTCAAATACCTCTCTTCAGATCTGTGTGGTCTGCAAAGTACAATGGATTCTAAATCCTTAGTGAATAGGGCTCAGACCTTCTGTTTGCTGCGGGTAGGGTGGTTTTAGAAGTAAGGAAATTAGTAAGGTAAGAGCAGAAGTTTAAGGAGATCTACAAATGCAGATGTGGCAGTGACCATGTCCGATTGTAAAGAGAACAATGATTGCTAATTGAAGTAAGGCTCATCTAATAAAATAGACTGTGTTATTACTGGGAACAAAAAAACTCAGCGGTGTTGTAAAAGGTGTAGAATTTGCTGGCAGGCATAAAACACTAGCTGTCCTTTATTCAGTGTTTCAGTGACAACCTGACAACTTGTGTGCTTTTGCAGATAGTTAGAAATTTTTTTTCTAAGAAATTAAAGAAACATACATGCTTGCTTTCCTCATAAAGCTGTAGTAGGTCACTTTGGACAGATGTCTTGGTTAGGTGCAGGCAGCTCTGCCACCTGCTGCCAAAAGCCAAACCTCATTGTGGAAAAATGAGGCTGGTTAAATTTAAGCACAACTAAAATAAATGTTCAACATGAAGGAAGGACTTAGGGTAGATTAATACTAAGATTTATAGATCAGATTCATCTCTGTGTGGTATCGCTATTTTGGAATAATTTGGTCTACTGTTTATTTGCAGCATGATTGTGAGCCAAATATTTCTACACAGTTTGTAGTGGTGAGTAATCAGATTTCACTGAGTTGTCCAGAAGCACAGGCGGCGAGCCAGCCCCAGAGCCTTGGATGCATGGTTCTTGTTCTTCATTCACCAATTTCTTGGGCTGTGTTTCGTTTGCTTGTATTCATCTTGGCTCTGATTTATAAATCTGAAATTTGTTTCAAAACAAATATTTGAGTACAATAAACTGCTTTTAAGTGCTAGCATTGGAGGCTTAATCTATGACTTTCCAAAAGGCTATATGTGTGACAAATGCAAGCGAGAAGTCAGTGTGCTTTATTAAGCATTGATATACTTTCATAGTGAAAGTTAAAGAGTAGATTTACAGGCATTTGTGAAATATGATGATTTATAACTGGTCTTATTGCTTCTCATCTTTTCTTCCTGTACCACTTTTTTTTTCCCTAGGTAAACATGTTAATTGCATCATGTTCATACAGAGCTGTCTTTATGTTCTAGGAACTTTCTTTAACCTGACTTTGCATTTCCAGGAAACTTAGTTCTCTTAAGCTCCTATGGCAAAGTGCTTCTGCATTTAAAAGATACCAGACTGCAATTTTTATCTTCTGAAAAGGAGAAAGAAGTCTAAGTATTAAATGTGCAGCCTCTCAGTCTAGTCCTTTTCCCCAGACATTTCCTCCTTACGACAGTAAATCTTATTTTTGACAGTCAAATGAAAAAAATATCATTTTTTTCTGCTGAGCTGCTGAATAAAGATGTAGATGACTTGTCTCTAGATAATGGATTTTCTTCCCCACAGATTATTGTAAATCACTTTTTTGACAAGAGCCTAATTTTCTGTAAGATCAGATTTAAAAATCTGTTTTATCAGACACTGTGGTTTTGGGTGTTGTTTGTTTATTTTGGGAAATACATGCCCAAGATATGCCTGAGGCCTGCATTGAGCAGCAGAAATACTTTAGTTTATCCTCAAAATTTTTTTGCCTTTTTAGAAGGATTTGGTTGATGAATGGCAGTTTGTCTAAAGAATACTGCAATACATATCCTTGCATTTTTGTTGGGAAGAATTGCCTAGTGATTCATTTTGAATTAAATTGTTCAGTGTTTTTATTATTTGTGTTGGTGGGTTTTGGGTTTTTATTTGGGGCGGAGTTCAGGGGTTTTGTTTTATTTTGCTTTTTTTAACGTGTAATCCAGAATGTGATTAGACACTTAAACAAACATCTCATCCCTGAGGAATGCATAGTGCCTCTTGTGGTCTTAGCAACAGGTTGTCAGTACCCAACTGCAAACCTACATTGAAGCTGTATTTAGTGGACAAACGCTAAATGTCCTCGGCAAATCTTTTTAGACCAAGGATCTCAGAATTATGTTTTCCAATGAATACAATTTTATCGTGAACTGATACACTAATGCACTTGTTAATAAGTAAGTATAAAAAACGAGCCCATCTGGGGCCCAAAGATCCAGCTTGTTGCCTCGATTTCTGTACTGACCGTGGTGGAGGTGCTCAGACTCTTCATTATCCTTCCTGCCCTCAAAAGCACAGTCCATTTCTGGGTTAGAAGAATGGAGTGAGCATAAGCTAAAGGGATAAGCTTTTATTTTAAAGGGACAAGCTTTTATTTTAAAGGGACAGGGAAATGAAGAATCAAGGTTTTCCTGAAACAAATCAACTGCTCTGTTGCTACTAGGTTCATCATCTTATAAGAAAAAATTAAGTTTGCAATGTCAGTGAAAGTTCAGTAGAGGAAAAAGCAGATAAAGATGTTAAGAATAAGTGCGACTGTGCATTCAATTCAGTGTGCTGCTTCTGTATAAAACCAGGATTAAATTAGCCTTCAAATAAATTTGTGATTGCATTTTATGTACATTGCCATAGGTCTGCAAAAGAACTTTAAAAACCCAAAATACCCAGTCATTAAATGAAAGATGCTTCATTTTGGGTTATGTTTATGTTACAATGCACGGAGGCTTTTGTTGCAGAGAAATGATTAGCTCTAATGCAGCCCTTTAAAAAGCAAGCAAAAAATGTATGGGTTTTTTTGGTTTTTGTTCATGTTTTTTCAGAGTTCTAAAACCACCTTGAATGGTGCGTGTCGATTCAGAGTCCAGATGCCAACCTTAAATGCTAAGGAAACCAGCAAACCTCAGGTAAAATCTAACATATTGTTGTAAAATAGTATAGAAGACTTCCTAAAGCTCACATGGAATATTCCAGTATATTTATTATTGGTAAAGATTCCTCTTCATTTTATTATACTGAAATCTACTTCCATCTTTGTACAAAAATGTAACTTCATACAAGGGAACTAAGCGTTATCGAACATAAATACTGCAAACTAAGCTGAGTAAGACAGCATGCTTACTCAGTTGGTCTTAACTTGTGGCCTTCATATAATTCCAGCAAAAGTACTGCACTGCAAAATATTTGAAAGGTAGCCATTTGAAATCTTTAAAGTACATTCACCGTGTTTGTCCCCTCCTTGCAGTCTCACTTCTCTCCCTGTGTAATGTAACAGAAGCACGTAGTTACAACATTATACATGGAGACAGAGTTCTAAACATGAGAAATTAAAACTTGTGACCATAAGTGCTGGTAATTCTCACTGGAAACTGAATTCTGCATTTGCCTATTTGTCGGTAAAAAGACATTTTATCTTGTGATGGACATTAACTGAAAATTTCCATTTGAAATTTTGTATTTGTATTCAGTACACTTGGCACAGCATATCCTGAGAGGGTAACTTTTTTTTAACTTGTTTCAGGCTTTTATGGGAAAACAGAAACTTCCTGTTTTTTTCATCCTGTGCCCACAAAATAATAATCAGCATTCACGGGGTATAATAACCAGTGTTGATGAAAAGGTTTTGAAATTTTTGTTAAGGAAACCCTTTACTCAGAATTTTGATCAGTCCAGCTTAAACCCCCTCTGTACTGAGTTTATTCATGTACATTTTGAGCTGCCCAAGAACATTCTCCAGCCTGGAAACCATTTGTCAATATTATTTTAACAGCCAGCTGGAAGATAAGGGGAGAAGATATAACAACATCGGTAGATGTCTTTAGACGAGTCATGAAGACAATTAAAATATAGTCAGGAAATCAGTAGACAAAGATTTCTCTTCTAACTCTGTTAGTACCTCTATTTGGCACCATTGCTGTCAGCCTGTACAGAGAGTCTGCATGGCAAGTGGGCACAAAAGACATATCCCCCCTCCTCTCACACTGACTACTGCTCCCTTGTGAGCAGGACAGAGAGACAACACGGACAACAAGGCATGAGGGCACTTGCTGGCAATCCTGTTAATATTCCCTTTTTTTTTTTCTTTCTTGCCAGCTGGGCCTTATCTTTATAATATGGAGTACTAACAAGTCTTTAATAAAAAAATCAAAAATCCTTGTTTGTCACTGTTTGGGACCCCCTGATTTTCTCCCAGTGACGAAAGGTAATCTCACTCTTGTCAAAGTGGAGTTGAACATCTTTCCTTTCTACAACGGTTGTGTTACAGTTATGCTGAGCTGATTATCGCAGTCAGCTTTTGTGCCTGCACAAACAACAGATGTTTTGGATTTATGAGCTGGTCTCCTCCAAGCTCACTGGAATGGCAGCTTTAACTGATTTTTCATTGACCTCTTCAATTACTGTAAAAAGAAAGCAAATATTCAGGATATGCAGTGATTGAAAGCAGAATGTGTTTTTGGCTGCGTGACCTGAATACCTCTGTGTGTTCATTACTGCTTATATGAGGTTGGACTCTTAAAAATTGCAGAACATCGAAGGATAATGAATCCTTCCCCAGAGATCAAGAGTCTGCCATATGCCTAATCACACTCTATGACTTGCTGACAAGGCTGCACAATGTTATCTTTGCCAAGCACAAACCGCTTGCTTTATTTATCATTTGGCTATGTGCAGTATAAAAATCCCATATTGTAGATAAAAGTTTCCAGCATGAGTTGCTAAATAAGTTATTCTGACTTTGGTCACTTCCACTTCAATATTTAACCCTCTCTTCTTAAGTAGGCTTAGAGCTACCTGTCTGAGAAATGAGCAGCATTACCTTGGACAATCCTGATTAGGTTTGCTGTGCAAATTGTGCAAGAGATATTCACTTAAGAAACTGTCTAGACCTGTCTTCCATTGAATCCAGTGGGTAGCTTGACTGCATAAACATCCCTTTTTTTTTTTTCCACCCATTTTTCATCCATGTTTTTTATTGTTAGTAGCTGATATGGTTTGAATTGCTACTGTTAAAATAGTTCAAGCTTTGAAGTTGCTTCAGTAATGCAGAGGATAAGTACTGATGAGGATGCAGTGACTCATGTGCCATAGCGTAGGTTTACAGTGCTGCGTTAGAGGTCTCTAGATGTTTCCCTTGTCTTCTAGTTCCTGCTTCACCAGAGTGCACAGTCTCCCGTAAATGTTGCATCCGATCTGCCAACTCTGTACAGATGTTATGGATGCTGTATGATAGCTTCTAAAATTATACTGAGGGCCTGGGCTCAGGTGCCCAGATGGATCCCTAGTGTTTTCGCCTAAATGGAGTTCTTTAAAAGCAGAATTTACTTAGAATCACCGAGTGTTAAATAGCAGGATTGAATTTGAATTTTTCCAGCACTTAATATCTTTTTTTCTTTCTTCCTCTGTCATCTTGCCAAATATTAATCTGAAAGCCTTCATCTTCGTAATAACTATGGGAAATAGAATGATGTGCTGTTTGATCTTTACCAACCTATAGCCAAACATATATTTGATGCTCAATTCTTTATTAAGCCTTTATTCAAATGCACAAGAACTGGAAGAAAGAAACAGTATGTAGGGTACGTCCATAGCTAGTAAGAGTACACATCTAGGTAAGTTTCTCAGCGAGCAGGTGAAAGTGAGGATAGCTACTGGTAAACTCCAGGCTTTTATAATTTGTGGATTGCAATGCTCAAATGAAACAGACATGAAAAGATAAGTGATTGGTTAACGTAAAGCACTAGGTATCCATAATTCGATTGGAAAGATGGCCTGTATTTAAATCGGTGAATAAGATGATGTTACAGAGCCTGAAAAATGGGCTTAATATTTGTGCAGGAGGAAGATAGTAGCAGTAGTTCCGTACAATGCTTTTGTACGGAAATGCGTCGTAGTACTCAGTACTTATTGTTCCTTTCTTTTTCATATGGTGTTGCTGGGGGAAATTGCAGGATCCAGAGATGCAGCACTTGCTTATTGACAGTGAAAATTGCAGTGTGTCACTGAACTCCAGCCCTGCAGCTACTGAGGAAGGTAGACACGGGACATCAGCTATCAGCTTCCTTGGGGCCTTGCGAATACCTGTGAGTACATGTCCTACTCTTGCCAGTTCCTGTAAGAGTAGGTTTTGCCTCAGAATCCATATTACTGTGAAGTTCTAGATGGAGTGCTAGATGACATTAACTTTGCATCACAAGGTTTCATTGGCATGTCTGGTGTATATCGGCTAAAGCAGGTCCTGGTACACAGGATAAGGTGTGCCCTTCTCAAAGAAGGAGTGAAGAATCAATACAAGAGTACTCTTTTCCCCAGTAAGCAGATGGCATAAGCTCATTGGTAGCATCTTAGAAACTACAAGCATCTAGGCTTCAGTGCTCATGTAAATAGCTTGCTTTTTTTTTTCTTCCTCATTGTGAGTAATACTAGAGCAGCATATAATGTAATAGTTAACTGGTCTTACTTAATGACACATGGATATTAAGAATGGAATAGCAAGCTGAGTCTGTAAGCACTTCTCTGCGTCAGAACTTCCTTCCGTGGCTTCCCTTTTACACACTTGAAAATTATTTTTAAAAGCTTTAATTTTAAAATGTTTTGTGTGGTTTATATTGAGAAGTTTGAAATGGCCCAAATATTTGGACTGCTTGTAAAAGCAAAGAAAGGAAGTTTCTTTTAGGTCAGGGACAGTCAGCCTCGATTGTCCTTTCAACTTGAAGTCTAGCAGCTTTAATGGGATGCACAAGTAGCATTATCTACAAATTGATTTGGACCAGGTATAAAGGTAAGGAAGGAGATTCCCAGCACTGTATTCCTGCATCCTCTTGTTCTGTTCAGTCTGGTCCTCAGTCTCAACTGTTTTTCCTGTGGCAAAGTGGAAATAATGGGTAGAAAAATTTCTGCTGCTGACACTTGTGATCTCTACAACTGCAGTATTTTTCCTGCCTATTGTTGGGAAGAGTCACAGCTGTATGTGAAGTAGAGCCAGCTGTGTATGTGTGTTGTCTGTGCAGATAACTGCAGTACTCCATGCCAGGGACTTAAGAAATCCTGTCTCTAACAAAAAGATATCAGATGGTGAGGGGAATGAAGGTAGGTTAATATGGCAGTTTAGCTGCAGCTCTCTGCAGTAACCATACTTTTCATATACCCAGCAGGAAAAAGGATGGAGCAAATTAGTGTTTTAAGTAGATATGTGCCCTGTCTGTAATGTACTTTTACCACGTATCAATTTGAACTGTGTCATACTGGTTAACTGGCTGTTTGTAAAGAGTTAAACAATAAGGGAGAGATTGTAAACCCAACTGAAGGATTGATCTAAAGAACACAAGAATATGCCCATTTCTCTGGAATACACTCCAAACCTGCTATAATGCCATATAAAAAACCTCTTTATATGAGGAAAATAAGTGATGCGGGTGTCCCAAACAGTATCAGATCTTTCCTGTTCATTTTAATGTTCTCTCTTCATCAATTTAGTACAATTACAGGAAGAGAAAACATAAGTAAAATACCAGTCCTCTCTGGTTGTCAGCTTTGTGCTGTCAGCGAAAGAATGCTTTGTGGGAATTCTTAAGAGAAAAAGAAAAGCCTAAGTGCTTCTTAGAAACCATTTTCATAATGGTCTTTGAAAGCAAATAGCAGCCTCTGTGAAGATACTAATTTCCTATTTCCTTTATTCTCTTAGGGAGTCATAGAGTTCTCCCTTTGTCTTCTGTTTGCGAAACTGGTGAGCTATACTTTCCTCTTCTGGCTTCCCCTCTATATCACAAATGTAGGTAAGTATCACAAAAAGGGGATAGAGAATTATGACTACAAAGTGTCTGGAAATAAAAGCTTGAAAATAAATAAGAGAATAAACATTACTGTTCCTGAAATAGGGTACCTTTGCCATAGAAGCAGGAGAATTTGAAGTCACCAATTGACATATTTCTCAGTTTTATGAATTCTGTATTGTGTGAGGGCATTTTCGAAGCAAAGAAGGGAAAAGAATCTGGCTTACCTTCAACAATTCCAAGCATCAGTGCTGTGGCTTTGGTTCTTGCAAACCAATCAAAAAAGTTTACCTTCTAATAATGTTTTTAAATGATCCAAGTGCCCTGTTAAAACATATGCCAAAAATCTAAACAGGCTTCTTTATCTGTTCAGTTCTGCTGGGATTTTTTTGTGCTGTATAGTACGAGGAAGGAGTTCTTAGCCAGAGAAATTCATGTTCTTGTGAGTCATGATGTGACCTTTAAACCCCTGGTTAACAAAAACATTGTCCTGGACAAGTATGGTGGTAACAACCAGCAGGGAGAGATACATTAAACACCCTGTAAAATACCTAAAGCTGCAAATCCTATAGCTAGATGACATTGTGTGTGGACTCTACATAACCAGTGCTCCTGCAGGACTGGGTACCTTGAAAGCAGTGGGCTTTTAATAGAAAGGCTAATGATACTTATCACAGTACTGCCATCTGCGCTGTGGCAGATGTTGGTGAGGTTATGGTAGTGCCACTGCTGTTTTGGCACATACCGCTCTTTCAAGTGTATTTCAGAGGCTTAAAAAAAATAGCAAAGGATTTAGAAATTCAGCTGCTTTTGAAACTTCACACTGAACACAGGGGGACTTGGATGCCAAACTTCCTGATGTACTTTTGGAAGTATTACCCCATAGCGTGCCAGTGACTACATTAGACTAAATATAAGTATGTGCAAACAGTGGTCTGCACTGCCCGTGGCAAACAGGGGACTTGAGGAAATCACTGTCTCTTCATAGTCCCCATAAACTGCGGGTTGCATGTTGTGCCAAGCAGGGTGGCCAGACATGATTTGGTGATGAGTATTACTGGTCATGTGATGAAAGTCTCAAGGATGAAGCTCTGTAAGTGATCCAAAGTTAGGCTAATCATGCTTTTAGAGCACAGAGCCTCACTTAGGAGCATTGGTTAACTGCTTATGATTCCGTGGATATTCGCAAATGGCAATATTGTTATTCTGAACTTTAACAATCAACGGCTCTATTGTTTGGACTGTATCTATAGTTAAAGTTGTAAAGCGTCCTGCCATGGGTGTAATTGCATTCAAAAGACTGTATCCTTGAATAGCCAGTTCTAATACATTCTTATTTGTCAAATACAATGACACCTTATGGTAGCTTATTCCTCTGGACAAACAATGCTTCTGTAAGATGCCTCTACCGTAGCATGGCAAGACTGCATCGGGCATACTACATTTTATAGTCTGTAAATGAGACGAATGTTTTACTTCTGTCACTAGAACATCTCGATGCCAAAAGAGCTGGGGACCTTTCTACACTGTTTGATGTGGGTGGAATCTTTGGTAAGTACTAATGTTAATATTTCATCCTTAACCAGGATCTAGATTAGCTCATTTTCCCTGGTTGCAGTGCGACACAGACAGAGCACTCGAGAGCCAAGTTTATTGTTGCACGTGAGGAGTTGAGACCAGTGAGTAGCTGGGCACAGCTGGGTTCTAGGGTGCCAGCAGTGGGGCCACGTGACACCTGGCAAAAAGGCTTTATGCATCCAAAAGCAGGAGAACAATGATTTCTAAATATTTCTTCCATCTCTATTCCGCCCCCACCCCTGTCATCTTGGATGTTCAGTTAGAAGAAACAATGAGGAAGAACAACTGTCTGCTTCTGTTATCTTCCAAGTCAAAAACTGGTCGGGTTAATAAGGATATTGCTAAGTGCAAATTATGTTGTCAGTCACATGCTTTGTGTTGCTGTGTGTAACTGTACGTTAAACGTTATATTGTGTTGCTTTAATCTGGGTTGGGTTTCCTGATGTATAACTGATGTCTTCTGTATAAAACACGGACAGTGCTTTTTTCACATACCTCTTTCAGGTGGAATTTTGGCAGGCCTGATTTCAGACAGGCTGGAGAAGAGGGCATCAACCTGCGGCATGATGTTGTTGCTTGCAGCACCCACGGTAAGAGTTTGCACCTCTGTCACGGCTGTGGCTGAGACTTTGACAGCATTCCTTGGGAAGTCTTGCAGACAGCGTCTTCTAACTTGGATATAAAGAGTTCGGACCAAGTTAAAAGCTGGCACAAAAAGTTGAGCATGGGAGGAAATACAGACGCCGGGGCTGTCTTTACTAAACAAGCAAACAGATCTAATGTATTGCTTGTTGTAGCATTATATAGAAAGTTTAACACTCTCTTGTAAAATTTGATGTTCAGTTCTTAGCCAGAACTTCAGCTGCTCAAAGGCTAAAAATTCTGTGATATAACTGTTGGAAAACTGGCAGTTAGACAGGAGAGATGCGTTTTTCTTTGATTCTTTCGTGAACTGTGTTTTCTGTTAAGTAATTCTTTTGTGAACTGTGCTGTGTTAAAGCTGGGTTTTATTTGAGGATTTAAAATTGAGTGGTCTCATAACACAGCCCTTTTTTCTAAAAGGACATATTGGGGAATATCCCTTACTGCCATCTTCTGTCCAATCAAAGAACCATCCTGCTGTGGTCTAAAATGTTTTAGTAAAACCTGGAACTAGCTTTCACATAATACCCACTAAGATACATTGTAGTTAACATGGGGAAAATGGAGAACCTAGGGTTAGTCCATATGTTGGTATTAAGTGAGTTTGGATTTTTGTCTTTACAGTTGTACATGTTCTCTGCAGTCAGTAAAATGGGCCTTGAGGCTACTGTAGGTGAGTATTTTTAAATTATTTTCTGCTTGGCTTTCTGTGAGCTTTTCAGTTATGATCCTTTGGTGCTCTTTCCTTGTTTCTTTTTTCTTTTCTTTTCTTTTATCTTTTCTCTGAGAGGAGGAAGTCTGGAATCAAACTCCCTAGACTTTGCCTTGCAGGCTTTTTACGGGGTAAGGAAAGGGGCTAGGAAATAAAGTAAGGGGTGGCATGAGAAGAGTAATTCCCTTAACATCGTTAGTCATCTTTTCTGGAACTTGTTGTGTTACCACAGGCTTTACTATATTCCATACACCCAATGTCAGAGGTGTTTAAAGTTGTAGCGCTTTTGACAGCAACGTTAACTTTATAGACTGAATTCATTTTCTAGTGAATTTCTAGCTGTTACCTCAAAGCAGAAGTTGACGCACAAGATAGTGTCTCACCTACCTAAAGGCCTTGTTAAGTTTTAGGGCCCTCTGGTTCTTGGTGCAGTACAAGCAGAGAAGAGGCATATGAGTGGTTCCCTGGGAGTGTCCTCTGCTCTTTTAGACAGTTGGGTCAAGCTTTCCCCTTTCTCTGGCCTACCAGGATCAGTAAAGGCCCTGGGAAGTGCCTTTTGACTCAGCTCTGTCTCCTGTTATATTTGAGAATTCACACCATGGGGTAAGCATTGCAGGGAGATACAAATCTATGCTGCTTTTCCTCCTTTCCCAATTCTGTAATGGGGTGAGGGGATTCAAGGAAGGATTAAAGCATTTGAGAACCACAGGCTATGATGTCTCCTGTTATTTTGGTTAACAGTCTTTCAGGCAACTCAAATTTTCTGCTTTTGTCCAACTTCCAACAGTGATGCTGCTTATCAGTGGTGCCCTGGTGAATGGCCCTTACGCGCTGATCACCACTGCTGTCTCTGCCGACTTGGTAAGTTTGGCTTCCCCTCTGCTGCCAGTGTAGCAGCTTTGGCCTCCAGAGAGAGCCCTTTGACTTCTGCAGCGTTGTCGGTGAATGGGCTGCGTTGTCCCAAAGCAAAGGGATAAGGAGCTGGATAGGCACTGCTGAACTCGGCCATTGAGATGGTTTTAGAGACTGTGCATTAGTATGAATGAGCGTCATGCTTGTGAGAGACTTCTGAATTATTCTTGCCTGGTCAAGAGACAGTCTAGATCTTATAGGTGACAGCCCAAAATGAATGTGAAGGTTGCATGCAAGGGCAAGTCTCTGTACAGGTGCCTTCTCCCCTTTTACACTTTGCATCTTTAAATCAGGGCCAGGCTGTGTCTGTTTGAGAGATGAGCTGGAGAGTGAATTCCTATCAGTGTGGAAAGCTATACCTGACACATACCCTTACTTATGTCCATGCTGCCCTCTGCCCTTTCTTGTACTGTTAGTCTGATTGCCAGCACTTAGAGCTGGATCAGGTCAGTCAGACATAAATGCTGTGTGAAAACGTTGACCATGGCACCTTTCATTAGCTAGGCTTTGAAAGGTTGCTTTCAAAGGTGCTGGTTCCTTAAGGCAGAAGTTCTTAAGTTCCAGAGGCAAAAGTCCTCTAACAGAAAGCTCTCTAAATATAGGAAAAGGAGGGGGATAGAAATCTCCAGACTTCCTCTGGAGCCCTGTCCTTGGCCGGGAGATCTTGGCAAGGCAAAGGTAGCCCCTATGCATTGCCTGTTTTAGCCTTAGCTTTGTTGAAGGGGCTTCTAGCTAGAAAGTGGGGCCTGACGTTGCAAGATCCCTACCTAGCGCTTGGGAAGAGAGTTGAAACTGCCAGCCAGTTCCTCAGATGTCAGCAGTCAAACATCTGACATGAGCAAATATAAATCAGTGATTACCTGACCATATTCTCCTGAGTGTACTGGAGATAAAGGATTGTCTCTTATTAGCAGTTCTCTGAACTATCCCCTTTTTCTGGCTTTTTGAGTCACTCTTTTTATCAGTTGTTCTCTTCTGAAAACCTGGCTGCTAAAATTGGGGCTGAACAGCTTCTCTTGGCTCAAGAACTCTCTGAATTGGCATTTCAGTATATATCCATAATTCTGGTACTCTAGTATTCCTGTCACAACAGTGATCTTCGTTGTTGTTCCGCAGAGCTTTGCTGTATTAGCAGGGGAAAAGATGGGTGTGGAAACAGCCTTGCAGCATGTTTCACTTGCAGCTCAAGTGCTGTCCTTGTTGCTTGAATCCACAGAGCAGAAGGCTTCTTGGTTCCTTTGGTTTAGATAACATGACTTAATAAAGGAGAACGCTGTAGGCAACAGGTTGATGGAGTAGAAGGCTTTCTTAAGTAGTGATAAAAGGGTTTGAGCTAGGACATTTAAGGCAACTTCACTATGTACGTTTAATGTGGAGGGGTGTGAACTAGATGCCACTGTAGGGACTTTTTCTCAGTTCAGCTCAGATGGTTCTAAGCAGCCTTTGTCACTTCAGGGTACCCATAAAAGCCTGAAAGGAAATGCAAGAGCCTTGTCCACAGTGACAGCGATCATCGATGGAACAGGATCTGTAGGTAAGCCAGAGCTGTAAGGTAACCTGCCTTAATTGTGGTTGATTAAAACAAAGGATCTTTGAGAAACTAAGCTCTCTCCAGTTCACATTTTGCTAGGACTCGGTACAGCTTTGGGAATGGGGAGTAGAACAAACAGCCTTAAACCTCTCTAGTGGTCCCACACCTGAGGGAGGGAGGGAGGAAGGAAGAGGGTGGTAGACTGGTACTGGGCACAGCCAGCACAAATAGATGCCATTGGGCTTTTACTGAGATCAGTGATATTTTATTCATGCCCTCCACACTGGTATGTGGAAGGAAAAATTAAGTAGGATTCAGCTTAATTCTGGGTCGGCATTTTGTTGAGCCAAAGGCAGATGTTTCTCAAACTTCTAGCCTTCCAGCTTCCCCGTGTTAGGTTTCCCATTGGCTTGTGGCTGTACCAGTACTGTTTTGCGCTTTCTGGGACCTTTTCATACATAAGGTAATACTGAATTAACTTGGTGGAGAAATTGATGTTCTAGCTCAGAATAGCTATCAGCATAGTAAATCTTACATTGCATCATCCTGACAATATCACTATTATATTTTAGGTGCAGCTTTGGGGCCTCTCTTAGCTGGTCTTATTTCCCCATCTGGTTGGAACAACGTGTTTTACATGCTCATAGTGGCAGATGCATGTGCCTTGCTAGTAAGTTTCCATGTATTTCCTTTGTGCTAAAGTATCTTAAAATGCAAATTTTCCTTTTGCAGTTTCAATACTCCGTCTTTATAAGAAACTTCCAATTGTGTATGAAATTCTCAATTAAAGAGCAGATTTGCTCATTTTGAAATTCTCATCTAATTTTAATCAAAAGTGCAGATACGTTCTGATGCGTTTCAATTCCTGAGCAAATGCACATCTGTTAATTGCTGGCTGAGCAGATTACAGCAGGCATAATTGTAAGTAAACCTGCAGATGTAGACCTAGAAGATGCCTCAGATTCCACTCACGGAAGAATTACTTCTGTTTTCTTTAAAGCCACTTTAGCAAAGCGGTAACAAATGTGGTTTTGTTTTTTTTTTTTACACTGCTGTATTACAAAATCACCATGATAATGAAGCTGTTGAAAGTTAATACATCACATTCTCCAGATGGGCCCTAAAACTGCTGTACTAGGTTAGATGAAGAATTGGCATCCTAACTTTTGACAGTAACCAGGAGCAGATGTTTAGGGGAAAGGAGTGCAACACACACGTGGTGGCTTGGTACAAAGCACATCCATTTTCCTTTTTTCTCCTGTTTGAGATCCTGTCTAGGAAGATCTGAAAAGGGTTTTGGGGTGTTTTTTTCCACTTCTGACTTGCCCTGCTTTGCTTTTAAAGACCAAAGAAGGCATGAGATGAGGCAAGGCGAGTCTTGATGTACCTTTGAAGTCAGTCTTGCTGCACCCACCTGTAGGTTATGTTTTTGCATTTGCCACAGATTTCCCTTGCGGGCATCTGTACCGGCCTTGTTCTCCAGCAGAGCAGAATGCTGCTATGACTGCTTCAGAGGTGTCCTAAATGTCACCTGTTTATCCTCTGCTTTTGAAGTCCTGGGTAGGAGTGCTCATGAAAGGGCAGGGTGACTGTGAAACACTTCAGAAACGCTCCTTCCTCTGTACTGGCTGTGCTCAGACAAAACCCTGTGCCTGCACAGTATTTTGCTCTGAGCTCTGTGCTCCTGCAGAGGAGCTAATGCTGAGTGTGTCAGACCACTTTTTCCTGACAGAAGAAAAGCAGAAAGTCTTGCTTTGAGTTACGATTGAGACTTTTTTTATAAATTGAAATTAAACACAAAATTTTAAAGTAAATTTTTCTACATTTAACATCTGAAATCCCTGGAAATTAAGTAAATAAACTAAGTAAGTTAATAGTTGAAGTTTGTTCCCACTGGTAGTCAGCAGCTCTAGGAATCCTTATTTGTGCTGTGTTCAGTATGATATATTTCCTACTGCAGGGTATGGTTTGGGAGATTGTTGTAGTTTCCCAAATAGACTTAAATATCTTGGTTTTTTTCATTTATAGTTATTTATTAAAACTTTTTTTTTATTTATTTATTATATTTATTTTTATATTTATTTTTTCATTTATTAAAAAATGAAAAAATCCCTTGTTTCTTTGCAGCATCAGTTAAACTGCCTTCGTAAAGCTCTGCTTTTGAGAGGGTTGACTCTGCTGTTGTATTAAATCCTGGGTTTTATAACTCTTGTTCTGCTTTTCCTGTTCTTTGCAGTACAGCTATATGCCTGTGTTTAACTGTTATTTCTTCAAAGATATCTGGAGGGGCTTTAACCTCCTGTGTGGTATTCAATTCTGTCATGCTTGGCCACTAGCAAACCTTTGAAATGTTAGGCTTAACTTCTACAAACACCAATACTTATAATAGTGAAGAAACTTCCATTTATAACAGTGAGACTCTGAGGATAAGGAAACCTGTAACAGTGAGGAACCCTGGAGGTTCTAATTCCGTCATTAATGTATGTGGGAATCACCAAATTTTATTTGTAAAGTCACTTTCTTAGGTACTATCCTAGTACACCTTTTAAAGTGCACTTGAAATTCCTGATCCTGCACACGAGTAAACACGGCTGACTTCATTCATCTTGACTAATTGTGCAATTAAAGCTTTTCACACACTCACAGCTGTTTTTCAGAGTATCCCCTAAAATACTTTTGTGCTCCAAAATTTCTATCTGCCATGTCTTCTTGAAGTCTGGGGTTCCCTCTGCTGGTTTCTTTACACATCTGCTGGTAAACTACCTTCAGAAAGCCATTCTGGTTTTTACAAATTGGTCTCTCAGTTGCAAAAGGAAGTTATTTTCTTCTTGCCTAGTCATTGTGAAAACTCCTCTTCCAAACACTGACTGAGAATCTGTAAATCTTTTCTTTTTTTAATTTTTTTTTAACCGAATTCAGCACTACAGGGTGATGTTTCAAATGAGGAGCTCTTTAAAGAACAGTTTACGTCTTATCCTGAAAATGAGTTTATTTGTGTATCTGTATAGATATTAACACAGATTCTGTGACTGTTTTTACAGTTCTTACTCCGTCTTATTCAGAAGGAACTTCGGTGTAACGCACATCGTACCCTGTAAGTGTTACACATGGCTCTTGCTCTTAAATAACAGTTTAAAAATGTGTTGCCAAGCTTTTGCCCTGTAATACCTCGATGTAGACTGAACGTGTTAACGTTTCTGGATGTCCATTTCTGTCTCTTTTAATTTTGCTTCAAAAGAGTAATCTTGTTTTGCTTTTCACATCATGAATACTATTATTTTTTCTTTAGACCATCTTATTTTGAAAAGCATCTGCAAACAGGTTTCTCTGTCATGATCTCTTAATCATGACTTAATAACTTAGTTATTGTTTTTCCCAAGTATGTAATCTTTGTGGTTTTTCATTGTAAAGCATCCACATGGGGATAAGAAGCTTGTTCTGTATTTGTTTAATAGCTTCAAATATAACTTTTTCCAAAAGGTTCCCTTAAAGGAAAGGGTGACTCTGACTTCACAGTGTTTTGAATTGAGAAAAAATAATCCCCTGAATTAATGGAGTTACAGTTGCATAATCAAAATCTAAATTGGGCCCCTCGGCTGTAGTTTTGGAGAAGTAAAATGGACAGAGAATAGAAAAATGCATAGCAAGGGATGGATCCTGCATTTTTGAGTTAGTGACTGTTGTGCCTCACACCTCAACTTCTGCCTGTTTGCTGTTCTTTCCCAGGTTTAAAGAACACTGAGCTAAGAGACCAGATTTGGAGTAACGACTGCGTAACCGATCAGAGCTCTTCCCTGAAAAAAAAAGTCATGGAATGCATTATTCTATATTTAAGAGATTCTGTTTGGTGAAGAACTTTGCACGTTTACTGGAAGCAATGTGAGAAATGCAACTGGTAAATCCCTGAAGCTCTTATTTTTGCACATGAATAAGTACCTCAGGATGGCAACTATTCATCAGATGAAGAGACAGGAACTGTGGGAAGGTTTTAGCAGCACGCCTCAACTGAGCCAAAGAGAAATACCAAGTGCCTTTTTATTTCTTTTGATAGGATGTTTTTAATTAAAATGCCGAACTGTGTGTTTTCCAAAACCAAGTCAAAACTAGAGCAGAAGGAAATTGAAATAATAAGAGACAGTCTAGCAGTGAAATGCCCCAGTGTCAGTGAGCACATTATGTATCCCTTATGTCATCTTGCGCACATCGAGGGCATCACTTTATAGAGGACAAAACCAGCTGTTTATTCAGATGCACTGCTATTAGTATTTGGAAGCTGCTCAGACAATAATAACCTCACCATATTATTAGTTTTTAACTACCGCACTACTTCTAATCCCAAGGACAACATCCAGCCTTTTGGTAGGTAATGAAATGGAATTTACTGTTGCGGTGTACTGCAGTTAGCAGTTTTCACAGACTCTCTGGATGAATGTTAGTCCTCAGTTAGGATTGTGCGAAAAAAAGTGTCCTAGGCAACAAAAAGTAGATTGAGTCAGAATTTCCAGTGGGGCGGCTCAAATGATTTTCAGGGCATTAAAACTGGTCGTGCAAACGTCACGTTATTGTTGTGCTGCTCCTCTAGGCTGGGTTGAAAGGGGAGGTTGTTCCTTTGGGGTTGGTAGAGAGCTGTGAGCTGTCATACTTGGGCACTACGGGATTGAACAGACGAGCTGCTTTAGCGCCCGCTGCCACAGTCGTCTCTGTTGGATGCACCCTGGTTGCAGTGCTGGTGTGTGCATGTGAAAGTCACGGTCGGATCAGGGCCTTAACAACCAGAAGTCTTTCCAGTGGCTAATTCAATTGGCAGTGAATTTCAGATTCAGAGCCAAAGTACGTTTATATCAGAGAAGAAAAATGATCTAGGTGGTAGGTTGTAAGAGAACATTTCAGTAACTATTGTTACCTAGCAAATAGGCAGTTTAATGTCTTCAAAACATATCGTTTCTTTGTACAGCTGTCTCCTTTGCAAAACAGATGTTTCTGTGATACCTTTTTTTCAAAGATGTACAAAGTGAAAAGGAAATTTTTTTGTATGAGGTGTTTATACTTAGATCATAAAGGCTAGATAATTTAAACTGTGTATTATTCTTAACTGTATTTATTAAAGCTCTAGGCTTATGTCTTGTTCTGAACTGTTCTCCCAAGTTTTGTGAAACAATGCAGTAGTCTTTACACTTGATTAACAAAACAGCACTCTTTAAAATAGTCCTGCAAAACATGGAGAAATGTTCTCCATCAGCTGCTGGCGTTGTCCGTGTGCTGGCACAACACTTCATTTCTAGGACTGTTTTGTAATTCTTCAGTCTTTGATCAGTTATTTTACTGATCTGATTCAGCACATGCTTTATGCTTGACTTGAACAGCAGAAGAATGTGTTCATTTTTAACTGTTTTGCTGAACAGAGAAACAGGGAACACCTCGGTCCCACAAAGACGTAAGGAGAGTACCAAAGTCCTTGCAAGTGAATGCTCCATGCAGCCCCTGACCCTGCAGTTACCCAGATGAATGGTTACCTTCACGTATTTTGAGTAAACCTGGTGAGACCAGTGAGGATACTCAACATGTGCGTTTGTAAATCTGTGCTGTGTTTGGGCTTTAGGCTGTAGTTAAATGTGACAGAATTCTGCAGCAATGTTACTTGAAAGGACTTCCATCCCGGTGGCAGAGCACACTGGCCCTCGCTCGGCCAGGCTGACACTGGGGGACGGCTCCCCAGACCCAGGGAACTGATCTAGCCTCTGGGAGGGGAAAATAACATTACAACTTTACAACAAAACAGCCGTACTGGCACAACTTCAATGGCTGTGTGAAGAGGGAGGGACGGAGGACTTCTTTAGCTGAAGATGTCAGTCCCTTCCCTGCAAAAAGGTATGTAGAGCTACATACTGGTTTATTGAAAAAAATTAAACTCTTAAACTCTGCTGCAC
The DNA here is from genome assembly GCA_025774025.1 of Xenus cinereus. Taxonomy (NCBI): domain Eukaryota; kingdom Metazoa; phylum Chordata; class Aves; order Charadriiformes; family Scolopacidae; genus Xenus; species Xenus cinereus. Next base: position 117,393,733 of record JAOXJK010000001.1, read on the forward strand.
GCAGATTTCGAGAGGCTGTTCCCTGCGGGCTGAAGCCTTAGGTTAAAACGCTTTCAGCCGTATTTTACAGTTACAGGTTGTAAAGATGTTTAACCGTGTTTTGGATTTGACATGTTTTTCTTGTTGGGACTGCTGCTGTTATTTATTTATTTATTTGAATAGCTTTTGCACTGCAGCGACTCGAGCGTGGGATGAGGACGATGTTGGAAGTGCTGGGCTGAGTCCTTCCTTCCATCGATTGCAGGAGGGAGGTAGGACTCATAGTGTGTCGATGTCTCCTTCCTTGCTGATGTGCAGCATTTCAGTTCCTCCCAACTACGAATTTGTCGGACAAAAAGATAGAGGTTTGCTTTTCTTTCTGAACAACCCTAAAGATCTCCCAAGTTGCGAATAAACTGTGTGTTTTGTTAGTATTGGGTGTCAATATCTATTAATCTGGAAATTAGCAAGACTTGATAAAATTTTGTATGTAGAAATGTGAGCGGCCGGTAGGTAGAGCCAAATTTAAATATGACTGCAGGGTTGGTTTGTTGGTTTTAATACTGGTTATTGTGAATTTTATTCGTTTACCATCCTGTGTTGAATAAAAATAGATTCTTCTTTAAAACGAGACGTGTTGATTACTTCATTTTTTACATCTCTGTGAAGAAATGCTCCTTTTATTAGTTGGAAGGATAGACATCCCTGCTGGGAGAGTGCTCCTGTCTCTTGTGAGGGCAAGGAAAATGGTTCATTAGGAGAACAAATTAGAACCTTTATTTTTAAAACAGTGCCCTTCTCAACTTGAACATGTAATTTTTTTCATTTTGGGGGATTGCGGGTTGTACATCAGTATTTCTAATCAGCGGCATCAGATGGGTAATTACACTCCTTATTTCAGTGTAATAGAAAGGAGGACACTCACCTGAGTCAGGGACTGAGTCCAGCTCCAGCAGCGTAATTTAAGGTGACTTTTTTATCTACTTCACTTGCCCTTCAATTTATGTGGAATTGAAATTGGAAAGCTTCACCTTTTCTCTCTACCTGTCATCATCTTTAACATTTATAGTTTTGATTCTGTTACCATGTTTGATGGGATTTGTGTGCCTCTAGCAGAGAGGCAATGTCCAAAATGACAGATGTGCTGGGGAAAAACTACTTGGAAAGGTAAACAATTTCTGGTTAGGAAAAGCTGTCTGAGGGTCTTGGGCAGAATTTCTCATCAAAATGTGCTCAAAGTGCCTCCCGGGAATAGGCAAATAGTAGCTGGAGCATCTTATAAAGAAGGGAGACTCAGATCCAAGTTTCTGTTTTGCCTGATGCGGAGCAGGAACCTTTTGGGGAGCAGTCGCACGTTCCTGAGCGCCCCGACTGTTGCTGGACACGCTGCAGTGGAGGTTTGTCTCTGTTGTGGTAGGGTTTATAGGGTGGGGAGAAGATGCAGAGGTAGCAGGGAAGGTGGTGGTGTGTTCACAAGTCACTTTGAGACTTCTTATGCCTCTGGGTTGAATCACTAACATGCTCCGTGCACTGATACACGTATTCCTATATGTTTTGCCAGTTAGGAAATTCCAGAAGCAATTCTGTCATGCGCTTCAGGAGGTTATTCCATGTGTTTCTGGCATAATATCCTTAGAATAACAATGGGAATCGTCCATGTGTGTTTGTGCCAATGTCACACTGCCTCACAGTTTGGCTGAATTCATCGTGTTTACGTTTGGGAGTCTGGTTGCTGCTGGTAGGTTTCTCCAGTGACTCATGTGTGGGGTTGTTTATATGAGAAGTGCTGCTCAAAATTAGGGAGACGTAAGATGGCATAAATGAAATCAGAGGACATTTAGAGCTGTTTGAGGCAACTGTTCTTCATACGGAATTAATATGAGGAAGATTGTTTACAATCCTATCTAATGCTGAGGCCCAGCATTGGTGACGGTAGTGTTCTCCGGCCTGAATGAAGTTTTATTGCCTGCATACTATATAGGAGGCTAAACTAGATTACTTCGTGATTTGTCCCAACCTCGGAATTTATCTGTTACGATGTTCTGATTGCTGAACTATGTCAGTTTCACCTTACAGTAAGTCTGTTTTGATTTTTGTCCCGCTCTCTGCTAAACCAGCCACGCAACGGTAGGGACTCTTCCTCCAGCCCTCCCTCCGCTCGCAGCCTGCCGTGCCCGTGGGGGGACCACAGACTGTTCTCTGGGAGGTCTGTGTCTGCGTGCTCTGGGGCCTTGGGAACCTTGAACTGCATTTTCTGCCACGCTGAGTTAAAAATCAGACTGTCATCCTTAAAGCTGAGGCAGGGGAAGGAGGGGCTGGTATGCTTCAGCCCCGTGTCCAGTGACCCTAACGTTGTGGTGTTTGTCACGCTGCCTCAGGGTTTATTAAACTCGATTGCTATAAAATGTTGTTTTTTCCCCTTTTTTGTTTCCCTCCTTTTGGCTACTTTCCAGTTTGGAACAAGGAGAGAATTAGTTAACGTCACCAGCTGATGCTTGGGGTTTATTTTAATTTTTTCCTCTGTATTTCTCTCTTGGTCTAGTATACCAGTTATCCTTTGCTGCAGAGAAATTTTCATAGCTCTTTAGATTGTGACCACAAGATCCAAACTTTCTTTAGGTGTATTTCAGGGAACCTGCTCGTCTCCTGCTTCAGATCAGCTGTCAAGAACATATTGAAATTCTCTTTTGATGTTGAACTTAACTAGAGGATTTTAAGGATGTTTTCTTCACCTTGTGATGATACTGGGCATAGGGTTTCTCTCCCTCGTTTTCCTATAAAAGCACTTGATAAATATTTAGCCACGTTTTCACAATGCTCCCTCTGGTCCAGTTCTTTTTTTCTACAGGGAGAGGAGGACACTAAACTGACTTCAGCTGTGCGGCTGTGTAAGTAGAAACATTGAAACGCTGTTAAAAGGCTGATGCACTGAGTAATGTGTCTCCCTTGGATGGGATTGCAAAAACGTTTCCTTCCTGGTGGTTGAGTACATTCTTCACACCAAGCTTTTCCAGCCATTCAGGAATGGAAGACATTTAAGCACTCTTTTCATGAATGATTTATGCTGCAACTTCGCATTGTAAGGGACTGTCTTTCTGATTGAGAGTTGATAGGTGTATCCTGTCCCACACAATAAAGGTATGTACACACCCACCCACAGAATCTCCTCGCTTGTGGCTGTTAAATAACTATCCAGATGTAAATAAATACAAATGAGTTTGGAGGCTGGTATTTTTGTGTGTGTGTGTATGTCTTTCATGTCTGTCTGCATGTTAGTGAGGTTTTAAAAGAAGAGGGAAAAAAAAAAAAAAAGGCAAAGGGAAGGAAAGTACCCGTTAGCATAAGTCAGCAAGAAGGCTGCAGACAAGAGCTTAAACAGATTTCATCTGAAAAAGAGCAAGGGCCTTTTTGTATGAAAAATTGACTACAGATAGAGAAAGGGCGTGCAAAGACAAAAGGGTGGTTCAGTTTTGAAAACTAAAAGAAAGGGGAGTACATCAACTGATGACACGTAATTAAAATGTAGGGTGTAATTGGGATGCTATAGAAATGCAAATGTAGGATGGGGTAATGGTAAAAATGCAAAGACAGCAAAGCACAAGAGGCTGAGTTGACTGGGAAACTACAGAGAAGGGTGAAAATCTGGTGTTTAAAAGAAAAAAAAGGGGGGGTGGAAGCTGATAAGAGCTACCTCACCCCAAAGATCCTGTGTGCTGAGCAGTTTCTGGAGTGAGGGAGCTGCTCGCCCCTTCTGCCTCTGGTGGACACCGGGCTTGGCCCCAGGAGAGCCAGGGGGCTCTGAGGGACGTATCCGAGGGGGAAGGCTGCCGTGCCTGGATGTAGAGCTGGTCAGCTGCTGGGTCCTTTCTTCAGTAAGATAAATAGATGCTTTGGCCTGAACCACCTTCCGATTTTTCAGTTGCCGGAGGGTTCATTTGAAGTTTGGCATTTTTGTGCCCACATCTGTTACTTTTTTTTTCTTTCTTTCTTATTTTTTCTGTCCAGGAACAAACTGGTGCCCGTGCTTGTAAGAAACACCTGGGAGGGTTGGTTCTGTCTCAGCACTGTAGCAACCAAGGGTTTGTGCACATCCCTGTGGAGCTGCCAAAGGACTTGGATCCAGTAGTGTTCAGTTGATTTTTCACTTTTTGGCATCAGCACGTTCCTTTGCCCACATGAAGGCAGGTTGGGCACAAAGTTAGATGAGCAACTAGTGGAAAACCTGAGGGGGGCTGAAATTTTGGATATCCCTTCCAGGCATGGTGCAGGCCTGTCCCTGTGGAGCCCAGTTTGAATTGCTGCCATCATCATCAGGTTACTGCAGGTCCTTGAATCTGGGCTTGGGGCTGGAGGCAGTGCTTCAAAAATAAGCATCTTAAAACCTGAATTACTCTGATATTTGCATTTAATTACTATTGTACTAATCAATTTTCCTGCTCTAATCATATTTTAGTGTGTTTTTAAAAATACAACAGAAAAAAATGAACTAAAACCTATTTCTCATGTTTTCTCACCTGTAGAGGTCACTTTCTACATAAAGCTGGCCCCGAGCTTGTAAGGTTTCTCCCAGTGTTGCAGGATGTGGATTTCATATTTGTTTGAAAATTAGCTTTTTGTGGCCTGCCCATCTATGACTGTGTTATTTTTTGGTTGTTTCACGTAAAGATTCACAGAAGGCGAAACCTTGGCGAGGTGGTACGGGATAGATGGACTGTGGCAGAGCGGGCTGAGGGAAGCTGGTTAACCTTTCCCAACTGTGAGTGCCTTGGCAATTGTATGCCTGGGCTGCAGCAAAGATGTAATCCCTTCCAGCCTTTACCCCTAGGAACTGATTGCCCTTTCGCTTGCATAGCTCAGGAGAAGCATTTGGAGAATCCAAAAACTTGTAAGTCCTCGCCGTCTTGGGCACAGCAGTTTTTTCAGTTTGTCTCATACCCAAATCCTTAACAGGTGGCCTGAACTACTGGGGTTATTCGGAAACCAGCAGCAGCTCCTCTTATTGAGGTCAGAACTCAAAGCAGCAGCCTGAGTTCATATGCTAAATCAAGAGGGATACAGATGCATTTGTGTGTGTATATATATATACACATACACACATATACATGAGTTGTATCATGAAACGGGAATAAGCTGAAATGGCTGGATTTTACTACCCAATGGATACAGGGAGTCTGGCTCAAAAGACAAGCAACAAAATGTTGGGTAACTCCTGAATTCTCCCCTTCTCATTTCTGTGATATGAAGGGCAGTTGGTATAGGCAGCCCATCGTTGCTGAGTGACGTACAGGCAAAACTTGTGGAAGGAGTGGGTTTCTTCTGACTCCTCTGCCAAACACAGCGATGTTATTTCTGCAGCAGAGGATGGAGTATTGTATGTGAGTCTGAGTCATCCTATTTCACCGCAGGCCATGTGAGACTTCAGCTTAATAAGTCCAGCTGGGTCTGAATCTATTCTTAAATTGCTCTGATCATCTGGTAGGAAACAGCTGAACATTGCATTGTTCTGTGGCCGAATTTGCAGGTTCTGTTTCATACCGATAGGTGTAACCGCAAGATTCAATTTAGCCATCCCTGTTAGAAGTCTTTATAAAGCTTCCTCCCCCATTTTCCTTTGGTTGCAGCTTTCCAGTTACGTGAAAGGAAGAAAGCATGTTAATGAAAGAATAGAAGAGGCCGCAAAAAATTATCAAAAGCACATTCTCTCTCCTAAATAGAAGAAAGAGCTGAAATGACGTGCAAGGTCACCATCACTCCACTGAAGCGTGCGTGTGTTCAGCTTGGTGCCAGCTCTTCTCTTGTCTGGGTTAGGGGTTTAGAAGTAATTAAGTTTGCTCCCCTGCTTGGAGGTGAGTGGAATCCACCACCACAACTGGCCTGCCTGTCCGCTTGCAGAATGGTAGGGTTGCTGGAAGTGGAGAGGAATAGTGAGAAACCTTCTGGTTTCCTTGCTGTGATTTTCAGTGGCAGTTCTCAAAATAGGGATCACCAGACCTAAAAGGCGGAACTGGGATGTCTGACACGTCCAGGGTGCAGACAGAGAAGACTGAGAATGTGTGTTTTAGGACTGATATTTTTATTAGAGCTACATTAACAAAGTTCCCATACACGTTGCTGTCAGGCAAATCAGGAGACTCTAAACTTACCCCAGATTTCAGCAAACAATTTTTTGAGGAGGATGAAATCCCTCTCCAGCAAAGCACCTAGAAATGGTGAGTGGATGAAATCCCCTGAGAGTCTGAAGTAGAACTAACAGCGCTAGTTCTCAGAACAATTTTCACTGTCATTTGAAACAAGACCTCTTGGTTGAAAGGTTACATCATCTGTAGATGAGGTAAGTCATACAGTAACAGAGAAAACAAAGCTCCTGCATTTGTCTGCCTGAATTCCTCTAATAAAATAATGCATCTGTTGAAGTAGCATCTAAATGTCATTTCTGTGTGTCATCAGAAAGGAATTGTTATTCCTAAGTGCAGGCTGTTTCCTATACGTGTTTTTTTCAGCCTTCCCCGACCCGTAAAAGCAGTCAAAATGGATGATTAGCAGCTCCTGTACATTCACTTTATGCATCCCTGTAAACCACAGGAACTGCCTTCTACGTTGGTTTCTCTGTCTCTGTTGGTGACATTCTCCACATAGGTGGGTTCTGCTGAGAACAACAAAAAATACAAAAAAAACCCCCATGATAAACTGTCTTGCTAGTCATATTTTTTTAGGCCAAAAAATTGATCTAGGAAGCAGTCAGGTGCTGCGTGACTTTCCAGCAAGTTTAGTATTCTGTGGGGCAAGTCTATTTTCAAGCAAGTTTGTCCAAGCAATTACTTCGTGAATTACAGTTCGGTTCACCCAGAATCAAATCCTGGATCGTTTCGGAGCCTGCAGCCTTTGCTGGGCTCTACCTCTACAGGTTCCCCGGGCTGTCTGCGGCCCCTCGTGCCCCCTGGGGGAATGCACTGACTGGCGGAGGATGGGCTGGGACACCAAGGGCAGGATGCTTCCACAAAGCTGATCTGTGGTGATGGATTTTGTGTCTCGGGGGGATTCGACCCAGCTTAAACCTCCTCGCCTTTATAATATGAAGCGGATCCAGTTGTTGAAGCTGGCAGGCTCTCAAGCGATCGCATGAAAAGAAGCGCGGAGCGGATGCACCCAGAGAGCAGCAGCAGCAGAACTGGGGGGAAATGGGGCTCCGAAGGCGTGAGAAGAGCGTAGGGCTCCTCTCGGGTAGTGGTGGGATGTGTTAATCTTGTAGAAGGTTTGGATATCCTCATGGAGGACTCCATGGAAACTCCTACAAATAATAGTCAGCAATGCAGAAACAGCTCATAATGGTTACAATGGTTTTGCATTTTGCATATTGCAATATGGGGCCGTGGCTCTCTAGCAATATTTAATTCACGGTAGCCATCACAAGTCTCGAGGAGGGGTAGTGTTGGGGGGGGGCAGGTCCATAATGCATGCTATAACTTAAAGGTTTATAGAGCCACACACGAGCCAGGCACACGTCTCTTCAGCAACAGGCACGGTTCTTCAAATAAAACTCCTGTCTCAGTTGCCCGCTTGGAACATGGTGTGATTGGGCTGGAGGAGGGGAGAAGTATGTGTAGAAGACAAATAGAACAAAAGCACCATTTTATGAAGAGAGACAAAGTGATGTGTTGCCTTTGGCCTTCTCCCTAGCAAGCGTGATGGTCAAGCACTCATATGATCCAAAGCAAGCAGTCTCTGCAGGAATCCTGTTTTGTTGGTGAGTGAGTCTGGCTCCATGGCTTTTCTGCTGCTCATGGGAACCATTTTTTTTGGGCAGGTGGTTGCACTGCTGGCAGGAGAGCCAGATGGCAAACAGCCGGGAGACTGCGCCCCTTCAATGAAATGGGGCAGGGGGAGACCCAGCTATGGTGGGTGAAGACACTGGGGCAGATAGGGAGGAGCAAAGAGCTGCTCAGAGGAGACGATGGTGGAAGAGCAGCAGGAGGAACCAAAAAAAAAAAGAATAAAAAAAGAATAAAAGTGCAAGGAAAAGGTGTGAGGCTGGAGAAAAGAGCTGGGGTCAACATCGTGCTCTTTTTAGTGGAGGGCTGCTGGGTTTTTACTTTATTTCTGTGTGTTTACTTTGTTTCTGTTTGTTCTTGGTCTTTTCACTTTCTTGTCCAAAAGATGCTACCTATGGGAAGGTTTTAGACAGTGGCGAAAAGCCAGCAGTGGATTTTCATCAAACATTTGGGCAGACAGAGAAGTCCAGGAGGGGAAAACCTTCCCAACCAATGTCCAGGTTGTACAGAAGCAGCTGAAGGTGGGAGGATAAAGATTTTAAAAAAGAATCCAGGTGAACCCAGTGAAATCCTTTCAAAGAAGAAGGAAAAAGAAGGAAAAAAAGGAGGAAGAGGAGGATGAAAGACTAGGAAGGAGACATGGCTTTGCCTGTGTTGGAGTGTGGTGGGAGAGAATCCAGCCACTAAGAAAGCCCCTCTGGGAAAAGCTTCCCACTAAAAGCCAACAGCTGTCACGCTGTGAGCCTCAGGGACAGTTGCAAGGCTTGTCCCTGGTGATGGTCCCTGAGCTGCTTTCCTCAGCTAGCCTCAACATGGCGGTGTTGGGTCCTTCCCTGTGCAGGAGCTAGGAAGGTTAGCACTGGCATGAGCTTGTTTTCTTTTGCAGTATCTGAGACTCAAATGTTCACATCTCAGAATCAATGTTACTGGTCTCAGGGTTCACCTGGAGCCACCTCTTAAGAAAGGAAGGGTGCAGGAAGGGAGGTATGGGCTGAGACCCAGCACCGTGGTGGAAACTTGAGCTGCGCAGAGCAAAATCCAATGGAGGATGTAGAAAGAGGAGTGAAAAATATTGACAAAAATAAAAATAATTCAGTTTTTGTGTGAGGCACTCCGTCCCCCTGTAAGCTATTTCCATTTCATTTTCTGTAATACTTTAGTGCTGCCCTTTCTCCTGACCATACCATTAATTTATGATATTTACTGTTTTCCTCAGGAAATGGAGTCTTATTATTGCATGAAGATCTCAGTTCAATTTTGTTCCTTGGTGAAAGTTTCTGACTTTCAAAGTTATAGAGGAAAGCTCATGTACGTGACCTGGATGAACAGTCAGGTCCAGAAGACAGGAAACAAATAAAAAGTACAAATGTGTTATTTGAAAGCAGACACTAATGATTTCTCATCCAGTCTTTTGAGTTTCTTTGGTCATGACCTATGGTTTTTAGAAAATGTGACAATGTTAATAGAGAGACGTGCGATGGGTGATTGTCTAGGGAACGCTCCTGGGGAAAAGCATCACTGAACTCATCGTAATATTGGAAACGGCAAGAATGGTTAAAACTTTCCCCTATCTAGATAACACCTCAAATATATAACCTCCCTGAGGTATTCTCTAGCTATCTATGAAGGTCTGTATTTTTTAAATCATGTTAAAATACTCTAATTTTTTATGTACTGCAAAGAACTATGTGAAGTCCCTTTATGCTGGGCTCCCAGGAATGTGTGTGGCTAGCCCCGATTTTTATGGGACACAGGTGTGATGCAGTTGAGGTACAATCTCCTGCCCAGTGTCCCAACTTTGCCAACGCGTCTATCTTGCTGAAAAGCAAGAAGTAAAACATTTTGTGGCCGTTCCTGCTGATGTGACTGTGGGTCAGTGTTGTGAAGAAGGGGCGAGTGGCAGCGTGCAGACGAGGAGGCACCCAGGGATGAGTCATGGGTGCAGCGACGATTGCCTCCTGCTCTGCCCATGTCAGGTCTTTAGCCCAGACACAAATTCCCCAGGCCCCACATCTGGTGAACGTGTGAAATGCGTTGCGCCAGGCTGGCACCAGTATTAGCCACCCCGTGCTAAGCTTCAGGTTGCCAAGACTTTAGGATGTCTGAGGTCTGCTTGTCAGAAAGATGGAAATAGCTGATTTACGGTGAGTCACTGAACAGCTCTGAGCTGCTCAGATGGCAGTCTCCCAAAACAGGCATCTGAAGTAACTTCACTTTCCTGCACCACATAAAATGCCAGGCAGTTTTCTTCAAGTCGGGCCATGTGTCGCTTCCCTCCCATTTTGGGAGCACGGGCTGCGGCCCCTGCCCAGGCTTCCCTGCCAAAAGCATGAGCCAACCTTGTCCAGTAGAGGGAATTGACTTTTCCACTTCTTGGCTCTCACCTCTCTGAGTGATCTAGCGGGTGACTCCAGACACAGTTAATTTCATTATTTTTTTTAATTTTTTTTTTCTCATCAGCTCTTGAAAGTTCCAGTTGGGTCTGCTAATTTCTTCCATAAGCTTATGAAAAACACAGCTTTTAAAGCTGGGCTTTCCCAGAAGCTCTATACCAGGGATCCATCAGGATGGCTTTTGTGTGTCGTTAGCAGCTAGTTAGGGTCCGTGTGTGTATATATGTATGTATTGCACGCTTAGTGTGTACAGCAGCGCCTAGGGCAAGATTGCAAGGCACTCAAGTACTCTTGGCTCCACTTTGATACTTTAAATGAAGGCCTAGGAACAGATAGCTGGATCGCAGAGGCGGGATGGGAGTGAGAAATGAAGGGAAGAGGTGGGAAATGGAAAGCAGAGAGGGAAGGGAGCCTGAAAATCAAGCAGAGAGGTTGCAGGGGAAGAGAGTGGAGCCAAGGCTCTCCGTAGACAGCTGGCAGCAGACACCGCACCGGGACACGGCGATGCCCCAGGTCCTGCTCGCTCCTGGCAGGGAGAAGGAGTCGCCCGGGGAGGTGATGCAAAGCGCTCTTAGCAAAATCAGGACATAGGGCTGTCTGTGCCACTGCGTTGCAGGGCCTGCGCCAAGGACCCGATGCTGGCTCTGCAATGAGAAGAACGGCTTGTGGAGGCTGAGCTTCCTCCACACCCAGAAGGGAGCAGGGGAAGGCAATGGGTTTGCACCGCTGGGAGACCTTCAGGAAATCAGCTGAAGGGGCTGCCAGGTATTGCAAGTGCTTTAGAAAGCAGCTTACTAACAAAAAAAAAAAAAAAATTGCTAATGTAGAGCTGGAGAAGGAAGGCTTTTACTTCAGTAGACAAAAGAGGAAAGTCAAAAAATGCCAGATGTTGTAACGGACACATACTTTCATAAAGTGGAAGCATTGCCTGTGGCTTGAGATTGCGCTCCTTCCCCAAGCCAGTACTGCACACATGGACAAGTATGTGTGTTAACAGGGCTTTCTGTTTTTACTTTCCCAGGATTTGAGCCTGTTAACTGGTGCGTGTGAGTGTTGAGACACGAGCAAGAACTACTGGTACCGGAATTTTAACAGCAATTGTAAACAGAATAAAGGCAGTATTATCTACCGGGGTGGCCAGCATTGTTAGACTAAAGAACAAGACTGGTTCCCGAGTCAGTAATACTATGTCTCCAGCTCACAGGGCTCTATGTCCACATTCAGGTGCCCCAGACCAGCCATGTCAGGAGATGCTGCGCTCCCTTCCAACCCACCTACCTGGGGGTTTGCCATGGAAACCGGGATGCAGGTGATTATGGCTGCACTGCGTGGGATTGGGGCTGGGGTGAGCAATGGACTCCGAAATGGGGCTGGAGGCAGGAGCGAGCCAAGGGGCTGTGCCACTGCCCGGTGAAGGGCCGAACACAGGCTTTCTGGGGCCATATAGACAAATCATATAAAGGTCTCGGTATTAATAATCAGTGATTCTGTAATTAGTATTAAATATGATTATTTCCAGGACCGGTACTGTGGAAACCTGGCAGTGTATAAAAGAAATGTGTGAAGAAATGAGCTAAAACTTCCATATACATGAAGCCATAAACTTTCCATAGGCTTTTGGACAGGAGTGAGAGCTGGACTGAGAAGGCCAGCCATGCTCAGTCATTATGAGCTTAGGTTGGCATAGTCATTGGTTTAGCTGTTAACAGAATAACCGCCATGAAAAGATAATTCCTGCATATTCTCAACCCTGAATTACATGTTTGTGGTGGAGAAAGACCTAGAAGCAAGAGTGATGAAACACCAAAGATGGTAAAAGGAGGGAGGGAAGACTGAGTGAATTAGGGGGGGGAAGAGGAGCTGGAGGAGTGAAGGGAAAACCCTCCCAGCTCCAGGGGCAATCAGGTGTTTTGGTAGGTTTGAGGGAAACAGCCTGGAAAGGTAAAGCAGTAAGTCAAGGCCCTGTGAGAATGGGAGAACAAGACACGTGCAAGAGACCTTCAGCTGAAGGAGTGGACCTGCAAAAGAAGAAATCAGTGGGCAGAGGAAGCAGCTGAGAGGCTTAGATATGGAGCAGGTAAGGAAAAAGTTGATTTATTTAAATTATTATTCTCTACCTTTTTTCTAGGCAAACTTTGTTCAAAATATATCACCTTCCTGAAAATACTTGGCTTGACTCGTGCTCTGGCTGCCCATCCTTTCAAAGTCCAGGCTGCACCTTCCCAGTCCCAGTGACCCAAGAGACATTTCCAAATAGAACCTTACACCGTAATTAGTCCCCTTCATAGCCACTGGGGAACTTTCTGTGCTTTGCACAAAACCTAGGGTTTTCCCTCCCCAGTCTCCACCCCAGGCACCTCTCCCTGCCCTTCAGGTGGGACGAGCTATTTGGTGTTGATTCCAGCCCCACACAGCCTCCTGTGGGAGCGTGGGGCAGGCACCGCAGGCAGGGCACCAAGGGTCTAGCTCCATCACGGAGGGCAAGGAGAGCTGGAGTGCAACAGAGAGTGAGGAAACAGTGTTCAGTGATGACTTGTGGAAATGAGTTTCTCTGAGGAAAAGTGAATGGGAGATTATTCACTGGAACATTTAATTTATCTGTTTTTTTTCCCCCTCTAAAACCCTTTGAAGGATACCTCCCTGCACTACCCCAGTTTGGATGTGCATGTGCAAGGGGCACTTGATTTCTTGAGTGATACAGGAAAACCAGGTTTTAGAGAGGCTGGGGTCATGGTCTGCAGTGGGTGCCACCACGTGAGCACAGTGACTTCAGGACTGGTGAAGCCAGCCCTGGAAACCACGTCCCATGGCTGTAAATAGGTGACCGTGGTTGATGGGGGTGCTTCGGAGAAAGGATGGATTTTGGGAGGCTATTCCAAAAAGGTGTTGCCACCTCAAGATGTGTCTGAGAGGGGCAGCTCCTCAGGGGGTCCACACAGGCTGGCAGTCCATGGGAAAGGTGAGTAGAGGCAGTGGCAGTGCTGTCCCTGCCTTGTCCTTGACAGCTCGCTGCCTCGGTCCCTTCTGCGTGGTTGCAGCCGTGGGCAGGGGGACAGAGCAGACAGGGGTGGTGCCATGCCACCCCACGCCAGCCATGCATGGAGAGTGGCTGAAGCAGCCCTCTTCATCCCTAAGGCTTTATGCTCTCCCTTTAAGCAGGGTTTGCAGCAGGGGGGGATCTCAACCCGTGTAAAAGCAGTGCGGATGTTTTGTGCCCTCACAGCAGCGGGTCCAAGCGCAAAAACCGTGTGTGAGCTGAATATCCTCCAGTTACGCCTTGGAAACCCTAATGAAGCTGCCTCTGAACCACATACGTGGAGCAGGCGCCGTGACCGGGAGACAGAAGCACCTTTTTCACTCCTTGGGAGCACCCGCCGGGGTAAGGGACACCTGGCTGGGCCACCACCAGATCGTCGTTGGGCCAAAGGCTCAAGCCCCACAGCCCTCTGAAAGCTACATCTTGGTTTTAAGGGTTGTGTGTACAAAGCAGTGTGTGTTGGCCTCGGTAAACAACTCGGCAGACAAGGCAAAGCAGAGCTGTGCAACACTCGATGTGCCGCCTGCGGCCTGGGGGATAATAGCTTAGTGCTGCCTGTCGCTGGCCAAAACGCTCCTTTAAGGCCAATGATGGAGAAACGTCGTCTGGCGCCGTACTGCCGGGATTTGGCCCAGCTAATGAACTGTTGCAGGGTTGAATAAGATAGAGTAATTCTTCCAAGTAATTTTTGTCCCACGTTGCACGGCGTATAATGAAATAAGGAGCTTCAGGAGGGTTAAAGCAGCTAAAAGAAGGCAGCCATTTCATGGAGCTGCACACCCTCTTCAATGAACACCATTTTTTGTCGCCTTTCAGGCATGGGCCTGGGCTGTGCCTTAGACTGTATCAGGCTTTTACCATCATTTCTGAGAGCTCAGCTTTTGTAGATTCAATTCTACATGAAAAGTTCTTGAAAAGTGCAGTAGTCAGCAATTTTACAGCAAAGAAATTTTTCATAGAATCATAGAATTGTCCAGGCCGGAAGGGACCTCCAAAGGTCATCTAGTCCAACCTCTCCGCAGTCAGCAGGGACACCCCCAACTAGACCAGGTTGCCCAGGGCCTCGTCGAGCCTCGCCTTTTCCAACTAATGTTAATGTAATGAGGAGGGGGTGGGATGCGTGCTGGAGCTTAAGGAACAAATTTTAAATACGCAGGGACAATAGATATGGCAAGGAGGAAGGAGGGGCAGGAACAGGATCATCACCTGGATTTATGAGCCTGTCTTTTTGCTGGCTGGAGAAGCTGGTCATTTTTTTTAATAGGAATCAAAAAGTGGATGCTCACCGGTGTGAGTTTCTGATCATTAGGGGTCACAACGATGTGGGACTAAATGCTGCAGTGCACCAGTGACCTCATCCTACCACTCTTGGAATGTGTCATCACAAGGGAGATCTCAGCCTCCTCCTCTACAAGACCAAATGCTCCATGTGTATCTCCTGGTGTAAGCGCTCTTGCTGCCTCTTTCTAAATGGCTCGTTGTCATGGCCATCTTCCTGAGGTACCTGCTGCTTGTCAAGGTCAATCAAGTCACTTGGGAGTGAACCATGGTAAATGGGGTTAAGGCAATGCTTGGCAGAGCAGGGCATGAAATGGTGGGTCACAGAAGTCCCGACTGATGTTCAGAAGCAGTGGGCAATGGTTGTTGTGGCAGATGTGGAAAGGCTGTGGCAGTGAGAGAAGCTGTGCGCATCTCAGAATAGCCATGGAGATAGCCTAGGGGTTGCCCTAGGGGATTAGCCTCCAGGATGGCTTACAGGATAGCCTATAGGATAGACTGCAAAATAGCCTAGGGGGTAGCCTTCAGGACAGCCTACAGGACACTCTGTAACATAGCCTAGGGGGTAGCTTACAGGATAAGTCCACGGGATAGACCCACAGTGGGAAGGGCGCTCTCCTGGAAGACTTCAAGTGCCTGCTCCAAGCTGGCAGAGAAAGGATGCGAAGCAAAGGTTTGCACCTCCCAAAAAAGTCACCTTGCTGGCTCTGAGGACATTAGGAGTACCGCTGGCTTCGGTCTGAAAGGCCAGTCTGGCTCTGGCTCCCAGACTGGCTCCAGGACCCCCTCAGCCCTGTCAGCTCTTATGAATCCCCTTCACACGGTGAACGAGCCCTGCCGAGGCTGCGCACCATGGCGTGCCATAGCCCATCGGGCCACGCCGTGCAGCCAGGGCCTGGGGCGGGCAGGGAAGGCAGCACCAACCCCGCTGCCACGAGCCCCACTCTCCCGGACCGCAGCGCTTTAGAAAGAGGCCGGAAAATATTTCTGCTGCTCCTCCACCAGAAGGCTCAGAAAACACCCAGAACTAACACTCCCAGGAGGAGCTGCTTCCAGCCCCTGCACGTGCTTGCAGCCCATCCGACAGCCTCTCCCCTGCGAGGGTGGGAGAGACTCTGCCCCCAAAGCTCCGTCCCCTCCATCACCAAGAGTCACCCACCGCTGCTGCTTCAGCTCCCCACAGGCGCGGGCACCGCAGCAGGGCACAGACACACAGCAGATGGCATTTGGCATCTGCTCATAGAATCGACCATCAGGTACTTCGCTCTCCCTCTCGGTTTTTGGCTGCGCCTTCCCATGGGAGATGCCTTTGCCAGGATACTTCACTTAAATGAGAAATTCCTTCGCTCCGGGGGTGGCACGGAGGGTGTTGGGCAAGAGCACGGGCTTTATGCTTTCTCTGTGCTTCTGGAGCTTACAGAGGGGAAAAAAACAAACCAACAAAAAAAAACCTGCTGGTTTTTCTTTCTGTCCTTGTAATGATAACAGGAGGGATGCGGAAATTAAGCTGCCGAGTTTGGGCTGAGAGGGTCTGAGCCCCAGCTGCGGCGGGTGTCTTGAAAGGACAGTCCCAGCGCAGGGCACAGCTGGGAGCCTGTCACCCTGACGGTGGGGTACGGGCAGCTCACCAGGAGGGTTGCCCCCAATTAATAATTACGGTCCTATTTCACCGCAATATCAAATGACATCTCTCGCCTCCCCGACAAAGGAGGTTTCCCCTCCCCTCCCCAGCCCACCCGGGGATAAGTACCAGTTGGTCTTGTGTGTGACAGGAGCTGGTCAGCCCCAGGGTCGGAGCCACAAAGCGGATGCCCAGCAGCTCTCAGCCCCAAAGCCGAGAGGGGTTGTTGCTATGGGAATCGAGAGGGCACTCGCAGACAGCATCTGGAGGCTGTGTCATTCCCTGTCCGAGGCAGCTGGATGTGGAGGGAAGCAAAACTAAAAGGAGGTGGCAGAGAGAGACAGAGGCACAGCAAAATGCATGCATGTTAGAGGAGGGACCTTCCCAGAATGAGAGTACAGTGGGATACAGAAGAGCGGGGACACCAAACTGTCAGGCAGTGGTGGCTCGGCTTGGTAGGATAAACCTTATTTTCTGCTCTGTTTCACACTGGAAAAAGGTCCAGTGAAAGCCCAACTGTAACAAGATGGGATCTGCCTCCTCAACTTACCGCCCCAAGTGTATTTATTTGGATGTTGATGGAAGAATTCAAAAGGTACTTTTGCTGTTTTTCACAAAGTGGTGTCTCCGGCGGCAGCAGGGGCTGGGGGCTGTGTTTGCTGCAGGACCTATTTCTGTCACGCGAGTTAGACGCCTGTGTGCGTTTCGGCGCCGTGGCGGGCTTCGCATCGCTTTTTAAGGGGGGAGGAAGGGAGGGGGGATAATCTTGAGTGGCTTCTGCTTTGTACACGGGTGTTTATTTAAAGGGGAAGGGGAGGCTGGCGGCGGGGGAGGGCTGGGCACTGCCAGCTTTGGCTGCCGGTGCGGGGATCCTCGCTTTAGCGTTCCTCGCCCGGAGTGGAGTGGCGACGACGTGTTTACAAAGTTTTGCCCGCGGAGAGGTTTTCACCCGAGCACTGGGAGCTGGAAAGCACGGCGTGCCGAGTAATTCGGAGGGGGATGTGCGTGTGTTTAGTGATGTGCATTTTCCTACCGCCAAGCCGACTGGCAGGCAGGTGCCCGGCTGTTGTGCGATGGGGTGTGCCGCTGCATCGCCGGGGGGAATGTGTGTGGGGGGGGGGGGAGGCTGCGGGGGTCCCCGCCACCTTTGCCAAGTTGTTGGTAAACAGTGATAAATGTTAATTGAAACTTTCGCTTCCATTAGCCTGCCTTGTTTGCTTAACCACGGTTCACAGCGCAGGGGAAACTGTGGGAGAAACGTGTTCTGGCTAAAAGGGAGAGCTTGCACGCTGTCGAGCTGACAGCCCACTGCTCTTAAGCAGAAACGATGCCCCCACATTTTTGTAAGTCGTCTTTTTTCTTCTTTTTGTCAGCAATTCTTTGGCCACAAACCAAGTGCCTTTTTTTTTTTTTGTAATAGAAAGCCGCTGCAAGGCTGAAGAGCAAGTAAACTCTGACTTGCAAAATTCAAGTCTCTCTCTATCATCCTCCTGCTCTAAATTTCTGTTTCACCCCACCTCGCCTTTTGTTTCTGCTTTAAAAAGAAACAGCAAAGATACCCTTTTCTTTCCCTTCCCTTTGCTGTAAGAGTGACTGCAGAAACAGGGTAAAGGGAGAGCCGATACTTACAGTTCCGTCCCACCATGCACGCCTCCGTTGCCTACGGTCCCCTCTGCCACTGCCCTGGAGACCCACCGCCACTGCCAGAGTCCTGTCCTGGGGAAGAAGACCTTGAAGAATCCAAATCAGCGCCAGGTCCCCCACAGCAGGCTGCTCCTCTTCATCCGTCTCAGGGCTTAGGCGTGACGTGATGGTGGTCCCTCTGCCACCATGGGCTCCTCCATACCAGTGGGCAGAAGCATATCGGCTCTGCTGAGCTGAAGACGCCTCCTCTCTTTTGCTGGGGCTTAATGAATTGGTCACCTGGCAGCCCCCAAAAGTAAGGCTTTTGTACGGAGCTCCCTGGCACCTTTACCATTTGGTACGAAAATGTTTCGGTATTCTGAAAGGGTGGCGAATGTTTCTGTAGCTGTTGGTAAAGCGCATCGTCTGTCATCTACTCTGCTTTTTAAAAAAGCAGCATTTCGCAGAACCAGTCTCTGGAGAGTAGTTTTGACACTGAAAATGCAGAAGAGGCACAAACACATGAGCAAGCAAATGCAAATTCAGGCGGCGGTAAGGGGTTTTTTTGCTGGATAAACGTTATCTGTTTCTTTTGTCAGATGTGAAATTCCATCTGTGCAATGTTTGAAAGGATTCCTGCAGTAAAAATGCCATGTACGTGGGGTTCACCCAGGGGTAAGCAGGGCATATCTCAGATTCTCATGCCTCCTCAGTAACAACATCATTAGAAAGAAAAGAAAAGAAAAAAAAAAAAAAAGGAACCCTTAATCTTCCAAGGAATGCAGTATTGGAGGCTTCTAAAGGGAACTGATTAAATCGGTGCTAAGCTACTCGTCAACCCAGTAATGAGGTATGAGCTTCATTATAACACCGCTTGTTGAGTTTGAAAGGGCTCAGCTCCAATTGCAACTGGTTTGCTGGACACGGCAGAGCCATGCAATAGAACTGGGCATCCTCCCGTGGTGCTAGCTGGGATGGCAATTATTCACGGGTAATTCTGTGTGTCTGTGGCCTCAGTCTGAATTTCCACTGGTGTGGCCACAGGGTGTGCTACCGACTTTGGGAGAAGTTGTTTTGCCTTGGCGCTGGGGTAAACGAAGGGATGCAGCAGGCTCGGGGAGCTGCATGCCCGCCTCCCCCGGGAACCCGGGCCGTGCTGATGAGCGCTCGGAAACGCTCTGCCACAGGAGTGTTGGATTAAGCTAAGTGGGTTTGTGTGTCAGCAGATCCAGAGGGGCACGGCGGGGAGGGCAAAGCAACAAGGCCATTGCTGGAGGAGGGTTTGCTGGCTTTGAAACCCTCAGTAATTGTTGAAATTAAAGGAGGCACCATCAGCAGGGGTTGAACGCAGGACCATGCCTGAGGCCAGCACATCCCAGAGGAAGGGCCGAGGTCCATACCTGCAAGGCCAGTGCCATGAACATCCCACTCCTGTGGGATGCCAGTGGAAGGCTGGGAGCAGAGGGGAGGCCGGCCCAGTGCTGCTGTACATCACTCCTACGTCACGCTGGGGAAGCCTAGCCCTTGCCTCAATAACTTCTTCGGCTCCTGCCCTTTCCCCTTGGCCCCCATCCCACCTGCACCCGCAAAGGCTCCCAGGCATTTGTCACAGTTTGATAAACTGACCTTTCAGGGCCATGGGCAGGCACAAAATGGTCTTCACCAAAGCTGACCACAGGGAAGGGCCCTCCTCCAGTGGGCAGAGTTGACTGAGCATCTCCCCATGCCTGGGCAGCAAGGGCTGTGCTTTGGGAGGGACACGACATGACCCACCCTGGCCCAGCAGACACCAACTGTGGAACCCCCCACAGGCACCTGAGCTCAAGATCCCCAAAGGGGTGGCTTTTGTGTCCACCAGGGGAAGGACTCAAGCTGCTGGTAGCTGATTCCTGGCTAAGGGGTAGGGGATGGGGGTATCCTGTGGAGCAGCTGCCTGCCGAGCCAAACACAAGGCAGGAGGTGGAGGGGACAGCCATCCTGGGGCTGCTGGAGAGGAAAGATCAAAGACTTTGCAGTGTTGCAGCCGTGTGCTGAACCGAGGCTCTGTGCAAACCAACTTCAAAGAGGTCACTTGTTCTTGGAGCTGGTTGAACAATGAAGTTACAGCGTTACGTGCTTCGTATCCAGCACCTACGTAAAGGGAATGCACGCCCTGGAGGAAACAAGCATTGCTTGGTTTATTTATTTTTAAAGTATCCTCTCACCCAGGGACACCCAACAGTTCATTACCCACTTACCTGGACACACACCTCCCTCCGCGCTTCGCACGTGTGCCTGGGGCTTAGCACGCCCGTGAAACACGTCCATGTCCCACCCATGCCACAGCCTGGTCTGCTGCCAGGCAAAGGAGAAGCCAGCGGGACGGGGGAAGCCATGAACGTGTTTCATATAGGACAAGGTGATTTTGCAGTACCATCATGGACAGGGATTTCTCATTGTTCCTGAAGTGCCACTAGATGGGGTCAAGCACTCAAACCCCCAACCTACCAGCGAAGAAGTGAGGTTTGCTCTGCCAAACTTAAGCGGGATTTGGAGTCTTATTTTCCTTCATAACATTGTTAACCCTATGGCTGCATTTTTAAGAAGAATTCCTATTGAGTCTGTTTCAAATTAAAAATCCACCAGCAAGAAAATGTTCACCCAGCCCATGCCCAAATCTTTTCCATGAAGAAACTACAAGGGAACATTTCCTTTGACCTTTGAGATTCAAATGGTAGCAGGGCCAAACCAGACAGTGGCCATATTCCCAGATGGGTGGCTTCATGGCTCTCGTTTTCAAATGTCACAGGTAGTGACTTTGCTCACAGAGTTGTAAGGAGTTCCTCTGAGAAAAATACTAAATTCAATAGGATTTCTGTTTCCAGTGTCTTACTCAGCATCACATCCATAAAAAGGATGGAAACTCAGAGGGGTACAGAGCCTGAGCTAATTGGAAAAAAGAAAAGGACTGCTGCCTTTGTTAAGGATTCAAAGAAACCACTCAGGGTGGTATTTTCTTCCTCTTCAGAAAGCAAGTAAAGAATTTTGGAGCCATTTTCCTGGCTGACTGAATCATTTTGGATGCCAACCAGAGAAATTAACTTTTTTTTTTCCTTTTCTCAAAGAAATGTATTGATTTCAACTTTCTGGGTGTCTACTGTACTGACCTGTGGAGCAGGATATCCACCTCCATTGTTCCTCTTGGCCTAAGGTCCACAATGAACAGAGCAAAGCCAAGACTGCGTTTTGGTGCTGTGGTTATTGCATTGAAATGTCAGCACAAAGAAATCGTTTCTGTCATGTGAGCTTTTCTTTTTAATTACAGCAGCAGCAACTGTGGTATAAATGCAAACCCGACAGATTTTTCCAAAGCTCTCCATGCTATTTTTAACATGCCAAACTGGCTTCAGATTAAAAACAAAACATAGCAGAAAAATAATGGCATGATGATCAGTTCAAGGCGATTAAATATTTTTGCATCCCTGTGACTCTCTTGGCTCAGCAGGACAAGCATATTCTGTGGTGCCCATGGAGCCAATTCCCTGTCTGTTTGGACCAGGGATTTAGGGCAATGCTCTTTCAGCTGCTGACTGTCGGAGGGATGCCTAGGGGGGGCGTTCACGGGCAGTCAGGACATGGACTCCTCTGGGGGCCACTTTGCCCAGCCAGTGTTCTCAGGTTCCTCCCACACATGGACAAGCTGCTGCCAAAACCCTCTTTAGCATAGTGAGGCATAAGTATGTTTTTGTGGGATCAAGGCCATTTTCTTAGTGCTGGCAGATCTCTGTGGGTGAGGAAAGGTGCAAGACAGCACAGCCTGAGCCTGGCCAGTGCTCTCAGCTCACCTTGGGTCTCTGGTTTTAGCTGGCCCTGGTGAATTCAAGGCGGCTGCTAGATGTTCTCATCATAAAGTAGCAAGAAGTGAACAGCGAGTTCTTCAAACTCCATCATATTACAGCACGTAAACATTTTAAAGAGTAAAAATGGCTTAAAACCAGACTTTTAAAAAAATGAGAGAAAATGTCCTATTTGAGGCCTCTCTCTCTCCAACTCCCCTTTCTCTTTCCCCCCCAGCAAGGGCTCCGCAGAGCATTTAGAAAGCCAAACCATAATCCTAGCACAGTTCCGTAATTCCAGCATAGCTCCATAATTCTTCTGTAGCTATCACCCAAAAAGGCTTGTTTACTGCTGTTTATTTTTCTGAAGTCCCATGCAGTCTATATAGTTATTAGAGTTTGTGCTCTTGTTAGCCAAGGCGCAGTGTAGGTCAAACACTCTCCTGCTAGTCTTACCTATGGATTCAGACAAGCCAACCGTAGCAATTTATGCTACTCGCATACAAACTGTTTTGGCTTAATACAAACGAGAGAAAACCATTTTGTTTCTATCACCTTTCTAGTGAACTGTGAATTGGCCTCTCATTGCCCTCTCTCCAATACCTGCTTTTCCTTGCTCCATTAACTAACATTACTCTTCTGACAGTTTTATATTATCAAGCGTGTGGTAATATTAGACATTAATTGTGTGAGTGGTTTTGAAGCAGGCAGCCCAGCTTCACTCACATTTAGTGAGGACATTTGGTGGTAAAGCATCCTTATTATCCAGTTTACAAAACATTTCAAGCTTAATGCATTTATGTGCTACAGGGTTAATTGCACTTACTACTCCATTAGCAGCAATTGTGTGCCCTTTTTATGTTAAGTAAAGCCAAGAGTATAGACATTCCTATTATTTGTCAAAGGTTGAAACACTTATGTCTGCTGCAGAAAATAAGAAACTTTCAGCTCAGCCTCTTACAACCAGCCTTGCTGGGTCCTGGTTACATTCTGCCTTTAATCATTAGTACTGAAAGACTGAATAGTAGCAATATGTCCCTTAAGTATATTCAGCAGGCTGCACAAGGCTCCCTTTAATGTAACCTGGATTCCTCTACGAGACCCAGCAACTCTAAAAAGTAATGAGATCCTTCCTTGCTCATAGTGACAGAGACAACCCCGCCATGCTGTCCCCCTCAATGGACATCCAAGATTGCCCTGGAGGTCACACGTATGAGTGTACAGTAGACATTTTCACTTTCCTGAAAAGAGGAAAATGTCTTTTCCCATAGTGCTCTGTTCAAGGATGTTATAAGGATGGTAATTGTGACTTACCATATAGCTACATGCCTTGATATCCTGATACGTCAGCTCTGTCTGGCGGTTCCTGTTTCTCATTTTAGGGTAATGTATATAGTTAGGAAACTAACAGGATTCACCCCACTTAACCATTAACTGTAGCCATCTAAAAGTTAGTGGTGACTGCTTCAAGCTAGTCATGCATTTTCCCCATAGTCACTGGGGAGGTGGGTGGTACCTCCAGAGGATGATTCATCCCATCATAAATTGGGTTTTGGAGACATGTGGGCTGACTTACCCTTTGGAAGTTGTCCTCTTTCTCTACTGGCAAGAGGGAGTCTAGCAGAGCAACATGCATGAGATGCCGAAGTTGTAGATGTTTGAAGTTACGTCAGCTGAATCCCACCCGTACATTTCGCTTAGGTGTCGTGTTGAAATGAATGTTGTCAAGCTGCGCATCACTGCCCAAAGGTAAGTGTGAATCAGCAGGACTGCAGAGCTCTGGTTGTTGGAAGTAAAACATCTACCGTGCTCCTCATCCTCTAACAGAAGCGGTGTTTTAAGAGCTCAGGGGAGCCTTCATTTTTGCTCAGACTCTCAGCTGAGGGTTCTCACGCTTTCTTCCCCACACATGCACTTATTCTCTGTTCCCCTCTTAGAGAAACTCCTACCGCAACAAACAGATGGCAAATCTGGCATACTATTTTTAATACTGCTTAACATTTGAAGCTCAGATAAATAGAGTGGTTTTCCAAATATCAGCTGTTAATTAGTACAAGAAATAAAAAATAGGTACTATGGATGTATCTGGGCTCATGCTATGCCTGTATCTGAATTCAAAGAATGAGAAACCTGGGCGACGTTTACATGTGGGGTTTTAGGTAGGACTTCTGTTGGGAACTGTGACTGATAAGGTCACTTATCACCCTTTTTTGAGGAAGACCTATTTGCTTACACGTTTAGAAATACAAATTCCTTCCAGTGATTTCTACAAAGTGTTATCTAACAGTTCTAGATCTTGCTTCATTTTGATACGGACAACAAAGACCGCTGGAGAGACAGGGAAAACCACAATGAAAAACTTCACATCAGCGTTCTGCCTTAGCAATTCAGAAATCCCCAGTCAAAGCTGCTGTTAGAGAATCATAGAATGGTTTAGGTTAGAAGGGACCTTAAAGATCACTTAGATCCAAATTTTCACAGTCACTGCAAGATATGTAACTGAGTTTTACCAGACTCTTTTCTGAAACACTGTCCTCCAATCTCATTAGTGAAAGATTATAATTTTAGATTGTTTCAACTCCCTACTTACAGCCCCAACTCGGAATATTGCTCAGTGAGCTGAATGAAAGACATCACCAAGTGCTAAAAAGTCTGGAACACAGGAGGTTGAGACCAGCAAAAGGAGGTAGGGCAGGAAACTGAGAATAGGCTGGCTTTGAAAATATGTCTGCATTATTTATTTAGGAATTTTACTAGGGTAAAAAAAAAAACAAAACCAGGAGTTAAATTCTTGGAAGAAAACCCAATTACCAACAACAGATCAGAACAGGATAACATTCTGGATGCGGTTTACAGTTTACAGAGAGGATTAGCTGTTCTGGGGATCAAATACAGAACAGAAATTGGACTTGTAGGCTGTGTTTTTACCCATCCTATCTGAAAGCAAAATATAATGTGATTAGTTGTAAGCTGGTGGGTTGCAGAGTATATGCACCATGGTCCCTTAGTAATATCTCCATCACAATCCTTAATATTGAACTGCTCCTCTGAGTGGGAAAGCCAGCAAGAGTAGCAGGGATCTTAATCCCTACTCTTTCTGAGAGGGTTTTTAAAATCCTTGTCCTCAACCAGAGGTGGATACTATAGATTAAGAGACAATGACCTCTTATTTCAGAGGAAGATGTTTCCAAAAAAATGCAGAACTGTCTCCAGGAAAGAAACCAGTCCCGCAGAAGTGAGCTCTGGCCAGGAAACAGACATCCCCATCGAGTCACCCTGTCCTACTTGCAGTCACTGCATGCTTCATCATAATATTATTTCCACTCCAAAAAGCCTCAGTTATAATTCATTCTGCCGTTCCCTCCTTTGCTTCACATTACTTTCCAAGGCAGGCAGACAACATTCCCCACTTAAATCAAATGGCTACTTCTTGGTCTTGATTGAGAATTACTGAAATGATCAAGCTGAGCACTCAGGGGAGACGATTTCCTGCCATTTTTTTCTACACATGGTAGAAGTTTTGCTAACAGTAACAAGGACAGAAATATGAAATAATGTTAACTCTAAAACAGGGGAAATGAATTGTTTGCAGATGCTGCATCATTTTTGAGGAGTACATTCTTTTTCCTCCTGGCGCAAATCCAAGGGAGATGCAATTAATGGGGTTTATATGCAGCTGATTTTCTTTGTGGCATTTAGTCATCAATCTGCAGGCTGAAGCAGAAGCTTCTGTTTCCCTTTCCCATGAGGTGTATCACCTCTGTGACTCTGCTTACATGATTTTGGCTCTGCCTTTGCTTTCAGAAATGACACTGGCAAATGAGCACCTTCTGTTGTCCAGTCTTGCAGGAAACTCTCAATATTGGAGTCCCTGTGTCCACTCTTTCTCATAGGAGGTGTGTCAGGAGCTGCATCTCAGGCTTTTTTGGGCTGTGCTGACCTCTGTGACTATGCACTCTTTTGGCGTGTACTATGGGCAAACCTGTCTGTGCCCTAAACATGCATGATCTTAGCCCAGTACCACAGCTGTAGAAACCACTGTGTTCTCCTGCCTTTGGCCTCTGTTATGCTCTGTAGCAAGGTCTTCGTCCTGTCCTAAGCAGTGATTTCTTCCATTGGTGGCCATTAATGCAGAGAGCGAGGTGCTGTGAGACACGTCCAGCAGTGGCTTGTCACCCAGGAAGAGGAACAGGGACCTAAGCAAGATGACTATGAGTCAGATACAGCTGAGCCAGGTCTGAAGGGAGATAAAGTCCCTCACAGCTGACTGTGGGTATGGACCAGACCCACAAATAGTGCCAGAAAAGTATCATAATGGAGACCTGGGCTGAAGAGCAACGGCTTCAGGACATCTGCCCAAGTAAGGACATCTTCACAGGACTGGGTAAGCTGCTTGCTTTTCCACCTGGTGCCAACAGCGCTGCCTATCCTCAAAGCTGCGGGTCAGACATCTTCCCTGGTCACGGGAGAAAACATGTGTCCTATCTGGCTGAAGTATGGCTGCCAGCCAAATGCCACTGCCAAATGCCTTCATGTCGCTAATGTCCCTGCAATGATAATGGACTTGAGGCAAATAGGATTCCTATACTGTTCCGGAGCCATCAATAGTACACATTACTGTCCTCCTGTCTCTCCAAAATACATTCCGATTGTATTCCATCAGCACAACTGACATCGACTTTATTGGGAACATAAACCTGCAGGCAATAACAGGAACAATTGCACATTGCTGGGAAATGTCTGAGCCTGGCTGCTTTCTTTTAGAACAGAAGGAAGTTGGTCAGAAAAGCTCAGCAGGTTGCAACAGAAGAAAACTTTAGTAGCATACGCTCTTTGGTTAAAAAAAACCCGACCAGCTGAGGACAACCATCCCGAGATGAGTATCAAAGTGTGGTGGGTGATTCACAAATCCAGTTTTAGCAAACTTAAGTAAAAATACCAAATATGGAAAGCTAAAAAGCATGTATGGAGACAGCTCATAATCTAGAAAATAGTATCTACAGTCCTTGTTTTGCTTCCCACTCTTTCACTATTACATGGAGTAAAGGAAGCATTAAAATTCATCCTCAATGCATTGAAAGCTCCTGCTTCTTTCTATGAGTCAGGCTGGCTTTCTTACCTTTAATGTTTTTCAGTATTTTTTAAATCTTTTGCTTTCTTATCTGTCCCGGTCAATAATAATTGATTTCCAGAGTAAGAAACCTCAATACCTGAAATAGCACTCTCGGCACATCACAAGCCTTTACCTTCTGTTCAGACGCAATTAACATCATCTCCTCAGTTACTGCATGTACCAGTTGTTGTACCCTCCAATACTCTGTCAGCCAATTTTAGCAGCTGTCACTCCAGTAGGATGCTGTGTTCTGCTAGGAGTGGGGTTTCAGCCCTCTCTGAACTCAATTGGCTATGTTTTATTGCTTTGATTGCTGCTGTCTTTTAATACCCAAGGGTCAATCACTGGGCAAAGCAGGCTTTTAAAACACACCCGGGCATTAATCCCACCTATTGCCCTGGTAGCAGTTACTAACTACCTCAGCAATCAAGTGCCTTGATGTTTCATAAAGTAAAGATATTGCCTGGTGTAATCTCAACTGGGTCAGAAAATGGGGAAGGTGGGTGTGCACGCACATATAAGCCACAGCCACCTCCTGAGGTGACCAATATCACTCTCTTCTCTATCACAAAACCCCTGACGCTTCCCTCGAGAGTAAGAGGGCTCCTCACCACCAGTGAAAATGGAGGTATGAAGCCTTGCTTCAGCATCAGCTCGAGTGTCGGTGTGTCACAGCCCAGGCACAACAGGACTCAGCTGGGCTGGCCAGATCTTGCCATTTTGTCCTGACTCTCCCGATACTTCAGGCTCGTGGTGTTTCTGAGCTGAGAGCAGGCATGAGCAGCTCCTCGCTGGCAGAATGTCCTGTGGGGTCTCCCATGGCTTCAGCAGAAGTCTGGGACAGCATCACAAGACACCTCTGAGTGAGAGATTTCCCCTGGGGTCTGAAAGGCACCTTAGAAAAGGCACATGGGAACCGTGTCATTGCAACGCTATTATGATTTAGGAATTAAAGCACTCAAAGGCCGAGACTGCTGGAGTGAGGCTGCAGGCTTAATTAACTCCTGGCACCTACGGCTTTCAGAAGAGTGTTTAATTGGATGATGATAGGCTATTTCTCCAGCATGGCCCTCACCTTGAAGAATACATGGGGCCTGCTTGACTGGCCAGATCCAGGGAGGGCGACAGCAGCCCTCATTGCCTGTGGCCCTCCCACTGCCCACAGCCCCTGTCCCAGTGAAAACAAACTGTTGGAAGGACATCCTGGGTGACACGTTCCTCATTTTCTGGGTCACCAGCCTCAAGGATGATCTGTGGGCATACACTCCCCTGTGCTGGCCATAGACAGCAATTGAAACTGTGCCTGAGAATATGGGATGTTATGGGTGGTTATGAAGGGTGAAATACAACATTCCCAGCAAGGCATCCGCAAGGAGAGGAGACTTTCGACCTTGACCTCCCTGTGCCTCAGACCTCCTCTGTAAAATACCACTTCCTTGCTCCTCCTAAGTTTTGTCATTAGGTCTACACAGGTCCCTTTGAGCTGCTCATCCTGAACCCAGAGGCTCTGTGGCTATTTCTTCTTTGGGGGTGTGAGGGAGCTGAGCTTCAGCCCTGGCCAGGAAAGCTGCCCAGCTCCACACCATCTCGTCCCCCTGCCTGCATCCGCTCACTGTTGTTCCTGGCTTTGAGAAGACGAGCCAGGCCCAACGGCAATGAGACATTTTATTTCTGTGGTTGTTTCAAAGCATCCACCATAGGCAATCAAAAGCACACAGGTAGGCTTTCTGCCCCCCACCCTGGCTGCAGAAGAGCTTCTCAACCAGGGGGGATGAAGAGGTGTTTGGGGGTGTGGGAAGATAACAGTGGCAAATTTTGTAATTCAAGGTCCAAGCTCTGACCTGACAGCAGGAATGATACTGCCTGATAGACTGGAGGAAATCTGGCACAATGGGTGAGGAAAAAAAAACCTCTGATCTGTTTAAAGCTAGCTTAAACTGATGTTGTCCAAAATGCAGTGCCCTTTTTTACCATCCAAGGACCTCCCCAGATCTGGGCTGTTTTCTTTGCGGATCTGGGCTCTTGCATCCTTAAATTTGCAGCTGTTATCACCCTGCAGCAATACTGCACTATGGGATACCTTTTGCTCTCAGTTTGCATATATTGTCGCTCTACTTCTGAACAGCGCAATTAGGTCTCCAGAGCTCACTTGCTTTATCAAAAAAAGCACCAGGTATTATACAGGAGTAGAAAAATATTCCAGCTCACAATTCAAATCAGATAATTGAAGTGGTAGGGTAAGCCTTAAAATTAGCCCAGTTCATGCCTGAATAGAGTTCATATCTCACTGGGAACTAACCGTCCTTTCTCTTCTTTGTCTTCATTTTTTTTTTCCCTGCCGCTGTTCGGTTTGGAAGGTGATCTTTAGTAAATACTGCAACTCCAAAGATATCATGGACCTCTTCTGCATTGCAACAGGGCTACCAAGGTAGGTCTCTCTTTTCATTTGTGACATTCATTTCACTTTTGTGGCTCTACTCCTGGGGACAATTTAAAGACAGGCCCCAAATGGTGCATTTACCTGCTATCCAGGCTTCTTTCTCATTCTAGTCTACTGGAAGAAGAAATCAGGGCAACCCAGAGAACACCAGCTAGAAAAGTGCACAAAGCCCAGGCAGGCGTTGAGCCGCCTCAGTGCTGGCTGCATCTGAGGAACAGAGGGGAGTAGAGTAAAACAGAAGAGATATAGTCCAAAAAAATAAAAGCAAGTGCATAAGCCTAGCACCACATTTTTGCTCATATCTAGTGAAATGCAACCATATGTTTAGAACCTGTGTTCTAGGGAAAAGCTTGGGGCTGATAAGAAGCATTGGTGATAAGCTTTGTATTCAGACACGGTGCAATCTAATCCCAGGTATGGGATATTCAAACACAAAGTATCCCAGCAGAATCATCTTATAGAACATAAATATCCCTAAACCCATTGCCCAGGCCAAGCCTTGCCCTATTTATGTTGTCCAGCAAAGTCCACGCATCCCTCCTGCTGTAATTTCCTGGAGGGCTTGTTTCTCTGACCCTCAACCTGGACAACCAACATCCAACTTAAATCTATGCTGTGAGGGATCCAGGGTTGGGTGTTGGTGTGTGTCGAGGTGGGAGAGGCCGTTGTGTGGTGGAGGGTGGCTTAGTGTAGCACCCAGCCACTTCTGCACTGCCTGTCCGGGGCGGTGGTGCAGGGGGAAGGAAGCCCCTTAGTCACATGTAGAAGGGGGCATCTGCACATTACGGGCCTTGAGCAGCATGGGCCAGATGCACAGCAGCGTGTATTAAGCCATAGTCTTTACTTTTGGACATACAGGTTTACAACGCAGAAAAAGCACAGGAAAAAACAAGCCAATCCTTTAATCATGGGCTTATTGCATGTCTCCAGCTCTGGGGATTGAAATATAAAATTCTCTATATTGACTCAGAATTTGCATAAACTGTGGACAGAATTAATGTCCTTTGCTGTTTATCCTGGCGATTTCCTTCAGTTTGACATTATAGAGGTTAATAACTCTCATTTGCATATAATGTCAAATATTTCCACTACATCACCCAGGAAACCTTGTTTAGCAGTTTTAGTCATTCATAAACTGGGTGTTCACTGCATATTTGTAATTTTATTTTCATCAGAAGATTTCTACAGAACTGTTCATATCAACTAGGCTCCTGGAGCCACAGTAAGCTTCCAAGGTTTACATCTGAGCCTATGAGATCCCACTCAGCACAGTATAAAAAAAAAAAAAACCACCACAAAAAAAGGCCCTATATTCAGCAAGACATTTGCTTTGTTTGTTTTGGTAAAGGAATAACTAGAGACATTCATAACACCCATAGTCATTTGTATAGTGTGAGTCAATATGCCTTTATACAACGCACGTAGCATGCCTCTATGCAAACACACAATAGCATAAACATGAGGAATCAGAGATGTTCACGCTCCTGCAGGGCTATGATCTCATTGGCATTATGGAGATGTGGTGGGATGGCTTCTATGACTGGAGTGTTGGAATGGAAGGATACAGGCTCTTTAGGAAGGACAGGCAGGGGAGAGGAGGAGGGGGTGTTACTATCTATGTCGGTGGGGATGGATGAGGAGCCGACTGAGACCTTATGGGTCAGGATTAAAGGGAGGGCAGGGACAGGTGAGGTTACAGTGGGGGTCCGCTACAGGCCACCTGGCCAGGAAGACTGAGCAGATGAGGCCCTCTATAGACAGACAGGAGCAGCTTCACGTTCACGAGCCCTGGTCCTCATGGAGGACTTCAACCACCTCAAGATCTGTTGGAGGGACAACACAGCAGGTCATAAGCAATCCAAGAGGTTCCTGGAATGCATTGATGATAACTTCATTCTCCAAGTGATAGAGGAGCCTACAAGAAGTGGTGCTATGCTGGACCTTGTTCTTACCAACAAGGAGGGGCTAGTGCGGTATGTGAAGCTCAAGAGCAGCTTTGGCTGCAGTGACCATGAAATGGTGGAGTTCAAGACCCCTAGGGCGGCAAGGAGAGTGCACAGTAAGCTCCCTACCCTGGACTTCAGGAGAGCAGACTCTGGCCACTTCAGGGATCTGGTTGGCAGAATACTGTGGGATAAAATCCTGGAGGGAAGAGGGGTCCAAGACAGCTGAGGTACTCAATGACTTTTTTGACTCAGTCTTTACCGGCAAGTGCTCTAGCCACACCATCCACATCACAGAAGGCAAAGGCAGTGATTGGGACAATGAAGAATCACCCACTGTAGGAGAAGATCTGGTTCAAGACCATCTAAGGAACCTGAAGGTGCACAAGTCCATGGGCCCTGATGAGATGCATCCACATGTCCTGAGATGAAGTTGCTAAGCCACTAACCATCATATTTGAGAAGTCATGGCAGTCCAGTGAAGTTCCCAGTGACTGAAAAAGAAGAACCGTAACCTCCATTGTTAAAAAGGAAAAAAGGGAAAACCCAGGGACCCAGAAGCCAGTCAGCCTCACCCCTGTGCCCGGCAAGATCATGGAGCAGATGGAAACTATTCTAAGGCACATGGAAATATATGGGGGTGATTGGTGACAGCCAGTGTGGCTGTACTAAAGGCAGATCATGCCTGACAAATTTGGTAGCCTTCTATATGGTTGAAGCGTTTACAGTGTTAAAACATCGGTGAATAATGGAAGAGCAATTGATGCCATCTACCTGGACTTGTGAGTATTTGACACCGTCCAGCATGGCATCCTTGTTTCTAAATCAGAGAGTGTCTTGCTTCAACCCCATCTGGCAGCCAGGACCACGCAGGTCTTCACTCACTCCCCACCCCTCACAGTGGGATGGTGGAGAGAATCAGAAGAGTGAAAGTAAGGAAAAACTTGTAGGCCAATATAAAGGTAGTTTAATAGGTAGAGCAAATGCCACACAGGCAGGCAAAGGAAAACAATAAATTCATTCACTGCTCCCCATAGGCAGGAAAGCAGGGCTCCATCACATGTAATGGTTACTTGGGAAGACAAATGCCATTGCTTCAAACCTCCCCCCCTTCCTTCTTCTTCCCCCGACTTTATGTACTGAGTATGACATCATATGGCATGGAATATTCCTTTGGTTAGATGGGGTCATCTGTGCCCCTCCCAACTTCTCATGCACCTCCAGCCTACTTGCTGGGGGGGCCTTGAAAGGAAAAGGCCTTGACTGCCTAGCAACAACCAAAACCACCAGTGCGCTTTCATCACTGTTTCTTATCCCAAATCCAAAACACAGTGCTACGCTAGCTCCTAGCAAGAAAGCTAACTCCATCCCAGCTAAAACCATGTCAGAGAGACGTGGATTTGATGGACTGATCACACGGTGGATAAGGAATTGACTGGATGGTCTCACTCAAAGAGATGCGGTCAATGGCTTGATGTCCAAGTGGAGACCAGTGACGAGTGGCATTCCTCAGGGGTTGCTATCAGGGCTGACCTAATTGGGGCTGTTTAACATCTTCGTCAGTGACATGAACAGAGGGATCGAGTGCACCCTCAGCTGCTGAGTCAATATGTCACAAAACATAGCTTTTTAATAGAAATTATTAGTTGATGAGTCAACAGAATACATGAGTTAGCAGGGAGCAAAATCCGCTCTGAGATCAAAAATGATCATCACAGTTAACATTTTTCCAGAAACATCTCTGGTAATTGAAACAGGGGAAGCATCAAGTCTACCCCGTTCTGTGCTTTAACCCTTTCTGCACCAAGGTAAAATGGGCCCAAGATAGTGTCAGGCCAGGCCAGGAGTGCTGCAGCAGAGAAGACAGCTATGCACCATATGCAGCACCACAGAATTTCAGGCAGCATTTCTAGGACAAATAAACCTCTTTGAAACATGCTTTTCAGGAACACAACAATCTCCCTTTTGACGGCAGACAATTGTATGGTATCCATTGATCCGACAATGCCTGCAAACTCAGAAAGGTAAGCCTTGCTGCAACCTGCTCTTCAAAAGTGGGATCAAGACCAAGGGAAGGGGTGGTGGTTGCCTGCAGGTGCCTTTTGTGTACAGCGGGAGGTGAGCAACTCCCTGGAAGGAGAGAGATGACAGCAAGAATTGCATGCTGGCTAATAACACTAATGTCTGCTGGTTTTGAAGATTTTTCCTCGTTATTAAAGCAGGAGCAATTGTGTGAGGAAAAAATACTGCTTTTAAGTGTTTAATGTAGAACATCTGTTCCCCTCCCACCCTGTTTGCTATCAAAGGTGAAATACAAATTGCTTTCTGAGCGTTGCTAACATCAGCCCTCACTGACTCTTCCAGGTCTCCATACAAAGTGATACCTGTTGCCACGGGGCAGCTCTCAGGTAAAACGACCCTTTTGAACTGAATTTACTAAAGCTGAATCTGCGAACATTTGCACATGGAAGTTACATGGCTATAACGCATGAAAGAAAGATGATGGCGTCATGCTTGTAGCTATGGCAGAATAAGAAGTGTTTGATTACAGTGTTCTGGAGGAAAGCTAAAAAAAAATAAGTCCCCAGATTTCAAAGTATTTGAGGATGGGGTGGAATGCCTGGGGTCCGGGGGACTTTCATGGCGCTTAGCTCTGGTCTGATTCAGCACTGCTGATGTCCTGGGGAAAGTCTCGCATGGAGCAGTGGGTTTTTTTCGGCAACGCAGAAAGCCTGTCTTGCAGTGTTTTGCTAAACTTGCTCATCTCTCAGCAAAGCTCTGCTGGAAGGCTGAGCACAACATTTGAACCCCCTGTTATTTCCAAATGGCTGAAGAGCGAGCATAATTTCTGTTGTGGGCATGGTAGCTCTAAGTGTAATAAATATTTAAATACACCTGACAAGATTAAAGAAGGCCTTGATGAAAGAACACGTCTGGAACACATTCCCCAGCGTACGTCACTGTTGTACCCCACAGGCAGGACTGAAGTGGCACTTCTACCATTTCTCTTTGCCTGCCAGTGTCATGCTCAGGCCAGTGGCACTCATGCACTGGAGCAGACCATTTGCTTGGGGCAATTCCTGTAGAGCATCTGGCTTATGGTTTCTCTCATCTGTGCAACTCCAGTATCTCCTGACGCTCGCTCCAAGGCAGCCTGAGCAAGAGCCCTAGCCTGTACACTGTGGAGCTACAGGGAGAGGCTGGCCTCTGAGGCAGGGTCTGCAGAAGGGTAGGAGATATCAGCTGGGGACACAGTTTGGAGCCATAAAATGAGAAGATAGGAGAGACAAGAGGAAGAGGTTAAGATTATCTTGGAAATGTACACTGCACAGAAAGAACAGGAGGGAGCCAGGAAGTCTGAGGCTGGAAAAAGTAGTTTGCAGGAATGGGTGAGGCTTTTAGATTTGGGGCAAGGCAGTTTTGCTGGTCCCAACTCCTCTGCTTGCTAATGCTAGTTGCAGGTCCCACCTCTTTTTCTCGCTTAGGCTCCTGTGTTACACAAGAAAGCATAGTGTCTCACAGCACTGCCTTCTTTTTAGATGGGGAGGTGGAGGGAACCAAAGCCACTCTCTGAAGTACACGTCTGCTGCAGCAGAAACATCTGTAGGAAAAGGTCACAGCAAGGCAGTGTAGGAGGATGTGCGGAGGGGGCAGAGAGGCAACAGCAGGGAGCTTGTGCATGCAGAGAGCAGAGACGAATGGAGAGCAAAAAGAAAGAAGAAGCTAGGAAACGAGGAGGAACTTTATCACAGTAAGATTTGTTACAAGCCCATAAACAGGTCCCATGTCAATGACTGCCACTGTTGCCACAAGGAGGTAGTCAAAGCTGAGGGACACATGCGACTGCTAAGGGAAAAGATTTTGTCTGCTAAACCATTTCTTTATTATAACAAACTCTGCTGGAACATCACTCTTCTGGTCCAGGAGTACACTATTTACATTATCAGATCAGAAAAGGGGGGGTCTTAGCTGCAGCCTGTGTCTCTGCAGCAGCCAGCGTGAGTAACCAGTGGTCATTTGCCCTAAGATGGAGAATGACCAGCGAATGGAGCCGGTGGGGCTCCACTGGGGAATGCCACTCTGTTTTACCAGCTGGGAAGCTGGTCAAAGGGCTTCCTAGAAAATCTGCCTTTCTTTTTTCCTAACATGAAGCTAACCGTATATTTTTATAAGACCATGTATGACTTTTCACACTCTCCCAGGGCCCTCATTTTTCACCCCAGTTGACAGCGCATGGCTGTGCTTTGTGCAGAGCACAGCTCACTGTGTCAGCAAGATCTCTCTTCCCTCCCTGCTTTTTATAAAAAAAGGATTTCCAAAGATCTAAGCTGAAAAGGGCAAGAAAAATTCTGGCGGTAGGTTGCCAAAGCGTAAGAAAGAGTCTGCTATGGAAAGAGGAGGAGAATTGAACTGAGTGTGATGGAACTAATGTTCCTCTGTATCTGTTTCTCTTTCACATGGATTGTCATTAATC
Organism: Xenus cinereus; assembly: GCA_025774025.1. Lineage (NCBI taxonomy): Eukaryota > Metazoa > Chordata > Aves > Charadriiformes > Scolopacidae > Xenus > Xenus cinereus. Next base: position 117,429,218 of record JAOXJK010000001.1, read on the forward strand.
TTAAGCATTCCTGACATTTTGCTGAGAGTAGGAAGAATAAACAGAGTGGGAAATTGTTCCTCTTCATTAAAAGGAAAAAAAAAAAACCAGCTCTGTTCTAGTCTTCACTTCTTAAACAACTCTGCCTGCGTGATTCTGCTTCCCAAAGCAATTCATCCAAATACATGCCAAAAAAGGGGTCATCCCAATTTTCACAGCAGTGGGAGGTAATGCACCTCTTTTCAGCAGTATCCCAGGCAGCTGGAAAAGAGTGGTGCACACTCCAGTGGAACAAAGGCTGTAAAAGGTGGGACTGGAAAATTGAATCCTTTGGGAGGAAAATATAAGCAATGGCTTTTATCCAGCAGAGGAGATATCCACTGGAGTCCTGCTAAGAAACCGTTCTTCATTTCCTGGCCATAGTCATGGGAGAGGGTTGGAATTTTAAAAAATTATTATTCCAGTGAGCGTCCGTTGGATGCAGCAGCGATCGCCGTATCACCACGGGGTCAGCTGTCTGTGAGGCCCAGCTGGCCAGCCCTGAGCCTGTGGGGCCATTGCATCACGTGCTGTCCCTCTTCCCGCGGCCCCAGACCAGAAGGCGTGCGGCTATCCGAGCCGAGCATCAAACCCCTGGTGCCAAACCCTTCCTTCTCTCTGGGGTGTCTAAACTCCCAAGCCCATCAAACGGGCATCTTCTCTCTCCTGACAGGGGAAATGCTCTGGTCTCTGTCCTTGCAGTGGAACAGGCTCAAAACTCACAAACTGATGGCTATGCTGTGGCTGTAATTAGTAGGGTTCAAGCACTCTGCTATATTGCTGGAGATGCCAATTAAATGAAAAAATCCTTCTAGCAGCACACTCTTGAGAAATAAAATTGAGGTCTGTTACATTTCTGATAGTGCAGAGAAAGGAGCTCTTGTGGAGCTCAAGTGGGCCTGATCCACCACAGTCCTAAATTGGGGGGAAACACATGCAGGGGCTTTCCTACAGCTCCAAAGTTAGGGCAGCAAAGCACACAGGCAGCTGAATGAGCCCGCAGAGATCTCACCGGGGATGTGACCTGAAAGAGCGTGACACGTGCCAAGCTCAGACCCAGCCCTCTCTGCACCTCTGTCTCCAGCTTATTCTGGTGGGTCCATCAACACAAGCATCTCTTCATCCCTGATGAAAGGGGTGAGGAAACCCAAACAGAGGGGTGCCTGATGGGGATGGAGGCCAGCACGCAGGGACAGCTCACCACCTGCCACTCCTTCCTCAGGAGCTTCAGCGCCGGGGAAGCCAGCCAGCGTGAGAGCTGCTTGGCCAGCCTGAGGCTGTAGGCAGCGACTTCGCCTCCCACTTCACTTGCCGCTCAGTTTTTTGCCTCTTCAACTAACTAGCTAGCACAGAATAAACCCCGTGGGTCTACCCAAGGATATCGGTTTGCAGCAGGAGAGCTAGCTCGACCAAGAGCTGTGACCTGTGCGGCTGCCTGCTAGAAGGCCCACATCGGAATGGGTGCTAGCCCTGCCCTCCCCACCGCTGAGCCCAATGGAGAGGTGTACAGCTGCACCAGAGGTCTCCAGGGACTGCTTTTCCCCCCGAATTACACACAAGATCTTGTGCAGATTGCTATTGATAAAGTGACAGAAGCTTGTCACTGTGTCTAAATCTTCTTATTTGGGGATCTCTCTCTTCTCCTTTTGGAGGCATATTCACGCTCGCAGCTCAGGCAAGAGGGAAAAGGCAGAGACTGTGAGAGAAAAAAAAAAAACCCCGCCTGCCTGCTGCTCCTTACATGCATCCCACGTGGATGCGTGCCTCGGGATGGGGGCAACTGCTCCACTGCTTCAGGATTACTCACATAAGCAGGGAACTTGCATGTGGCAGCCCAATTTAACCTGAGCTGCCAAGTGAATTTGGCGCTCGGTACGACGTGATCCACAGACGTGGGCTTGGACTTGAAGCACCCCCTTTCCCGAGGCTTTGGTCCACCTGGCTGTTTGGTGTTTTTTTGTTTTTTTTTTTTAATTCCTCTGACTGCCCAGATCCAAACAGACCACAGAAAGGGAAATACAGAGGGGAGCCTGAGCCAGAGGTACAGGCACACGTGAGAAAGAGACCGTGTGGCAGGAATTCACCAGCCTGATGCTGGCAAGGAAAGGCAGACGCCCACGTCCCCGCAGCCTTGCCTGGCCGCAGCAGAAAAGATGCGGGGGAGGAAACCAACCTGTCCCCACAATCCCATGCACTCCCCGCTTGCACATCGTTGAGGCTGGCAGGACGGCAAGGGGGACCGGGGAGGATGGGAGGATGGAGGTGGCTTCCTGGCTGTGATCCCGGCATGTAAGATGGGAAGGGAAGAGTCACCGCCAAGCAGGGCAGTGTGAAGCAGAGGGTGCACACCAGTGGGTTATCAGCCATCTGTGACCATGCATGCACAACCTGAGCTGCCCCAGCATGTACCTAGTCCCCATCTGGCAAGGGGAGGTGTGTGCTCCCTGACAGCTCTCCAGTCCTGCTGTGGTGGGAGCCATAGGAAAAAAATGCTGCCCTGTTCCCTCATACCTGCTTTCTGCCCAGACCTGCTGGAGGTGGGGCTGCAGGGAGGGAGGGCAAAATGGCTCCTTGCTCTGTGATGCCCCAGCCAAGCTCCCTGTCCAGCTTGGCAGGGGCCAGCAGGCAAGAAGCCCAAGTCCCTGTGCCCATAGCGAGCGCGGGAATGATCCGTGGGAAGCCCGGGAATGCCTGAGCTGGCCCGTCCCCTGCTCTGCATTACAGTATTGCAGCATCTTCTGGAGGGGATTTTTCTAATTTTCATTTGTCAGCTCTAAAACACTCTGCGGACTGTGCAAAATCTGACTTGCTGAACACATGTATTTGCAAACGTTGCATGTTCATGGTGCCGACGGGGGATGAGCTGAGAAGAGGGCTGCTTTCGGCTTTTGGCTTACTGCAGCCAGGAGCTGGCGACCCTCAGCAAGGTGCGCAGATTTCCTTCGCCCGTGTTACGTGCAGTAGGATTTCCTTTTCCCAGAGGGAATCGCAACAAAGCAAATGAAGCAACTGAAGGAAAAGGTAGCTGTGTGCACCTGAGGTACCAGCCCTGCCCAGAGGTACAAAAAAAACCAAAGACAGAGGGTAATAAAGGGAGTGAAAGGACACCTATCCTTCTTGTTTTTCAAAGGAGTGGGAAAGAGAGACTAAATGATGTTGGCGTGATCTCTCTTCAGAATCAGGGGTTAGCAGAGGTCTTCTCAGAAAAGAACAGGGCAAAGAAATGGAACTTTGTCTCTTTAAGATGAGACGAACTGCCACTCTTAGTCATATATCTTTACTGCACCCTAGGGTTATAAAAACATACATCTTCATTTTGAAAGTCTTTTATTACATCCATAAACATCAGATTGCAGCTGACTGTTCCCTGGATGAGAATGTCCTAGTACTCCAAGTGAGTTTTGACAGGGGGAGGGAGTGAAAGTAAGATTGTTGGTTTTTTTTTTTTACTGGAACGGTGTTTATAGGGAACTTGTCAGTCTCTGGCATGCTACAGCCACTGTCAGAGAGCTGAGCGGCACCGAAGTGAGAGGACACGGGTTTCTCTGCTTATTCTCACTGTTGGACTCGGGTACGATCCCAGGTGCTGCATACGGTAAGCTTTCCTCCTGTCTTAAATAGGGCGCAGCGTTTGCCTTGCTTCAGCGCTTGGGTTTTCAAACGGGTTTTGTCAGCAACCTGAAAAATGGATCTCTGTGAAAAGAACTAATCTCTTCAATTGCTCTGCTAGCCGCTCCACTGGGAGTCGGAGTGCAGAAAAAAAAAAGAAAAAAAAAAAGAGGGAATTAGATCTGAGACTTTCAGAGCACAGAGTGCTTGCTCCAGTTTAGAGGCACAGGGGTAACAGCCAAATTGTTTTGACCAGAAAGGTGAATGCTCTTGACAAGTATTTTTGACATCTTTATTACCTGAGGAATTGCAAATCCTTTCAACAGGTACAAGAGCTATTATTTAGCAATACAGTGTAAATGCTGAGCTGTTTTTCTGTCTAATGTGTTTTGCCTGGGTGATTGCACTCAGGAGGCACCGCGTTCCCTCAGGCAAGTGCAAGAAGTAGCTTCAGAGATGCCACTGGGGTATGTCTGTGTAGCGTATAAATGGGTGTCTGTAATCTGTAGCGTGTATATGAGAGCATGCAATGTTTCTGTTCCTTGAGCACGAGAAACCAAGAGCACATCCACATTGCAGGCATGAGAACAACTGCAGCACAGTGCACTTTAAATTAGCTGGTGGGGGAAAGTGGGAGCAATCTCGAAACAGCGGCTCACAGCTCAGCAAAGGGTGATTTATGCTTCCCCTGTCTGTGTGAATACAGTGTGGATAGACTGAAAGATAGGAAAAGACTGCTATCGCACTTCTTCTTTCCTAAAGTGCACTGTTCCCTTGAAATCTGGGGTCTTGTTTTAAGGACTTGTTTTCTTTTCCCTGCATTAGTGATTGCAATCCTGTGATGGTCTTGGGAAGGGGCTGGGGCTTCACCCATGAAAGGCTGACTTTCCCATGCAGGGTGAAGCAGCCGAGCACTGGAGTTGGCAGTGGGAGGTGAGGAGATACTAGCGTGAACGCTCCCACTGCCGCAGCGGCTCAGGCAGCAATGGGATCCCCGTGGGATCCCTACAGTGGCTCTGTCCAAGTTATGTTCTCAAGGAAAAAAGGGTTGGGAAACTTGTGTCTTGCTGTGTCCATCCCGTGAACCAAGAAGGTCCGACCTTATTCTGCAAGGACAGTCATTTTGGCATCTCCCATTTGCCTGAAGCTTATGCATAGCAGAACGATTCTTATGAATTTGCACCAAAAAATTGATCTCCAGGATAAAGTAACAGTGTAAATCTGAAAGGGAAGTTGGATTTTCTTGTGTTCACATTGTTCGTGGGCACTCTGGTACAGTGTGCTGAGGGTGTAGAGGCAGTGCTTGTGAGCCAGACCTTTCAAAAGCAGGGGGTGATTCTGGAAGTCCCACCCAAGAAATGCAAAAGGGGTCTCCTTTCAAGAGAGTGCTGTCTTAAAACTAGCACCTCTCAGAGATGCAGCACCCCCCAAAAAAACCTTCTGAGAAACCTTGACTGTAATCTGCAGGCAGCAGAAGGCAGGTGAGACGAGGAGTAATTCGCAAACACTGTTGCTGTTCAAAGGGCAAGAACAACTTTTTGGATAAATGCCTCACCCTCAGAGCTGGGAGTCTGAGGATGTCACTTTGCAGGGGCGTTGAGGGTGTCTTCTTTCCTCTGTCATTTTCTGTTATGTCTCCCTTCTATTTCTTTCAGAGAAGGAAGAATTGTTCCAGAATTTATTAGGACAGATTGCCGAGCAGTTTTCGAGGTAAGAAGCTGAACCTAATTATTAATTTAAAATGTTATTTCTTTTATCAGCCTGAAGTGAAAATTTCACAAGAGGCAGAGAGGCATTTAAGATCTCTTTCAAATCCCGCTCTTCCTGCCAAATTTAGGGCTGGTACACATGTTATTTCCTGCTGACAGCAATATGGTAGTGATTTTGGCGATTATCTTTGACCTAAAAGGGAGATCAAGTAGTAAATGTTCTTATTGTGCTCCTGCCCTCTTTGGAAGCAAAAGAAATGCTTCTTCATTGAACAGTCAAATAATCTGATTTGTTTCATTTTTCCCTTCATCACCCAAACACATCTCTCCTCCAAGAGGATTTCTCAATATCTGTACAGCTGCTTAGTTTATTCTAGCTGGTTTTAATAAGATAGAACAATTCCACCACAGCTCAGCAAATCACCAGCATAACTCGAAATAAGGAGGGCTTCAGAGCGTGCAGACACCAAGATGCTGCTGTTAGGCAAAGCATTATCAATTTAACTTTGCATCCCTGGGGGGTACAATAACAAGTCACTGCCGAGCGAGGGGTTGATGAAGTGTTGCAGAACCATAGTACATTCCCAGGGCCCTAACAAAATCATTTGCTGTTAATTTTTCTGAAAATTAAGCCCAGGTGTATTTTCTGCCCAAATTTTAGCATTTTCATGGAAATTTTTCTTTTTCTTACGGCAACCGTGTTGGACAGAACAGTCCTCTGAAAAATATAGACATTTCTAGCAAAAGTCCTTTGTACCTAGGGTAGGTACGGCACTAAATGTATAACATTAATACATGAGGGTTTTCTTTTCAGGGTTTTTAAAATCAATGAACTGAAAACGGAAGTAGCTAATCACTTGGCAATGCTGGAGAAAAAGGTTGAATGTGAGTGTCCCTTTCTTCATATCGCAGTGGGAACTGGTGTCTCAGACCCCCCTCCCCGCCGCCTTGCTGCCCTCCTCATACCCCTCCTCTCTCCTGCTTCTTACACCCCTTCTGCTTTCTCAAATCGCTCATAATTTGGCTGGCCTGGAGCCCAAAAGTCCGCAGGCCAACCCAGGGTGCGGCGTGGGGATGGCAGGAGCCCATGGTGGCACCCACCAGTGGGGTGAAGCCGAGGAGGGACCGTGTTGCAGGCATCTGCGCACCTCCTGGCCTCCCCTTTGAGGGGCCATTGAACCCCTCCGCTGAGCTTTGGGCCCGGGGGCCGTGTCCTCCTGCTACCATGTCCCTGCAGCAGGTCTCTACTGCCCACCTCCCCATTGCCTACCTCTGAGCCCCCTCACACCCCACCATATCCCGGCCCCATCTTCCCTCCACCCAACAACGGGGGGACCCCCCATGCTTCTGCCCTCACCACCATTCCCCGCTCACACCCCCGGACCCTGGGGCTGGCTCCTGCGCCCTGTAGTTAGTTACAGGAGGCTAACGCACCTGCCTGCCTTCTGCTTCTAGTCACATATTTGCACAGGTCTGTCCAACGCGTTGTCTTGCAGAGAGACTTTTCTCCCTTCAGGACTTGTATGGAAACAGTGGGGTCGGTCTCTTTGCTGCTGACCAAGGCCTGGTGCCAGCACTGAGACCCCACCGTCATCCAGCGTGACCTGAACAGGCTGGAGAGCTGGGCAGAGAAGAACCTAATGAGGTTCAACAAGGGCAAATGTAGGGTCCTGCACCTGGGGAGGAAGAACCCCAGGGACCAATATAGGTTAGGGGTGGATCTTCTGGAAAGCACTACTGAGAAAGATCAGGGACTCCTAGTGGATAGCAAACTTTCCATGAGCCAGCAATGTGCCCTTGTTGCCAAGAGGGCCAACAGAATCCTGGGCTGCATAGGGAAGAGTGTGGCCAGCAGGTTGAGGGAGATCATTCTTCCCCTCTACTCTGCACTGGTGAGGCCACAACTGGAATACTGTGTCCATTTCTGGGCTCCCCCGTTCGAGAGAGAGACAGAACTACTGGATAGAGTCCAACGTAGGGCAACTAAGATGATTAAGATATTGGAGCACCTCCCTTATGAGGAAAGGCTGAGAGAGCTGGGGCTCGTTAGCCTGGAGAAGAGAAGGCTGAGGGGAGACCTCATCTACGTTTATAAGCATCTAAAGGGTGGGTTGAAGGTTGATGGAGCCAGACTCTTTTCAGTGGTTTTCAGCGACAGGACGAGGGGCAACAGGCACAAGCTGGAACATAGGAAGTTCCATTCAAATACAAGGAGAAACTTCTTTCCAGTGAGGGTGACAGAGCACTGGAACAGGCTGCCCAGGTAGGTCGTGGAGTTCCCTTCTCTGGAGATTTTCAGACCTGCCTTGATGCAGTCCTGAGTAATGTACTCTGGGCAATCCTGCTTTAGCACGGGAGTTGGACTAGATGATCTCTAGAGGTCCCTTCCAACTGTGACAGTTCTGTGATTCTGTGATTGAATCCCAGTAAAATACACCACAAGGAACAGCTGTTGAGTATCTGAAAAACTTTTCATTGTTCCCCTCTGTGGTCTGGTCAGATGCAGAGAGATGTTGCTCTTAGAGAATATTGGACAAAATATTTCAGAAGAGTGGGTTTCTCTCAGGCTTACATTTACTACAGGAAATCATCTTCACCTCTATTAACCCAAAGATTTGGACTATAATTTTCTGTAAGGTGAGATAAAATTGAATATGAACCTATGGATACATTATATTAGATAAAACATCAGTGTATTTTGACTACTGAAAAATAATTTCTGAAGCATTTAGTGGTTTACAGATTAATTAAATGGTGGAACCAAACTGTTAGCTCTTTCATAAGAAGACTGATTATCCATCTGTACTATGACTGCGGTTCATCACTGTCTGGAAAAACTTCACATAGCTCCTTCAAAAATAGGTCATACCTACAGAAATCATGCAACCAAATCCTTTTCTAAACATTGGGGTGTTTTTAAGCACGTATAACATATGGTACTACACAAGAAAATTTCCTAAGACTGTAATTTGGGCCTGAGCTTTAAGAAAGGATCCTGTGGAGGCAAGGACAATTTTTTTATGAACTTGCTTTAAGAATGGAGAGTTAGTTTACCATTCATTTTTGCAATGATCCAAATTTGTCCACCAATTCACCATTGTTCTCCACAGGCAATTTTCTAGTGGTTGTCTAAATTGCTTCTAAGAAACCCCCAAAAAATTGTGCTTTTGCCATTTCCTAGTGGAAGATGATATTCAATGAGACTCAACAAACATATATTTAATTTATTTCAATTATATATGATGTCTATATGATAACTTTATTGTCCAGATAAAATTCAAGCAGAAAAAATATTTTTATTTATATATGTTCAGACAACTTCTGGCATTGTGGGGATGTGTTCTTTTTCATAGTATAAATTTTATGCCTCAGTGCACAGCAGCTGCCTATACTGCTGTGTTCTACAGGAGACTTCTGAGCAGACAGATTTATATAATACAGTCATAATTTACAGTCATTAATATGAAGATGTTTTATCAATTAGCTAAGAAAAAATACCCCGCAGAATTGATACCTTTTTTAGTTATTAAAAAGTGGTGACTATCTTAAATTAGTTATTGGAAATAAGGAATTCAGCTACAGAAATTAATCACTGTCACATCCTTGTGCATATCTTCTGGATGCTAGGCTGTGTAGAACATTTGTTTGGAAAAGGGAAAAATATTATTATGATACCCTTAATAGAAACAGACAATCAAACAAATCTTAATTTGAAAAGGTTTTTGCAGTCATAAATCATAATGGCACTGTGCTCTAACAGAGGAAAAACATCTTCATAACTGTATGACCTTGGTTCAGGGGCCACATTCTGGGAGGAATATGCTTTCATCAGACGTTTTTATTTTTCCATTTCTTAGATGACATTATTTCCAAAATACAAAGTTAAAGACATGCATTCTAGATCCTGGTAAAATCATGTTGTATTTATCCTTACATTTTGTGGTAATTAAATATGTATTTCACCAGTGTGTTAAGATTATCTCTGTCTCTGTCAATAGACACCTTATGGTCATTTGCAACATCACTGAAGCCAGCACAAATTGAAGGTCAATATATGTTTAACATAGATATATAGACCAACATGCCGGTACCACTTTGATTGTTATGGTCATGAGTACTTTCTAGGGCTGAACAGAATGAAGGTGCAAAAAAAAAAAGCCTCCAAAAGGAAAAATGTAAAATATGGAACTTAGGCTGCACAGTCATCAGTTGGGGATGTAACGTAGCTTAGCTGCCATTTAGGCAATCTGCCCATACTATCAAGAGAGGATTTATTTTTACATATAAAAGATAGTATATTAAAGATAGTAATCACATTTTCATTCCCATTGAAGGGGAGAAGATAGTAGAATATTGAGCAAATCAAAGGCTGAAATGATGAAGATATTTATCTTCAGCCTAAGAAGAGATTAGTATGAATGTAAACTAATGAAGAACTGGATAGCAAATTAAGATAGATGAATTGTAGTTTTTTATGGAGTTTACTGTATTCTTTATTTACAAAAGCTACTGTCATCTCACCTATTACATCAGTGGGAGGCAACTAGCATAGTTAAAAAAGATGAGGGAGAATGTTTTGTGAATATAGTTGAGATAACTTACGTATTTGGTACAATTTATATAATTAAGGTGATTGCCATTCGCCTACAAGGCCTGTTTATCTCCCTCAGCCATATCCCTGAGATGCACCGAGAATGGTGCTCCAATGCCCATGTAGTGTACGTATGTTTAGAAAAAGATGATCTCCCTGCCAAAGAGCAGGGTAAAGGGTGTAAAGGGCAGGCTGTGTAAAGACAAGAGAGAGGAAAGTTAAAGTAATGTGGAATTCAACCTGTACCTGCCGAGCCCACCTCTGATACCTGAACCACATCTAGAGTGGTTCAACAGGCTGAGCTGGCTGTATTTTGAGATACGGTGGGGAATGTGGGGGGGGGGGATTTGGTTTTTTGGAGAGAATTCAGGGGAATTTGGGGCCTTTTGGGGAGAAGTTTGGGAAATTTGAGAGAATTTGAGATCGGAAGAGCGGCGTGTTGGGAA
>JAOXJK010000001.1:117441947-117502707 GCA_025774025.1 Xenus cinereus
GAGCCAAATCTTTTAACTGATTTTTAAATCCCACCTAAAGCTTGTGACTTCCCCTTAGAAAATGGGAATGCTTGGTTCCACGGCTTGACTTACTCTGCTTCAATGTTCGCACAGCAGCCCACACATGAATAAGAGAAGCTGGCAAAAACGCTTCACAATTTGTAAGCATCTCACATCTACCTTAAGAAAATAATTATGTAAATTTTCTACTCCCCTGGAGAGGTTTTGGAAGACAACTAAAAAGACGCAATACAAAAAATTGCTCAGGGCTGCCATTTTGCACTATAACTCTTCTTCTCTCTGCAGTTGCCTACCCCACTGCTCTGTTGGTCTGCTTTGCTCCCACTGACTCAAATAGGCACTGGCCACCATTTAGACAGTTTGGCAAATGGACTACCCACGAACTTCTCCCGGATGAATGCACCGGGGTGGTAGATAGCAGCGCAGGGGCTGCAGGTCAGCTGCAGCTGATCGTCTTCAGTTGAACGAGTGCCCAAAAAAGTGCAGCCAGACATCCAGAAGGAAGATATTGAATAAGCAGGACAGCATCTGGCCTATATCATCACATTGTGATCACCCAAAGAAATTGCTTGTAATTATGCTAGAGGAAAAAACATTAATCTGGAAATGGGATTCTTAAGTGAGGGGTATCGCTGTAATCAAGTATAAATCAAAACCCTTTCCCTTTCCTCTCCTAATATGTGGCATTTTGGATTCAGTTCATAATACCTCTTTGTTTTTCCCCTTTCCCAGTTCCAACAGCAATCTTTGTTGTTACTAGCATAAAGAAAACAAAACTGAGGTCTCTGCTTATCTACAGAGTTGTGCCCTTCCAAGGCAATTTTTTATCACTTACATGCTACCCTCCAGATAAGTGTGATTTTGACTATTATTTTCTAAGAAAGTCACTGAATACTGATTGTATGATTACACATTCCGAGTTCCTTGAACCACAGCTTGTCCGTGCAAACAATGAGTTCAGTAAACAAATGAGCTGTGAAATGATTGCATGTGAATGACATGTACTTCATAAATGGTGCTGTATTATGTCCTTGAGCACGCTGATAGTTCAACGAGAGGGAAAGAGAAGGGAGAATATTCTCATACTTGCACTGCATTAGGTTCTCACGGCTATGTGGAATGAAGTGCATTGCTGCATAAACAGGCAATCAAACTTTTTGCCTCGTGGCCCTCATCATTACATACAGAAGGGGAATATAGGATTTTTTGTGCCATATGCAGAAATAAACTTTGATTACAAAATTGACTGGCAAAAAGAAGTGACAGATTTTCAATAGCTAAAAAAAAAAAAGAAATCAATCACTAGAGCAAAACTTTTCAACATTTCTCTCTCTCCTGCATTTTCACTTTGATTTCTCTGTATCTAGCAATGCCACTCAGAGCTCCTTAACGCTCTGCATGAACTTTCAAATTAAAACATTTTATCTTAATGGGAATTCTAATCATATTGGGACGTGTTTGCCGAGCTGCGCTTATCATCCCATCACGGGAGGGTTTTTTTTTGCTCAGGATTTCCTTTGGTTCGTGTTCTACAACAGAGAAGTGAAGGCACTAGAACCGCTGACTGCTGCTAACAATTGTGGAAAAGCTGAGACGTTATAGCCGTTCTGTGAATTAAAATACTGTAGCTATTATCTAAAATTGGCAGCAGAGAATTCCTACGGGCTTTCAAGATATATCGCTTTGGCAGCACCTGCATATGTGAGAACCGGGGCAGATCGTAAGAGCTTGCTGGCTCACTGGATAACCCCACTGTTAAAGCCCTTTGAAATTTTGCACAATTGTGAAATGAGATCCTTCGACTTTCACCATGGTAACACCCCTGTTGTTTTCCTTTGTTGACAGTGGAAGGCCTGAAAGTAGTGGAGATTGAGAAATGCAAGAGCGACATTAAAAAGATGAGGGAGGAAATGGCAGCAAGAAACAGCAGGTAAGTTCTGCTTTGGACCTAAGCAAAGAAATAAGCATCTGGTTACAAACCCTAATGTGACATTTCCGTAGAATTGAGTTACCTTCTGGGCTTAGAGGTAGAGGAACAAGGAAACCAATAACCATTACAGACAGTGGCTTTAATTTAACATTTGAAGATTTATAGCCATTCATCTGTTAAAATAGTTCGGGCTGCAGGAAAAGAGAAAAAGGTTTTGCAACAGAGAGTTATTTTGCGCCATACAGAATGGGAATTCTTCATCCAGATTTACTAGGATAGAGGGAAAGGGAAAGGAACTTCTGCAAAGTGCGGTGTTTGGTTAGGAACAAGCTAATGCTCAGATCAGGTCCAATATATTCTGGGAAAATATCAAATAAATATGTAGCACCTCTTCTAATTATGATCTCATGCTATTATAAAATATCCATTTCAATTTCAACAAGAAATTGGGAATTTACTTTGTAATTCAAGGGCTCACTGTGATTGTGAAGCTTGGTTTCACTGTAATTAAAACAACAGCAGAAAAAATTACATTTTGTACAGCATGTGGTCTTGGCTGGAAAGTCTGCCCCCTGTGTCACTGAAATACCTCATTAGGACAAACAAATAATCACTGTGAGATTATGAATACTTCTGGGAAGGTTGCTGAAAAGAGATATACCATGGTGCTCAAAGTGTGGGTGAAGGGGATTTTTCTCAGCAAATGTAACTGTGCTATCTTGACAGTCTCTCTTTTTCTTCATTTGGGGTCAAATTCTCTGACCTTTAATCAAAGTTATTTCCTATTGAGGGCAATGGGAGATTTGCTAAAAGAATTAAGCTTTATAATCACTCGCTTTTATAAATTTTGCTATCCAGATATGTCAGGAGGCACAGTGTTAATACATCCCTAAGGCCAAATTCAGCTGTCGTACTCGCATAAATGCAGAGTAACATTATTAACCTCAAATCTGCTCCAGATTTATACCAGTAGGACGTATTGCGGTTTGCCCTGTGACTTGCATCATTTCTTGTTCAGGTGGGGGAGGAAAACTCATTAGAAAAATCAGAGCTCAGACTGGCAGCAAATGCAAAAACATGTACGCTGATTTGTGCCGGGTGTGATGTGAATAACGTGTGTGCCCGAGCATGAGTTTTCACTTTTTCTCAACTGTTATAGGGAGCTGGGAGAGCTGCATTTACAAGCATAGTGACGCACGGGCAGATAAGGAATTAAAACCAACAAAAAAAAAGTAGTTGTGGCAACTTCATGTTTGCCCAGTTGCTGCCACACACACCAGGAAGTATGAGACTGTCCCAGCAGCAGTCATGACTCATTCCCGTTCCAGATCTTGTCATCTTACACTCTATAGTTTTTAGCATAAAAAGCAATCTGTTAATAAGAAAAACAGGAATGGGGAGTGCTATGTCTGCCCACTGCAGCCAGCTCCAGCTGAGGTGTAGTCTTCCCTTGTAGGGATTGTAGGGTTTGTAGTGAGATGTAACAGCCGCCAAAAGCCAGAGACCAGCATGGAGCATGATGCTGGAAAGCGGTGGTCAAGACTGGTGTAGTTCTCAGCAGCAGGTAGTGCTGGGCACCGAAGCCCAAGCTAGCTTGCTCTGAGCTCACACTGTGTAGCTGCTTTTGCTGAAGCAGGAGCCTAACTCGCTCTGCTCAGCATCACTCTGTGCCGTATCAATGTGGCAGCTACCTGTCACAGCTCTTCTTGGTTGCCTTGAGCTGGGTCTTCCTCTTCCCAGCTGCACAAAAGCTCCTCCTCCTTGCACAAAATTCTGCCGACGATTATCTGTGCCCTAAGGGCTTGGGTCTCAAAGCAGTAGCCAGATGTGGCTAGGTTCAGTGTATAACTAGGGGTGGCTACGAGCACCTCTTTTTGCTATAAGAGGAGAGGATGCTCCTTGGTGGCTGGCTATTGAGATGGACCCCAACGGGAGCTGCTGAGGAATGAGCTGTGGCTCCCTATTTCTGAGTGACCCCAGCTCCACAGGAGCCACGCCGCTAGCCCGCAGTGGCCCCAGCCTACAGGTGCTTCACCCCAGAGTGGCTGAGCGAGCTCTCTCCTATGGGCATGAGATATGTGTATGCTGTGGGGGGAACAGAGGCGTCCCAGGGCAAGTGGAAATGGTTTTGCTTCTGTTTAGACTTGTCATCCCTTGTGCAAAGTCATTTGCTAGATAATGCGTTACAGTTGCTATTAGGGATCACATCTAAATTTAATTAATGAACGTAAGTATGTGTGAGTCCATTTATTACTTCAATAATATCACAGTGTACACAGCTGTATTCTTGTATGTTTACATATTCTTACATTTGCTGTTACATCATCAAACAACAGAATAAGGATGAACAGCTAGGTTTATGAAAGTCATCACGCACTGTGAATTGTGCAGCTCCTTTTCAGAAGAGCAAAGCAGCCCCACTTGCATCCCCCCAAACTGCTTTTTTGCTAGTCTGCTTTTTGTGCTCACCAGTGGCAGATGCTAATAACATTATAGTGTCATTTAAAATCATGATCATTTGCAAATACTGTTTTACATTTGTTAAGGTCTGATGCATCCTGGCTCTGGTGTGTTCCCCAGTGTGGTAGCATCAAGGCTTCAATGTCTTACTACAGCTGGGAATTAGAGACAGTTGGCTGACCCTCAGCTAACCCTGGCAACCAGCTCCAATTAGGGCAAGGAATGCCCCAATCTCACTATTTTTATCCTAGTAATACCCCTCACAGCGGAGTTTTGAGGAAACAGCTTTAGAAAAGATTAAGACAGCTTTTCACCAACAGAGAATCTCCTTAAACAGGGCAGGAAAAGGCAGCTGGTGAAAGCCAGCTGACTACCATGAACTGTAAGATGACATAACTTTTGTAGGATTCAGGCACCACCATCAGAAATTATGGCAAACATAATGTTGAGAAGAGAAAAGAAAAGAGACCCGGGCCAATTCACAACAGAGAAGAGAAGCACTAAAAAGAGGTGCAGTACAGAATACGCAAAATAATTTAAAAAGAGAAAATACAGTTAATGCAATACTTTAGTTCACTTCTTTTGGTGGTTTTTTTTTTTTTTAGCTTGATTTGGCAGGAGGCTCAAAAAATGAGAAAGAATAATCCAAATGTTAGGGATAAATGCAAAATACAATCTGATCAACCTCACATGAGTTATTAAAGTCCATGTGACCAACTACCTGGGAAACACATGCTGAGTTGAAGTATCACGGTTGCCACCGGTGACACCACAGAGCTCTTAGTTTTATTGTGCCCTCTGTGGCTGTAAGGCAAGAAACTGCTCTCACACTGCAATGCAGCAACCTAGATGTTCTGCAAAGGTTGTAAGGCTGGTATGCACCTTCCACCATCACAGTCCTCTGCTCAGATGGGATAGCATCAGCTTGGCTCCTCCGCATGCGGAGGAAGGAAGAATAGAGAAGTGGCAGTGGGTGCTGGTTTTAATAACCAGGTGAGTGTTAATTACTGTAATTGTTGTCAGCAGCTCCCTTCCTCCAGGACCAGGGAGCCAAGCAGACTGTGTCTGCCAAGCCTGTGCCTTACTGCTGTTGTCCCACCTGAATGGGAGCAGACAAGATAGTCATGGCATCAAAATGGATGATCTTACCCAAGCTTTTACAAGGCCTGGAGCTGGGCTGCAATAAGCCATGGGCTCAGCGGGTGCCTACACTAGTAAATAACTACAGGTATATCAGTGTCCATGCTCAGCCTGGCCCCTGGAAGGGCTCTGCCATCCTCAGACCACTATGCCTGCCACAGACAGCAAGGAAAGGAAAGTTACTTGGTTTAAATAGAAGTAATTGCGTATCCATGGATACACACCTGAAGATAGAGGCTCCTCGCTTGAATTCAAACAGACGGAGAAGCCGCAATGAGGGTGTTGCACAAGTGGAGAAAATCCTAAAGAGGATCACACTTTTAAAGCATTTGGGCAACACCACATTGGAAAGGGAGAGGTTGAGGAGTGGGGTAATTCTCCAAGCAATGCATACTGAGAGATCAGAGTACTTCTGGCATCTTTTGAGTCACTGTGATTCTGTTCTCACAATGTTAAGAGCTGAATATTTCGTTTCAGGACTAACTGTCCCTGCAAGTACAGCTTTTTGGATGAAAACAAGAGGCTGACTCCCCGGCGGGATGTACCATCCTACCCAAAGGTACCACTCAATGCTTGCTCTTCCCAGAATCCTACCACGCATTTGCCATCTTGACAAGTGCTGGTTTACAATTCATGACTTCCTAGCCATCAACCTCCTGGTTATTCTAAATCCACATCCTGATCCAAAATCCCCTGAAGCCAAGGGAAAAAGCTGTCCTTGCCTGCAGTGACTTAAAGTTGCATCCTCAGTAGTCTTTAATACTTGAAATCTCATTAGTCTTTGAAATATTAATGAACATTTTGCATTCATCAACATTTAGTGCTCTTTTGTCTAGTTATATTTGTTTATTCTCCATGCTCACAGCGAATAATCAAAAATAGCTTATAATGTTGTACTCTAATTGAAAATAGTGCTGCTGCCTGTTTTCTCCTAATGGATTATTTTTTAATTTAAAAACTAATTTATGGGGATGCTTCACCTAGGGAAACAAAGAGAAAATGCGACATTGGATTCTCTACAGAATGATTCATTGTCCCTGTGAAAACAAGTTAAGTGTATTTTCTAGAGAAAACAGTCATGCTTAAAGAAAAATATCTACTGGACAAGTACAAGCACAAATCCACAGTGATGAATGAGGCTGAAATCATGAAGCACACACGATCTGTGGTCCTAGTGCCAGCAGTCTTTGCCCGCAGGAATTTTTCAAAGCTACCAGGTTATGTCTGCTCAGTGCCCAGCTCACACCTTGACAAAACACTGGCTTACACATGTGCAAATCATAGTTTAACAGTAGGCATTTGCTTGCACACATTGAAGCTGGCTCAGCCACTCTGAAGTTCACGTGGTCCTGTGTGATGCAGGTGTATGACATGGACACACATCGTTGCATATTTGTCTTCAGAGCCATATATAGCAATGAATTATAAGTTCTGCCGTTTATTCTGCTCTGCCTAGCAAAAGTGACCTCTAGGTCTCTGAAGCAGACATCATGAGACTGACATTTCTTTTAATTAACTTTTGCCCAAGAGGCTTGTGCTCCTAATGCTAACACATGTTTTCACAAAACGTATTATTTCTAAGCCAGATTTTTTCCCTTAATAAGTATAGATGTCAGATCAAACTTTGATGTACCACTATGATATTAGGATCTTGAATTAACAAGCGCTACAAAGAGTTGTACTGGCTGACTGCAGAGTAAACTGGTAGTCTGTATTACCCCTAGACCAAATCTCATAGGAGTTTTGGTTTTAGGAGTTTAGGTTCTGTTCAACAGATTTGCAAAATTTGTTATCAGTTGTCAGGTGCTGGATTTGTCCAGTGTCAGTGAGGCTAGGAAGTAATGAATACACTGAAAGAAGATGTCATTACAACACTGTTATCAAATAAATCTGTACTGCTAAATCAGTTTTCTTGGAGAATGTCATATTAAATGTACATCATATATGCAAATGCAAAAATCATTGCCTTCTCAAGACAGAAAATTAATCTTCAGTGTTATCCTTCCTTAGATTAAGTATCAACAACTTGATGGCTCAGAAAATTTAATTCACCTGCTCAGTACAGTAAGCCCAAACTAATTAGAGATAGCCATGGTAAATGGGCCAATCAAAGCTACAAGGTTTTTTGTGTTCCCAGAAAGACGCCGATCAATGGAGTCTTGAAAAGATGAATTGGTAGAGTCCAGTTCTCCCTTGGTCTTCTAACCCTCTGCATTCCTTTTTTTCATTTTGTATACAAATAGTAACTGGCTGATGAGCTTGATTTTGTTTTAAGCCTCTGAGCGTAATGATAAAAAATCACTTGAATCTTCCAGGCTGACAACCAATTTGAAAATGTGGGCGTTCTTGAGAAATGCTCAAAAATGAGAGCGTAAATCATCCAAAAGTAAATATATCATACCCAACAGCTAATTTAACACTGTAAGCATAGACACTTGACACCACTCAGCTGTGACTGGCTGCATCTAATGTTGCTGATGCTCTGCAGGCAGCAGAACCAGTGCAGATGGGAACAGATCTGTGCCCTGTGCCCTTTAAATCCCTGTGCTTGGATTTGCCCACAACCTCATCCATAACATCTCTGCTCTCCTCCCTTTTCTCCCAAATCCTCCATCTCCCTGCCCTGCGAGGATCTCCAGCTGCCTGCCAGCTGGTGCCATGGCAGGCAGTGAGCTGCCTGGGTGCTTGCTGCCTACCAGGCTTGGGTGCTCTGCCGTGTCCATGAGCAGCCCGGTGGGCAGGGTGAGGAGGGCTGGGCAGGCAGAAGGAGACATCAGTTGCTCTCTCCTTGGGAAATGTGGCTGAACGCCATGTGAATGGAACCCCAGGAGTCCCAAGGACATGCCAATAGCAGGTCCCATGCCAGGTTGGGGTACCCTTACTTATGCTGACTGCCTCTTTGCAGTACATGCTGTCCCAGGAGACCATTGAAGCACTACGAAAACCAACCTTTGACGTCTGGCTGTGGGAACCCAACGAGGTAAGGATGCCACGTTGGCTGGGTTAGTACTCTTTCTGAGAGCCAACAAGGCCAGAAGGGCCCTTTAAGATGGTCTGCAGGGTTTTCCCCCTTTTCTGCCCCTTACTCTCTATGCTTTTTTTTTATTGTCATATCACACCAGAATACGGTCCTTTTTCCTAACAAATGCCAGGTAGATTATGCTGATTATCATGTCCTGACTCCTCTATAGTTTTTCTTTAATCTCTTCCTAGTAATGTCCCACAACAACCGGTGCACTATCATTGCTGCCACAGGCTCTCACGTTGTTTTACCTGAACGAATCGATCCCTAGCAAAGTGTATGCTTAAGCATATCATCAATAACCCGGCTTAAATCAATAAAGCAGCGTGCTGCTGTGTGAAGCCAGGCAGAGGTGCAAGCATTGATTCACACCCTTTTAGGCAAGGGGTTTTCTGCGGTATATTCTGAAGAGGTTGCAAAGCTTCATGTAGAGCCTGTTAGTATTTTCTTACTTTTCTTATTGCTATTGTTATTTTTCTTACTGTTATTAGTATTATTCATTGTTCATCACTTGTATTGGAGAAGGTTCTGGAAAGTCCACATGTAAACCTCTGTAGAAACATGAAGGAGAAGGATGTTTCTGTAATGGCCAGCTTATATTGTAAAACTAGATCTAGCAAATATGAGCAAATCTCACTTAGGAAAAACGTAAGGGAGAACAGGACTAAACTAGGATTTTAGCTTTGGATTTTTCCCAAGGGAAAGATTGTGTCATTTTAACATCACTCCCAGCAATCACCTTAATTACCTTCTCAATCAGATCTTGTGCATACAAGCGTAATTCTGGCTCAGCACCTGTAGATCAATATGACAAGGAAAAATATCCCCAACCCACCCACAGTAACAGCATATTTCCTTCAGGATATTTCATCTGGCTGGTAGAGTAACCGAAGAACTCTCTGGTGGCTTTAGCTCCAACTCTCATTCACAGAGGCTGGCAGAGCTTCCCTTGTGTGGTCCGTGCCAAGCTGAGGCTGGTGCTCTGCAGTTACTGCTCCCTCTCCAGCCCCTTGTCTCTCTGTCGTGGCCATACAACTGCTCAGGCAAAATTACTCGCTCCTAGCTCTCGAGTGCCTGTCAGGTCTTTACAGCAAGAGAGAATTACGACCTGCCAGGTGGACCGTAACACTGTTGGGTCGTTGTTGTGACTATTAAGAAAGAATAGGGAGACACAAAAACCATTATCCTCGGATTCTTGTGTGCTGAGGCATAATACTGTAGCACAGTAACTCATTTAGAGTACTAGGAAACACTATATGGTGGCATGAACGAGGCTAACAAGAGGGTGCGGAGATTAGACATGCCCTGCAAGGAGGAGTGCTGCTCAGAAATAAGATACTGCACAAACTCTGGTGAGCCGAGCACCATATGGATTTATGTCACCCTTTTAGCTCTGGTTTATGTTTACAGAGAATATTTCAATTCTGTCAATGCTTGTTTAGCAATGAGCATTTGCCCACGTGCTCAATGCAGGGCAGGCAGGCTGTAAACCATAGTCTTCTGTAAGCAAATTTCTAAAGTTGTGCTCTGCAGCATCTCAGCAAACAGAGCTACGCAGCAAGCTTGTGTTCTTTTCAAATGCCCACTCACTTTCAAGCCTCATAAAAGTGCAATATTCAAGCTTTTGCTCTTAACCAAGAAAGCTAAAAATGAAAACTGAGATTCTTGTGTGTTCAGGGGCAGGAGCTTTGGGACCCAGAGTCACCCTGCCACTTACCTAAAGCTCTCTTGACAACAGCTGGAGGGACACAGGCATTTCTGAGGGTAATTCAGCCCTTCTGGATAAAGTTTATTGTCTAGAAAAGCCTTTTCTGAAGCTATTGCAAAACATGTTTTCTTCCCCAGGGACTAGGAGCAAGACAAGGTGGCCTACAGCAAAATGCTGGCCTTGTGATCTGAGCCTCAAGCCTTGTCCCTCAAGCCTTGCAGGAAACTCTCCTTCTTCCTGTTCGGATGACTCAAAACCAGCCCCCTTCTTACTGCATGAACTATGTATATTCCCGGGATAAATATAAAGTTTCATTAGATGAAATAATTTTTCTGGAGAGTTTTTAAGAGCCTAAATAACAGAAAGCTAACTAAAAATGTCTCCAAGGCCATATCTGTGACATTACACTCTGCACATTAAAACTCATGGATCAGTCTAAGGTCTAAGAACTGCATCTGCTAATATAATGGCTACATTTCATCCCCTGCGGATTTTGCCTTCAGAAATGGGAATGCAGATGCATAAGCTCCTGAACTCCTGGAAGCCTGTTCATTTCTGACCAGCTGTGAAGTGCCCAGACACATCCGATTGTCAATACCTTTCTCTTGCAATTATTTTCAAAACCAGAAGATTAATTGGGAGTGGTAGTGCTAAACTACCTGCACCCCACTTCCTACCACAGAACAGAGGTTGTCTCAAAAGAGCAGCCCGCCCTTGCATTTCAGCTATCGGAATTCATTGTTATAATTTATAATCCAACCCCACATGATTCTATGATTCTGTCACAAACCTGCTGCGATTCTGTAGTGTTGTAATGAAAGATCTTTTGTTAATCAAGAAATTTCAGTTAAGATAGTGGATTTAGGAACTCCCAAGAAGTCATAAAGAAAGAAGATATTGACATATATCTAGAATAAACATTTCATTAAGGATCTTTTATTTTCTGCTGACATTTTCTATGCAGCTAGGGCCTGACCCATTTCTGTACAGCTAGGGCCTTTGGAGTCAGAGATAAAACTCCCTCTGACCTCATTGGATGTATCCCAGCTGAATTAGAAAAATGGCAATACTTTTTTGTGAGAAGGAATTGCTATGATACACATGGATCACAATTACTAAAGAGAGCTGATGCGATTCAAAGCCCTGAACAAAACCGAAGAAGTAAACAGCAATCTGTCTACTTCACAAAGCTTTCAGAATCTCTCTGTCTCCCCTCTTGCGCTGTCTTTAATCATGTAATCTTTGAACATCTTTCTTTCATCTTAACAAGAGGGTTCTGCATTTATTAGATGCTTGCAAGGAGGAAATTCACTCTGCAATATATGGTAAAGTGAAGTGATATTTACCAAGCCAATAACCTACCTGTTCCTGGTTGCAGATGCTGAGTTGTTTGGAACACATGTACCATGATCTTGGGTTGGTAAAAGACTTCAACATCAATCCTATCACATTAAAGAGGTGGTTGGTAAGTATTTCAAATTACTGATATTTGCAATTTTTCAAATTAAAAAAATCGATAAACAACCATCTAGTCATGGAATTAACTTGACTCACATGAGTAATCCCATTGAAAGCAGTCAACCTATACAAATTCTTAAAATATAAGTACTTTGGCAAGAGTTTGCATTCTTGTGCTAACGGATGACATTTTTTTAAACTGTTTTACCTTTGTTTGCTGAGCTTTCTATTACAGAAAGCAGTTTATTCCTGGTGAATGCTCTTGGTACCTAACATAAATGGAGACAAGATGAGTGTTTTCAGGTATGGCCCCAAAAAGCCAGTATGTGCGATAATCATTAGATGTGCTAAATCACAAGGAGTAAAAGAGCAAGGCAGGAAGGAAAAGGAATTGCTGAGAAGTTAAATAACTTCCTTTGCCTTGCTTTTTAGCATTGACAAAGTTGCAGAAATGCAAGACTTGATAAATATGAGATCATACCAAAATTACAATGCCTAAAGAAGAAACACTAGAGTATTTAAAAATCAATAAGCTATCTGGTCCAAGGGAGAGAATAAGAATTTGCTAAAAAGCTGAAGAATATATTGGCATTCTTGGAAAAACCCATCATGTTCCTAGAGAACTGTAGAACTGTAAATATTTTACCCATTGTTTAAAAAGGATCTAGGGATTGCCTGAAGAATTGTAGTTAGTAAAACTTACATCTCTATCAGACAAATTGATTGAAACAATAACTAAAAACATCATGATGTGAAGTTCCTTATACAGATGTTTCCTAGGATTCCTGTAGCAAAAGCATATCTCACTAATCTCTTTTAATTACCTGAGGATTATGGACAGAATAGAGGGAACTGTTTTGCGTGATTGATGTAGACTCCCAAAAAGGCCTGAACAAATTCCCCATATTCAGAAGGTGGCTAGAAAGCACAAAGCACAACACTGGATTCATCATATCACAAAGTACAGCGAGAGCAAAAAGCACCTGGGCAGCAGCGTACGCAGGGCAGTGACGGTCACCGCTTGTTGTGCTGCTGCCAGCTGAAGGTAACAAGGCATCCGACTGATCAGAGACTGGAATAAGGGATAAAATGGACCGACGTTACCATGTCTCCGTAGAAGGCATAAGGCTTACCTGGAATTTGTGCTGCTTAAGGACTGGTTAAGTCTTTTTAGAAAAATGGTATGACTACATTAAAGGAGATATAAAAAAAGCATCGAGATCTAGGAAATCTCTCCCCGAAGAAGGCAGATGAAAAGCTGTTGACCCTACAAAGCAGCTGAACACAAGAGTTGGGATGAAACCCAATACAATCAAGGCTAGCCCAGAGTAGATAAAACAGAAAATTTCCTCCTCTTGTCTCACAGCCTGAAAACATGGGAAGCAAGGTGATATGTCAACACACTTCAACATGCCACCCACACGCATTACCGCAGGCAGCTTCCTGTTAGCTTGTAATTTGTTACCACTAGTATTTAAGACAGCCTCTTTCTGAACAACAAGGCGAGTTTGTTATGTGTTTTTTACAAAGGTAAGACGGGGTGAGATTTCCTTTCTGAAACATTAGCTTCACAGAAAGAAAGATGATTAAAAAAAGCCCCAAGGACTCTGCTTCAAACTATGATGCTTCCCCAGGCACAGTATGGGCACCAGTTTGAACTTAAGTGGGTGAGAAAAAGCTGCCTCATGTGTATGCTTACTTTCTTGCTCCCACATCCACTGGCTACAGAAATGTTCTGGAAAGGGGAGGAAAAGATGACTAATACAATGCAGTTACTCCAGTCCTTCAGTTCTCTGAGTCAGGAGTCCCCTGGGATGCTCTGGGCTCCACTGCTGGATGTATACTGTATATCCATGCAGTGTTGTACAGTGCCTGGCCGTGACCACGGTGTACAAGGGGAAGCTGTGAGATACTACCCACCACCTGTGAGCCTGGCTGTCAACCATATTGTGCCAGTAGTTATTAATTTTAAAATAATGTAATATATTTCTAAAGTCCTTGCTGCAGAATAATCTGAACAGCTTTTGCAATGAAGCCCCCAAATACTGAAAAAGCATCAAAAACCCATAGTTCTTTTGACCTCATCCAGAACTTTGAGGCTTCCTAGAAGTCAGGTCCCAGGCTGAAGGGTCTGATCCTGAGGGGGCTTGAGGACTTTTGAAGCAAATTCACTATTTACCTGGAGAAGGGCATGCTAATTCCATCCATGTCCTTAATTCAGGCTCAGTAATTGAAGCATGTGCATAAGGGCTCTCTTGGGTCCAGGCTATGGAGGATTCAGTAGAAGGGATCCAGCAGTGCTGCTGATGCTTGACTGGTTTGTGCAGGACAGGATACCAAAGGCTGCCCGGTGCGTTGGAAGAATGACTGTGGCATGTGTTAACCCCGCTGTGCCAGCTTCATACAGCTAGCCCAGCTGACAGTAGTGAGGACACATGGAAAGACAAGCTTTGGTAATGAGGGCACACAGCCAGGTTCTGTAGAAAGTTAAAACACACAAAAATCTCTCCCATGTGCCTATATGGCTAAATCTCTCCCCAGCTACCTGGCATAGGAAATCCACACAGGTATGCTAGCGCGTGTGCATTCACATCTTCCCTTTGCCAAGCAACACATCCCAAAGTGCCACCTCTGAGCATCTGCAAATGAAATAACAGCTACTTTTCAGCCTTGAAGATTTCAAAGCTGCAATTTGCATTGAGTGAGAGAGGGGAGCAGGGATGCATTTCATATCTTTAGTAACATGGAGTCTTTACACAACTCAAAGTCACTGTTTAACTACCACACGGTTTGAAATACAAATTCAGGATGAAAGCACAGAATTGTATCTCAAGACTGAGACGCACTTGCAGCTGTGCTGGGATGTTTACCCATTGCTAGCTGGTATGAGAGAGAAGTTGCTAAGAGCTTTACCTGCTGACAAATTGTTAAAAGGCAGTAATCTCTCGCCCTCCCCCAGGAAGGCAGAGTGTCAGAGGACCTTATGGTGCCACTTTGTCTTAGCAAAAAATAATACTGGGCTCCATAGGACTCCTGTAGCGATTCCTGCAGTGCTTCCAGGGAGACTGGGAAGCGTATGTAATCATGTTTTTTCTAAAAAGAGCAATCCTGTCTCTGACTGTTTCATTCCCTCTCTCTGCAGCTGTGTATTCATGACAATTACAGAAACAACCCCTTTCATAACTTCCGTCACTGCTTCTGTGTGACCCAGATGATGTACAGCATGATCTCACTCTGCAGCCTTCAGGTATGCCCCCATCTCGATAGCGTCACTCCATTTCCATCATGGGGCACATGTTCATTCACTGGGCACCATAATATCTGTGCCACTTTTCTTGCAAAACAGGCCACCAGCTTTGTGGCAAGTGATGAGCTTTGCAGTGGCTGCACGTGTTCAGTGCCTGGGGAGAGAAGGCAAGATGTTGCATTTCCACCTCTAGCTGCCTGCTCAGCCATCCCATCTCAAACCCCAAGCACCTTCCCAGCTTTCTGAGGTTGCTGGGAAGCTACCTTCACCTTCTTGGTATCCCATATTTGTGCACTGGAGATCTTTTGACACTCCAATAGCATGAAATATCTATGAATTAGACCCAAAAGCCTACTGAATTATGGTCTGTGGATATGCTCCTCATCTGTGACATAATGTGTTCCCATAAGAAGTTTTCTCCAAACGTGTGCTTGCATACTGCAAATAATGCCTTACATGTACTGTACACAAGATTCATATTTGACCTGTACTTTGTCCAAAACTATAGGCATCATCTATTTCCATTGACTGGATAACCTGTGTTTATAAATTAATTTCATTTCTGTATAAACCAGACTTTACTCAGTTAAAAAAATGCTTTCTTCTCCATAGTTGAACATCTCAGTTACTATTTCAATTTTCTTGCCAATAAGACTATGAAGAAAAACTTGCTTTAATGGAAGTTTATCCTACTCAGAAGCTGTGGGAACCCAAAACTTAATTTTTCTCACTCTTTTCATAACTTTAGTTAATGCAGACTACAATGGCAACTAAGCTATCTTTCCACCCTCCCTTAACTAATCAGGATGCTCAAATGACTTGTAAGAGACCGTACTAATATCTCAGTGCTTTTATGTGATCTCTGCAGTAATAGCAAGTTTCAAGCAAATTGCCTCCTCTGAGCTGCCATTATTTAATACAACAAAGGCAAATCTGAGTCATTTTTACTGGAAGGGAAGGCAGAATTCTCTGTCTTGACTGAAGTAAATTGATCTATGAAAAAATACTTAATTTTGCTCAGATTTGTATTCTCTAAAAAGTAAATGTGGGTGGTTTTTTCATGTCCTTTCATTTATGGGGGTAGGAGAAGTAGAAATTGTAATACTACATTAATGTTTTGTATTTTATAGGAGAAATTTTCCCAAATTGACATCTTGATTCTCATGACTGCAGCAGTATGCCATGACTTGGACCATCCGGGCTATAACAATACGTAAGTCTGTCTCTTGCTTTCCCTTCCTTTAAAATATATAAGGAAGTTAATACCAGCTGGCATTTTTTGGTAGATCAGGATCTCCTTCTCACAGCTTGAGCTGGCCATGACCTTCCCCAAGGCCCTGCTGTTCACTCACACGTGGACCAAGGCAGAGCTTCATGCAGAAAACTCAGGCCTGAGTTGGGGTTGCCAGCTGTCCTTTGCTCTGTAAGGAAAATGCTTTTTCATATTTCTATTGCAAAATTTCCCCCCGCTCCCGAGAAAACAAGGTAAAATGTTTTACAGCTGAGAGGGCATAAATGATTACAATTCATTGACTGAAATGAAATAATTACACTAAAATGCAGAGTGATTTAACTTGCACATTACATCATGATTATAAATCATGAAACGCATATTATTCTATTTATTATCATGTGAGTAAATTAGAATTGTTGACCCATGGACACTTCTCTGTGCATGTATGTGTGCTTGAAAAAGAGAGAGAATCTAATTTATTTGTAGCCATTCACTAAATAAGGGCAGAACCAAATTCTGACTGGGATCACTGAAAATCTCTCTGTTGACATGTTGACATTAGTGGGAGTTGAATGAAGCCCAGACAGTTCCTTCTGTGTTTGTGTTCTGTGTCATTTTAAGCTACAGAGACTTTTTAATTTATTTATTTTTTAAAAATACCTAGAGGAGAATAGTGCCTGAGATGATATTAAAGTAATAGCTATCTTCTCTAAAAATTTGATTTAGCATTAACAATCATAAACCAAACTGCAGCTAATTGAATAAATATTGAAAAGAATGTAAATAAAAATAAGCAGCATGGTTTAGAGCAGCTGGTGTGTGTCTGCAGGAGCTCTCATTGTTTTTCTTCACATCAGCTATCAGATAAATGCACGAACTGAGCTTGCGGTACGCTACAATGACATCTCCCCACTGGAGAACCACCACTGTGCTGTGGCTTTCCAGATCATTTCCCAGCCAGAATACAACATTTTCTCCAATGTCAACCAGGACCAATTCAAACAGATAAGACAGGTATGGATGCTGCTCCCATCTGTGTTGTACAAACTGTTCCTGAAGATGTAAGCACACACAGACTTCCCTGCTGTACAATGCAAGTGAATCATTCTCCCTAGAGGGTAGGACTGAAAAAGCCCCTCTCACTGGAAGGATCCAAGAGGGATTCTTGGAAAATATCCACCGCAGCACTCCCTGGAATATCTTGCTGAGAAATAATGAGTACATCCTGACTATTAAAGCCTATGACATTTTTGGGGTTGATATTTATATTATTGAAGGAACCAATTAGCTCTGACTGGGAAAGGATTAAGCTCTCATGGCAGAAGTTCATGCTTGAAGAGAACATTGTATTAATTTTAAGAGGGGCTTCAAAATGGGAAAAGATTTACAACAGCAGAGCACTGTACTTTTGGAAGAGGCTCTGGTGGACTGGGAGTCATCACAGTTATCTCTGAGACAGTGAATAATGCTACAACTCCTACTAGAGCACTAACGGCCAAAATTCAGTCCTAGTTCCACATTACGCCTTCCTTACACACCAAATGAAAATGCAGACCAATGTAAGGGCTCAAATACCGGTCTGGTGGGAGTTACTGATTCTGCCAGTGCATGGGAAGGCAGCATGGACCCAAAATGGATAGATCTGTATGAAAACCCACAACTTTAATTTAACCACATGTTTTCCCATCGTAAACTCTGCCTAGCAGGAGAATACAGAGCCCCTAATACATTGGCTGTATCTGGGTATTCCAAAGCCCTTAATCCAAGGAGGATGAGCACAGAGGATATGCACATCTACTGATCTTTGTCTCTTCTTAGGGCCACTAAGAGTCAGCAGCAAAACCTATAGCGATTTCCAAGGAGCCAGAAATGGATCTTGGCAAATGGAGTGTAGCTTTTAACATCCTGTTGTACAGTTTATTTTTCCACAATTAGTCAATCAGAAAGGAAAAACCTCAGTGCCTCTGGAATATCACACAAGTTTTACAGATCAATCCAACCATGATTTTCATATACTGTGAACTCTTTATAAGCCTCTTTCAGTTTGCTTGGCAGTTTCAAGTCAGAAACTTCCCCTTTCAGTGTTAACAATGTAATGCAGCTGAGGTTTTTGTGTGTAAGAAAGACCCTACTTTGCTCTGCAATAGTAGACTTTGTAAAGAATGTCAAGTTAATATGTGAACATGTTTTCTTTGCTAGGGAATAATTACGTTAATCCTGGCTACAGACATGGCGAGACATGCAGAAATACTGGACTCTTTCAAGGAAAAAATGGAAAATTTTGATTACTCAAATGAAGAACACATGACTTGTGTAAGGAGGATTTGTAGATTATTATTTTTCTGTGCATAGTGGGAAAGCTTGTAGATTAACATTTATTTGCTTAAAAAACAAGATTCAATATACATTATCAAAAATTAATCCTTCCTACATACTTTGCCCCACCAAAAAGAATTAAAACTTGGAAGCACTCTATGTACAGGAGATTATAGTTTTAGAACCAGCTTTAGAAATCCTGGAGTCCCATTGAGAAAAAAAAATACATTTACTCTGTCAGGATACAAATTCTTATTGTCCATTACTGTGGGGCAGAAGGTATTCACAAGAGTACAAACCCTAGTCTCCTCTGCTTCCTAATCCAGTTGTTTTTGACATCCAGGGAAGCCTCTCCCCAGCTGCCCCTGGGTGCTCCACAACTTCATGGTCATTTGTGGCTGAATCTCTTCATGCAGCAGATAAGCGCGTGTCCCACTGTGACACATCCCAGTGCTACAGACAGGGAACCGAGGCAGAGAGGAGATAAGTCATTTACACAGAGTAACTGAGAGAGTGGAAAAGAATCCAGATCATGTAAGACCTCTGATTTAATCCTAAAACTGTCCTTTCTGTTTGAAAACATTGCCTCCCATTGAATTTTAAAGACACAGGTTCTGGATAGGGGAAAAATGTTTGGTGATAAGACTGGTGATAAGTCTTGCTGATAAGTATTAAAGTATTATCCTCTTCCAGCTAAAGATGGTACTGATAAAATGCTGCGATATCTCCAATGAAGTCCGCCCAATGGAAGTAGCGGAGCCCTGGGTAGATTGCTTACTAGAGGAATATTTTATGCAGGTAAGAATGAGGGAGAAATGCAGTTGCACAAATTGCTGCTCTTCCTGAATTCCACCTCAGCTGCAGGTGCTCTGCTGTCTTGATGTCCCAGTCTAGCTCTAGGTTGGAAAGGCTGTTTTCAGTGAAAGAGGGAAAAGCTGTTTGGAAATCAAGTGAATGCAATTGACCGTAATTTGCAGATGAAAGACAATAGCAACCTAGAAATCCTAATGCTGGCAGACTGAAGCTTGTTCTCTGTAAAGAGGCTGCTTTGCAAGTTTGTTTGATATATAAATGATTTTTGAGCCAAAAAGGGCAAGAACAGTACCAAGAGAAAGTTGTCAAGTAAATGATATCAAATATCACACAGGAACTAGTTAAGATAATTTTCAATGTGTGTGAACATTTGTCTAAAGAGAAAGCAGACGACTTGCTGAGGTGTGCAAAGTCAGACATTAAGCTCCCCAGAGGATTGCTCCTCACTGGATTCCCAGCTGGACACAGTTTGTGATTGCTTAAAAAAGGATCTCTGGAAGAGCAGCCCTCAGTGGCCTCCAGCACATGGGCTCCTGAGCAGTGTGTACGTGCTGCACCAATGGGATCTCAAGGGACACACACCCGCAGTGCTCTGAGGAGGAGATGCCAGAGCTTTCTTGGGTGTTCTGTCTATACGTTGGTAGGGTGCACGCTGAGGAGGTCTTCTCCCAAGAGACAGACATCTCAGACAAACTGTCGGAAACACTCCTCGCTCATTGCATCTGCAGCTTTTTACTCAAAATTACAGTATCTGTGTGCCTTACTGTTTTGGCCACCCAACAAAAGCACTATGTGCCAAAAGACCCAATAATTGAGAGAGAGAGTCTGCTACAGGATATCTTTTTTGCACCCACAGTCTGTGACCTCCTTGTACATGAACCCACATAGAAACAGCGAGTCAACTAGGTACCCTGGTGAACTCATTGCAGTCAATGGAACTTTCTCCATTGACCCAGCCAGCCAGAACTAGTTCTAATTGTTAGTAAAGAAGGATATGTAATTTCTAGTTCAGTAACTGAAAATAATCGCTCTCTGGAGAGTGATGAGGAAATCAAAGACCTATTCCTTCTCTTCCAGAGCGGCATAAGCTATTGCCACCTTTCTGAATGCTCAGAAATATTTTACCTCACAAGTCCCATGGGTTTGCAAAGGGAACCAGGTGGCCTCGTTGTCCTGTAAAGCCTGGAGAGGAATGTTTTCGTGTCAGTACTGTGCAGATGTCACTGAACAGAGTTCTCTTTATTCAGATGCTTGCTCTGAACAAAGCAGGATATATTGGCCTGAGGGGAGCATATTGCTATTCTGTGCTATCTTCAGACACCACTGAGACCTGTGTCTGAAGGCTACTGCTCTTTAGCTAGTGATCTACTTGGTACATGACTGATCTCACCGGCTTCTAGCTGAGATTAATATTTATTAACTCTGGGTTTGTTCCAGAGCGACCGAGAAAAATCTGAGGGGCTTCCAGTGGCACCATTCATGGACCGTGATAAAGTGACCAAGCCGACAGCGCAGATCGGCTTCCTGAAGTTCGTTCTCATTCCCATGTTTGAAACAGTAACAAAGGTAAGTCACCCAAGGCCAAAAGCAGAAGTGGGGACATGCAGAGCTTCAGTGTTTGCTCTGACAGGTGTTAGCCAGGGAAATGGGGATATACAGTTCACATCCTGTCTTTGTCCTCTTTTCTAGTCTGTACAAGTTAATGAATACAAAAGGAAACATTGATACTCTTTTTTTTTCACTTAGCTATTCCCAGAAGTGGAGGAGGTGATGCTCCAGCCCCTTTGGGAATCCAGGGATCGCTATGAGGAATTAAAGCAGATAGATGATGCAATGAAAGAGGTAAGCTCTAAATCTCTCTTTGATAAAGCAAACTTTATGATTGAATAAGTCAAACATTATAATTTAATAACACCCTAATTCTGAAACAGTAGGAATGCTTATGGCATAATCATAATCATGAGAAAAACATTCATTACACCTGGCTGGAGAAAGTAAGTCTGCAAAAGACCATGCCCTTGCAGAGTCGACCAGACACCACACAAGTGCTGCTTGCAAGAGAGGGACCTCAAGACAAACCCCAGAGATAACCACCCGAGGGGAGTGTGTTAGCAAATAACTTCTTCCGGGAGGGAGCTGCCTTCCCTTGGGACGGAGTTAGCCCGAGCTAGACTGGAGCGAAGTGTCCCGGGTTTGGGCAGTTCAAGGCACTGCACCACCAATGCATAAGTTTGTTTTCTGGGAAGAAACTCCCACTCACGTGCCTATCATCAAGGATGTGTTTGAAAATTTATGAGGAATCACCCCCTAACACACAGCACCCAGTAGGATTAAACACACGACCAACAAAGTAATTTTCCGGCCCAGGCTGATTGGGCACCTCTGTTTACAGAGTGTCTCTCATTTTGACACGTGAGGCTTAGGGGAGGTAGGATGTACCTGTAATGTAATCACGTTTACTCTCTCTGGCCACGTCTGTGTTGCCTGACAGGGCAGAGACCGGGGCCAGGCCCTGGACACAGGTGCCCCACACCTGCAGTGCAGCAGCCAGCGTGCCAACCTAGCTCCCGCAGAGCCCTGCAGCCTGTGACACTGGGCCCGCACACCTTCCTTGCAGGCCAAGGGAGATGACATAAAACCTACCCAAATGGCATCACAGTGTAGGGCTTTTCTGACATGAATGAATTTGTCACGGAGACTGGATACTATCAGTCACTCTGTCATTAAAATAAATTGGGAAGTGCCCTGGAGCACTAGTTGTGCTGGTGTTGTTTGATAGGTGGGAAATGAAGGTTCATTCACTTGATCATCCCCGGATGGATGCTCCCACCTCTTCCTAAGTGCTTTGGAGGAAAAGACCCTCAGCAGCACAAATACTAAGGCTGGTTAATCAAAAAGCACATGCTTTGAGGCCACTAAGTTATAAAGGAGAAGAAAGTCTTTTAGGCATTCTTCAGTTTAGAGTGAAGCATTTCTTGAAGGATGGAAGAAGAACTCAAATATGACTGCCAGACTTTCTGAGTCCTATTCATCTTTCAAGTTGAGCTGAGATTTTACTTCTGGTTTACAGAAGCTGTCAAAACAGAAATTTTATCCAAAGTGATGGAGCTTTAGTTATGCTATATTGGCATAAAAGTTCTTCTGAAAGTAGGAGATGCCTGAATTCATAAATATCCTGAAACAGCAGGAGTTAGTTAATAATCTGAGAGCCTAGCGTGGCAGAGGATGAGAAAGACTGACTGCTGTTTACTCAGGACATACATCCAGGGTTGTTTAGATGAAAAGGTGCCTGTGATATACCAAGCTGCTGCCTGTTATTTCCCGGGAAAAGTTGCACAAGCCTTGCGCAGAGATGAGCATTGGACTCACAGCTGCAGTGGAAAGCAGCACAGTGGGAGTCTGGGGTATTAATCCTGCTTTGCTCTTCGTTTCAGTTGCAGAAAAAGAAAAGTGAAAGTCTGACCACCAGCAGTACCGAAAAGTGAGGCAAAAACCTCTTGGAGAAAAACATAAGCCCTAAGGTTATTCTGCTTTTGAGAAATGCTGTATTTGCCAAACAGACGTGGTGGCTACGTCAAAATCCAACTGGGACGATGTATGTGGCGAGGTGGCAGGAACGGATGCCCTGCCTGCCTGCCTGCCCGGGCGCCTTGTCTACAGCCCGCAACCTGCTCGCAGAGGCCCTGCTGCCGTTGGGCACCGAGGACTCCCCTCACACTGTCGTGCCCATTGCAGCCCCCCCCCAAGCAGGACTTAACCCTGTGGACGTTGCACAGGTTGCTGCACGGCTCAAATCTTCAGCAGATTTTGCCTTTTTGCTGACAACACTGACCACAGTGTGTAGAGACAAAGTGGAGTTTAGCTAAGGAGCCTTTTCTAGGAATTGATCCACTGGCATCCAAAAACAAAAGAAAAAGTTGTTTAGCCAAGATACTATATATAGGTGTACAGCAGTATGCTAATTACAGCATAGCTTAACAGATGCTTATATTCCGACCGGGGTCCTGGCATATATTTTTGTTTGCCTAGTAGGTCCCTAGTAGGCCACATTTCTCTGTATTATCCTCTGAATTTTATAGTCTTCACAGTACATGCAGAAGCCCAGCACAGTGGATGCAATTTTTTTTGTTTTGTTTTTTACACTAGAAAAAATCGGAAGAAACCTCGGTGAGTTTGCAGGTTTGCTTTGTGGCCTGGTGCAGCTAGATGTCACAGGATCTTTCAGCACGAGTAAAGAAGGGATTACAAAGCTGAAACCACTGTGCAAGCATATTTTTATCCTCATGGATGCAAAAAACAACAAGAAAAACCCTCAAAGATGTATAGAATTTTTTTTTTACTTCTAAACTGATCCACTAAATAATATATTCTTCTAGAGAAATGGGTGTTGTGCTTGTTTTCTTTTGCGTATGCGTTCACGTGAGAGCTGTCTCTGTTCCTAAAGGCAGATGCTTTCATAATGAATACCAGGTAAGGGGCTGCAGAGGAAAGGGGAGGGTCAGTTCTGCTTAAGAGGGGAAGCTTTAGAAACACTTTTTATGGTATGCTTGCATCATAAGCTCCATACTGAAAGAGCTTCACTTCCTTCAATGACTTAGCAAAGGCTGGGAGCCAAGCTCTGCCCGGAGTTGCAGTCACGCAAGCAGAGAGCAGGCAATGCTGTGATCGACTCCTGCGCACCTCCTCGCCAGGGGGGAGGCCGGGAGAAATCCCCTCTAGGCATGCAACCGGTGGAGCATGGTGCATGTTGCTCCAGTCCTCCTTGGCTCGGTTCCCGAGGCTGCCACGTTTGCTTTGCTCGGTGTGTCAGCAATAAGGGTAACACTAGTGCTGTGCCTCTGCGAAAGCCAAATCCGCGTGGGTTGTCTTAGCTTGTTTTTCAAAAAGAGACGAGCAGGCCGGGGGCCAATCTTTCCCCCCGTGACCCAGGAAACAGCTTAGGAAGCTCAGCCTCTCTGGCAGGTGTCTAGTACCAAGCTCACCTCTGAACAACAAACCCTGCCTCCAGCTCTGGAAATTTAGATTTATTCTCCTGTTGTTTCTGCACATTAATTCTGATCTTAACTCTTGTTTCTCCCCCAGTGATCCCTAGAGGTTACCAAGCCCCCATGGTCGCTCTCTTTCCTTTGCACAAAACTGTATTACTTCAGCTGTTCTCCAGTCTCTCAGGGAGATCAATACTACCCTGAAACATTCATCCCTCTGCCCTATTTCTCCTTGCACGTTTTCAGAGACCCAGGACAGACCCACAGCTAATTCTCTCTGCCAGTGTCTCTTTCTGCCCAAGCTGCCTCCTGCTTTAAACAGCTTTTTGTGTGTGTGGTTTGGGGCTTTTCCCTGCAAACTGGAAAGGGGTCTGATCCCTGGATTTGAACAGTCCTGGAAGACTCCAAGAAAGATGGGAAAATCCAACCAAGCACAGAGTCAGCTCCAAGCTACACAGACATCTTCATGAACGGATGAACTAAACTCTAGTTTTGATTAACCTCAAACTTTTTATGCTTGAAAGTTGGATTTGAATTATGTGGTTTGGGCCTTTTTTCTGTGCTAAATCTTATAATCTAAAGTACATGGTGACCCAGATTATTCTGCTGTGGAATTCTTCACTTCTTTTCACAAGTAAATCAAATTTACCATCTCCATTCAAGCGGATTTCCGTCACAAATCAGGTCCTAGAGCAGATGAGCTGTGCAGGAGCTATAAACAATTGCTTAGGATATGCCAAGTCCTGCGTGGAGCTACTTACAGTAGATGAGAAAACCTGCTGTAGGAGCTTGACTGCACCCTCCTCCCGCTAAAACTGTTTGAGTTAGATCCTGATAGGAAGTTTTGTTTCGGTTGGAAGGATTTTCTCAAACCATAAACCCTAATCCAACAAGTTTGGAGTAACTTTGTTTGTGCTTAACTCCCACAAGCCTAGTCGTGGATCCTGGCGTACAGTAGCTAATTGCATAGCGCGGGCTCTTTAGCTTTCTCTAATTGAAGTGCATGGGAGTTTGAGAATTGATGGCCCTTGGTGCTTGTTTTCGCTCCATCATTTTTAAGAGCAACCTGAAAACTGTTTATTGGAGAGACATGATCAGAAGACATTGGTGAAATCCCACTGACTTTATTGGAGCTGCATCACAAAGGTGTAGAAGGGAACGCAAGCCATCCTCAGGGCTGCAGGAGTGAGTGCCATGATGCTGCAACGCGCTGTGCAGCTTATTGAAAGAATAGGCAACATCCAGGCTGCTATTCAGAGACAGCTGTAAAAAAGACCACATGCAATGACAACCAGCTATTGGCATAAATGGGAATACCACAGCAATTTTTAAATCTCATTTGCCTTTGTAATATTAGATTTCCAAGACACAATCCTCTCAACATATGTTTAACTAAGGGGGATGCAAGGCATTCTCTCATAATTGTAGTTTCTTGTACTTTTCCCATAATATTTGATGCTGTGATTCATATGCAAATTAATGGATTTGAGAATCTTGGCAATCAGCCCATTAAAATGTCACACATTTTCAAGATGACATTTTAAAACTACACTTATCATGAAAATAAAGTTTTTTGAGGCAGCCAGACAGATGTGATTTAATCTTTTCTCTCCCTAATTCAATGAATTAGAGGGAATTTTATACCTCAGTGGTGTTGTTTCAGCTCACAGTAAGTGCCTTACAAAGAACTTTCTATGATCAATTGCACATGCATCCCAGCCTTACATTACTACTCTTATACTTGTGATCAAAGATGAACATGGAACAGGTTATAGCTATTCCATGCCATTTACCTTAGAAAACTAATGATGACCCCTGGGATTTTACTTCTTATTTTTTTTAAAACTATGAGATCCCACAGCCCCATACTCACTTCATTTTTTAGTATGGCTTTCATAATCAGATGAAACTAAGGCTGTAGTATAACTGCTTGTCTTGGGAAGGAAACAGCTTTTAAAAACGTGAATACCCTCACAGCAGCCAATTTGAAATGAAAATTTAGTGTGTGTTAAATACAGGGTTTATGTAATGCCAAAGAAGTATCTGTTCATGGAAATTGTTAATCTCAGTGCTGCCTCTGAGCAGCAATAATAGCAGCATCTGTTCCATATGGGAGCGAAGCAGAGTGCTGGTGCGGAGTATGATCCCATCAGGAGAAGCGCTGTCAAGCAGTATCCAATTCTCCTGTTTAAACAGTGGGCTTTTACTGCAAACTGCCCCTTCTGTCTGGAAACACCTGAAGAACAAGTCTTATCTTCCTGTCTGGTTTGCAGTATTAAAAGAACACACACACATACACTTCATTTTATCCTTCTGGCATATTGTGCTGTTTTGTTGTGAAGGTCTCTGTGAGAGAGCAGACACAGTGGGGCAAATCAACTGCCCTACTGATGAAAAATCTCCCCGTATTTCCCTCTTTCCTGCACTATCATCTCCTTGATTTTCCTGTTGCAAGGGGTGTAAAACACAGCTACACACCTGTAGGTGACAAGGAGCACTCAGCCCCAGCCTGCAGAAAGGATGTATGTGAAAGGACAGCTCTGATGTGGGGCCATCCACCTGCTGCTCTGACTCCTAAGGTCAAAAAATTTCTTTCCAAGGCGTTGCTCCGGAATCAGGCACATCCCAGCTCCAGGCTGTGGTCCAGAAGACACCGGACAGGTCCTGCCCTCCTGAGCCACCCCTCTGTATGCACAATCCTCTGCCACATGCAGCACCCTTGTAATTAAGGCTGTTTCGCGTCAGTGAAGTGAAACAAAGACTTTCTAAAGTGCGTTTAAAACTGCTTGGATGCTGCTTTTCTAGGCTACGTGGCGGTGCAGCAGGTGATCTCTCCGTTCTCTCAGCTCTCCGGGGGAGTGCGTAGGCAGAGGCAAGGTCTGTACCCTGAAAAACTGGTGCATTGGAGCCCTGGTCTGTGTGTGGGTGCTACGATGGCACAAGAAACCACTACGTCTTAATAGTAAACCTAGCTCTGCCACTGGCTTCAAACACCACCTGGGGTGAGTCACCAAGCCAGGGCTTCCCTCTCCTTCCAAACAGAGACCCACCTCTGTAAAGCACCTTGTGGTATACGGATGTAAAGCGCTTCTCACTGCAGCAACTAAGAGTTACTATTTTCAGAAAATATTACATCATAGAAACTTCTAGCCAAAAAACTTGTTAGGTGTTCTCATAAATGAAGAAGCTGGGACTGACATGTCAAAAATCTCTTTCTTTGTGATGATGCTGTAGTAGATATGGCTCTTTGCTATAGCTTCTCATTATCTCACACATACAAAAAAGCTTTCTGACTATTTTGGCATGTAATCAGGAATTGCAGGTGTACTCAGGCACAGGCACACACACAAAATGGCAATCTGTAGACTTTTATATAATACCGCTTTTGGCTCTGTTGCAAGACAAACTTAGAACCAGGAGGGTTTGGAAAGTGTAAACTAGTCTTGTCACAGCCAACGTTTGTTATAATGTCTCTGAGGAAAAAAAATCTGTTTTCCAAACTGTGTGGAAGCACATTGACTGCCTGACTGACAGACCCGGCAGATCCTCTGCCTAAAGGAAGCTCCAAGGTCACAGGGTCTTAGAGCAGCTCTATTTCTTTCTAGATGAAAATAGTTTGCTTCCAGCCCGCTGATGGTCTTCTGGGCTCAGGACAGCTGGGGCGTGCTCTGGGCTGAAAACTGCAAGAAGAAAATCAACACAAAAAAATGTATAAATCCTTCTCAAATCTGTGTGCCCAAGCCATGCCTTCTAGTATGCTGAGTTAACAGCTCTCCTGGTTAACCCCTGCAAGCCAGATGCCTCTCCAGCTCATCCCACAACACTCATGCCACCAGGGAGCGGCCAGGCTCTGCAGCCACCCCAGAGTACACAATGATGTTCTAAAGCACCCATAACTAATGGACTTGTGTGTGGACAACTGAGCTATTGGATACTCATGCATCTCAGTGGAAAGGCAGATCCACACCCGTCCCTGGCCTGGCCTAAACCAGGAGAGGATGCCAAGTCAAGAGGGATAGGCAGCCACCATGTGGTATGGTGACATAGCATCCCCTTCTAATTTTTCAGCATCAGATATTATGGATTTGGGGGTTTTTTTCAGGCTTTCCCAAGCTAGGTTTAGTGTTTAGCTCCTGGCATGGTGTCTCCGGCTGTTTGTCTGCTGCCTGATGTCCCCTCTTCTCCACATCTGAGAGGTGAAAATCTCTCCCTGCAAAGGACTGTTGGTGATGGACACATTTGGTTCTGGCCACTGTGGCTCTTGTGCACATCCATGGCTGCCCTCAGTGGCCAGCATTGCAAGGGCTTAAATGTAAATGCTAATGACTGGAGAAGCGAAGGCCATGCGAACGGGACATCGGCTCTGAGGCCGTTCTGTTCCTTCCAGCTTCATATCAGGGATGGCTTTTTGAAGGGGAGCTTCTTTTTTGGGCTGCATGTGTGGCGGGGGGGGAGTTTCAGGCGCTTTTCCTGCCACGCTTGGTCTGCTTTCCAAATCAACGTGCTGGAAAGGTAGCGTCCATGTTTGCGTGCCCCTGCAGCCAGTGCCGGGGGACCAGCCAGGTGTTCTGTCACACAAAAGCTTGTCAGGCCTTTACATCTGGGGCCACCTAAAATGGCATCGGAGGCTGAAATCCCCTCTTATAGTCTAATTATACACATAGCCTACAAGTAGGCCTGTGACTCTGAAACGCATGTGGTGAGGTAGAGTTGGTGCCCATGCCATGTAGCAGCCCAGACAGGGTGGTGGCAGTGGCAGCATGGCTCTCGCTACAGGCACCGAGCTCCCCGGGGGGGACCACAGGGAGCAAAGTGCTTCTAGGCCACCATGGGAGCTTCTCAGCTGCTGCCCCACCCTCCCCCCTCAGACACCTCTGCCCCTGCAGCCACCTGGGTTCGTAACCGCAGGGAAGGAGGGGAGCGGTGGGGAGAAACCCTCTGCTGGCCTCCTCATTGCTTTGGGAGATGTGTTACAGGAAGAGAAGAGAAGAGAAGAGAAGAGAAGAGAAGAGAAGAGAAGAGAAGAGAAGAGAAGAGAAGAGAAGAGAAGAGAAGGAGAAAGAGAAGAGTTGGAAGGGACCTGTAATGATCATCTCGTCCAACTGCCTGACCAGTTAAAGCATGTTATTAAGGGTATTGTCCAAATGCCTCTCAAACACTGACAGACATGGGCACTGACTACCTCTCTAAGAAGGTCAAAAGATTTTCTGTTTTGATGAGCAAACTTCACCCATTCTTTACTATCTTTAAAAATTCCTTTACTATCTTTAAAGCTTGACATTTCATTTTCTTTACTAAAAAATCTTCAGCTAAATTGAATTAACATTCAGAGCAATGCTGATGTGTTGCTTCATTTTTGAGCCATTGATTCCCTTCCAAAAAACATTATTAATTTCAGGCAAAGTTGTCCTTGAAACAAACCAACCCACAACCTCCCTATTAGAAATGTTTTCTGCCACGTTTACTCGCCCTGCTTTGAAGAAACCTGCCCAATTTGACTTCAGCCTGCGGGTGACACCATGGTGGCTCTCGGCGGTTGCTGGGATCCCTCCTCCGTCTCCCTCGGACCCTGCAGAGCAGGGAGCAGATGATGGGGTTCGGGCTATGGGAGCTGTGTGGGCAGCGGGCAAGCACCTTGCACATGAAGGGAGATGGGGAAGAGCCTGGGATGGGCACCAGTGGGTCCAAACCCCACTCACAGCAGGAGCTTGGTGCTTCTTTCCTCACCGGCAGCCGCCCCCCCACACTACTTCCCCGCACCCTCCACGGCACCTGGACTCGCACAGTATTCGGTTGTAGGGAGATAGCTGCTTATCTTGGGGAAGAGCTGGACAAATATGTTCCCAAAGGTTATGGGATAACAACTCTAAAACACTGTGTACTTCAGAAAGTTCACCAGGGCGATGTGCGTGTCATAAATGACAATTTCGTTTCTTCCAGGCTGCATTCTTTTATTCCTCCTCACTCAAGACTTTGATCCTCCTCGTCATGCTGGCTACTGTGTGGATTGCCAAGGGCAGATCTCCAGCTGCAGTGACTCGTCATAGCTCCTTTGCTTGCAGAGGACACGCCACTCATTTTAGGGAAGGTGAGCCAAGGCTGTGTCACCCAGAGCCGCCGGAGGCTGGCCACAGTCTGCCAGAGAAGAGTGGTGAGTTTCGTCTCCATCTGGGAGGCAGCCTGCATCCAGGGGGATCCTGGTTTGCAGGACTTCGGTGGACAAAAAGTACAGGAATCTCCCCTTTATTTATAGCGTTTCATTTTATCCTACCAGCTGATTCAATTTTTCGTCCCGTATGGTGATTTATTCATTGACCTGTGCTTCACAATTCCATTTCCACCCATGCAGAAAGCATCAGCTGCTGCCTGATCTCTGCACAGTGCTAAGCACCTTCATGAGACACTGGGCTATGACAGGTCATCCTGCTTCATCTGCTGGCAAGTACATTTAAAAAGCAGCAAAAACACATGTCTATGCATACACTTTATTTTATTTTATTTATGCATTTATTTAGCTGTTTTGACTAAGGGGAAAATTTTGAGCATGCAGACAGTGGCACTCACGGTTTTGAACTGCACTGAATTACAGGTATTCATATAGTTTCATTTAGGTGTTGTACAGAATCGACGATAAACATGTATCTTTTGCACGAAAAGACATAAAACTAAATTGAAAAAGTTAGAAGCCAATTAATATAAAAAGTTTGTACCAATTAGTACAATAGAGCTCTTTCTTTCAAACATCAACTATGCAGGCTATCTTAGGAGGTTTATGTTTTTCAAAACTGAGATTAAATCCATTATTTCCAGTGTAATAACCTTATAACACCTCCGAATTTATCTCTAGGACAAAGGTCTTTTCTCATCTCAGCTGTTAAAATTTAACTAGGGAGACAATAGTCATCTTGAAAAACACATTGCACACGGAGGAGGATTCGGTAGCGTGACTTACAAGAGGAACTCAAAGTTTGCAGATTAGGAATGGTGTTTGCAGACTGTAAAAGAGAATAACAACCCCTGGGTCAGTCTTTCAAAAAAGAGGTGAATCCTGCACTGCGTTGCACGGGAGGATTTGCTCTCCCTACAGTGGGGTCAAAATCAAAGCCTGTTTGCCAGATAGAGTTTGCTCGATTTTTTTAAATTTCTTTTTTTTTGACACCTGCCTTGTTTAGAGCTCGGTAAAAAGTTAGTTTCATTACTGTAAGTTATATCAGAATTCGCCCTCTCAGTGTGCATTTAGACAGTGCAGTCTTCCTGAAGCTGCGGGCAGGTGCCTCCAACTAGTGACCTGGAAAAACAGCTTCTCTGTAAACAAGCCAGATAATGAAGAGCAGATAAAAGTGCCTGGATTAGCCCTGGGCATGTGTGCACCTGCTGCCCTTACTCTTCTGTCCCAACTGTTGCTGTATTTTTACCACCAGGTGACTGGTCGCATAGCCACGGATGCTCTGTGCTGTGGGGCTCCCCATTCCTTCCTTGCCCAGCAGAGGAGGAGGAGGTATCACAGTAGGCATTAGAGGGTGATCAGCAGCCAAGTCCTCTTACCATTTTTCCTCAGTGCGTAGCAAGAGCATTTTGGTCTGCAAAAAGGGGAGCTTGTGCTCAAATCTGCACTCCCAGCAAGGCCAGCCCCCTGAAAGCACCACAGTTGCACAGTTCACCTTTTTTTGGGTGAGAGACACGGAAATGACCAAGATATGATACTGCTAGGGATGGCAGCATGGCTGTGATCTTGCTGTCAACATGAACGCGTAGTGAAGCTGGCAGCTGCCAGGGCAGGGTTAGCCCCTGCAGCAGGGATGCAGTTAGAGCCATAGAAAGAGCAAACCGTGGCACCTCCAAAATCCCCGTCTCATGGCCCCAGCTCCACCCCCAGCCTTCCTAGAGGGGGAAGGCGTCCCAGGCTTGAGATTGCACACCTCTGCTCTGCCAGTGCTGCTAAAACTAGGAGGTGTCAGGCTCAGGAAGGGCAGTGGAATCCCTCCTGAGGACCTCCTGTTGCATGGGGTCCATGCAACATACACCTCCCATGACAGTGATGGTAAGAGCTGGCACTGCAAAGCCAGGGGGAGACGGGGCATTGGCACCCCTTACCTGGGCTTTATGTTTAAAGAATAGACCTGCAGACTGTTCTGGCCCTAACTAAGGAACAATGTGCTGGACACTGCTGCCAAGTAACCAAAACAGAAAGTTAGAAGCACAGGTCACTCGGACACAAGAGTTAAATGCCTTCATGATGTTGGTATTTTTTTCCAAGTTGCGATACAGCGTTTAACAAAGTAGGTTTGGCAGTTAGATTTGCATACAAATTTGCATACCGGCCTCATTAGACTAAATGCCAATTAAGCATTCAATGCATGCAAGAATGGTAGATGTGCAGGCCTAACAGGTGTACCGTTTTATGCTACGTGATGGCTGTGGTGTTTACATCAGACATGATTATGCCATCTTCTGCCCCAAACCGGATTCATTAACTTGCATCAGGTCCATCCATTTCCCACATTGTCCAAACATGAAACCTTTTATCTTCTCCAGTTTCTCATTTTTTCAGACTTATATTATTATCTACTCTACTCCATTAGGAACCTCTTTTTAGCCCATCTAAATGTATTCTCATTTATGTGAAAGCACCATAATAACAAGGAAACATATAGGAGCCTAACATTTCTTTTCATGCTGTTACTTATAGTTCAAAATGTCCTAGAAGAATATTAATGATGTCTGTCTTTTCACATGTGAAGGGGACTAACCATTTGAAAGGACTCTCCATCTTTGGAAGATGCTGCACTAAGCAGGCTGTTTCATTATCCTTTTGCAAAACACATTGAAATCCCTTGGATGACACCCACATCAGTCTCTTCACTCCCAACTGCAAAACTACTGTGTTAAAGAATTGCCAAGGGAAGATCGGAGAAGAAAATTATGCAAAATTTTTACATTTTATGATTCTTAGGGAGTTAGCAGTTAGCTACTATTCTCAGTGATTACCTGGTGCTGGCAATAAGCAATTTTCATTACTATCACATGTCTGTAAGAGCCACTGATCACTTTAAACATCTCCGCCAGGAATGCAGCTCCATAAGTTATGTACACAAGCCACCCATAGGTTCCAGCTCTTAGTGGTCCCCTCAGGT
The DNA here is from genome assembly GCA_025774025.1 of Xenus cinereus. Taxonomy (NCBI): domain Eukaryota; kingdom Metazoa; phylum Chordata; class Aves; order Charadriiformes; family Scolopacidae; genus Xenus; species Xenus cinereus. The sequence goes on from JAOXJK010000001.1 coordinate 117,475,416, forward strand.
GCAGCTCCCCAGAAGGACAAGCAAGCTGCACAGCCTTTAAAGCCACAACAACTAAAGGTGAAGCCAACACTCATCCTCTCAACACTGAGACCACCAGTGTTTTCTCACTCTAGATCCAGTTGGGTTTAACCAGTTGGCAATTTTACAGCAAACACAGATCCTAGTGAGGGTCCCCAATGCGAATCATCCCAAACAGGTTTGGCTCAGTTGCAACCCTGACCTCAAATCTTAGACTACTTCTTCAGTCTAGCTCTAGTAAGGACTCTACTGCAGTGGTTATCTGCACAGGTTGCTGTACACATGTAACATACCATGTTACCCATGGTAACATTTCACCAGAAGCCTCTCAGTTTAAATTCATCCAGCTTTCTCCATGGACAACCACGTTGCACCAGGAAACAGACATCTGTAAGGATAAAAGGAAAACAGGCATCTCCTCTTCCTAGGAGAAGTTAGAGTAGATGTCACTAATTCTCTTTTCACTTCTAATCCACATATTACTTTCTGTTGGAAGAAGACTCCATACTGTGGTAACCCCAAATTGCTGGACAGTCTGCAAATGTTAAGAGAAGCATGGTTTCTACCTCAAGGAGGTAACCTAATAATGCAAAATGGGAGATAAATTAATCGAAATTTTAAGAGGAAGGAGCAAAGCTTTTTGCAATACACGCCCTAAGATGAGTGAGCAGATGGCAGCACTCTGACGATGCTGCATGTTCTGCAGGGACAGCAGACAGCTCCTCCCCTCCTCATTCCTCATGTAGGTCCTACTCATTAACCTCTGTGTGAACACAGCGCTGGTGCCATCTTTGGTCACCAAAAGATCAGAGAGAGAAGTCAGGAAAGTCACAGGGATGCAGACCCAATCAGTGAAACACTAATTACATTTCACCAAAATGAAGTTGCCAGTGCAAACCTATCCGCATTTTCCTCAGCTGAAGTTTCTTGCTTGGCCCGTGGCAGCGATGGTCACGGCATGTTTCTTCTGCTGTAGTTCAGCAAAGATCTGCTGATTGCACCAACTCGACCCATGGCAGCTCACGCCGGGGCTGATGCAGCTCCTTTACACCTGGACAGGAGCCGGCTGGATAACTCTGTGCAGAGGTGATCACTTCTCAGGGGAGCTTGGCTGAAAGCTTGGATGCAGAAGAACTTTTCCTTTCCTCCCCTACATCTTGCTGGGCCTCCTGCTACTCCCGCCTGTTCAGCTTATCTGTTGATTTTAAATCAGGATAATTTAGATAAGCCTTCCTCCTGAATGACATAATTTTATTGTAAGTGGATGAGCTGAGTTGGGAACACTGTGCTCATCTCAGCTAAGTGCAAAGAGCCCATTAAACTCACAGGGACAAAGCAAAGCACACTGGGGCAAAAAACAGGCTGCCTTTACCCTCCCCAGGAAGGACTTTGCCTGTAAATGGGGCTGTACTTGACTAACCATGGGTAGGGGAGCTGGAAACCAGTGACTACTGCCCGGGGAGCAGGGCAGAAATGTTATTGCAGGGTCATGCCCACATGCTTTACCACCTCCTGGGTGAGTAAGGGCTCGTTAAAGTAGCACCCGCTGCAGGGGTGACACAGCTGCGTCTCTTCCAAAAAGGAGCAGCCTTTCCTCCTGCCAGGGCTAAAAACAAGTGGCCAGCGCTCTCTGGGACTGAAGTCCCTTTGGTTTGAGGCCCTGAGGGACCTTATTCAGGCAGAGCAGATGGGGCTGTGTCTACCTGGTATGTTGCAGGCAGAGAGGAGCTTGCTCTGTCCAGACAGGGTGCCCGCCCAACGTGAGCTGGGTATGGGCAGTGGCTGCGGAGGTTTGGATAGCACGCTGCTGAGAACTGGGTGGACCAGCTCAGAAGCAGCACTGCCAGTAAAGCCTCAGGGCAGGTGGGCTTTTCTGACATCTGCTTCCACAGAAGTCCTCCACGGCTTAGAGGTGGCCAGAGTAAGATCAGCTCCCAGCCTCAATGACGCTATCTGCCCACCTGCCTCCCCTGCCCACAGCTCAGGAGCAGGAAAAGATGGCAAAAAAACCAAGCTAGAAACACAGTCACAAGATTTCCTTCTCTCTGTATCCTTGTGATGGCCAGCAGCAGCCAGCTCCCTCAGCTTGATGGCATGTCTATGTGTGTTAGCCTTTGCCAGGCTCGCTCCTGCAGGCCTGCTGTGATGAAGGGGAGCTGATCAGCAAGGGCAGCAGGGAGCCCTCTCACCACCACCTCGTCCCCCAGGGCAGCAGAAAGGTCAGAACATCTGAATGGTGAAATAGCTTCTCACCCCCAGCATCTCCCACTTGGGGATAAAGTGGCAGCCCCACTTGCAGTGCTGCTCATTGCTTACCAGGGAGCACCATTTCCTGACCCTTTCTTCATTTCTTGCAACTTTGATGTGATTTATTTTTAAAAAATAGTTTATTTTATTAAAAAAAAAATCACAGTTTTTAAATAGGCTGACCAATAGGCTTTACGTATGTTCATTGGTCTCAGGGAATTGGATTCTCAATGACAATTATGGGAAGACTGAGATGCACACAGGCCTGACTATGCCTGCAGAAGAAAGATGTGGCATCTCTCACCTAGCAATGAAGATGAGCGTGGTAACTGGAAGGCAATGGTACTTCCCAGAGAGCCTTAACAGAAAAGCAAATTCTCTGTGTCTTGTTGATGGACTGTTTAGTGTGCAACTGCACACCTTGCTCAGCGAGAGGTATTATGGCAGTGACATCTGGGTCTCTTCAGCCTAGAAAAGAGAAGACTGAGAAGGGATCTCATTAACGCTTATAAATATCTAAAGGGTGACTATCAAGAGGATGGGGCCAGATTCTTTTTAGTGGTGCCCAGCGACAGGACAAGGGGCAACGGGCACAAACTGGAACACGGGAAATTCCATCTCAACAGGAGGAAAAACTTCTTTACTTTGAGGGTGGCAGAGCACTGGAACAGGCTGCCCAGAGAGGTGGTGGAGTTTCCCACTCTGGAGATATTCAAAACCCACCTGGATGCGTTCCTGTCCAGCTGCTCTAGGTGAACCTGCTCTGGCGGGGGGGTTGGACTAGATGATCTCCAGAGGACCCTTCCAACCCCATCTCATTCTGTGATTCTGTGATCTGTGCGGAGAGCTTGATGCCCGTCACCTCTGTTAGTGTGGTACGAGGTGTCAGACCCCAGACTGGAGCAGGAGCACTGGGTGCTGCACCAAAGGACAGGCAGCACGCACAAAGGGGAACTGAGCAGAGGAGAAGACACATCAGGCCAAAGGGAGATCTGGAAATAGGGCTCTGACAGCTCTTGCTCTCCTGCCTCCCCCAGCAGGCACATGAGCATCCTTCCCCTGCCCCACAGGAAAGAAGCAGCTCTTGCTGTGCCGCATATTCCCAGAAGCGGACGCAGCCGGAGACCCAGCCACTGACTGGGTCCCCCAACTTTGCCATCTCTGTACCAGCACAGGAAAGACGGGTGCCAGGGCAGGGCAGGCAAGGAGTAAGACAGGGCATGCCCTACGCAGTGCCAGCAAAGCCCCACGTGAGGCCACGGGGCGAGAAGTGAACTGGGAACCTCCGAAGAATTACAGTTATTAACGTCACTAATTCATGCACGGATTTCCCCTATGCTATCTAGATAATGCTGAAGTCTGTTGGAAGCAGTGGAAAAACAAAATAAAACAAAAAAAAAAGCACAACAAAAAAAAACCCAAACCACAGGTAGGGTGAAAAAGCCTCTTGCTTTTTTATTTCTTTAACACAGTTTTGGCGCCTTCCTAGATATACCCATTGCTCATTAACAGGAAGCAAAAAGCAGCAGCAGCTTTTCCGTGCCGGTACCCGACGCTTCCAAAGGGAGCTGCTATACCCACCTGTTGCCCAAGCTGCTGCATCCGACCAACGAGTGGCTTCGAGTTTTAAACCGTCAACCTTTTATGCAGAGGTCTCTATAGCTGCAAAGGTGAAATAGTCAGAATTGTTTTACTCTTTTTTTTTTCTTTTTACTGTAGATCCTACCTGTGCTGGGTTACAAAACCAGAAAACAAAGAGTGGCTGAAACTTCCTCCTGGCTGTAACATGCAGTATGCAGTGTAGAAAAGGGACAGAGCCTGATTTCATATGACTATTTTTGACAAGTAATTTAAAAATCTCATATAGCTGGCTTTACACTGAGAAGAGATGAATCCCTGGGGTCTTCTGTCCTAATTTGGCTGTGGGGTTTTCATTTGGTAGGTTTTGGAGAACTTTTTGGTTTTTATTGAAGGCAGTGGAAAGAGTGGGGGAAAAAGCTGAAAACTCAGTCTTATGGCATGATGGCAGAAGTTCCTACGTCTTTGTATTAAAACACGCAGGTAGGAACTACTCTTCTCTCTAAATGAGGTCTCTCAAGAAATTTCAGGAAAACTGCAAACTACTGCTTGATTTTTATTATTCTTCCTAGAAGTTGCCTGACACAAAACAGTTCTGCCTTGTTTAAAAAACAGAATTTCCTGGTAAAGTATTCCAGAAATGCAGCACATGCAAATCCTAAGACAGTGACTAATTATTACAATTATTATTTCCTTGAAGATAAGCAGCCTTCAATTTCTAATGGCTGGTTTATTTGCTGAATACTGTTGGCCTTAGATATGATGAAGAATTATTATTTCAGGTAAATTTAAGTAGTATATAGATAATGAATGATATGAAGATATGAATTCTTGCATAGACCAGGAAATAGGGAAAAAAAAAATCAGATCAATAGGGTTTTTTATTTAAATAGCTGGTGTGTCTCATCCTACCTTTCTTGAGCTTTGGAATATTAGAGAGCAAAGGAAGCACCGCAATGTGATATACTGCAATTATAAAGGGGAAATGTCAACAGAGAAATCCAAAACTGCCAGCACTGCAGAAAACTAACTAGAATTTACATCGGACGCTGCCATCTTGACAACATGCTGATGAGAAAATATAGTAACACCATCCTTATTTAAAAGCACAAAACCCTGGTGGGTTACAACACAGCTGTAAAGGTAGTTAATCAAGCTATGCTCCTAAAAACCTGCACAGATGGAATGCTGAAATGCGTATTTTAATTGGTGTTTTTCACATTGACTGCCGAGTTTCATAACTGCCTTCCCCTGGTAGCCACTTCAGAAAGGATTAACAGCTACTCGCTTACACCATACTCTTTTTTTTAACATAAGACATAGAAAACTCAAACAGCACCAGCACACACTGCTCCCTGGCCATCGCGCAGGACTTGGGCTGTCTCCTTCTCCTCCCACTGCAACCGAGAGGGGTCAGGGCCAAAAGCTGTTTAACGGGTTTTGTTCTCTTCCCCACGTACAAGTGAACTTTCAGCCAAAGGATGACAGCAAGATACAATACAAGATAAGGGTGTCCTTACTTTGTGTTAGAAAGCACTTTGGGTGTCCTACTAATGGCTGGGGTTCTTTCTTTGTTGGTATATAGATACAGATATGTATGACTAGGTCTGATGGTCCAAAACTAAAATTTCCATTCCAGATGAGACTATTAAATTATTCTTCGTATCCCTATGGAAAGCACGCAGAAGTTCTGTATCGTGCCTGCAGATGTAAATCTGATCTCCCTCAGACAAGTGAAGGAGCATACAAAGCTTCTCCATTGAGAGCTCAAGCATTGCTGTCCATAGGCTACCCATATTCTACTCATATTTGCTTCATACTGATTCTCTGGAGTTAATACATCCACCTACTTATCACGTACTGTTTGAATTAAAAATGGAATTAAATAACCATCAGTACCTAACTTCCATATCCAATGAACATCAGTCCCACGGACTTTCTTACCAGAAGCCACTGAGACTCGTTAGAAAATGGAGGGCAGCTGCTCCCTGGTGTTCCAGTTCTGCACTCAGGAACACCTGCCTTACCCATATGCAAATGCATCCATTATCTCTATTAACAGAGAAAGGAGGGGGAGGGGAAATACAACATTAAAAGAAATATGTTGCCGGTGCTGCGAGCTGTCTTGAACACAAAGCTTCAGGTCACACAACGCATTGTTCCCCTGTGCAATGGCTACTCACAGCTGTGGTCCAGCCTCCAAGGCACCTGTAGCCAGGGCAGCTCAATTTGGAGATGAGCTCTGGCGATGTTAGCTGCTAATCCCTGTACAATGCGGTGGGCTCGCACCACAGGTTTGCTGAGTGTCACACGCTGCACGAGACTCGTGCACGGCGTCCCCAGCACTGGCCACAACCTGCCTGGGGACCTCAGCACTGAAGCAGGGCTTGTGCTCACAGGTGCCCAGGAGAAGAACCACCACTGCTGCAGCCCCTGACAGCGTGGGTGACTCTGCCTGAAGTGAAGGATGACACTGGAGAGAAAAGCAAAGACAAACTCAATCACAGTGCAGAGTGAAAAGCCGGAGCTTTCTTGTTTTGAGGAGCAGGGGTGGAGATCGGTGCAACCACGGGCTGCTGCTGGGCTGTGCTCTGTGCCCTGCTCCCCGTGGGCACCGACGGGTGAGAGCTCACTGCCCACATGTGCATACTGGTGTGCCCTCAGCTGCAGCCTTCATACATCTCCCACTTCATCTCCCTGCAACCCTTGGTTTATCCCTCAGCTGCTCCTTTGCCTTTGCCTTCCAGAGTCATGTCAGTCTCCCGAGAGGCTTTTTCCCCCGTAGAATTTCTACTGACCTGAGTGAGGGAAAGGGATGTGCAGAAGGTTGCTGGATTAAAAAGTGCTGATGTGGGGTATCAAGCAATGACCCACTTCAGGAGTGGAAGAGCCTTTACTTCCAGTTCTTGCAGGACTTTCCAGAACACTGGTGTTCAGAGGCGCATGGTACCTTGTGCAAACACATTGGAAATTGAGATCTGTTGGCCTCTAATGCCATTCGATTCTCTAGCCTTTTTTCTTTCCAGCCTCTGCATCTACAACTACTGACAAATCACGTCCAGCCTATTTCTTCTCGCTTTCAAACCACCACACTCAGCTGAGTCATCCTGGCCTCCTTCACACCACATCACCAAGACTGATGGCAGCAGGGAAAACCACTAGGAGTTAAGCCTGGAGGGCTGTTGCTTTTCAGATCAAAGCACTTCATACAAAAATATTTCAGCAAAAAGCAAAGAAAGCTGAAGCAGAATTTGGAGTGGATCGAAATTGGCAGCAACTTTTTATTAGCCTGAGGATAAAGCAACTGTATTGCATCAGGATTTTTTTTTTAAAAAAGAAAGGAACATTTTTATTTACAGACATTTTTGTTTATAGAGTAAATTTGCTTTTGAAGGTTTGTTAAAAACATGAGGATTGTTCTAAAGCATGCTACTGGGCTGTGTTTGATTAGGATTCCTTCCTGCTACGACAGATAAAAGATCACTCAGTCCAACGTCTTCCTGAAGGAGTTTCAGTGAAATCCCAGTGATGTAGGTAGGAAACACGTTTCAGTTTAAAATGCTGAGGAAAAGAAACTCGGTATTGCTTCAACTTTTCCCTTGCCTCCATTTTTAAAGGCTCCTCAGAATGCTAGTGCTCAGGAGAGAAGCAGGGGAGTCATACAATCACCATAAAAGAGTCTAGCGCAGCGTGGGGTGAACTTACATGATGCACAAATACCCCTTGCAATGGTTTGAGGGTTCCCAGTCCTGCAATAAAGCTACACCCTAGCTGACCTGTCCCCCTTTTTGCTAGGCACACATACACACCTCGGTTCAAGTTCAGAAAATAAACACAAGCAACCGACACCAGGTTTAACCACTAGAAATAAATAGTTCGAATACCAGAGAGAGGAGTGTTGTCTCACTCTCCGTGGCAGTGGCATTCACTCCTTTTTAATGATTTGGGGGTGTCTAACCGTTTCCCATTCAAGGTGTACTCACACTATGGTGGATTTAGACCTTCCAGCAAGTTTCCTTCCTCTTGATCACTTTTCACAGACACCTTCAAAGCAGTCCAGACACACACGGCCTCGCAACTTCAGCTTGGGAACTGTTGCATGAAGGAAAGGAAAGATGAAACGGAATAGGAAAGGAAAACTTGCAGGAAAAAGAACAAAAAGGTATCTGAGTCGTCTGGCAGATATCACATCTCACATCACTCCCACACACCACGATCTGTCATGAATTCAAGCATTGGAAGAAATTTTGGGTTTCTTCCAGGACGGCAGGCAGGGTGAGGATCACAAGAGCACCCCACAGCCAGTGAAGATCACTGCCAAGGTCTATCCCGCGCTGAGAAAACAGCTGGGAACAAATACCCCTCGGGGACAGGAACTGCCAACACAGCAGTCTGTTATCCTTCAAAGTGTAACAACACCGATGCTTGTGCCGAAAGCCCATACAGGATCCGCAACCAACCCCCTGAAAGCAGTTATTGGTGTCCTCCTCAAAAGATTTGCCTCCTCTAGGAGTAAATGGTTTTGTTTATGCACATGGACTCATAGCACTCAACATCAAAGCCACTTAAGAGAAGGTAGGGTTGGGCAGAAACCTCTGTGGCGAGCAGGAGTGTCAGAAAACAGGTGACCTGCCCTTTCAGCCCCTGCAGGAGAGCCCCTGCATGCTCACAGCCTCCAGCATCCCTGCATCCCTCTCCCATGCTCAGGTAAGAGCAGCAGAGCAATTCTTGAGACCAGCCCTCCCAATCTCTGATGATATGGCTAAAATAATGGTTTGATGACACAAAAGAGACCCGCCTTTAGCTCACAACCACCACCTCAACACCAGTATTACCTCATGACACGCACAAGTAATCCAATACAGACTCCTGCTGCAGATTCAAATTTGTTCAAAAATGTTCCAGTTTGCCTTGTATCGGCAGGAATAACTTCCTCAGCAACAATTAGCAAAAAAACCCACCACCAAATCCCAAAAACACCAAACAAAAAAAAAAACCCAAAAACCTACTCTGATTCTTTTCCTCCTGTCCTGTCTAGGTCACAAGCAGTGTGAGCGCTGGCCCATTTCTGGCAACATCATACTACTGGATCTGTGCACGACTGAACCCCTCACCTGAACAATCACAAAGCTACACCCTGGGGCTGGAGTGTCCTTAATTGCTTCCCCAACTGCTTTCCCTCTTAAATTAGATGAATCCAAGAACTGCAAAGTTTTAACAGCCACCACCAAACAGCACGTATCTGTTTCCAAGTTACCAATATCAAGCACTTAAGACATCAATTTCTCATCCTTTTTCGAGGACCATGAAAAATATGCATCACTAGTATCATACCAACATATTTACGCTCCAGATACAGTCAAAGGTTTTCACCTTACACATGCAACTGCCCTTCAGAAGCCTGAAACTACAGGGTTTCTTAATCGTAGCTTCTTGTCAGCATGGGATGCAGGCAAACTACCAGGAAATTTGCCTTCCTGTTGTTGAGCTCCATTCCTGTCATTCAACATCTTCCGCTGGAGAAGGGGAGGCTACAAATTGACAGCAAACCAAGCAGCTGGGCCTCACATCTGCATTTGAGCTCTAAATTTAAGCCTCCTACCACACTCCCAACCTAAATATAGGAAAGCATTTGCTTCGTTTATATGACATCACACGTACATATATACAATGATGTACTGCAGAAATAATTACTTCTAATACAGCATAGCTAAAGACAGACACCAGCTGTATGAGAACATGATCCTCACCAGTCAACAGTACAAACCAAGAAACTGCCCAACCCAACTTCTAGGAAATGACAAGGAGTCCATGTAGCACAAGAGCCTTCAGGCACTCAGGATGCTCAGACAGTAACCTTGTCCTAGGGGTGAGCCTCCACGCCAGGCGAGATCTTTGCTGGAACAGGCAGCAAGCCGCTCCACCAGGCCAGCCTAGTGCTTCAGGCACTCTCTTAGAAGACAGAAAAACACATCAGCTCAAAACTGTTTGCTACAGATTATGTCAAGTCAGGTCCATTTATCTCAGCAGACTCGCTAATAAAAGGCTTATTGTACCTGAGGGGGCAAAACTCCTCATCAAGCCCAAATATACCCACCTACCACCTTCTCCTCTGTTCAAGACCCAGTGTAATCCAGGAGCATCCAATTGATTTGGTGATACCCAAAGAATCATTTCTGATCACTGGTATGTGGATATTGGACAGAGGGGCCTGAATTGCTACATGAGACCATAATCCCTCTGGATGCAACACTGCATTCTTACTGCACACGCAGTAGAAACAACTCCATATTTTGTTCACGCCAAGGCAGCTCTTGCCACAATTGAGACTTTTAACCAGAACAGACAATACCACTCTTGACACCTCACATTTTTTGTCCAGAGACCTTTGCCAAGGCAGAGTGCTCTTTACTTAGAAGTAATCACCAAAAGAAATCAGACCCTGGAGGTGATGGACTGTCTCTGTGCTTAAGAAGGCACTTCCAAACAGAAGGAATACAAAAATCCACGTGACATCCTACAGCACAAGACAAGGTCATAGCCTCCAGGACACACAATAAGGACAAGACTGCAATTCTGAGCAGACATAACCAGCAAGTTCTTAACTTCACTGTTGAATACCTGCTATTCCCAAAACAAGCTACATCTCAATGTCTTACACATCAGTATAACTAAAATTTGACTGCAAAATTTTTAAGTGTCTAGATACTCCAAAGAGAACAGCTATATAAAGAGACCTAGAGAACTATTCATGATTCATGGGCTAATTCTGAATGCTTTTAATGGATTGCACAGATTTCTACATCTGGTTTATGAAGTACATTATATTCCAAATAGACATGATGCCATCTGGTAGATAAATGCCTATCTTCTGCCCTGTGATGAAGCAACAAGTGATCCCATAAGGCTCTTACCAATAACTTTTCCAAAAAATTTATTTCTTGGCTAACTGCAACATAAAAGAGTTCTTGTTGAAATAAGCAGAACAGTGTGCAAGTTTTGCACACAGGGTGCTCAAATAATTTTCACAGACACACTAGGATCATATTGCAATAGAAGGATCTTCCAATAACACAAAGTTTACTGACACATTTTACTTTTACTTACCAGTGTATAAAAATCTATTTTTGCACTTCTTCCTATAGAAATATCCCACAAGTAAGAAGTAATGGATTAGAAGCTAGGCAGAATCCCTACCATATAAACTGAAGGTAAAGGGTAAAAACAGAGATGGTGAAGTTTCAGCTAAAACCTTTCATATACAGCAAGAGTTTTACAACATTGCCTTTCCAATAGCCAGGTACACAAAGTTACTTTAACTAACAGACCTTTTAAAAAGTTAAAAAACAAACCTAGAACAAAAAGAAACAAATGAAAAAGACACATCAACTTAAGTCTGTGCTCTTCCACCTGAAGAAGAGAGCCTGAACACAGTAGGCAAAAAGGAAATCCTGTTTAAAGGAAAATACCATCTCCAATATTCATGTATCGTGCATTAGAGATTCCTAGGACTGAACCGCTAACACTTGCATGCTGCTAGAAGCTTAGGCATGTCGTAAATACATTATCTGCTGCAAGCAGGATATTTTCATATCAGGCTACCTGAAAACCTGAATCTGAATAGAAGTTTAAACCAGTCTTCTTCCATCATTCATTTTACATTTAAAAAACAGTCCACAGTTGGATCAGTTCCTTTCAATGAGCCAAAAGTTACAAGCTAACAAGAGTGTCATAGTGATGATTCTTCAGTCTTCATCTTTTTTGTTTCTCCATTTGAACCACGTTGCAGTTCCTCCTGCCTTTTCTTTTTGTGCTGCTGTAACCTCTCCTCTTTCCTCTGTAGGTAGTCGGCCATGTTATCAAATGAGGCCTTGTAGAGACTGCTGTAGTGTCTCTCTTTGCCAACAAAACCTGCAATTGGGCAAAGCAAGAACACAAGTGTTAAATTCCCCTTAGCGGTCTCAGCAATTACTTCTTGTGCTGTAATTCTAGAGAGCGGCATTTCAACTCATCTACTGTGGTCCTATCCACTTTATTAAATATCAGCATTCACAGTGTGGAAGCCTGATTTGTGTTGGCAAGCACAAATGCTTAGGCTAAAAAATTTGCACAGAGGCAAGCACCTGACCCTGAAGCAGAGAAGGCACACAGCTCTCTTCAGACATTGGACACCTCAAGGCTTCTGAAGGCAGACTTCAAGGCTTCTGTTTTTAAAGTGAATGCTGTTGCGACTTACTGTTAGACATCCCACTGGGGTTGTACCCCAAGACCTACACATTGCAAAGGCTATATGCTACCTAACTGTGCTTAGCTGACTTGCCTCCTAGAGTATTAACTTAAAAGAAGCCCAAAGAAGTAGACTTCAAACAGTGAAGTCTTACAGTGCATACAGATTTCTAAATATTCACCCTGTTGGTTCTATCGCACCTTCTGTGAATTCAGTATAAACTTATCTAAATGTAGTCTCAGAGATGGTGTGATGAATATTAACAGGGAACTAACTACCATCCAAAAAATCCCAATCAGATGGTTTCTGTAGAGAATACACAAGACTGGCTAGGCTAGGTCCACATTTCTAAAAAATGTTAGAGTGGTACCCGACAAAGTTACCTCTAGTTCTCATATTCCTACCTTTTCCCACTTTCAAAATTTCTTGATCTTAAAGGGCAAATGTAAGGAATCCAGTATTTGCTAGGGTTTGGTCCTAGCGTGCTGCTCCACAGTAATGTACATACAGCGCTCCCTTGTTTCTTGGTACAGAAAGAAACCAACTTTCCCTCGTTGGTATTCAGCAAAGCTCCTGCCTTTAATTTTGAGGGTCTTGTACTCGCATAGTAACCAATTTATTGCCTTTGGCCCTGGGAGAAATTGCTTGCTGTCAGTCTGAATATCCACGCTACTCTACACTTGATCAGCCTGCACTAAATCTTGCTCCGTCTTTTTCTGAGATCAATTAGAACAGAATGTCAAACTGTTGAACATGTACTTCAAGACTGACCATAAATCCTACAGAACCAGTCAGGTGAAACAAGCTTATAAAAAGATATGCAGGCATCAAGATTGGGTTTAAACAACATGATGATCACCTTTTTTAAAAGAAGTAACTACCTTTTCAAGCACTAATTATGCACCGGAATAAGTGCTCATCAAGTGAGCCTCCCCTTACTAATTAACAATAATAGACCTTGTCATCTGAGCAGTCCTCCTTTCCCAACTGCCGAAGCAGCCGGCTACCATGTATCACAGTAAATTGCTACGCTGGCTAATTATGCTCAGAACCTCTTCCCCTGCCAGCTCTTTTTGCTTCTCTGTTGCTCATTTTCACTCAGATCTCATACTTCTAATTATCTTCCTGGCTGTAACTATCAAGTCTGCAACACCTATATGCAAACACTCTCCCTGCTAAAGGAGTAACTGAATTCCTTTTAGATTTCAAAGACTGCACCAACTTAATGACAACTTAATAACAGCTACATCCTAAACCATCCAATACTAAGTATAAGGAGACTTTACATTAGACTGCACGTTCCTGCAGCTCTTCCATCTATGTGGGTTAATCACCTATGACTACCAAGAACTGACCAAGAGACCAGAGGGGACTGTAACACCTTTCAAGGAAGGAGGCTCCCAGTCCCCCAGCAAAAGTACAGGAGAGAGATTTCAATTAATCAACTCTCAATACATAATGAGACATCCACTAGCACATGCCACAACACAACCCTTCTCTATCCTGCAGCCATCACTGCCGTAATTTCAGCTTTTAAATAAAGTTGCATCATTTTTAAATAAAAAAAAATCCTGAAAACACACAGTGCTTCTGAAATAGTCAATCATGTACTATTTTTCTGCCAGAGACCGGAGGTGGGGCAGGAATCAAGAACAAAATGAACAAACCCTGATGATACCATCCAGGGTCACACCCGCCAGACACAGCAAACTCCACATAATCTGCCTTGCCAAGGCAGACCCAAATCGCCCATCTTTACAGTAAAGCTACTCCTCCCATAGCTATTTCAATTCTTACTATCTCCACTGTACTTTTGATAAAGTGTCACGCCCAGGTAAGAGACAACAAACAACAGTATTTGATGTCGCAGCAGTAAGACAGGCTCCAGCAGCTCTGTCACAGGGTGTTTAGACACCTTATCACAGGGATTATCTATGTAAAACAGTTATAAAGCTGCAATTCACATCTAAATACTTACAGCTTTTTGTGGTAACAGTAACCTGAACACACTTCATGATCTATACTAACTTCCATACCAGACAGAGTGATGAAATTTGAGAAAACTGAACGATTAAGCGACTTCCAACAGCCAGCTGAACTGACCTGAACTCTGATTTTTGCTCTTAAATCTTGTTTTACCTGTAACAATTGCATTTCCCGGGCCTTTCTGACAAATTTCTCACCTTCAAACACTGTCCAGTTGTCTTGCAGATATTTTGACATCTTCTGTAATCCTTTGTCATCAGTTACAGGCTGGGAAAAGAAGGAACATCGCATGATATTTTAGGAATAATAAACAATGTCATGTTTCACACCACACTGGAAAATTCAACAGCTCCCAGATGAGTACAGTGTAAGGAGAGTGAGTGTAAGCCCTCCATGATGTCTTTTAGGCTCCTTTTTTCCAGGTCTGCTATAGAAACCTGTCCTGAGATCATGTGTTCTGCTGGGGAACCTTTGCAGCTTGAAGGAAAAGAAAATGCATTCCCACTTACTAATCTGTGAGGAAAATGATTATCACAAGGAACACGTAAGCGTCAAAAAACTTTAATTTAAAACCACTTCACCACTATATCATAATTAGCTGGGAACTTACAAGGATAACAAGCAAGTTTTCAGTTGTTTAACAGACTATTACAGAGAACTTGATGGCACACCCCTCAAATTTGACTCCCTGTTCACAATGAAAATAAAAATCCCCTAATGCTTCCAGAATGCTTTGTTCCCCCCAAGGATCCCTCAGAGGCAGGCACAAGGAAGGCTGTGTGGAAAGCATTCCTGAGCAACCCACAAAAGGATTTCATTGTTTCGTAGGTTTTTTTAAATAATCAAGTGTAGCACACAGAAAGCACAGGCAATGATATAAAGTACTGAGTACAACTGCTGACAACCACTCTGCTTGATCCCAATACGCCAGACGTTAGCTTTACCAGAGAAGAGACTGGTACTCATAACAAGCTCTCAGCGCCTTTCTGTTATACCCAGGTGAGAGAAGTAGAATAAGATGCGTATTTATGACTTGTGCTCAGTCTCAAGACGTAGAGAAGTGTGCCACTTAGCATTCATGGAACATAGTTTACTCCATTTTTGTTATGGCCTCAAGACAATGCAAAACATTCAGGATGTTAGCATAACAAAATTATCTACCTTCCACTGTCCATCACATGGTCTGTACAACTGAAGAGGAGCTTCCCTGTCTTCCGCCAAGACCCACAGATCTCCCGTTTCCTCAAACGTGATGTCCCATATTTTATGTTTCAAAGAGATTTTCTGTCTGTGAGCTAGCTGCTGGGCAATGGCATCAAGCTGAAAGACGTAGACTGCAGGAATACTTTTGAGAGAAAAAACTTAATTACCATTATTACCAAATCCACCCACGGCCATCACTCGTACAGCAAACTACAACCACCCACTCTAATTCCAAGAAGAGCCAAAGCAAAACTGTTAGGAATTACAAAAAATACCCTAATACTTCAAGTGCAGTTTGCTTACATGATCTGAGGCAGAAGCTGTGAACACCTAACATGTCAAATGGCTTTTAAAGTGTTACACGAAAGAAAAAGCATTCAATGCTGCCTTTTCTTTAAAACAAAAGGTAGTAAAGGGAATTTCATAAGGATTACTAAGGATTTATACAAAGAGTGTTGCATCATAGCACACTGCCCCTACGAGGCTTCACTTGAAGGAACATCTAGCTGAGGACCAGTCAAAATAAAACAGGAAAAGAACTACATGCCAGGGAGGGGAAGAGGGAATTAGAGGGGCAGGAAACCTCAACGCAGCTGAAGAATAGGGCTCTGGCACTGCACACATCTCCATGTCTCCCATCAGCACTCACTCCTCAAACAGCCCCAGCATCTACAGGCAGAGCTTCCTAACCTCCCTTGGACAGGTCCCCAGTGTGCCAGCCAGGGCACTTCAGCTCAGACCCTCTGAGTTGCCTACCAGGTCCACGTGACAGCACTGTTCAGAAACGCTGGGCTGTGGAGCTGGAAATAAAAGCCTAATGCAGAGCAGAGGCCAGTGGCCCCTGGGCTGAGTGACACAGGCACAGCCCTCGGCTGACATGGCTTCCTCTTCCAGGGCCAGTTTGGTTGCCCATGGAGAAGGTGAGATGGGAAGCAGCTACAGCTCCTAGCTCTGCCAAAGAGCGAGTTTACTGAGCAGACAAAGAGCCAATTTCGCCATACAAGTAGCTCTGGCAATCCCTCCCTTTGCTGTTGGCAAGCTTTTGTCAGGAAGAACAGCTTCCTTGGCAGGCTTAAGGTGCTGTGGAAAGAGAGGGGAAGAGGGCTTGTTCATTCCCACAGGACATTTTCCCGCCAGTTGGATTTGTAAGGTTCCTCCATGCACGGGCCCTTCAGCTCCTGAGTGTTTTCTCCTTCAGCAAACACGTACATTTGAACCCAAAAGTCAACGTAGCCTCTTCATACTTCTAAACTGAAGCAACTGTGGTTTTAAACAGAATGGCCAAACGCATTTACAGGAGCAGGAGACGGTAACAGAAGTTTGGTGCCACAGCACCCTGAACAAAATGAGACACAAAACACACGGATCAGGCACAGTGATTTAGGGAGACAACCTAGCACTAAGCAGGGCTCTCATTCATCCTAGCCTTGTGTTTTCTCCTATGAGGGAATGGCACCACAGAGTCTGCAAAATTTCACTAAGCTGGGTAACCCTCACACTCCCCTCTGCACAATAAGGACTCAGAGGCTCCCTGAGAGGCCAGAGGCACGCCTGGGATGCTCGGAGATCCACAGGACCAAGTACTTCAGGCTAGGGGAAAGTTCAGACAGCCAACAGGGAAAACTGCCCTTGCCTGTAAGGAGCTGTGATGATTTTAGCTATTATTCCATTTATTCTTACCGGTCACATAGAATGGCAACATAACTACCTTCACAGCAGTAGGTTATTCTTGACACAGGGTATTTCTATTAGGAAAAGAAAAAGAAACATCATTGTAAGTTAAGACCATTTACGGACAGAAAATTCACACTCCATTTCTTGTCTTAGCCTATGAAATTTAGCAGATGTCTAAATTTCCAGTAATTGTACTGTCTACTGAATTGTAGCAGCGTTTGTTGTTTTATGAAGTTTTCCACACTTCTCCCTTCACAGCCACCCAAACAGAGATCAAATTGAAAGGTTTTAGTAAACTACTCTTAGCAGACAAACTAACAGATATAGGAAAGTACACCTCAACCATTCTGCCCTGCAATACTAATGGCAAAAACATCAACATTAGGCCTGCTCAGCCAGGATACCAACTGGCAGCTTAGAGATTTTTAACACAAGCCATTAGCTGCTGTTATGTTTGTTAAAAAAAAAAAAAAAGAAGAAGAAGATAGTGATGCATAGCTAATATCCTTGCTGCATCGTCTCTGTTTTCAACCTGTGCCTGGGTGAATACATACTGCTTAACTGAAAATGTGTTCTGAAGAACAAAGCAAGACTGCCTGAGGCCATTTTCCTCATTAAAAAAAAAAGCTCAAAACAGAAAAAAAAATCCCACACGCAACAATAACAAAAAACCCCCACACCACACTCCTAATTTAGAAGATATATAGCCTTTTCTGGGAGAGAATCAGAGAAATACCTTTGCTGCACAAACCATACTACTTGAAATATATAACAACTGAAGCCCCTTGAGAGGGAAGTAAGAACTTGGGAGGAGCAGGGAAACTGCAAGAAGATGCCCTAGGGTGCTTTTTCAAAAGTATCTGTTATATAATGTGAAAGACAAAACTGCAAAGGCAAAAGACTAGTTCTCAAGTAGATTTTATAAGAAGCGATAACACCAGCACTTCTGACTAATAAAACCTTCCTACTAGAGAAGTAGTGAGTTATTCACTTTAGGGCAGGGAAAATACATCTTTTCTTGACACTCTGCTGGCAGAATTCAGGTGCATCCTCAACTCCTCTTTCCTTTTACCCCCTTTCTAGCCTTCACCTCTTTCCGTAACACCACATCGGTCACTAGGCAGAAACTCTGGTTCACCAGGTGAAGCTGAATTTGGGAATAACCATGGGATTTTACCCTTTGAGCTATCAGTAGGATGTTTGGGCAGTCTCAGGCTGCTTGTTTCAGAATTTTGCAATCACTGTTGGACAGCAAAGCAAGCCGCACAGCTTCCAAACGTTCAAGTCAGCAAGTTTAATACCAGAAGCTAACTATTTTGTCAACAGTACATGCTGCAACTACTAAAAGATAAACCAACTGTAGGAAAGAAAGTTAATTAATGGTATAAATATAGCTGAAAACCAGGGTTACACAGTACATCTCCAGCACATAAAGGAAACAAAATCCATTGTGTGATACAATCTCATGGGGGGGAAGCAAGAACAACAACATGCACACACTTTTCACTCACATACTCGACTGCCTGTTTCAACAGAAGAGGAGCTCTTTATAAAAAACATTATCAAAAGAATGATATGTTTCAGAGCTCTTGGGAACAGGTGGGACTAATCTCTTCCTACTCTGGAGAAATACTAAGCTGTTTGTTAGTTTATATTTAGCATTGGGACCCAGGGCCCCTGTTTAAGACAGACATAAAAAATGCTTATGGTTCTAAATACAGGGTAGGATGAGTGGACTGAATCAGAAAGGTTCTCTGTGGCTAAGACATCTAAATGTAGTTATTGCAGCATGGAGCCACTTACACTGCAGCTTTGGAGCAGAACTCACAGCTCCTATTGTAAACCACCAGTGGGTTCTTTAGACATTTAAGGGAATAAGCCAAGATATAAATTAAAAAAACACCAAACCTGTGATATTTATTTCCAATAACAAGGCTGTGCCTCTCTGCCTGTCTCATGACAAACACGCAGGGCAAGTGCAGCGATGGGAATTGCCCACCTACGCAGCTGAGTGCTTTGTCAGAGAGTCAAAGGGTTCCGTGAACTCGAAGTATGCAGCAGCTCTCCCCCACCCTCACTGGGGGAGGGAGGAGGCGGATTTTTTTTTATTTGAACCAAGTGCTATTCACAGCTGGACAGAGACAAGAAAACACATCTTCTTTGCAAGCTCTTTCCTTTGCATGTGTGAGCAAGTTAACAATTAGCAAAGTCAATGCAAGCCCCAGAGTAGTATCTAGTTCAAGGACAAGCCTAGAAAATCAGTTAACTTAAAGACCAGCTACAAGAGAAGTCTGCGATAAACAGATGTTTGCTTGATACTCTCTGAACTTATTCAGCATTTATATGACTCTGTTATCAGCCTGCCAACACCTAAAAATTAACTTTTAATGTCATCTGTGAGAAGAGGTGACCCTATGAAAAATTAATGTACTGAAACACTGGGGTAGAGTTGTGCAATTCACGTTCTGGACTTTAAACAAGCTTCTGCTGTCTACAGGATCAGATGAGGTGAAAGCTCCAAAGCAGGAAAAAATATTTATATAGCACTACGAAATTAGAGAAATACTTCCATTCTAGTGGGAAAATGAACTGGGGATCTGCAACCCATCAACTGAAACCAATGCTACACCGCTCAAAACCACTCCTATATTCCCAAAACAGACAGATATATTCATCATCTGCCAAGCAAAATAAGCCCACATGTATGTGCTCTCATGACCCACCATTACAGAAGATTCCATTACCATTGTGCTTCAAGTTGTGTTTGAAGCTTCAGTGCATTCACAGGGGTTATCAATAGTAAAAATGAAACACAACACAAAACAAACCACTTATATGCCCATCTGATCTTTGGTTGCCAGGGTCATTTGCAGACAGCATGCTAGATACAATCCAAAAAGTGCTGACAAGGGACTGTTCCCTTAAATTCAGACTATAAATGTCACACCAGGTTGGGAAGATGATCTTTGATACACCTGGATGCACAACACAACTAAATACTACCACCAGACGTCATCTCTGGCATTTCTAGCACTACGATGTCAGCGAAACACAAGCCTCCTTTCCCCTTTGGTCCTGCTGGCCAGCAAGACAGTAATTGTTCTGACAGAAGTACATATTTACAGCTGTGTAGCAATACAGCACAAAGGTGGCAATGCACCACATTAAGGTTTAAATCTGTCATTTATCTGTCTGTAATCAGTGGCACACTGCCCAATCACTGCAACTCTGGAAGTCAACTGAGTCTTCTGCACCCCTCATGCGTCGTGCAAATTTTGCGTCATTGGAAGACAAGAGTTTAAAAAAGCCTGTAAGAAGAATCCGCAAAATTCTGCTTACTGCCAGCTCAAGGAATCCCGAGGCTTCCACAAACACCATTAGGAGACACTAAAACATCATAATGAGTAGAAGAACTGCAAAATACTGCAGGAATACAGGTTACTAACTGACATGTTATATCTATGAACTCAAGTTTGTGGGTTTTCCCTTTCTCTCATTGTTTACTCACACAGAGGTAAAGCAGCTAAACAGAGACTTCTCAGTCAAAGGGAACCCCAACTTTCTACTGAGAGACTCCATCAGTACACAGCGTATCCTATGGAAGGGACTTTGTCAGGTGTGTTAGGAAGCAAGAGAAGTACTACTAAACTACATTCAAAAGCATTCTAAGAGAGTTGGAGCTTTTTGCCTTTTTTTTTTTTTAAAGTTAATTTTTAAATTAGTTCCTGCTTGCAGCAAGAAGCTTTTTTCCTCCAAAATTTGTTAGCTTATGCAGTGCTCCATTCAAGGCTTATTATACAGTTTAGTATTATTTTTGATAAACTTGTTTGTAAGCAATGGAGTCAGGATTCAGTGTGAGGTCAAGCACTGTTAATTTACATGCAAGTTATCTTACAAAATGCTAAGCCAGTCTAAGCAAAAAGTAGCATTTTTAAAATTAATAATAGGATTCCCCACTTCACAGCTAGTTTCTTGCTAGTCCTCAATGATCCAATAAAGCTAGAAGGCAAAGTATTTTAATACTAAACCATTCTTCCTCCCTAAAGAAACGCCTTGCAACATTACTGCAGACATGGATTCGACAGCTATCAAACTACACTATATCAAAAGTGCACAACACTAGAAAACTTTGGGTTTTAAAGTCCCTGAGACACTTACTTCCAGAAGGCTATACATGACAAAGTAATTTGGTACATTTGCCTCAATCTTAATTCTCCCTTCCTCACCCAAACCCTGCTGCACCCAGACTACAAGAGGACACTGGCTATGTGGACTTGTTCCCTAAATCAGTACATGTTCTTGCTTGTGAAAAAAAAAACAGCAGTAGCTACTTCAAAGATATCAAGCAGTAGACTCAACCTGAAATGAGCCAGAGACCTCATGAATATCTAGGAGAGGTCTCTGGCTGAGGTGTGCTTTAATTTTTAAGTTCAGAAGCAGGTTAAACTGTCCATATAGATACTACCCTGAATTCCTGCTAACAGGAATTCTAGGCAAAAAACAAAATTCCCAGTATCTAAGCTTTGAATGCTGTGATGCAAACAGCTGCTCTCCTGGGCTTATGTACAGACAGAAAGCTGCATGTTATTACTGCAACACAAAGAACAACTTGCTGATGTCTTTTCCGCAGAAACAACCTCTGTCAGATCTGTCCTTAGGAGCTTGGTCCTTCCATGGGTTGTGTTCCCACTTCAGTACCTGGGAATCCCACTAACAAGATCAGGCCAGACCTACATAAACAGTAAAGAATCTCTGAGAGATCTCCAGGAATAGCTCCTGACTGCTGGGAGAGGCTGGGCACAACACACTTTGACTAACCAAAACCACAACAAAACACAAGGGGGGAGAGACAGAACTTTTCAATTCAATTTCAGCCTGGATATGAATTCCACAGTGGTTTTGCCTAAGAGTTATGCATGGCTACAGGCTTCTCGCCCACCTAACAACTGGGAGACAGCTGCGGTCTTCAGAGAAAGAAATATTTTTAGAGATTCACATGAAAAAACACACCCAGCAGCATGGGTGGTAAAATGAGTAACTCTTAAGTGACTCAACAGATTAGCAACTGGCTTAATATCATGTACACAGCAGGGTACACAGAACAAGTGCTATTTCACTGCTAATAGGCTGTATGCCAATTCACATGACAAGAAAGAACAAAACCAGAGATCAAGTACTACCACAACCACTGTTCGCATCAGATTAGCACCCAAATCACAGTAGCACCCCAAACATGTACGTATCGCACACTCAGTTAGAGGCTGCAGGATAAGGAGACCTCCTGGAGTATTCAGTTTTCATGTGGGATTTGCACATTTTCATTTTGGACACTGCGCAGCTTCGGAGCCCAAAGGAACAAGCCCAGCATTTTGACTCCACGGGGCTGTACTACTGCAGATGATTGGTTATAAACATTACAAAGCTTCTTTTTGCTCAGATAAAATTTCAAAGTGTTAAAGGTGCAATTTAAGTAGTTCAAAAGTGGGTGAATTTTTAGACTGTTCCAGTGTTACAGGTTATTTTCTGGCAAACAGACTTTCTTTCCCAAAATTCCAGGCTCTTATAACAGTTTCTAGGTCTCACGTAACTTCCAACCCCACTGAAAGAAGGGAGGCACTCCTAACAAAATGCAACAAACATGTTTGGGAGCCACAAGGATCAAGAGGACAGCAAAAGCACCAACGCACATGGATATACCTGGTCAGGTTTTGTTGTTTCTGACCCACAGATGCTACTTAGATGACAGCAGTACACTTCTTCCCCGCTTTTGTACTCCCAAAGTCTCAGAGTCGAGTCCTGAAGAGACAGAAGTGGACACAAGTTGATTACTAACAGCACCTCAGGCAAAGAGAGGCCTTCAGCTAAATCCCATTTCCCTGAAGAGCTTCCCACAGAAGCTGCTAAATAGTCACTTAGTTAAGACCTCAAAATGCAGATAAAGCATTTTAATTAACATAATTTTTCACCTTAATTCTAAATTATTCAATCATGCTAACTTTAATTCTCCTTTTGAAGTGGAAATGCACTCCTCCAGCTACCCAATTTCAAGTCTGTCTCAAATAGCCCTGTAATACATGTGCTCAGCATTTTAATGGCAATTCCTTCAGGTTGCCCTTCTCTGGCCCCGCTCTTGTAATCACCCAAATTCTCGTTTGATTTAGTAACCTCCTGGAGAGAAGCTAAACACTTCTCTGGAAAAAGAGAGTCATCATAGAACGTTTGCTTAGAACAAAATCCAGCTGCACACAGCACTAACACCAGAGGTGCTTAAAGAATTAGAGGAACAAGAGACAAGAGCCTTAGGGAGGCAAGAGCAGCAACTGAAACCAAATATTAAGAATTACTATGATCTTCACAGAAAATATTGTTTCCTATGCGGTTCTGTTAGTCTGGGAAACAAGGAATATTGTTTCCCTTCCTTTAGGCCAACTCCATCTACCAACTCTGTACAGGTCTGGCATGACAGCAGGATCCCAAAAATTTAAGAAAAGGGCTGAGGGGAGGGGAAGGAGGGAACACTCGCTTCTTCAGTCCTCATCCAAGCAGTGTGTAGCAAGGCACTGCAAGCTATACACAACACGCACTCAACATACTGTGAGGACATAGAGACAAGGACATACTTCAGAACAAGTCTCACAAGGGAAAACAAGTAGGAGGGTGAAGAGGGACCAGTTTTCTTATCTTAAGAGCTCTAAAAAAAAATAATAAAATCTGTGAATCTAAGGCCATTAATTCTCAGGACACTCCATATCACGGCAGGCTGGCATAATACCCATTTGCTTCAACGTTGTTTAAATAGTACGATGATTAAAGTTTGTCTGTGCTGCAAAGCAAGAGTTAATGATGAAGACACACTGAGGACTTTGCGATTTCTCCATCTCAGAGACCTTAGCAAAAAGTTAGCCTTGCTGTAAACACAGTAAAAGGCAATTATATGATCTAGGAATAGAATGGCTGAAGACTGAACAGAAAGTTGAGAAAAGGAGGGAGGGAGAAAGAGGGCATGCTGGAAATCACAAGAGATTATTCCAAGTATCCCAAGGAACTTGGGGGAAACACAAGCAAACAATGGGTTTAAAGTCTAAACTTTCAAGAAAAATACTTTTTTGAAGAAATTAGAATACGTACCCCAGAAGCTGACAACAGCAGATCAGGGTAGTTGGGTATTACAAGTATTTTGCTTACAAACCTAAAGGGAAAGCAGTCAAAAGTTGAACTCTCTTGCACGACACTGGTCTTTAAACACATACAATAAGAGAACATACCAATTTTAAAGAGAATGTTATAATAGACAACCAAACCACATCAAGCCACCAAAGACGAAGAAAAAGTATGTCTGCAGTACTTAATATAGTATATATACTACACAAACTACTGACCTTCTACTTAATAGAAAAATTATTCCCCCACCTGCACTCAAGGAATTCTATTGACTTCCTCCCAAATGAGAGCACTGTCATTTAGACCAAAAAATGCCAATGGAATTAGATTTATTTGGGTACCATGTTCTCCTTTCACAATTCATTATGCACATTAAAAACATGAATCACCAGATGCTTTTAAAACACAACAGTGATGATTCGGCTTTCAGAGTATTACATCTCTCCCATCCCAGCTAGAGATTAAGAAGCATGATTTCTTGAATCTATTTTATAGGACCATATTGCTGCCTCTAGCTCACTGCAGTCTAACATCCAGGCAGAAAGAGTGCTCTGTCCTTCCTATTGATACAGCTGGGGTTTTTTGTAGTACCACAGAACCTCCAAGTCTGAGCTCAGTATGGAGATGCTGTTAGATTAGCATCTCTTCAAACTGCGAAGATTTCATAAGACTTCCCTCCTTAAGCTTAACAATCTCCAGGCTCTGAAGTCTCTTGTGGGCAGCAGGTTGAGGGGGCGATTCTGTCCCTCTACTCCACTCCAGTGACACCCTATCTGGGCCCCAGCTCTGGGGGCCTCAGCACAATGAAGACATGGATCTGTTGCAGTGGCTCCAGAAGACCACAAAAATGATCAGAGGGCTTGAAGCACCCCTCCTGTGAGGAAAGGCTGAGAGACTTGGGGTTGTTCAGCCTGGAGAAACCTTACTGTGCCCTTCAGTACTGAAAGGGGGCTTATAAGAGAGATGGAGACAGAGATTTTAATAAGGCCTGTTGTGACAGGACAAGGGGTAATAGTTTTAAACTAAAAGGGTAGATTCAGACTAGATATAAGGCGTCATTTTTTCAACATGAGGATGGCGAAACACTGGTACAGGTTTCCCAGAGAGGTGGTAGATGCCCCATCTCTGGAAACATTCAAGGTCAGGTTGGCCGGGGCTCTAAGCAACCTGATCTAGTTGGCGATGGTCCTGCTTATTGCAGGGGGGTTTGACTAGATGATCTTTAAAGGTCCCTTCCAACCCAAACCATTTTATGATTCTAACATAGACCTAGCTGTTGTTTAATGTGATTTGAGAAGACAATCATTTCATCCATTAAGGCATCCATTGAGGCACAGCAAAGAGCTGCATACAATAATGTTTGCACACAACAAACTTACTCTCTGTGTCCCAGACAGTAGGACACAATATAATAAGGAGCCTTTGCCAAGCTGACTCTGATCTTCTCATCTCTGTCTGCAGTGAGGATATATTGGTCATCAGGACTCAGTGCCTGTTGGTAAAGGGAGAGTTTTACTGCCCGGTAGTTCAATGTTTGTTTTAATATAATTCTTCCTAGCCATGAGGAAAGAAAAAAAAAACAAAAACCACATACAAGCAGTAAACTATCTGTTTGTCCTGACCCTGAACAGCAGATGCAAGCATCAAGCCACTCTTTTCCACTGACAGTAGAAGCATAAATCTTTATGACAGTAACTTTTGACCTTATTAAGACAAGCAACACTGACCACCAGGTCCAGTGAAAGCCACTGAGCTCCAAAGCTACAGGCAGAAGTCCCACTGCATCTTAAAAAGAAAGAAACATCACATTGAAGACCTCAACTGACATGACAGACTGGGTGAATTCCCATATACATTCCATCATCAAGTCTTCTGTGACTGTAAGATGAAGACTTTTTGAACACTTGCACTCCCAGAATATATAACCTTTTGGTAAGCTTGTTTCCTTACCAAACTCTGCAAATGCGAACTCAGTAGGAAGAAATCAACACCACATATTTCAGTTATATAAAAGAGAACGCCCAAATTTCAGACAAGAGCAACAGTGAAAGACCCAAACACAAGTAGGAATGCAGGTTTGTACACTAACTACACAGAGACACGTACTTACCACATCCAACAGCAGAGACAAGTGACCCAGCTCAAGTTTTCCTTCTGCTTGGGGTTCTGTTATTGAGTAAGAATAGACATCACCAGACTTGTCCGCAACCAGAATCTTATCATCTGCAGCTGTAATTATCAGGGAAGTGCATCTCCTTTTCACCAACCTGAAAGAAAAAAAGGCACAGTTTGAACAGAGTTGGATGGCAGCTTCAGCAAGTCTGGATTCAGACCCAGTCAAACAAACCAAGGGACTAGATGAAAAGCTCCCAGATATAACATAGTTGAAATGGCAGCAACAACGATAATGTTAAGGGGCCAAAATAGCACTTTGAGACCTATTAAATGACTAATCTATGTAATAGCAAACACCTGGGGAGGTGGGAGAAAAAAGGAAACATCATTAAAGCTGCATGCCTGCATTTCGCTTGTGTACTTTCTCAACTGAGCATTTTGTTTAGGCAGCCCGACAGAAAGGTGATAGACTTTTTTGCACTCTCTGTAATAAAAATACACATTAAACATGTAGGAAAGAGAAGACAAAGTGGGAATTCTGCTAGTAAAAATCCTTTGCAGCAACACATCTAAAAACTATGTTGAAACTGTTTTTCCAGTTGCCACTTCATACTATAAAAGGAGCCTCAAGGACTCCTGCTCCTCACAGCCAGAGTCAGACACACGATCTCAAGGTACCTTGTCCAGGCAAAGACCTGAACTTGAACTCTGACCTGCCCTCAGCATCTGCCAGTACCTTACAGTTCCAGTTGCTAGTATAGCAGATAATGATTTTCTTACAATTTTCAGGTAAATTTAAGGACCACAGATGCCAGAAAACAAGTATTTAAAAAGGTTTAATCACTTACGTAGTCTGGAGTATGCTTATGCAACTTAACAGCTATTGTTATTACTGTTATTCTTTTCTTTTCATAATGCCTGTTTTCCAAACCCCTCTGTGTCCTCTCTGTTAACATAGGACTGTGGACACCAGGGATCATATAATCATAGAATAGTTAAGAGTTGGAAGGGACCTTAAAGATCATCAAGTTCCAATCCCCCTGCCATGGGCAGGGACACCTCCCACTAGACCAGGTTGCTCAA
>JAOXJK010000001.1:117508738-117533195 GCA_025774025.1 Xenus cinereus
TCAAAGCCCCATCCAGCCTGGCCTTGAACACTTCCAGGGATGGGGCATCCACAGCTTCTCTGGGCAACCTGTTCCAGCGTCTCACCACCCTCACCCTAAAGAATTTCTTCTTAATATCTAAATCTACCCTCTTTCAGTTTAAAAACTGTTACCCCTTGTCTTATTGATACATTCCCTCATAAAGAGTCCCTCCCCATGTCTTTTGTAGGCCCCTTTTAGGGACTGGAAGGTGGCTGTAAGGTCTCTCTGGAGCCTTCTCCAGGCTGAACATCCCCAGCTTTCTCAGTCCTTCTCCTCAGGGCTGCTCTCAGTCCGTTCTCTGCCCAGCCAGTATTTGTGCTTGGGTTTGCCCCAACCCAGATGCAGGACCCTGCACTTGGCAAGAAAAGCTTTTTCAGATTCTAGCTGGAAGAGGGTGTTCAGATTTGCTTTGCTTTGATAAAATGGTCGTGTCTGTTCCCCATCATTGACTTCGTAAGTAGACCTGTAACTCCTGTGTGCCCGCTTTCTGAGCACAAACATGTTTTAAACACATTCTGTTAATGGTACTGATGTTACAAGCATCAGTAAGAATGCATCTGGGAATAATATTCTTGTTACTGATTTGGATGTATTGTTCTTTTTGCAAAGCAATGCAAATACGGGTCAGGTGGTACAAAGTTTGAAGTACCCTAATTAAAGTGCCTGTACCAGTTGTGTTAGACTTTATGATTAAAAGCGAAAGGATATCTTTTTCATATATCCAAATATAACTGTTTAAAGTATTTTTCCAGTAACGCCTACTGTTAATGGTCAAGTTGAATGTTACCCGCCTTCTCAGTGTCTTACGATGTCTTTAACGTTAATATTTCTTCAACTTTTGCTCGGCTTTCACTTCTGTGTCATCCCTTTGGGCATTCCTGTGTTAGTTTGACCTTCCTGTACGCTGCTTTGAAGAACTCTTCAACCTTGAGCGCTGCTTCCTCACGTGTTATTTACTGCAGGCTGCTGTTTAGCTGTGTCAGTCTGTGGAAGCAGCCAGGCTTCTTTCAAAGGTGGCTGCCCGTCCTCCTATTTCCCCTTGCCCTCCCACCCTGCCCCACACCTTCTATCTGGCGGAGAGAAGTTTGTGTCTGAAATTATTCAAAAGTATTACCTGTGTAATAAACTGATATTTTTTTTCTTTTGTACGTATGTTCAGAACTCTGTATCTCTTTCTTAAATACTTAGCTTTTAACTTCATGTGTCTGTCTCCTCAGTGATGTTTTCATTTGGACATTGCTAAATACTTGCTTCTATTCAGAACTAATTATAGTAACTCCTTGGATCATACAAAGTCTAACTGTAAAATACCAGTAAAGGGCAAAGCTGCATCTAGTCTATGGTCTTGTAAAGTAGGTTTGGAGTTCCAAACTGTGCAGATAAATCTGCACAATAGACTGGAAATCTGTTGAATTACACTGCTGGTTGGAAGTGGTGCGACTCATAATGGAGTTGGCTTTGCTATAGCAAATTTCAGTGGTGGTGTATCTTCTTAATGTGCTTCCAGTCCTCCTGTAACCACAACAGTATTAGCTGTTGGACAGGCTCTCGAGGACATCGTTGGCACAAGCATCCAAGAGGTATTTGGTACTCTTTAAAAGAGCCTTAAAATTGCTGCTTTCTCTTCAACTGTTGGCTCCTTGTCTGGAGAATGTAGCTTAATGAAAGTATCTATGAGCGAGAAGAAATAAAGGCAGGCTAACATGAAGCATTAGGAGATCCTCTAAGATGTTTTTTTTACAAAGACATCTCAAAGCAAAAATAGGAAGTGGAGATAGTGAAGACTGGAGGAGATAAGGTGTTGAGGAAGTCATGTTAAGCTGCGTTAGACACAATTCAGTTGGTAGGTCACATGGACACTTGAACAGGTAATACTTTCATGTATGGACTCGGATATCTCTTACTCTGCTACTTTGTGTCTTGGGAGTCATCCCTCCCTACTGCTTTAGAGATAACTATTTCAAGAGGCTGGTGTTGCTGTGTCTGTTTATTGTGTCTTCTGCTTCGCTGGCTTGTTCATAGACGGATCTTATCTCTGTAGCAGCATATTTGAAGAGCTCGGCTAACAAGCTATCTTAGTGTCCATCTGAGATAGGAAGGTGTCTGTAAACCATTTTCAGTGGTGCAGAATTGAAGCGCAGAGAAAAGCAGCTGTTGCGAGGAGTCTGGCAAAGCAAGCAGGGAAAGGCATGGTCTCATGAGTTTCAGCATCCCAGCAGCAAAAACTGTTAAGTGCTTTAACTTAAAATGTCATAAAACTTTCTGCTTCATAACGCCTGTATTTAGTATAATAACTTCTTTCAATTTGCTTTTTAGACTAGATTATCTCAGGAAGTTAAAATTGTGTGACTAAGATCACTAATTAACAGTGGTGTTGGATATAATTATGATAATCCTCTTTATGCCGTTTCCTAGATGTAGTGGCACCACAGGGAAGCAACAAGATGCTAGCCATCAAGGCACCAGTTGAATTTCCTAAAATGTTGTCTTCTAGCTCTCTCCTAGCATCTGCAAACAAAGGTGAGAGCATGTCTAGTACTAACCTTGAGGAAGCTTCAAAACCTTCTGCTGAGGACATGAGGATGTTCATGTCAAGGAAAACTGTGGTTGGATTTCCTCAGCGAGTAGTTGGTTCTTCCCTCAAGGAGGAAAACCTGACTACACCTGCAACAGAAAGAGGCTTGAGGAAACAGTTAGTTGAGGAAGAAACTTCATCTTCATCCAGCTCAGATTCAGATTCTGAGGAAGAAAATGATGTTGATGCTTCAGAAGTTGCTATTAAAACCAAAGTTGAGTTTCCTAGACGAGATTCCATCTTTTCTGACATCGCAGTAAAAGCATCAATGCTAGCCAAAGAGAACTTTCCACAGAAATCCCACAAAGAAAATGGAGCTAAGAAGAAGCCACGCAAAACAGAACACGATGTGTCTCCTGTCAAGCAGGTCGCGTTTTCTAAAACATCAGTCAGCCATGAAACCTCAAAGTCCAAAGCAAGAGAGCCCAAAGTAAAATCAACTCCAAAAGAAACAAACCGTCAGAAGCTGGTCTTAGAACCATACATGATTGAAAGCCAAGACCTGACTGACGTCACTCAAAAATCTGATTATTTGGAGGAAAAATCCATTGGAACCCAAGTAGCAGCTATTCAGCTGAAAGCTTCATCAGTGACTCGGGAAGACAAAAAGCAAAAACTGGTATCCAGAGGAAGAGAAAAAAAGGTGAAGGAAGCACAGGAATCGGAGTCAGAAGTAACTGCTCCTAAAGTAGAAGAAACTTCTGAAAGCACAATGTTGGTGGTGGGCGCTACAGCAAAGGAGGAGACCATTCAGGAAGCAGGAGTCCAGGCTGGAGAAAAAAGCACAATAGAGGGTACAACTTTAAATTTTTTGAACTGTGTTGATTCATCTGGGCTAGGTTTTAACTTTTTTTTAAAGGGTTTCCAAATCTTCTCTGTTCATGATTCTCTGATCTTTTTACTGAAGCTAACCGTGTAGCTGTGACTTTCTGGAAGATAAACTCTTGTTCATTGCAAATCGTTATAAGCGCTCAGTAATACTCAGTTTCGAGTTATGCTGTGAAAAGCAGCGGTCTTCATTTCACCGTATTTATAGTTTCATAAACCAGTCACTTGTAAAATGAAAACAAAATTGTTTCCACTGTGAGCAAAATCATGGGTTTTATATGACAGAACTTGTTTTCCCTCTTCTTTTTTCTTGGAAGGATTTGGTAGCTGCCTTTCTGCTGAGCCAAATTCAATGCCATCTTTTTTTTTTTTTTTTTTTTGCTTAAATCCTCCTGTATTTAAAAAAAAAAAAATAAAATCTTGCTGTGTTTCACACTTCAGTAGGCTTCAAGAAAGAACAGTGTAATGCAAGAAACAGGTATTGATTCTGAGATTGGTAGGTTGTGAGTCGTGTTGAAGTAGCACAGAGTTGACCTTATAACCCAGTTTTTGTAGTGAATCGAGGAGGAGATGGTGATATGTTTTAGGAAAGAGCATTGTACACCATCTCCCTACCTATACTGCCATATCTCACCCTTCTTATTTACTACCAGTCTTTTAACTTACCTACTGATCTTGTCCTATGTATTTCAAGAGCAAATGCCCCTCTATCCTGATGTGGGGGGGCTTACCATTCTTGCCTTTCAGTTTGGGCAGCATACCATTCTTAAGACACCCACCCACCCCCCTTCTGGTTGCAAATTAAAGAATTTGCCTACTTGGAAGTAAAAGCAGCATAATTGTGAAGCTGGAGGTGGTCGGGCTGTGACAGCAGGAAAGTTTCTGTTGGGTACGTGCTGCACCCCCGCTAGAGGACTCTGCTGCAGCGGCTGTAGGAGAGGTGGGGGCTAGTACAGGCAAGTTCATACCCCTTTACTGCTGGTGTAACGTTTTTGGGTGCCAGGGGTAGCAGAGTCAAACCCAGCTACACCATGTTCAACAGCATCACTGGTATTTCCAGGTGTATCTTGTCCTCTCTTCATTTTGAGATCTTCTTTGAGAACAGCTACTGCTTTTCCGCGTTTAATGTTGACAGTTAATGGTAATGCCTTCTGTAATCTGTACTTCTGTCCTGTTTCTGTGTTGTTTTGTTCATCTGCAAACTCCACAGCAGGCACACTGAAGGGGTAAAAGCAATTTTTCCCATTACAAACCTGCATGTTAAGGTGATGCGGTCCACTTTGTAGAGCAGGCACGCTTAGGAGTCAGCAAAAACTGCTGACTTGAATTGCTAAGTAAGAAGCAAAATAGTAGCATGGTAACTCAGAAATGCACCTCTGATTCATTTCGGAAGAACATCCTGTGAAATGCTTGCTCTTTAAGAGAGAAAGCATAGCTGAAGTCTGAAGTATGGGGAGGATGAACTCCGGGATAAATTTTTCCTTCAAGAAGCCAAGTACAGTGTGTTTGAGCAGGAAAAATGAGACTCCATCTGCTTTTCTTCCTGAGCATCTGTCTCCTAATTTGGAACAACTGGCTCATGCAGGTTGAAGGTACACTTGCCCACGCTTTGCCTGTTCGTGGGACTATTTACACCAAAGACCACATAATGTGGCTTTTATATCTGTAGTGTTGTCTCCTATGAGCTGTCTCAGTAGGAGCTGAGCACAGGGATATTTTCTTTCATAAGTTGTGTGTTGTTTTGCTGAAACTGTGGCTTACTGCGCTGCGTTTTATAAGCAAGTCTTCCTAAACATTATGGATACGTGCTCTTAAACTGATAGCATTACATTGCAATAATTATGTCATAATTAAAGGGAAATTCCAGTATTCAGTTGCTTGAGTTCTTGTATTTTTATTTTAGAAAGTTGTATTACAAAAAGAAGCTTCATACGATCTAACCTAAACCATTACATACAAATTTATATGACTAGATCATGCTTATGTCTTTCCTATTGTTAAAACTCTGGGTATGTGAGAATAAATTAATATCAGGAGTAAAGTTTTATTTCTTGCAATTTCCTTGGTTGTAAAATCAGCCCGTAACAGGAACATTTTATGTAAATGGTACTGCCTAAATTTGCATAATATTCTAAAAGTGTAAGAGTTAATATTGGCTTTAATGTGAAGTAAGGAGTTCTGAATAACTCTATTAGGTTATTCTTTTAGGAATAAAAGCTGGTCCAAAGTTTAGAAGATTACATTTAGAAGAAAGAGAACTTACATCAAAGGCTCTTGATAGATTACTGTTCAGTGTAACCACATTTGAAATTAAACTATGGAGATCTCAACAATTCCATCACTTCTCCCCATGCTAAAAATTCAATCTGTAAAGCAGTTCTAATAGCTGTATCTCATGGTCTGACATGATGATATATCATTTGTACTGCTTCTTTGCCTCTTCTGGCTTGTGAAGAATATCACCCACTGTTCTGTCTGGAGCGAAAACCAAAGCAACAATGAAAAAGCCAGGAAATGCAGACATATGTCTTCAAAATATAAATGAAATGTTCTGCCCTATCCTCCCCCAGCATTAAGTGGTAGTTTGGATTTGAAAACCTGTGCTGTATTAGATGACTTGTACTGTTTCCTGTTCCCCTACTGCATGCTAATGTGTTGCTTTAAGACCAGCCAAGGTACCAGCAGAACTTAGCAAACTTACCCTTTTGTTATAGTTGACTTTTTTCTTGATAATGATATGAAGGCTGGCTCAGTAATTAAGAATATTGCCCTCTGGTGTGGCATCCTTATAGTCACCAGTTATTGTTTGTTTTCACAGAGACCACAAAAGCTGCTGAGCCTGCTCCAGAAGAATTCGATAATTCTACCTACAAGAACCTTCAGCATCATGAATATAACATTTATACCTTTGTTGATTCTGTTGCTGTTCTCTCAAAATTCAGGCAGCCTCAGCCATCTTCTGGAAGACCATCACCAAGGCACTGAAGGAACCGCATTTAAAACAAATGCACAGGCAGAATGATAAATTGTTCTATTTAGCACTGTTGCTTCATCTGTATTATAAATCAGATAATATATAATAAATAAATGCATAATAAATTATGAGTGTGCTTTAGAACAGTTCTTCTTGGGTCTTGGAGTCCCTCATTTCTTGACCTTTGTGAATGAGCTGCCAATCATCATTGAATATAGATAGCTTTTCTGCCTCTCGGTACGTATTATTTGGTGATAGTGGGGAAAAAGATCCTGAATTTTCAGCCTCTCCAAACTTTTGGTGCTGACCATTCTTTCAATACCGTGTCAAAGAACATAATGACCCTTGTCCGTATGTCTGTTCAGTATGTGCCCTGGTTTTAGTAGGTGGTGTTAACACCATAATGCAGCGTGTTGTTCTCCTTGCACACAAACACATTCTCAGCTCTGAAGAGATCATGTTTACTCTGGATTTGAAGTTAAAATCATTGGCTGGAAACAGCATAAGAAGTATTTGTCTCCTGTGGCAAGAGTGTATGTTTTGTGTTAGTAGAGGAATGTAAGTTTATGTAATGTGATTGAAACTTCTCAAAGTCTCTGCTGTTGTAAAGGGAGAACATGCAACTTCATTTAATCTTCTGTTGGGGCTTCTAGCATCCAGGTCCTGCAGTAACTGAAATAACTTAATCTCAGTGGGCAGTTCCTAATGAACTATACTACATTGATTAAACCGAGAAATAATTTATTTCTGTGGGTAGAATCACTTGAGTGTTATTTTTAAATGTGATGAAAATAGCATTACGGTAAAAGCAGCTCTTGGTACTAATTGTTTAGTGGGACTATGTTTCAGTTCTCACTTTTTTTTTTTGGCCCCACAATAAAAGTTAAGATTGCTGTCCAGCTTCACTCTTGCTTTGCAGAAAATGTGAGAAATGAGGCACTTCTCAATGTATGGTATCAGTGGTTACAGTTGGTCTCAGTAAATTTTGTATTTCCATCCTATTAGTAACAGTCTTCTGCCCTCTGGGAAAAATTGCCTTGATGATCACCAGCTGTTGTGGGTTTAGTTCCATTTTGGCTTCTTGTTCATTTTGGGGTTTTTTTTGGTGTTAATTGGTCTTTGAGCAGTTGTACTTGCAATAGCTCCAGCATTTTCCATCACCTGTCTGTATTCTTTCAAGCAACAGAATACACAAGATCAAAGGGAAAACAGAGTCAGCTTTAGTAGTCTATCTGGATCTTGGACTCAAATCCCTGGGTGCAATTAGTAGAACAGCTATTTTATACTCTAACTTGGCAAAAATGTGGTAAGGAGGATCAAGAGGTCTACATCAATCTGCTGCGTAGAATTTTAAGTCAGAAACTTCTGGCAAGCAATTTTATTGTCCTGTAAAAACTAAAAAGCATATTACTGACTCTAACTGTGAAATTTAAAAATCAGCAAATGTATAAATCCATGTGCTTAGGAATAAAGAGCAGAAAGTCACTTTGAGACAGCAGTGGTACCACGTACGCTGTACTTGTAAAAGGGAAAGAAATTTGCTGCTAACATTAAAAACATGAAAGAATAAGGAGAAGGCTCTTCCTTTATTAAGGGCCCACCGGAGGGCCCCAGTAAAGCTGCTGTGTTTTAAGCTGAGAGCCCGTGTAGTAACCTGAACCCTGTAGCTTAGATCTGTGTTGGTGCTGTGTTGGCGCTCTGAACTACTTGTTTCATCATTTGGGAAGGAAGCTGCAAATTGTCAGATAGAATCTAAACTGTAAAAGTTAAATATAATCTGTTAGCGTGCTTATGTATTTACCAAATCTACACACAGTAGCTGTGATTGTTAGCTGTTTGGAGTCAGGCTTGTTCACCTACTGCCCTTTTTATTTCTAAGGAAGCTTGGCGTTATAAACACTGACTTAATCAGCTAAGGAGAAGGGGGTGGAAAGCATGTCTTGCTTTCACTCAGTTCCTACACTCTACTTAGCTGCATTTCTAGCTAAGGAAATTCTAATCTGTATTTGGGCTAGGCGTTTTGCCACCCTTGTTTCACAATTACAGCAAAAATTAATGGTGAATACCCTTCCTCTCTGTGTAGTCCCGTCTCGGTGCCTTCCGATGATCTTTTCTGCAGCTCTAAAAATCAAGCTGGAAATCAAGTAACTTCATAATTTTTCTGGTACATATGGTGCGTGTCCTACGTTTGTTTGTTCTGTTCAGTGAACCAGTCTGCTCTGGGAAGGGCAGATAATGTGAGGAAGGGCACCAAGACTTTTTCCCACTGTTGTGTTTTCCTGGACTTCAATGAAAAGGCTTCATTTTTTTTGTACTTAGCTATTATCAGATGTTATTGTGTTTGAGTCATGCCAGCATTTAAATTTCAAGCAGGATGTGATACAATATGCTCAAATTCTGTAACATTAGTGAGTAACTTTGTCTTGCTGTGCTAAGCACTCGTCAGATACAGTCAGGGACCTTGTTTTAAAGAATGTACAGTCCTGGGTATTAACCTAATTCCTGGAAAACTTCAAATATGAAAGAAACTCAGTCTGACCTTAGTTTTTTTCTGAAAACCAGTTCTTCAGAAGTGGAGTTTTCAATGTAAATAATGTTTTACTGTGGGACTACATGAAAATCTGAAAAGTAGAATTCACTAAATTCTCATTAAAAAGTTGAAACAACTACTTTCCTTGTCAAAGGGAATGGGTTTCAAATTTTAGGTCCTTTGAATTATTTTTTTT
Source organism: Xenus cinereus (assembly GCA_025774025.1). NCBI lineage: Eukaryota > Metazoa > Chordata > Aves > Charadriiformes > Scolopacidae > Xenus > Xenus cinereus. Next base: position 117,517,863 of record JAOXJK010000001.1, read on the forward strand.
TAGCATAGCAAGCTGCTAATAAAATTGCTTTTCATAATTTCCTTCCACTTAGATCCTTCAAAAGTAACTTCTCAGCCTAGATGGTTCTGGACAGCAGTTGAAAACCCCCTAAGCCCAGGTCCAGAAGCCGCAGAAGCAGCATTTCCAGTGATCACTTTAGTTATTACAAGGTCAGGATGGTTTTTGGTCCTCCCGGTGCCTCCTTTGGCATCCAGTCATGGTAAGCACTGCAATCTTTTAAGGCCATCTTCAAGATTTATTTTAAATTTGGGAAATGAGACTTTTACCTGGGTGCAGTTACAGATCTTTCACAGTACGTCCCCAACTTTCAACAAAACCATTAAGTGCATCTCTCTGTCTGTTTTCCTTTATATTCAAAAGCCATAAAAACCTGCCTGTAGTCTTTTCTCCCACCACATGAGATGCCATCATCTAAGCTGCTTGTACAATTATGTTAAATTTGCTCTTAACGTGATGAAAAAACTGAGAAGTTTCAAGGCTGTCTTGGGATGATGTGCAGTTTTTCCTTCAGCTACTCATAGTAATGAGAATGTGAGCAGAGAACAATCAGCAGACTGTCCAAGTCTGCTGAAGATCCATAGAAGAGCAGGACTTCTTGGCTTTATGCTGATCAGAATCCCACAGCTCATAAAGTGCTTTGCTGAGATTTTGTGATCTTGTGGCATTTGGGAGGAAGAGTAGGAGAAGTTGGAAGCTGGTGAGACCAGCTGCTTGTCTGTCCCAAAGAGTTTTAAATCCTGGTGGGTCCAATCATGACTATTGTGCAGTGAGTGACTGAGTAGAAAGCATGCTCACAGTATCCTGTAACATTAGAATCATGAAAAATGAGGTTGGAAGGGAAGTCTTGAGAGGATCAGTCTTGTAGCCGGTGCAATTAGGTCAGATTGGCCTGGACCTTGTCCAGTTGAGTTTTGAGTATCTCCAAGGACCAAGATCCTACAATGCCTCTGGTGACCTTCTCCAGCACTTGAACACCCTCATGATTTAAAAAAAACAAACAACCTAGCAAGCAGAACCTTTACCTGTTCTCCAGTTGGAATTTTGGTTTTCCGACACTGATCCTTACTACATGCTTCTGACAAGCCTGGCTTTGTCTTTTCTGTACCCTCCAAGGAGGTAGCTGAAGCACCCCTTATTCTCTTCTTCAGAACAGATAATCTCTGTTCTTTCAGGCTCACCTTGTGTGACATACTCCAGGTCCATTTGCATCTTTGTGTGGTCACGGTGCACCCTCAGTGCATCCCACGGTGCCTAAGTGGTCCCTGGCTGTCCTCCTCCCCATAGCTTATGCTTCAAGGTATAACATGCCAGAAGGGGCCTTATGTTAATCTTCCTGATTTTTAGCATGGAATCTTCTGCAGTGAACAGGAAGGGACCTGGGAGACTCCTGGTTCCCAAGATGCTGTGCAGCGACAGTAGCATGGCGCAGCTTCAGGTCCCCGCTGTGTCCTGCTGTAAAAACAAACAAAAAAATCTTGAAATCATTCTTGGCCCAAGCATTTGCTATCTGCCTGTGATTTACAACCCTCCTATGCTATTCTGTATTGTGTGCTGCTGTTTGCATACAGAGTTAGACAAAAGGAGCTAACACAATAAGGGTAATATAGGCACTTTAGTCCAGGTCCTTTGAACGTTTAAGTGATTGACTTTACAACCATGGTGTTCTTGTATTGTGGCTTTGTTTATTTGTTTTAATTTTATCCTTTGAGAGAAACTACTTGAAACCGTGGATGATTTAAATTAAACTCTTAGGAGTCGAAACAAAATATCCTGTCAAGTTTCCAGATCATCCTTTTACTCTCATGTGGTTCTATTACATGAAATTATAAATACTTATTTATCTTTTCTATGATTCTGTGGTTCTGGTACTTACATATTATCCTTAGTGTTCATCTTGGGATGATACCACTCTCAATACAATCTGCACGTATTTTTACATTTGGAAATTCATACCAACCTCTGAAAGTCTTAGGATATGTGGCAACTTTGGGATAGAGAGCATAGTTAAGGATGTAAGGTTAAGCATGTGTGTCTATGGTAACAAAGTTTGCCACAAGCTTTGGGTCAGTGTATGGAATTTGTGGGTCAGCTCTCAAAATTTATTTTGGTCTCCCCTGCACTCTCAACAAACTTTTAACTGCAAAATAGATTAACATGGACATGGTTCTGTAAATCTGTAGTATCACAGAATACAGTCTATATGCATGTTAACTCACAGAGCCCATGCCATGTATCTTAGTTAAAATTAATGCCTAATACTCTTAGCAGCAGTCGTGTCATCTTTGTTTCTCCAGTCTGACATGCGGTTCAAATGACAGTACCCCTTTCCACATCTGAGTGTTTTACCAAGTCTGGATAGATAGTTCCTAAAGCAGCTAATAGCCAGTCATGTAAATAATGAGCTAATTAAGATTATTTATGCTTTCTTTTTTTGTTGGTTGAGTTTTTGGTTCATTTTCCATTTCTGTCTTACCTGTCCCCATGGTTATGAGGCACTCTTCGTATTCCCTTTGGCTTTTTGCAAAGTGGAGATACACCTAGTTTCTAAAATTTGTGACAGCATCTGTCTGGCACTGGAGAGGGAACACACAAGCCACGACACACCTTGTAGTAGGCAAATGTTAACGTCTTATATCAAAGAAGGGGGCAATAGTTACTTTTCTCTGGAGGCTTGGAAAGGGACTTGAAAGACCCACCCCGTCACGCTTTCATTTCTCATCTTCACGCACTTTTTCCAAAAAGCCTCTTCTACGCTTAATAGAGTTTAAAATCATGCCAGACTAGGCCAGTCTAAACTGTATGGATGTTTCCCAGACTCTCCTGGGGTATCTCTAAAAATGAGCTATATTCTATTGGTTGAGGGCTGGGAGAAATGTGAGGGGAGCTGGAAAGAAATTTAGAATATAGAAAACAGAAGGATAATGTAGAAACTGAGACCAAAGATGGTCCTTATGACTCAGGTATTGGACTGGCTCTCAATTCATTTGTGAGACCCTTGGCTGCCTGCATAACCATTGGCAAGTTGCACAATTTCTTGGGTTCTCATCCTTGCTTTAATAGATGAGGAGTTAGTGGTCCCAACTTTCTCTTTGCACATCATGCCTATTTACCAAGCAACACAGAATAAAAACTAGTTAAAAATGAGAAAGATTTTTTTTCTTACATCTTCCTTGTCAAGCATGCACATCGTTTAGGAGCTCTGAGCTAGCTGAGGTTCTCCCAGGAGGTGCAACGCTTATTAACAGCATGACAAAAATACACTTCAGATAGTCTGCACTTAAATGCCAGCAATTTTGAAATTGCATTCAGGCAATGGCAGGGCCCTTTAGATACAAAAAAAAGCTTTACAACTGTTCCAAATACTTACTAGTGGAAGACTGTTAACAGACGGGAAAAAATGGGGAGGTGTCCAAAACCAGCAATCCACCCTGGTGAGAAATCCAGCTGCTGGGAAGTGGAATGGTGCTGGAATTCATACCAGGTTGTTGTCTCTGGACACCAGTCAATGGCCTCCATCTTTTATATCACGCTCCCATTAGCCATAAGGATTCGGTGTTTTTCAATTCCTTTTCTCTTGGCGGCTGGATAAGGAGAAGGAGCTTTTTCTCTCAAGTCCTTGCTGAAGAATCGTTTCAAAGCTGTTGTCCGTGAGAGGAACATCACTGCTCTACCCCACTCCTGCCTCCTGAAGGTCGCCATTGGGCAAAGAAAAATGAACCAGTCTACCTTTCTTCCTCCAGCTGCTTAGCTCCTGCTGTATAGTTGTTTACTGCTGGGCCCCAAGCTGCTTATCTTCATAGTCTTCCTCCCCTCCAAATAACTTTAGGATTTGCCTCTAACATCAATAGTGCTTTCTCCGGCATGGTGTTGGGAAACCAGCATGTTTGAAAATCTTGAGAAAGACACCCCATTCCCCTCCCACCCCCATAAATTTGAGATGACTATAAAAAAGGAGAACCAAAGAAAAAAATAATTGGGAGTTCTTTTCCTTGATGTTGGTAGTACTTTTATGATTGTGTTTTTTGAGATTTTCCACATAGCCTTGAGGAATGGGGAAGCTATTTTTTTGGATTTCAGGTAACAACTACAAGACTCCAGCTGCTTGGGCCTCGGGCTTCATGATACTCACCGATTTATGGGCGCTAATGTTAAGAGATTTGGCAGCACTTCAAGCAACCGAGTGAAAACAACGTGTTTATTCTAAGCTTCGCTCTTGCCCTTTGACTCGACAGCGGCTGTGCAACTGGCCTGGCTGCTCAGCTCCGCTCTGCCGGAGCATGGGAAAAGTAGGAGCAGCGGCAAAGAGACAGCTGGCTGGCTGCTGACTTAGAAAGACATCATTGCGTCACGCCACGCTTGGTAAGTTATCTTTGCAATCACAAGGGCCAGGATTTTCTGCCCCCCCCCCTTTTTTTTTTTTTTTTTTTTTTTTAACGCGGGAGGTAGGTGCTGCACAAATTGACCATGGGGATTTGGCCATGTCGAGTAAAGCATCCCCTTTGTCTGTGGCAAGGTGGTTTTTTAGCCCTGCAATTTTTTAGCTTTTCGGACCCTTAAAAAAAAGATCTCTGCTAGACACCTTTTGAATCCCCTTTAAATGAACTGTTTGTAACCTTATTAGGCTTTTCTTTTTCATTTTTAATATGTGGATTGTTTGAATGGAAATATTAAAGGCAGCACAAGCAATAAAGATGGATTACCAGTAAAATAAACAGTTTGGCCTCTGACTGCACAGAGGAAGCAGATTAAGTGAAGAAAATGTTTCCTAAAAGTCACTTCTCTAACTCTAAGACTATTCTAATAGCTGCTTCTTATTTAAAACCTGCGCTATTTTGGAGCTTACTAATCCACACATTTAACTCGGTGTGGAAGTGTAAGTTAATTGACATTCTGCCTCCAAAGCGATATTGATATTATGAAGGGCACTAAACTGATACATGAAATACACAGTAAAAGTGAATGGGAACCAAGAGAGATGTATTTCTGAGAATCCAAAAAGAGTTTGCAAACAATAGGTAATGAACAAACATGAAATAGTATTAACATGCACATGGGATGCATTGCTAGTAAAATTATGGCTCTGGATGAATCTCATGGAAAAATTATGATAGATTTCTGTCATGCCAGACTTTCGCCTTGTCTCTTTAAAACTCTTATGGTGAAACTCATAGGGAGGTATGTCTTGCCCAGTTCACAGTTACTGTTGTAAAAGTATACATATGTAGAAGACTCACTGGTAGGGAATCACATATGGGACTCTACCCTGAAGTCACTAAGCCGGTGAGTGTATTTTACACCTATTTATGTTGAGCAGGCTCAGCAACTTGCATGAGGAATGTAATGTCCTGAAGGGCTGACTTCATAATTTGCGGCTGCATATATATTTCCTTCACAAAACCACATTTATGTTTCTTTATTATCATTATTCTTTTAAAGGTTTTTAACTACTCACAACTCCCGTTTCTTTTTCCGTAAGCCCTGCTACTCCATCTTCAGTATTCTGACTTTTTAGATTTCAAATCTTGGCGACGGTGTTGAGGATCAGGTTGCTGGCTGGGGACATCTGGATGGGTTTGAGATTTGTGCATATATAATCAAATCTCCTAACTGTCTGTTTTGAATCCATGCTTTCATTCTCTCATTGCATTTCTCATTGTTTCTCTATTTGTATGAGCATATGCAGTCTCATGCAATTATATAAAAATGGTTTCCTTATGCAAGGCATGAATTTTTATAGCTTTACATTCACTTTCTTTCTTTCTTTCCACCGTCCCATTTTGTATTTAAATAGGTAGAATAAGTTAGGTAATACGTACACAGGGACTGCTCCACCATGGACCGGAGCTCTAAGTATCTCTGTTAACACATGCTGTAGCCAAAGAAGTTTACAGCATGCAGAGGGAAAAGGTTATTGTTAGTGTAACTGAATAAGTATTAGGGTTAATATATAATGTATAGGTCTGTGTAATGGATAGTTTTTATTCATCATAAAATGTTCAAATGACTTGCAGATGTATGACTGCTGCAGCTGTTGCAGACCTTGTAATGGCATTAGGCTCTGACTCAGAAAGGAGCTCGTTTGCCAAGAGATTCTGGCAGTGGCTATGGATGTGATATTCCCATTGAAAAAAGTATTGTCAGCAGTGGAAGTGGTGATACAAAAGTGAACTGGAGTATAAGAAAGGGGCAAGGCTGGGTCTAGGTACGACAGGAAAATGGGGGTTCTGAAAGCTTTCATTTGTTTGATGTTTAATTATATCTATAGCATCCTATGACTACGTGGTCTACTAGGGGAGCAGCTGGAATTTATATTTACCACAGATTCTGCTACTTGCAGCTTATGTTATACCAATTGCGGAAAAAAACACAAACCAGCAAAGCTTTGATAATGTAAAACTTCGCTCCCGAGTTTTAAGGAGAAAAAGCAAGCTACAGTCCCTACACGTAGATAGAATTGAATCGCACTGTGCAAACGCAGTCTGTCACGAAGACTCGCAGCATGGGAGTTCGGGTACTTTCTGCCTTTGGAGACTGTACATGGCAGGGAATTTGCGTACTTTGCAGCCAAAGGAATGCCATCATCCTATGGATGCATACAGTACTCTGAAATAGTACCGAGGAAGAAAATCCCCTGCACGTTTTGTGATTGTTTTGCTAGGTGTGATTGAAGTAACGAAAACAATGGAGACTGACATCTGAAATAAACAGGCACGCATTTTATACGTGGGATGTCATACTGAGATAAACGTGCTGGGTTTGATACAGCCCTTTGGTTTCTGTGCGACGAGGAAAGAAAAAGCATGGTCATTTTTAGAAGAGAATCGGAGAAGGCAGTGCAAAAGAAATGTGCAATTTTGACAGGGTTCAGCGATAATACTCAGAAAGTAGGATTGAGGGAAGCAACCCTAGAGACAGCTAAACTGTAAATCTCTGAAACGGTGAGGGAGCATAACAAGAGTCACCTCTCAATGAAGAGCAGATTTCGTCACTGCCTTTTCTGGTGCTTTAAACTACTTATGGGGTGTATGAGTTAGTTATGAAATGGACTGCAATGCTGCCTCTTGCTTTCTATGAAGTTACCAAGCCATAAGCAGTTTTGTTTCTGACTTTTCGAAAGGCGTCTGCCGATTCCAGTGTGTTCTTTCTGACCCCATTCAATGCCATATCTATGAAAGTAAAGCTACCAAAATACACAGACTATTAGGAAAGAAATGCAGTCAACACGAACTTATTAGTTTTAAAAAACGTAAATTCCAACACTTACTGATGTGACTTTTGCCTTACATGAGTACAAGAGAATGAGTTGCTAATAGCTCTCTTCTCTGGGGCTCAAAATTCCTTGGATAAGAGAAAAAAAAAAAAAGCCAGCCAGCGTGACTGCGTTAGCTGTTGGCTGGGGCTGTGAGCTGGGACTTAGGTCTCCCCTCGCCCTGGTAAGTGTGCTGCTCACTAGCCCAGGATTACTCATTTTGTCTGGACAAGTCTTGGTCAGCAGACCAAGGTCGGCTGGAGAACTTGACCAAGTTCATATCAGTGGGAAGCGGCGTGTGACAGCAGCGCACTGTTGGGCACATCAAGCAATTCACCCTGCCTCCGGGGCTGCATTTCAGCTCCTTCCTAAGAGCACAATGTGACGTGTGGGGCTTTCTGATGGATGCAGGATGTGACTGGGCTTGGACATAAAGCACGAGAGCAATCAGGGCACGGTGCAGGGCAAATTTTATTTCTGGTCTGGTTCTGTATCAAATGTGCTTAAATAATCCTACAGAGCATCATTCTATAGTTGTCTGCACTAGTCAATAAACATTGTATGTGATGAGGAAGAATCTTAGCGATGGATGGGTGCAGCTCCTGTCCTAGGAGGCCCTATAGCAATGGTATGAGGCGTGTGGCCTGCAGATCTGTGGGATTTCATGCACCCTTTCTATGGGAGGAGGCTTAAGTGTCTCCCTGGGAATCTGCACCTGCTCTGGGAAATAAACGGGATGTTGCAAAGTGAAAAGAGCTGAGCAGGCACTGCCCTGCAGCTTCCAGGTTAGATGGCTCATGGGGGAGGTGGATCTGCATCCTCAGGCATTGCAAAGATTTGGGAGCAAGCCTCTCAGGATACGCCAGTGTGGCACAATGCAGCTCTGTGCTGCAGATCCCCAACCCAGGTCTGAATGGGCCAGTCTTTCTCGGAGGAAGGAGCGAACCTTGGCAGGGATACAAGCTTGGATCCCAGAAGCAGTATTGCCTTGCTAGCATAGCACTCAGTCTCAAGCTAATTTGCCTTGCCTCTCAGCCCACCAGCTAACTCGGGCACAGCATGAGGCTGGTGTTACTTCTACTCCTTCTAAATCCAAAGCTATTTCATGCCAAGGCAGTATAGCGATCCCTGTACCATATTGCTCTGCAAGCTGTTGACATATCCTTTATTTCCTAGAATGTTTTCTCATCAATAAATCTTAGAAAAAATGTCCAGAAAGTCTCCTGTATCTCCTCTTTCTTATGAAGAAAGGCTGACTTAGGTACTCTGATTCCAGGAGAGACTCACTGGCTGGCAAAAGGACATGATAGGATTGCAATCTGTAAATGGGTTCAAATAAGGGAATAGAGGAATTAACGGAGGAGAAGTCCGCCAATGGCCATTGGGTATGACGGTCTGCTTGCAACTTCTGATTCAGAAAGGTGCTAAACTATTGACCCTAGGAGCTCCTAAGATACACCAGAGGAATGTTGACCCAGTTGTTTTCATGTTTCTTGCACTCTTTCACTAAGCACTTACTACTGGCCAGTGTTGGACTCATGGTAGTTTGACCCACATGTGCATGTGGAAGAAAGGATTGCCCTGAAATTAAGAACTGGCTGCCAGCTAGGTCCACCCGGTCACACATGCGTGTATTAGCCTTGTACTCGGATGACAACAGTCCTCCACATTGAGGAAGCGCCTGAGGAAGTGTTAGTGGGAATCCTGCTCCCAACATCAACCATCAGCTGATCCAGAGCCTGGTCCAGATGTCTGACCAGGGCATCAGAGGAAGGGCTTCAGCTAGATGTGGCGGCAGGAATATGTGTCACCTCTGGAGTGACAGTGTGGATGTGGGCCTGGAGGATATGGTGTAAGTATTGCAGTGTAGACCATCAGAGACGGGCATGTCTCCATGCAGCCCAGAGGCAGCTGTGCATGGTAGTTTCCACAAATCCCAACTTGGCAAAGATGAGAAGGGGAATGTTTGTGGAACACTTCTGCTCTTGGCATTTCTTATTTGCTTTTAGCTCAGTTGCAGACATTTGTGTGGAGCTCAGCTATTCTTTTACTTTGTGCTAGGAGCTCAGGTGCCTGGCTAGACAGTTGCATTAGGCAGCAAAGCACCTAATCCTCATTGAAGGCCACCTAATCCTCTCAGTTTAATGGCCTTCTACTGCTTCAGATACTCCCTTCTTCATTTTTTCTCTATTTGCTCAGCATTGAATTCTGTTCCATTTGCAAAACAGTGTCAGGAACAGGCTGGCCGGCCATTCTCATTCCCCGCTATCAACGCCTCTTGGTTCTTCTAGGCTCCAAAATGCAGAAACCCATAAAAGCCACTGGAAGTAAATGAGTAATGGAGAAGAAAGAGAGGTCTCTATGGACTGAAGGAAGTGCTCTATAGACCAGTGTTTGAGAACCTCTCATTTATGCTTCCTGGTTATTTTTTTTTGCATTTCGCTCTGCGGAATCCAAATCCTGCTCTAGCCGGTGGAAATTGTTCCACTGACTTCTAAAAGAGTTGGATCTAGCCCCTGGTCTGGAAGGTTAAACTAGCCTCACTGGTTTTCTTTTATTTCAGTTGGTTTCACTTTCTGCTTCTCAACTCCCAGAATACCATGAATGCATTCATAGTCCTCCATAGTGGGATTCATACAATATATTCCCTTTTTATGATTTTGGTAAAATAAAAATCAAGACAGGTATTAGCAGTTCCACCTCTGTTCTTCTGACTCCTCTGCCCTTCTGCTCTGTTTTTTGCCCCTCCCCACCCACAGCCTCTCTCACAATGAGGTAAATGAAAAAGCCTTTTTAAGTCTAACACATTTTTGAAGAAACTTTGGAGTCAAACAACAAGATACTCTCAACTTTTGGCATCATTAAAAGCAGAAAGTTTGCCCTGAGAAGGTAATCTGTTTATAGTATCTCAAGTGGAAAACAGATACGTTGGGTTGTGAAAGATGTTTGTTCCATCACCATGGAAGTTCTCGCGCGGTTCCCAGGGCAAGGCATTGCACATGGGGAGGTGGATTTCTACATCACAGCTCAGTCTTCAGCTTCCAAGTGAAAGCTGTGCTTTTATGATAAGCTGCTTTTCCTCAAATAGCAGTTTTGTTCAAATTAACATCTCTGATAGCAGAAAGCGAGCAGTGTAGAGTGTGGTACTACAGAACATACAAAAAGGAACATTATCTTATAGAGCTTTGGGGTTTTATCCTCCAGATCACCTAAAATTCTTTCCAAGTAACGTGTTAAGATACTGGTAATGCAGTGACTCAACCATATAAACAGATGGACTGAGTAGTATGCAGCCAGTGATTCAGCTAATGTACAGCTCTGGAAATTCGAATTTGATTTAACAAGAGGAGAGATGTTGAATAAGACATTTATAATTTTTCCTTTTCTGAAGGAGGCTTTAAGTATTGGTTTTTCTGCTGAAAAGAGAGGGTGGAAAAACATAGGACAGTAACAGCTCATCAAAAGGATGGCGTCTTGATCCCCACACAGAAACTCCTTGCAGTAGTACCGCACTGCAGTGCCAGCTCTTGGTCTGAGCCCAAGTCCTGCTGTGGGACATGAGCTCTTAATTTCTCCAGAGGGAGTGTTCCCAGCTGAGTTACACAGATCTCCATGATCTACTTCAAGCAAAGCTTGCCATTTATTTAGACTGAGTTAACTCATTAATTTCAGCTTTAAGATCTTAAAAGCCATATCCATTATAAAATAAGTCACACATTTTTCCCAGGCTCCTCTTATACCACATAAAGTTGCGGCTGCAGATATGAATGTGCTGTGCCTGCAAACAGAGGTTGCTTTTTGGAATGCTCTCCAAACAGCCAGGGGACATCCAAGTCGTTGACATGTCTTATTACATACTTTTTCCCTTGGAGCGATGAAAGAAGAAACTGGTTTGCTGCAGAGGCCTCCCATTGTTGAGAGATCAGCACTTCAAAACTCACCTGATTTTTATGGGTATCTGGGGAAAACCCTGCTCTGTTTAGATTATTCTGGTCTTATCACTGCAATTACAGTGTTTATTCAATGAGTACAGATTACTGCCACCTGCATGGAAGCCCATCCCTTCACCTCTATGTAAATGTTTCCTTTGAAAGCTTAATTATGAAAGAGTTGCAAAGTACACAATCGAGAGCCGTGAGACATCTCCTTTTTCTCAACACGTTAAATGCATATGCACGCTACATTATGCACACGGTTGTAATATTTAGAGCTCGGAAATTGCTAAAGGATGTCAGAGAAAGCCTAATTCATCTAGCAACTGTATGTGGGATCCAGTTTTGCCCTCCCAATGCATTTACACAATCCTACTATCACTAAATGGCAACTGAAAGTGCATTTCAGACAATAGATTTGGGAGCGTGCTTTTCCCATTTGCTAAGACGGGACCTTCATAGCTTGGTGTTTGCAAATATTTGGTCCAACTGTGAGGAATGCTCTTATGTATCTGGGACTGTTCTCAGTAACCAAGTAAGGTACTGACCCTACAGACATAGCTGTGCATGCTTTAATTAATGAGCTGTACTTAATGAGCACATTTAATACATACAATCTGAAGGAAGTAACAGAAGTTTAAGAATCTAAGTATTCTGTTATTTGCAGTTGTAAGCCTAAATATTACAGTACCTTATTTTTACATACTTGTATTACATACTTTCAATTACAAAATATTAAAATGGCATTTCATTCACTGTGGCATGTAGCTTTTGCTTTTTTACAAAAAAAAGCAGCACTCCATTGCATTTAAGTGAGTACATCCATACCAATGGAAGTTCATAGCATAAAACTACATCAGTTGTGTAATAATCCTTATCAAATGTGTAGTATGGAGCATTTCCTTGCCATTTCTGTCTTCCGTCCTATGTACTGGACCTTTGTCCTTTTGCAGAACTGCTGAGGGACAACACAGTTTGTTTGGACGATTAGAAACAAAGAAAAGGGTACCTATCCTTTCCCTTTTTGTTTGCTTTTGCCTGTATGTTTATTTGTTTGTCTTTGAATCACTCTTCTTGGTTACTTTTTCATTCTTTTCCCCTGCTGCTCCTCTCCTCCTAGCTCCTTCTAGTTTCCAAATGTTGTGGACTTCTCTCAAAAAGCTTTGTAATTTTTAGTGCTTGTCGTGGCTTAACCCCAGCCCACAGCTAGAACACCACAGCCACTCGCTCTCTCTCGCCCAAGTTGCGATGGGTGACAGAATCAGAAAAGTGAGGAAAAAACTCATAGGACGAGATGAAGACAGTTTAGAGCAAAAGCTGTGCACACAAGCAGAGCAAAACAAGAAATGCATTCACTGCTTCTCAGTGCAGGCAGGTGTTCAGCCACCTCCAGGAAAGCCGGGCTCCATCACACGTAATGGTTACTTGGGAAGACAAACGCCATCACTCCGAACATCCCCCCCTTCCTTCTTCTTCCCCCAACTTCATGTACTGAGCACGGCATCACATGGTATGGTATATCCCTTTGGTCAGTTGGGGTCAGCTGTCCCGTCTGTGTCCCCTCCCAGCTTCTTGGGCGCTCTCAGCCTGCTCACTGGCAGGCAGTGTGAGGAGGAGAAAAGGCCTTGACTGCTTAGCAACAACCAAAACCACCAGTGCACTATCAAAAGTATTTCTCATCTCAAATCCAAACCACTGCATTATACCAGCTGCTATTAAAAAAGTTAACTCTGTCCCAACTGAAATCACAACAGTGCTTTTCTTAAAGCTTATCCACTGGAGTCATTTCAGCTGTGATATTTTAAAAATTAAGCATAGCTTTTTGAGCTTTGCAGAGGCTGTATCAGAGAGAACTGAGGAAGAAATGAAAAACAGGGACCTCTCAACAGTGGTTGGGAACTGTGCATTAGTGAGTTTAGAGATGGGCAGCTGGAAGGCACAAGGGTTCAGGTTACTTTCTTCTTTAGGTTTATATGGTCATGTCATGTAGGTACAGGTATATTTGGGGGTGTATCCATGTTGTTTAATAACACTTGAACCTAGCAATTTAGTCTAGGTAGGAGTAAAGCTCACAGAATCATTTAGTTCCTGTAACATTCATGAAAATAAGTTGTAGAGACAAGAGGATGTATCATGTACTCCGTGAATGATGGAAAGTCTGCAGCAGGAGCTTTTAGGCAATGGCATCCACTGACTAAAGACAAACCTTTTGTACACCACAAATTTGGAAAAGATTACAGTCAAACCTTGCCACTTAAACCCTAAAGTTAACAAACCATGAGGCACAAACATGTGGAGAACCAGGCCAGACTTTCTTAATTCTGACGCTTGGGGAGTCACGTGCTTTAAGATTGAGGGAGCTAGAACATTTATTGATATGAAAAGCCTAAGAGGCTGAGGAGAGTAAAGGATGGAGTAACCTTAATTACAAAGGAGACCAAGAGATGGAATTACTGGGGTGAGGGGAAGACAGCAGATGAGGAATTTCTAAACCTGTTGTGTGTGAGGGGGGAGCTAGGGAAGAGAAAGTGGCGAGCAGGGAGGGAAGGAAAAGCAAGGGGAAGCAGCAGGAGAAGGGAAAATTCAAGTTGCGAAAGGCATCAGGAAAGACTTTGAAGATCACTGGGAGAAGAGATTAAACAGAAACTAAATTAGTTTGAACTTAATCTGTACATTCTCAGAAGAAATCAGTGAACTCCTATCCAAAGAAGTGCAGGCAAGGCAGAAGGAGAACAAAGGGTTTACAAGGAGAATCAAATTTGAAGAAGAGGCAGGTCTGGGCATGGGAACCAGTTAATTTTAAGCACTGTTTAGTGAATGTGTCACTAATGAATGTGTCAGGGATAATGAGAGATGAAACCTGTGGTGGAAGAAGACAGCCTGGCCACAGGAACTCTGTTAGAGGTGTTGTTACACAGCACAAGAGCAGAAATAGAGAAAGAGGCTCTTGTGAGCAAGACAAACAAAGAGTTGTATTTTTAAAAAGATCTTGTTTATATAAGTCATTCACATGAACTTTGAGACCCAATTCACACATCTGAGCACTCTGGATTAGCACAGTTCATTTTCTTTCCCACTCTCTCTGCTAGGTGCACAAGTTCTCTCTCTGTTCACAAGCCCAACGTCCACATGGTTTTGACTGTGGGGGGAAAAATGGCTCGAAAAAACGAACTCCTGTGAAGGCTCCAGGCGGTCTAGCCAGAGGATGAAACGGTGGTTTTGTTAGTGGACAAACGGTGGCAGTGTGCACAGAGTTGACTAGAAGACGGAGAGCAACTGTGTTGGCCCAGCAGGGTCAGGACACAGCAGTTACACTTAAAGAGGACTGGGGGCAGACCTGGCTTGCAAGAGCATTTAAGTAGCCATTTCTATTGCCACCCTATTAGCCAGACCTTCTTTCAGTGCCCTGGCCCAGGAAAAGTGTTTCACAGAAGAAACTAGGTGGCTCGCGACTGTTAAATCGGAAGGGTGCCACGGACCTTGAAAAAGTGTAGGGCATTCCCAGTTTACATGAGTACAGGATAATCGACCAGATTCCTAGTCCCTGGAGGGGGACAAAAAAAGCAAAACTTGCTTTGCTTTTGAGCCGAGCTCCCCAAGATGCGATTTGTTCTGTATGTATCATCTCCTTTCCCCTCCTTGGTAACTTTTTCCCTCAAAAAACCAAGGTAGAGGTGGCTGAGGTGGTCTTTCAGGTGGTCAAAAGGAGGGAGCAAGGCCGAGATGTCAGATCCCCTCAGCGACCTGACCGAAAGGTGGTGGTTCGGGGCCCCTTTTTTGCACAGAAGGTAGAGGAGAGAAACTTTTAAAACACCCCAGCAGCAACACGGGTGCGATTCGCCCGCTCCTTACCTGAAAAACTCCTTATTTAAAGAAAAGTTGAGGGGAAACGAGGCGTATTTGATGGGCGGGGCCTTGACCGAGGGGAGGCGGGGGCCGCCGCCCTCGCCCCCCTGTGGCGGAGCCACTTGGTATCTCCCTTGCTCCCCCCCCGAGGAGGTGGTTTCACACCACCAACACCCCCGAGGGAGAGGCGTGGCTTGTCCCTCCCCCTTCCTCCATATTAATGAGCGCGAGGCGGCAGGCGCCGGCGTAGGGAGGTGGCGCGCGGTCGCCCCGCCCCGCCGCCAC
>JAOXJK010000001.1:117533850-117566942 GCA_025774025.1 Xenus cinereus
GAGGAGGGTGGGGGGGGGGCGATGGGAGGGAGGGGGGAGGCGACGTGATGGCGTAAAGGGCCAGCGCCGCGTTGGCAGGCGTTCCTTGCCGGGGGGGGGGAGGAGGGGGCGGCTAGGGCTTGGGCTCTCTGGGGTCCTCCTCGCCCACGCCAACCTGCCAGACCCGGTCCAAGCCAGCCCGCGGAGTCCTCGCCTGTGGCGGGGATGAAGCCGCCGCGGCAGCTGCCTCCTCCTCTCCGCACCTGCCCCGGCCCGGCCGGGCGCGGCCCCCAGAGAGGGGGGAGGAAAGGGGTTGCCGACGCCAGTTGGCCGCTGCGGACGCCCATAGTCCGCCGTGGGGTGCCGGCCGGCGGCGGGGGGGGGGTGACCCACCACACACACACCCCCCCCAGACGTGCCCGCGGCCCTGGTGCAGCTTCGGTGACGGCCCGGCCCCCAGGAGAGCGGGGGCTGGCTTCCTCCCCGCCGTCTCCCCTCTTATTCATAGAAAGCAGATTCTGTTAGCGGCTGGCACTTGGGGCAGTGTGCGCAGTTCTGGCGTGAGGTGGTTTCTGCCTTTTTTTTTTCTTTTTTTTTTTTTTAAATTTTTGATGTGACCTCATTGTCTCTTGGCTCGGTTACGAGTAGAGGCTTCTTGACACCTAGACCCAGGCTTCCTGAGTGTTTACACAGCCGCAATTAGGAGCTGAAACTTGAGGTTGCCCAGAGGCCCTGCTTATGATGTGTGTAAACAATAATAAATCAAGTGCTGGTTTTATCCTGAAATATTGCCTCAATTAGCCACATGTCCCGGGTCTCCACGGAGTAGTCGATAGCTTTCCCTTATTCCCACAACACCAGCTGTATGGCCCAGAGTTCACCAGTTAAAAATATAAGTAGGTAACATGTCTGTCTGATACTTCTATGTGTAGCTTATCACTATCCTTTTAATTAAATATTTTCTGTTGTCCTAAATGGGAACATACCATGTAATTTTAGAGACACAGTCACAGTATTATTTATTTTTTTTAATCTGCTGATGCAGTTTGTGACCCCTTTTTGTCAGTTTCATCTAAGTAAATGACTGGCATGGTTTTTGGGAGGGAGAATGAGATTCTAGATCCGGTATGATACCATTACAAGTGAATTTTTATGCTGTGCAACGAATTACTACTTTTTTTTTTTACTTTTTTTTTTGGTCTCACGCAGTTAAAAGCTGTTGAGGCAAGATTAATTTTTGTCCTTGCCCCTATTTGGAGTATGATGTGTGTATTCCATTAAAAAGGTCACAGGAATAGGGAGCGTGGACAATGTGTTCTGGTCTGTGTATGTTGGAAAACACTTGAGCCAGCATCCTATGGAGGCTAGCAGGAGGGTGTAGATAATTTTCAGTGTATGCTAAGTGTCTCATCTAACTGTTTTATAAAATCACTAAAGAAATCTTTCTTAGTCTTTACAAAAACATGCACATACAGTCAGTTGATAATACTCTTCATAATTTTGTTCTAGAGCATGTGCTGCACAAGGTTTTACCAGTGTAGATTGTTTGATTAGGGGAAGTGTAACAACTATAGCTTAAGAAATTTACGTGCTTTTCTGTTCTCTGTACTCTGAATAGACTTACAGGTTGTTCCCTTTCCTCTGTGGGATATAACTGTTTATGGTCTGTCTGTGCTATGGGGTTATATCTCTTTAGTTATATATGTGTAGTTAAAGTGATACAGCTTCTGCAGCTGGGTAAGCACTGAAATCTTGTTTGAGTCCTGGTTAGTACCTCAGCTGTATGTACGAACTATGAATTATACTGAACCAGAAAACAAATTGTTGTGATTATATCAGGAGTCTTTCTATGCATTTCCAAACCTTGTCATTGGTAGAGTATCAAGCAGTAACAAGTGCATTTTCTAAATAGCTCTGTAAAATAAAACTGCAGAATTATCCTTTTCTGAGTTTGTGTGTAGCACCATATATAATTATTACATATAAGTTTTCAAAAACTTGTGAGTAAAAAAGCCCAAAACATTTCACATATATTCAGTCTGAAGAAACAGTTTCACGCTTCTTGGTATATCATTGTTCTTAATCTATCCGAAATAAATAATTCTGATTATTTTTTTTCAACATATGTTTTTACTATTGACTGCTACCACTTTACATATTTTTTTGTCATCTTATGATTAAATTGTCTACAGGAAAACTTCAGTGTAGGTTTCACTGTATTTTCTTAATGTAAGCTTCAGTTAAATGCTGAAAGGCATAGCTCCGTTTACTTCATTCACAGGGTAAAGATAGGTAGTGTAGAGGCTGTTGTACTGCACTGAGACTTTGAAGGCTGATAATGTTTATTCTCATTGATCTCCTGAGTGATTTTTGAGACATGTATTTTTTTTTTTATCTGTGCCTGGGAATCCTTGTCTACGTAAACTGAACACTAATACCTGTCTCCTATCTGAAGCGGGTCTTATTATCATGTAGTTAAAGTGCTTTATTGGACTGGAATTTATCTTGTTACTGTTTCCTGTGGGCTAATAGGAAAACTGAGAATTCTTCATATTTTGTGTATGGGGTTTTATTTTGTATTTGAAAATTTCACTTTGGCATGTAACAAGTTAGTCTAATATTAAAGTAACTTACAGCCTTGATTTGTAGTCTTTCTTAATCTAGACACAATTTTAAAGATTCAGATTGTTTATTGAACATAAAAATTAAATTTTAAAACTAAGTCCTTGCAGTCTTCCATTAGTGCAACTGAAAGGAGTTTAGAATTAAGTTTAATTAGAATTAAATATATGTATTTATGCTAAATACTTGTCTTATGAAATGGATATGTCTTCTAGAAGCTGTACTTCCTTTTTCAGAATTTTGGTTTCCAACTGTATTTTTCTCATACATTTCCCTGTATTGTAAATGCAGTGCTGTAATAAAGTCATAATAATTCTGATGCTACCACAGCAAGTTTAGAAGTGTTTAGGAGCAATTCAATTTCCTGGAAAAGAATAACTCTTTTGCTGTTATTAAGCACTGTACTAACAGCCAAGGGTGAATGATCCACAAAACCACTGCCGTGATAGTGGAACTGCTTGTTCTAATGGCACTGTTAATGTCCTGAATTAAGAGAGATGTAGTCCAAATTGTATTGCAGAATATTATGTAGTGGTCTGGGAGCCAAATGTTACCTCCGCAAAACTGGCACACATGTGAAAGCTTACAATAAAGCAGATTAATATTTTTATTTTGGTGTAAGTAAGACTGAATTGATTTTTTGTGCGTGTGAAATTTAAAATTCCACAAATGTTACTTCCCTCTTACAGCAGCTGGTTGCTTCACTGTCACTTGTTAAAGTCTGTAGGTTTACAAATGATAAGTCTCTGGGGGGAGGTTATTTTACCACAGCTCAGTGCTGTACAAACTGTAAAACAACTTGCTGATCTTCTAACCAAGAGGATTCCAAGAGCAAGAAAAAAAGCTGCTGATAGAGTTCTTTCCTTTGCTTACTTGCTACCAGATGTTACCAAAGTCCTTTAACCCAGACCATTGTAGGTCTCCCTGAGATAACTGTATAAAGTATTTGTGTTTGTTAGCAGGTTCTTCACCTTAAGATTGTTTCATGTTATAACTGTAGAACACGGGTATCATCAAATGGAACTAGGAGTGGGGTAGAAAATAAAATGACGACACCAAGAGTCTGAAATACCAGTCTTCGTTGTTAATGGAGCACTGGTATGCTTTCATGAAGTTGGTAAAGGGCAGTAACTGGGTTCCCCTGCCAGCAGCATGGGGATACCAAGTCTTGTCTGTTACTGAAGGACAAAAAGGAAGCTGGTGTTAGAAGTGGAAAATAAAACTTAGGTCTGCTTGTCATCACATGCTTGCTTATCATCCTTCATATGAACATGCTTGTTTGTTTTTAATGTAGCAGCTACTCCAGGCCATGTTGTTCTCATTTTTTTTTTCTACATATGTGTATAAAAGAGCTATTTGCTGTTAAACAGGAAGTCCATTTAAGTACTTAGACAGTCAAAAGGTGATTATTGAAAATGGGAGCTATGTGGTTGTGATAATCATGTACTGTCCCTTAGCCTGCTATACCTACGGTCTGTAACTGTCATCTTCTACAGCTGACAGTACATTCAGGTAAAAAAGCAGAATATGGTAGGTTACTGCTGGTGTACTAAAAGAGGGATTCATTTTTTTTAAACCACCAATTCCAGTTTATATTTAATATGTGAGGCTTTCAAATGGCTTGTGCTTTTTTCTTGAGGACAGAGGAAGCTAGGAAATGTGGCTATACTTCACATCCTGCTTAGTTTTTTCAAATTACATAGCAAACAAAAGAAAGGGAAAAGGGTATTATAATACTCACTACTGAAAAATAAAGTCCAAGTCTTTTATATTCAAAGGAAACAGAGGCAATTATGAAACAGAAATTGGAGCATTGTACATGTTTAAATACCTAGAGAATATGGGAATGAAAATGTGTGCCATGTTGTTAATTTTATAACTAAAGAACTTGAACTTACAGATCAGTCTATGATTGCTTAATTTACATGCATTCTAGATGATTTATACATGTTCTAGGCCATGATAGTAGCAATGCCAAGAGTAAGTTACCTGGTTTGGGGTTTTTTTTGAGATGTTGTTTTCAGTAGCTTATTTCTTAGTCATACTGAAATTTGCCATGATGAGTATGTTTGAGCAGGGTTATTCGGGAAATGTAAAGCTAAAATGACTCAGCATTTTGAAAATGACTTTAAGAGAAAGTATATGTGTTACTTTAAAGCAGGGGCGGGGGGGAGTGCTTGTTTTGGCTTGTTTAAGAGTGTATCAACACTTCAGTTCTGGAACTGAGTGTTGCAGAGGAGAGAGGAGAAGAGAGCATAAACATTCGCATGGAGTGTATGGGTGTTCTTCAAATTTCAACATATCATAAGCGCTTGAAAACCTGGGTCATGCATGTTAGTCAGCAAATATTTATTAACTAAACTATCTGAATATTCCATGTAACATGAATATCTTCCTGTCTGTTGGTCCTTGCATGTCACCTGACTCTGCAGTCATCATCTTGACCAAGTAGTTAAGCATGATGCATCCCACAGCAGTAGGTGCTGGGTAAGTTTAAATAGTCCTTCTTTATCTGTGCTTCTCCCCCAAATTCAGAACACTTAGGCAGCAGCTTTACTCACAGAGTGATGAAGGCTGTGTTCAGGGAGAGGTGGGGAACAGAGATTGAAGCTTGGTGGAAATGGAGTAGGCCCAGGAACCTGAAAAGAATGGTACTAGCAAAATCACAAATGGTCAGAGGTCGGGGAAATGAGAGAGGGCAAGAGGTGAGAAAGATGACAAGCTGTACTTTGGTATGAAAGAGTCGTACAAGGCTGAAGAGCAGAAAAAACATGGATAGGAAAGTAAGGGAGCATGAAGAGCGTTGGCAGCAGGAGCAGTAGTGGCTGGAACACAGTGTATCTTCCTTGGAAAATCTATTTGAACTGGTTGCTTCTGGTTCACTGTTACTAAAGAGTTGTGGACAAAGTGGAGCAGGAAATGAAGAATTTTTATTTAATCACCGTTTTGAAAAGAAAATAACAGTTCATTTTAGGGACTACGCTTATCAGCAAGACAAAGTTGTTCATGTTCGATCAAACATTAGAGTCAAAAGAGGGAAAGGTCTGCAAAAGTTACTGACTGATTAGAACTGGATTTGACAGAGTTGCAGGACCAGGATGTTGTGTCCCTTCAGTTTATATAGCTATTCCAAGTTAATGCTTGGTTCGTTGACTGGCTCATTATTTCTGAAATCATAAAGGACATAAAAATGAGATAACTGACAATGGAACATCTTAGTTTTGATCAAGTGTTTAAATGTGAAAAATGTGTAGAGAGGATTTTCTTATGCATTTATCATCTTAAGTCCATTTTAACTGCAGTTATTAGTTAAAAGTCTTCATCCTTTATGTTTACTTCAGTAGCATTAGGAATTCAGTCTTTCATGGAAAGAATCATTAGAAACTTTTATTATAAAAATAATATTTATAAATATTAAGATATTGCTTACAATATAGTACGATTATAATTATTAAATATAATAATTATTATATTTATTAGAAATTTTAATATAACTTTATTATAAAAATAATGAAAATGGTGGAAAACTTACATATGCTTACATAAACTGCTTGCTAACATTGTAAAGTAATGCATGTAAAGCAATAAAGGCATAGTGAGATTGGTAGTTACTCTGTGTCGTCTTTATGAAACCGCAAAGTATAAACACAAAACAAGATTAATTTTAGTCGTAGTTTATTGAGTGCTGATACGAATCATGATTCAAATAGGATTTCCCGTTGCTTTGGTTTAGTTTGTCTGGAAGGTTATGATAAAATTAGTATCTCCAGAAGTAAGAGATTAGCTATACAGTTGTGTGGATATTCCAAAGGCTTCAACGGCAAAGGAACAGAATTGTGCCTAGCACGTATGCAAACCTGTTGTTCATCCATATGGGGAATGCTGGGGAAATGTGGAGGGTCGAGTTAGGGGGTTTTGTTTGTGGTTTGTTTTTTTTGTTTGTTTTGTGGTTTTTGGTTTTGTTTTTTTAAATAATGAAATTATGTTTAAAAAAATAATTAAATATCGTTTAAGTAGGAAAGTTGTACCAGAGTCAGTTCCAGCTGTGGAATTGCTGATACGTGCCCTCTGGTACGTAAGAGGTTTTTGGTAGTCTCTCTAATGCAGTCCTCTTACCACAATAGCAACAAGGCAGATACTACACTATCTTCTTGATTTTTGGGTCTAAAATGTTGTGATGACAGCACATTGGGTAAATACTGAGGGAAAAAAAAAAAAATACTTCCCTGTCCTGTGGCAAGTAGACCTGTGTGAGGAATCATGATGTATATGCTAGGATTCACAAGCAAGAACCATAAAATTTCTTCAGTTTGCAGTGTTCAGAATACAGGAACAAAAAACCGTAAAGGAATCTTTATTTACTATGTGAATATTGGGGATGAATAAGGGAGTGATGGGAAATGTTTTTGTGCTCTCTCATACCCTAATCCCTCGGAAGTCTTGGAGCAATTAAAGAAGGGAGGGTTTCCTTTCCACTGAGTTTTGTTTTTCTTATACCAAAATTTCTCTTTAGTCCCCCTAATTCCTTACTATTACTTTATGAAGCTAATAAAACAGGATCAAATTACAGTGTGAAATGGGTAGGAGAAACTGAGATGCTGCAGTAAGTTTCTTGAATTTGACAGTCTTTTAATAGTTAGAAGAATGAGGTTTTAATTTTGCAGGAGGTAGTAGAGCAACCTTAGGATTTCCTTCTGCAATGCTAAGAGCTACTTGTAGATAGGATACCTAGCATACTGAGATGACATTATTTTATGACTAGGTTGGATAGGATTTCTCATCTTTATCTTCCTTGGTGTTAAGAGGCATCGTGGTAAATTGGTCATTACGTGAACCATGAGCATGAACATGATTATGCATGCTTTCCAAGAAATATGTTGGTGTAAACACAAGGGATGTATGCAGAATTAAGGAGCTGAAGTTCTTCAAAAGACCTAGATGCTCTTAATTCTGTTTTTGTTGTTGTGCCTTGAGAAATTTATATTATCTTATGCATCCTTAATGCATAAGGTTACTGCATATGCAATTGTAGCTTGTAAAGTTGCACATTTTTTACAATATTTTTATTCGTATTTGGTACCTACAAATAGGAGAATTTCCAGAATTCATTTAAAGTACTGAAAGCAGAGTTTGCCCAAAGAGTTAATTGCTAAAGGACACAGATCTTTTCATGACATGGCGTGTTGTTTGTCACGTGTGTGACATTGTGTGGTGATGTTTGGAAGATACTCTGTGATATAAATACTTAGTATGGCTTGTTAAGTTCTGAAATGGGATATATGTAAAGAGGATGCCATGAAAGATTAATGGGACAACAAAGCAGTGTATATAGTCTTGGAGAGGTCTTGCTAAATAAAGTCAGTGTTTTATAGTATATATGTTCAAAATCCTACAGACAAAGAAAGGTTGATACTAGCTTGTAGTGTAGCCTGTATTTCTGAAGAAATTTAACTTTAGTGGTGGCTTGTAATTTATTTTTAATTTTCAGTTTCTTAAAGTATAATATGCATTCAGTTTTTTTATGTAATCTTATATTCATCAAGATTAATATATAAAGAACATTATTGTACCACCAAACAATAAAGGGAAAAATGTGACATGAAGTAAATCTCATTTTACTGCAGCCAAAAATTGGTTTTGTGGCTTTTTAGGGCTTCTCTCCCAGGGAAATTGACAGCATAAGTGTTGTGTAATAACTGTTTAGCTATATCTGTGTAGTGCAACTCCCTGAGGCTGGTATTGTATTCCTGAACAGGAACATCATCTTTCTAAAAGCATAATATTCTAAATAATGACTATGCTTTGTAAGTACATGAGATAGAGGAAATGGAAGCCACCTTGCTGCTGAATGAGGAGTACGTTCTAATTGAGCACAGTTTTAATAAAGTTGTATGCATCAACTTTATAGTGATTTGTTTATCTTAATTTTACTGAATGTCTCTTCGTAGGCAGGTTGATGGAGGTAGGCAACCACTGCAGCAAAGGTAGAATGAATCCCTGATGGCATGTTGACATATATACTCTACATATTGCTTCATTATTATTATTTGGATCTATAAAAATATAAATGTATTGTGATCTTAATGTCTGCTAATATTTTTATATGTGAATGCACGCCCAGGTCTTTGTTTTTTTCTAGCTGAGATACAAAATGAGAGAATGACCAAACAGAGGGTTCTTCTATGCTTGAATGAACAAGGTCGTATTTTAAGTTGTAGTAAAAAGTTCAATTGTGTTACGCATTTTAAGTGACAAACCAAGTTGGCCTTGGGTTTGGTTTCATAGTTAAATATCTTCTTTATTATGATAATATGACTTTAAGGCTTGTCTGCAAGAGTAATAAAGGAAAAAAGGAATTGGCAATAGCAATTCCAAGTTTAGGGTCCACAGTGCCTTGGTATTGTCTCCATCCTTTAACAGGTGTATTTGCTCCCTGTTCTTGCCCCACTGGGATATGCAAAAGGACATAACATGCAAGTTCAGATCTCTTTTGGTTTCTTGTCTGATATGTTTTAGGTTAGACTCTAATCTTAATTGCTGACAGGTGTCTCTTGGAAGAAGGCAATATGACTGCAATGTCCTCTGGCTCCTTCTCCACCAAACCTTTTCCTCTGCGGCGTCTTTCACCTTAGCCTGCATTTCTTCAGTACCTCTTTCTGCTCTCGATATCTGGATATGCTGTCTAGAAACTTGACTATTTCGAGAGTTTCAGCTGAAGGCTTTGCAGGCAAGGGCTACTTCTTCATACATGAAATATTTTTGACTGACCAGATCTGACAGCAGTGGGACTATTGTTTCTTTGCTGCAGTTGTTTCTGAATGAAGGGAGCAGGTTTTTCAGATTTGCAATGGTGAAGCAGTTCTTTATGTCTGAGCAGAGACAAGGAATAGATAATCCCAATTTATCTGGCAGTGACCTACATTCAGAAGATGCTATGAATAGTGAGAAGTTCTCTATTTGAAAATAGCCCAGCAAGTTGAGGTGGGTGAAAATGTGTACTAAAATTATAGAAGATAGAAAGCACGCGAAGAAAGGAATAGGAGGGTCCACTGTCTTTTCAGAGCAGAATTAAGAAGATGCAAAAATGAGAGAAGCCCATTCTTTGGGGACATAGTTCTTTGACAGTTTAAGAGAAAGTGGTAAGAACATTTTAATGTGTCATCTGCCCCTTGAGGCATCAGGACTAGGTGTATCAGTTTGGACTGAAATTCCTTCTAACTCAGTATTTCATCTCTAACCAATGACTGAAACTTATACTGCCTTATAGCTCCTCAAAGTATCTTCCTTGCTTGTTTAGAGCTAGGTTTCATGAACAAGAGGTGATGTCTATATTGAGTGTTTCTTAGAATTTTGTTATATTATGCACTTGTCTGAAAAACATTACTTCTGCACTATGCATGGATAAATTTTGGTTCTCAAATCCAAATACCGACTTCATTTCACTTTCAAAAAAGTTGGAGTTGCTTTCATTCCAGTTCTTATGCAATTGGCAAAACTGGGAACCCAGGAACTTTGTGTGAGAAAGTGAGATAATCTGATTGAAGATCTCAGCTGTGTGTATTAGCCATCAGATGATTTCAGATGGACTTTGTCCAACATCAGTGTCTGGAACTTCCCCCAAGATAGTTTTGCAGGGTTTTTTTAATGCTTTTCAGCAGTTTGTTTTCTAAATACATTTTCACAACCTTTGCTACTTTGCTTTCACAATTATTACTACTCTTTAAAAAGTAGATTTAATATATCAAACAGGTGCTATTAAATTACCACTTAAAATTACTGTAATTATATTTAATTTTTTTAAAGCTTTTTAAAATTGCAGAATAATCCTGTAGCAGAAGCTGTCTTCACAGAACACATGATCCTAATAATGGTTCACACCTCTTCCTATAGTCTGTTATTTTTTATCATGTAGTAGATTACTTGATCATAGCCATCATTAGAATTCCATGTTAAAATGAAAGCATGATTATGAAGGAGATTTAAATTTTAAAAAAGTCTTTCACCTTTCTTAGTTTCATGATTAATTTTTACAACACTGATGAGTTATTCCTATTTGCATTTTGTAGTTTTATTTTTGGGATGTGTCTTGTCTAGTCTAAGCAGACGCGGAGCCAGAGAGTAAAATATAAAGGCTGAACAGCAAGCAAGTTGGCAGTCCAAACGTAGCTTTCTGTTAGAGGTACCAGCAAAGACAAATACGGAGAATGAGTGGAATAAGATAAGGGAAAGTTCAAATAATAGCATGGGATAGTGGGTGTGATTACAGATTATTAAAAATGCCCCAAAAAATTTTGCAAAACCTGCAAAAAAAATTCCACTTTAATTAAACTTGTGGAGGGAACCACATAATAAATGTAAATATTTCCTTTAATCATTGTCTCGGAAAGTATGTTCTATGTTGTTGTCTCCTTCTGAATATTTGTCTGTTGGTTTTTAGGTTTCTGTCCTCTACGTTGTACATCAGTGGGATTCCCTCTGCTGGAAAAAAATAATGTCTTCTTCAACCCATTGAAGGAAAGGGGTGAGCACCTTTCTCATGGCCAGTATTTTATCATATTTAGAAAGCAGTGTGCCCTGGAAGCAAATACCATTATGTATTTTGATGAAAAATGAAGCCAGTTCTAGATGCTTTTCATGTGTCGAACAGGCTTGCTGTTTTGATTTTTGTTTCTTTTTAACTTTGTATGTGAATATAAGGGTCTATTGCCAGGACTACAATTAAATAAGAATGAACAACTCACCATGCTGAATCTGCCAATCGTCCATTTCTCTCTGAAGGACTTCAAAGGAACGTGTGTAGGGGAAAATTAGAAGGAACGATTACTTGTTAACAAGTCTGTTGGGTAGTTTCTTCACAACCCTAAGACAGTTAGTGGTTAGTTTATACCCCGAAGCATAACTATTTATATCTCTTACAAACATCTGTTGTAGCTTGTATATGTTAAATATGATATTACTGAACTCCAACAGCTTACTTGCACCTTATGTTAACATTACTGGGTGGTCCCTTTGCTTTTAATTATGAAGGAGTAAGTAGAGCAAGTGAAGAGTGATGTATGTTAAATGATCACTTTGTGTACATGTTTCAGCTCATCTTTAGTCTCTTCTCTTAGATACTCCCTAATTTGCACAAAGTCTCCACACTTCTAATTACGATTACTCCTCTTAATTTAGTGTCCTTTCTACTCTACATTTTACCTTCATACTTATTTTTATTAAAGGCTTGAACTTTTTTTCTTTCGCTTTGTTTTGCAGAAGACAATGCTTTTATGAATTCCCTTTTGCCACAGATATCAATGGAGTTTCTGATTGCAGTTCATGCATCAGCTTCCAGTTTACATGACCTTAAACACTTCCTTGGGTTTTCCTCATGGTTTGTTTTCAAAATAAATAGCATGAGAGTTGATTCTGTTCTGCATGAAGCAGACTGGCTGACTCTCAGCCTCAGGTTATTTTTTTTTTATTTGTAACTCTCTGAATACAACACAAATGTACAGTTTTCCTTCTTCTATGATTTCTTTTACAAAGAATAATTGGCTTTTTTAGAGCTAAGTTGTCCAGAAGTCATGTGTTCTTAGGTCCGCTTCAGATACCTTCGGCCATACAGCATTTGGTATAGCTGTGCTGGTAAAAGATGGTCCTGCTGTGAGTTGATAATTGCCACACATGAGCCAGAAATTACCACACTAATAGGTCAGCCAAGAGCAGGGGTTGTATGAGTGCACAGCAACGTGCTTCAGACAAAGTCAGCTGGTTTACATCATAGCCACCTTTAACAGCGGGTTGAACGAGCCTAGCTGACTTTATGTGAAAAGGATCAGAAATCATTCACGTGTTCTGTGGGTTCAGTGGTAGAGCTGTGGAAGTAATTAGCTTTGGCAGGGTGGCAGTGATGAACATCTGGGAGCGACACCAGCCTCGTCTAGCATCATTGTTTGCAGAATGAACATCTGCTTAGGCTGTGTATCTGCTAAGTAGAACTGGATGCTGTATCCTAAATTAGGTTATAAAAGCTGAATGTGTAAATACCTTTTCAGTTATTTTTCTTAAAGTTTAACACAGTTTGTCTCTTAACCACTACTGGGTAATGAGAAGATGTTTCTCTTTAGTGAACCAAAGTAATTCCTCAGTAATTGCCTCAATTTAAGTGTGTGATTAGCTCAATTTGTTCTTCTTGATTTGCAGTAGTTGTCTTCACTAAATCTCATCAGTTGCTATCTTGCCTAATAGCTTAATCTTCTTCTAATGTAATTATAAGTCAGAGGGGAAGCTGTTATGGGAAATAAAGGATATACCCATGTAGAATTCTTTCTAGCCATTCCCCTGGGAGACAATAGGGCAAAAGTCCTTCCTGATGAAATAATCTATGGATCTAGCTCAAAGCTGTGCACCTCTTTTTTTTTTTCCTTCATGTAGCCTGAGGGATTTCCAGACGTGGAACATCTCTTCCCTAAGGAAGGGTTGGTCCAGCTTGTCTGATTCTCCAGAAATTCTTGCCATGTCCTATTGTCTTACCAGTTTACGTGGGTTATCTTTGTTGCTTCCCTCTCCATGTTGTTCTTTGTGTCACTAATATATCTCACATCCTTGCTTAGCTCTAAGATGGTCTTCCTCCTCTGTGACTGTTTTACCTTTTCTTATTTTGTCCTTTCTGACTAAGAACTTGATCTTTCTCCTACAGCCAGCCAATTTCTTTAACAGCATTTTGTGAGGCACTTCTTCAGCTTCTCAAACAATCACTCAATAGTGTTTGCTCTTTCTTTGTTGATCTGTTCAACTATCCTGCTTTTATTTTTAGGGTCATACATTCTAGTGGTATGCAACGGTGAAGGAAAGATTTTAAAATAGTTGAAAAGTTTGTAGTTATTTCAGATCTTAAACTGGTGAAAATTCTCATACTTAGTTCTTTGATACTGACATAAGTGGAAGAGAGCAGAAAACCTGGAATTAATACCTGGATGTAATCTTTCTCAAGACATGAGCTGTCTTTTTTTTTAAATATGAGTATTTTTTCATAGTAGCTAAACATTAGGACTCCTATGTGTCAAGGAAAATTGAGTTCTATGGTAATACCTTAATGAATTATGTGGCTTCAGTTGTAATGGCTGCTAATCTGACAAGAAAATGAAATGTAAATTAGTAGTTTGATGTATAAATGATCTGGTGGTGATGCTATGCTAAATGTTTTGTGTGTTTTTTTTTAACTTACTGAATGTCTAACTTTAAAAAAATGTTTAACTCATCTGGACACAAACTCCAGCTAATCCTTAGAGAGAATAATATACATAAATTTCTTTCTGTTGTAAATCTTATTAAAATTAATATTTCCCAAGTCATCAAATGTCTGTGAAAATGAGACTTCTGAATTCATAGGTCGCTTTTCAAACTATGTAATCACATAGGCCCAATTATTTAAAAGTTGTTAGATATTGTTCCATTCTTTGTTGAGTCTTAAATGATTTGGATGGTAGATTGCTGATGTCAGAAGTGATTTGAGACTTCAGTTTCTAAAAGTAATTTCAGGCCCTGACTTTAGAATGTGAAATTTGTACTCATAAGTAAATAGGGTATTCCTTAACGCTTTTTACATTTGGTTCATTGGTTGTAGACTATTGTTATTTCAGTTACAGTAATGCTCAATGTGTCGTTAGCTTTTTCAAAACACAGGAACATTGGTCTTTGCCTGTTTGTAGATTTTTATGTATTACCTTAGAATAAGTTAGTTAAGTAGTGCAGAAATAAAAAGTTCACTTGAAGTTTGTGAATGTAAAAGAAACTCAGCCTCTTAATAAAAATCTTATGTTAAAATATGAAATGATACTGTGAACTTTTTACTGATGAAATGTGTTGCATTTTCCAACTTGTATTTTTTTATTTGTTTGAGAAATGCACATAGTTATCATTGTAAATAAACTCACTGATTTTTGGGGTGGAGGTGTGCATAAATCTTTCTTTTTTCATCTTTTAGAACTGGATTCCAAGTGGTCACTTTTGTAATTGACTTTTTTTTTAAAGAATATTTGTTCATACTTACGATGATTTGACATAATTAAAGTTTTATTAACCATGATGGCAACACAGACATTAAGTATAGACAACTATCAAGATGGACAACAGGTAGGTGTGGTGTTTTTTTGTCTATGAACTAAATACCGTTAGCAAGAGAAAAAAGGCAGTGACTTTTTCCTTAATGCCTACTTTGGCATTCTTTAAGTGTCTGTTCTGGTTTTAAAACAAAATCTTTAAAGCGATAAGCTGCTATTTTTTAATACTTGAATACTTATTAAAGGCTTAGTTAATCTTTTCATGACTTTGCTTAACTTCTGGAAGAATGGTTCAATAAGGGGTTTTCTTCTGAATCTGTGCTAGATGATTTGTGGGCTGTAATGTTCCTGTTTTTAGGAAGGTCAGATGGGCATCCGTAATTTTTTTGTGTATGATACTTCAGTGTTCTTATGTGTCTGCACATAGATGAAATTTACGCAATGCAGTCATAGACTTGGTGGTCTTGAACAAGTGAAGGATAAATTTAGTTATCTAGAGTTACTACTGCTTTGGCTACATTTAAATTGATGTAATTATGTTGCAGGCTGCAAACTGGTAAAATACTTGAATTCATTTTAATGAGGTTATTGATTAGAACTGCTAATTAGAAAGCTGGTCAGTGGGCTTCCAGTTTCTTATTTCTGTTAAAGAACAGCTAGAATCATGAAACATACTCACATATGTCTGGTCACGATGTGGGTTTTTTTGTACAACAGGCTGTATATTGCAACAATTTCAGTTGCTAAATTACAGTACTGTTAAATGGACACAAATAATGCCAGTGCCCTGTGCTCTGAATACCTATTTTTACATTACTGTGTGTCAGCCCTAAGCAGTAAATACAAGTTCTTCTGTCAGCAGATGGCAACAGTGGTGAACAGTCAGAAGAAAACCAGCAACTTTTCCCATCTCTTATAAAATGTTTATTTGAATGCAGCCTGGGATTATTGATTTTTGTTGTTGTTGATTGCTTCTTTTATTGCAATTCTAATTTCTCTTGTTCCTTTCACCTACCTTACTTTTACTTTATTCCTCCAGGAAATAGTTGCCATCCTGTGACACATCAGTGAAAGTAATACATGTTTTTTTAAAGGATGTATTCAGAGAGAGCATTTTCTTTCCATTTGTTTTGTATTTTAAGCTCTCAGTGACCAAGATAGGCAAGTAATTTGGGTGCCTGCTGCTTTTGTAGTTTGGAAATGGGCCATAGAAAGTAGCTTGCAGTTTTAAGTGAGCTATTTCCTCCTAGTGTAAGAGAGGCCTAACTGAACATACTCTCTCCCTTCAGACTCTGTAGATGTATAGCTCAACATCTATAATCACTTGTTTGAGTCATCCCCTTTTATTTTACTCCTCCTTGTCCATTAATTCCATCTTTTCTCGCAAGCATTCTGGCTAAAAATCATCTTTACTTGCTGATGAAGATTTTTGCAATGCAGCCTGCTCTGTTGGGTAGGATATGCTGGCATTTTCTCAGGTTCTGACTTTGCAAGGAGATGGCTTGGCCCTGACAGGTAGTAAAAGCACAAACCTTTTGGTTCTCCCAGACTTCTTGTTGGGAATAGTATAAATACCTTGTGCTTATGTTGTGTAGAAATAAATTGAGTTTTGTTATAGTCAGGTTCTCTAGTAGTTTCTGGAGGCCAGCTCTCCTCTCAGAGTTCCTGTGAGTGATGTGGTATGTACATCTCATGGGAAAAGAGGGCAGAGGATTGCATTTCATACCACTTCCTTTCTGCAGGTGTCAATTCTGTCCGCCTGGTGCTATCTAGAATAGTGTCTGTCCTCTATTCAAGACAAAACTTGTTAAGGTTAAAGTAGAAAAAAAAAAGATTGCAGTGATTTCTTGTTTTTGTACAGATGTTCCTAATGTTCAAAGGGGAGAAAACCAAGGAGTTTGGGGTGGGCATTGGAAACTATGACTTTCAGAGGTCAGGTTCCTTTAAGACAATTTACTCTGAAAGATACTTAGCTGGAGGTGATGGGAAAAACACTTTCAACACCTCCAAAGCACTCAGAGCATTAGCAGCCACCTAGTGCAATTTAGGTGCTCAGTAGTAGCTGTGGCTCTGTGTTGTTTTTTCCAGTGGTGGCAGACTGTGTAACTGTGTTAAATGGATTTGTAGAAGCAGTTACTGTTCTTTTCTCCAGTAGCTTGATATTCCTAAAATAATTTGTTAGTACAATATATGAATTTGAGTGGTAAAGGTCAGGCAGGGGAAGTTATGCTCCTGATTACTGAAAGATTGGAGGAACACAGAATATTTCCGTTCTTTGTAAGAAAATGTGTGTTTTAATGGACAAGAAAAACTTAAGGATCTCTTTTCTTCAGTATCTTGAGATAATGTACAGTAAGAAATAAGAAAGAAAACTTAAAAGTAGAAACTTTCCTTTTTGTTGTTTTCGTCCTAAAGGCTTTTTATGTAGACATCCCCATAAATCTTTTTGAGCAAAAAGTTTCTTATTTTTTGCTAGCCTATTTCAAGAATATCCACTTCAGAAACAAAATGCTTTAACAATTTACTAATATGTGTCATTCCCATTTTAAAGCAGAGTGCTGAAACTTGAAGTGACCTTTAAACTGCCCATCAAAAAGTGTTAAGGATTAAAAGAGGGGTTTTGTTACTGCTATGGCTTTTTGTGTATCTGCCAAGTCATACCAACCTTCTGGCAATTTAGTAGCCTTGTGCATTGCTATTTCCTTAGAAAACAGTACACTTATTTTACGTCAAGCATGCAGATTTTCTTATAACTTACTCTTTTTCTACAGATGCAAGTAGTAACAGAGTTAAAAACTGAACAAGATCCCAACTGCTCTGAAACTGATGCCGAAGGGGTGAGTCCTGCCCCTGTAGAATCTCAAACTCCAATGGATGCAGACAAGCAGGCCATTTACAGGTAGTAATGGACGCGTGTTCTGTCTTTTGAAGGGTAAAAAATTGAGGAATTTAATTTATTTATTTATTTAATAATAAGTAGCTTAAAATCAGATGATCTCTTGGATAACTGTTTCAGTAGTTTGCAGGGAAAGAGTGAGATCAAATTACTTCACTGTCAGTTGTCAGCCGAGAAAAAAACCCTTCCCTTTAATGCGGGATTCTTCAATTTTAGTATAATTTTAAAGGATATTCTAAAGGTGGCTGCCTTTAAAGCACAAGTGAAATTTAGTAAGCTACTCAGACTGTTGAACTGTGGTCGCTATTTGTTAAGCTGTAGTTTTTACCTTTAATGTAAGAATTTTATTTAAGTCGATTTTTACTCCCTTTTCTTTAGGGATAACAATCTATTGCCCAGTAATTAGCTCAAACAGGATTAAATGTTGATGTATAGACACACTAATTTGAGATTTTCAAGTGTTAAATGCTGTGCTAAGCAGTATGCCCAGTTTTGGTGAGGTTGTGTTCTTTCACTGTAAGTGCTTTATAAAGACAGAATTATTAACAGTTTGCAGGTTAAAAAAAACCAAACCAAAAACCCCCAAAAAACCCCAAAACAAAACAACAAAAAAACCCAACCAAACAAAAAAAACCTGAACCAGAAAGATGCATCCACTCATTTACAGGCTTGTGCTAACAAAATCATCTTCTGCTCTGAGCATGATTTCACAGGAGGCCTCTGACTACAGCCTGGATACTATTCTCAGTTCTGTAAAGTTATTTGTGATGTATAAATAAGGCCCACATTGAAGAAGAAATTAATTTTGTCAGACTTTAAATCTGCATTCATCCTATTTGTAAATCCTAATCCTCGTTTCTAATACACTGTATTAATGTATCTCTTGCCACTCAGTTACAGTGAATAAAATATTGTATGTCATAGCTTTTTTAGCTTGTGATTGATTGTTCTCTTTATTTAAATATTCATTTTCTATTGCTGTATATGCCTCTAGGGTGTGTGATAAATCAAAAAGAAAAAAATCCCGAACTTCCGTCATGTTTTGCTATAGCCAGTGGTGTTATATGCCGTCTCTTCCAAGACTTGTCTTTGTTTCTTACATGAGTGACAGTTACCTTACATGAGCTAGATGTCTTATTTTTCACTGGTGTACATATAAGATAAAGTACTCATTTATTTTAACTTTTATTCTAGGCACCCACTATTTCCCTTGTTAGCACTATTATTTGAAAAATGTGAACAATCTACACAAGGCTCAGAAGGTACAACTTCTGCTAGTTTTGATGTAGATATTGAAAATTTTGTAAGGAAGCAGGAGAAAGAAGGAAAACCCTTTTTCTGTGAAGATCCAGAAACTGATAATTTGGTAAGTATCAGCTGTTTCATCTATTTCTGAAACAATCATCACATTTGTGGTGCTTATAGTTTCGCTTCACGTTACTCTTCCTACAAGAGATTCTTCTTTATTTTAATGCTGAGAAACGCTTTTTTTAAAATTTCTTCTGACCCCTTTTTTCCATCTTGTCTGTAAACCTACACTGGCCCTTCACAGTTGTTTCCCATTCTAAACTGGCCGAGATCAGTGTATTGGAGACAAATGGAAACATATGCTTGCCATAGCCAGGTTGACTCTGCAAATCAGTTTTGGAGTGTCAAGACATATATTTATCAAAAACATGTGATCAATAAAAGTTTTTTCCAGCTTTTTTTTTTCTCTAATCGGGGTTCGTGCAGTTAACATGGGAGAAGAGCTGTTATAAAATGAGCTTAGAAACTCTTTAACATATACAAATATTTTCCTGTGTCATTGTCTCCTTTAGGCTTTCTGATAGTCCTTCCTGTGATGAAGCTGTGACTTCCCCAGTCCCTTAGTCTCCCTCTCAAATCATATGTCTGGAGAACACCTCTCTCTATTGGCATTCTAGTTTCTAAATTGTCTGTGTTTGTCTCTTTAGAGTGACATTGCAACTAGACTTTATCATAATCAACAGTGTTAGAATTATAGGAGTCAAGTGTTTTGTTTCATTTTTGAAAACCTGTTGCTCTAAGGTGACCGTGTAATAACAAAAGTCTTCATCCTTGATGCAACCTCCTAGGAGAAAAGGGTACCTAAAATATTGACATTCTCAAACAAAATTAAATTGATGGGAGGTTGTAAACAACAGAAATAGCAATGGTTTAAAATTGATATGTAGAAAGATTTATGTGGGCAAATAATATCCTGTGTGGGAGGCTAAGGTAAGGTACCTGGAGAAAACTCTTTAATAAAACAAAGACAAGAAATAAATCTGAGATGCTGTTTAGGATTGGCAGGAGTGTTGCAGTGAACAGCATGTTAGGAGGGGCACATAAAAAAGAAGGTCACAAAAAAAGGGGTCAATTTTGGCTGCTTTTGCAAGCAGCCTAATAGACATTTTGCATAACTTGATTTCTTTCCAAGCACTTTATGACCAATATTTAGTGTACTTAAGTTCTGGGAAGATAGTATTTAAATAGTGTCATGGAAAATAAAGCTACAAGAGTCTCTATGTATAATTAGACCAGTGTGAGAGTAAAGAAGGCAGAAGACAGTATGTTCTAGAGCAAGACAAGATTTTACATCTCTAGCTAAAGAGACATAAAAAGTTACCTTCTTAGCTTCTTGTTCTATCCTTTTAACTGTAGGTTACAGTGCCCAGGTTTGAAATACCTTAATGCATTGCATCAATGATCTTAGTCTATGTATGTATACAGTCACCTTAGATTAAATCTCCTGCAAGGATGGATCAAGTTCACTTTGCACTAATCCACCTGCAAGAGTCCCTTCAGGAGATTCTCTTACAGCTTTGGCTGAGGAGCTCTTTGTCTTACAGAAGCTTTAATTTTCCATTTGGAAACATTTTGGGGCTCAGATAAAGTTTTGGTTTTAGAAGGTGGCCAGAAACAATGCTTTTCAGAATGATGGGAAACCAGCTAGAGGAGGACACATAATATGATACATAATGATACTCTAAGTATTAGTGTAAATATTCTCAGTTTATAAATGAAGAACTGAAGAATAGGTATTGTCCACTTTGACCACAGTTATAACTAGAATAGAACTGAACCCCCAAAATTTCGGTTTAGTATCTTAATCATTAGATCTTTGTGAGCAAATTTTGATGCAGCTCACCTGAGAATATTTATTTGTACAGTGACTTAGTTTTCTAAGAAGATAGAAGCACTGACATACTTACTAAAACAGTGCCATGAATAAACCCTGTAGCAGAATGACTGTTGTCACTGTAGGAATTAAAAATACAAAAGAAGAAAAATAAAGGTAAGGGGAAATAAATGGTAATTCTCTTCTTCAGTTACTGCCTTAGTGCTTTAGTGTGAGCAGCAGTGGTACAAATTTAGGGGCGGGGGGGAAGCGCATTACTGAGGGAGAAGGAGATAAATACTTTGGAGCTGTTAGTTTCTGAGGAAGACTAAATCCAGGCTAAAAACTGCAGTTCACCACATATGCTAATTTGCACATGTAAAAGATCTCGTGGGACCTGTGGTTGTTAATGAATTAATTGTGTACAGAATTCTTCAAATAACATACCAGTTTCAGGATCTTGTGGTTTGACCCAGGTATCTAGAAAGTTGACTGTCAGGAGCACTTATAATTTTGGAATTACTTCTTTATCGCTTTCACTCTGTAATATATTTGGGGTTTTGTTAGTGCTGTCAGTGACCCCTCTGGAGTGCTTCTTGCACATCAGCTGTGAATTTGAAGACACAAATAAAATTTTCCATGGCTTGCTCTTCAAAGACTTTTTTGAATGTACT
Source organism: Xenus cinereus (assembly GCA_025774025.1). Classification (NCBI taxonomy): domain Eukaryota; kingdom Metazoa; phylum Chordata; class Aves; order Charadriiformes; family Scolopacidae; genus Xenus; species Xenus cinereus. The sequence goes on from JAOXJK010000001.1 coordinate 117,555,187, forward strand.
TCCCTCCAAAACTTTACTCAAAAAATGAGAGATACTTATGTTCTGCATAAAACAGGTCTGCTGACTTGCTAAGCCTCAGGTTATTTTCTTCATTTGTAACTCTCTGAATTCAACACAAATATACTGCTTTCCCTTATTTCTCTAATCTCAGTTTCTTTTCAGAAGTACATCTGAAATCTCATAGTTGGAATGTAGTAGTTCTGGCTCGGTGGATGCGGAAAGAGCAATGGATATGTTTTATCTTGACTTTAGTAAGGCTTTTGACATTGTGTCCTATAACGTTCTCATAGACAAACTGATAAAATATGGATTAGATAAATGAGCAGTACGATGGACTGAAAACTGTGTGAACTGCTGGGCTCAAAGGATTGTGGTCAGCAGCATGAAGTCCAGTTGAAGGCTGGTCATTAGTGTTGTGCTCCAGGGATTGATACTCAAACCAATACTGTTTAGTATCTTTGGTGACCTGGATGATGGGACAGAGCGTATCCTCTACAAGCTTGCAGCTCTTGCAAAACTGGGAGGAGTGGCTGATGACCAGATGGCTGTGCCATTGTTCAGAGGTACTTTGTTGCTTTTGGAGAAATAGGCAAACAGGGATCTCAAGGGGTTCAACAAAGGTTCAGACAGGTCCTGTCTGGAGAGGAATAACCCCATGCATCAGTACACTCTGGCCAACTAACTGGAAAGCAGCTTTGTGGAAAAAGACCTGACGGTCCTGGTGGACACCAAACCAAATACGAGACTGCAGTGCATCCTTGCAGCAAAGAAGTTCAACATACTTGGGCTGTATTAGGAAGATTGTTGTCAGCAGGTCAAGGGACATGATCCTTTCCCTCTACTTGGCACTAGTAGGACACATCTAGAGTGTTGAGTACAGTTCTGGGCTCCCCCCTACTAGGCATAGACATACTGGTGTGAGTCCAGCAGACGACCAAAAAGATGATTAGGAGACTAGAGCGTTTCTCATATGAAGAGAGGCTCAGTGAGCTGGGACTGTTCAGTCTATAGCAGTGAAGGTTGGGGGGGATATTGTCAATGTATCTAAATACCTAGTAGGAAAATAAAGAAGACAGACTCTCTGACTCTTCTCAGTGGTGCCCAGTGAAAGGGCAAGAAGAAATGGACATAAATTTAAACACAGGAATTTCCATTAAAAAGTAAGAAAAAACATTTTTACTGTGAGGGTGATTGAATACTGGAGCAGGTTGCCCGGAGAGATTGTGGAGTTTCTACCCTTGCAGATAGTCAAAACCCAACTGGATGTGGCCCTAAGCAACCTGCCCTAGTTGACCTTGCTTTGAGCAGGGGGGTTGGATTAAACAATCTCCAGGGGTCCTTTCCAACCTCAACTATTCTGTGGTTTCTGTGAGCCTTCAAAAATAGGTTTCCCAGAGATCCTGCATGCCTTGGCCTGCTTCACGTTCTTCTGGCTGTACACAAACATTCTATCAGATATAGCTTGCTTTGGTTGTAGATGGGTCTGCTATGTTCAAATAGTCCTTCCTGCTGATTGACCTGTTTGTGATTTTAGTAGTGACAAAGTCTCTTGGTTTATGTGGTACTCGCCTTTGTTGATGGGCTGCACAAATCTGGTTAATTTTGCTTAAGATGGATGAGGATGTATTTGCTTATGTCTTGTATTCTGTGGCTGCTGAGGTCAGTGCTCTTAAACGGGAACCACATTGCAAAATCCAAAATCTTTGGCATTGAACTCCTGTTCTGTAGTCATATTGTTAGCTATGACTTTCCATTACTAGATACCAAATGAAATCTGAGCGCAACTTGTCCTCTGCCTGTCCTGAAGGCTGGGCACTCTGAACAGCTGACATTCTGACAGGCTGTTCATTTTGTAAGGGGCAGTGAACAGGAGAGTTTCTGTCAAGTTGTGAAATAGCTAGTATGGTTTTCAGCTCAAGCTGAAAGCATTCTCTCTGCAAGCACCAGTATTTCAGTGCTTGTTGCCTTCCTTTTTAATTCCAATGTTAAATCAACCATTCATTCAAAAGGAGAAGCTAGTAAAGACTGCTAATCAGAATGAGCCAGGAGGGTGGAGCAAGTAGGCCAGACAACTGCTTGCTTTCCACCTGTGCTCTTATCTGACCCCAGCAGAATCAAACAAATACAGTGAAAATGCTTGCACGATAGCAATCATTCAACTTGGAGCCAGAGCTAAACTGAGATGAATTGAATGTTATAGTACCATAAAGAGCCAAATTCAGGTCCTATCTGAAAAGAGTCACAGGCCTGCCTACAGTAAGGAAATTGGCCACTAATTCAGCTGTTTCAGGTTTTTTCCTTTTACTTCTTTTGGAAGTGGCATGAAGAACTCAACTAAACGTCACAGTTTTTGTGACAATGCTTAAACTAATGGCACCAAATCAGCGGAATATCATTTCAGGCTCCATACAGGCTAATTGACTAGATAACAGAAGTTGTGAAGGGTCACAGATACTGATTGCCAGAATTTTAAGAGGCCCTACAGTGTTTCACATTATGCACTCACTTGAAATGCCTTGAGTATTCCAAAGGAAAAGTTTGGGTTTAATCCAGAGGACCACAGAATGTTAATCTGGATGGACCAGGCATTAGATGAGTTTGACCAAAAAGGAAGTTCATTAAGAACACTGTAAGGTTGTTCTAACTTGAGTAGCTCTTAATAAGCTACGATCTAGATTACCTTGTTACTTTGGTATTATGGTTCCTGTTCTAAATTAATTGGTCTTTTCCTGCATTAGTAGTATAAGGGATTTCCGCATTGGGAAATGCAGGTAGCATCCACTTGATACTTAATGTTAAGGATATCCATGTATTGCTAAGCCTGGCCTGTAAACCAAATTTCAGTCCTTTTTTATTATCTAGATGGAAGGATTCTGGTTTTTTGTAGTTAACCACTCCAGCATTGTCAGTTGGTAATCTTGAAGCATCACGCCAAAGGGTTACGGTCAACACAGAGGTGGTGCTCCTAGGTCTTTTGCAGTGTCTTTCGGAAGTCTGACTTTATCAGACACATGGTCAAAATAGGGTATTTGCAGTGAAATGGATGAGAACATTTCTATAAATATTGATGGGTTCTGGATCGGGTCAGAACTTTGGTATTAGGCTTCAGCATGTTTAGAAGAGTGAATTTCTCAGAAGAGATTGTAAGAATTTGGAAAGAGATGGAAAAAATGGTACTGTCTTGTGGAAGGGTTTTTTTCCCTTAAAAGAACTTATAAGGTACTCCGTGAAATGACCTGGATTAAGCATATTTTTAGTTTGATTTACTGGTATGTTCCTACTCTTTTTTTTATATGTGCATTCATGTAATAGAGTCAGCAACCTTCAGCACTAAACCACAAAACTGTGTTACAGCTTCCCTGAAGCATGAAGTTTCAGTTGTTGTCTCTTTGTTTGAGAGGTGTGTAAGATGCTTTTTTTCCTCCCAAGGAAGAGTGTATCACAGGAAAATGCAAAGATCTGTTGAAAGAAAATGGAGATATTTCAGTGCTAGCTCCTGGACAGATTTTATCAGCTTGCTCTAAGATGTAACAATCTTTGACATTCTAGGTATGTCTTTTACTTTCAACACAGAATCATCTTCCAGTAAGAAGAGGTGATTGGTTTTGGACTGGAATTCTTCCAGGAGTTCCAGTCCATCCCTAATAAATACACAAAGAAAGTGGCTTTTCTGTGGTAGTTATGTGTTTGCTCTTCAAGAACTATTGGCCGCAAAAAGAACTTTGAAACTTTTCCCTTTGAATTTCACTGACTCTGACCAAACAAGTTAGACTATTCAGGGGGGTAAAAGCAGAAGGTACAAGTTTATGATTTTTTGCAGTAAATATTTCGTTCTTACATGGCTAACACAGCATATTATTGGAGCTAGAATTATCCTCTGTCTTGGAATAAGACATTCCAAGGCTTCTTCTACAGGCTTCTTCTGGTTTTCAACAATTTTATTCTCTTTTCTGATTCTTGGTCACACATGCTGTCCATGTCTCCATTGATCTTCCCTGAACTTGATGTAAGTGCTGATTAGCTGAAAGAAGTGCTGCAGACCTCCTGTTTTCAAATCCTAATTCCTGTGTGAAGGAAGTGGAAGCTGAAGGTTCTGCTCATGTTCTACTTAATAAACTGGAAGTGTACTTTCTTTCCCAGAGCTTTAACTTCCTCCATATCTTTTTGGATTGTTACTTTGCATCCACCATAGTCCTTTTATCAAGCAACAGTACCAGAAGAGATGTGTTTGCTAATAAGAACCAGATCTTGGTGGTCTGTATTGCTAACTACAGGTTCCCAAGTGCACATGCTTCTTTCTGGAAGCGTGCTCAGCTGTATCCCCATAACATGGAGTATCATCTCTTGGAGGTCCTTACCCTTTACCTCTTAGCCTTTGATGTCTCTATCTTGTTTTCACAGATAAAACAGATCTTGGAGTGAAGCAAATTCTCTTTGTTCTCCACAAGTATTCTTTTGTGCTTAAAACGTCCACAGACAGGTTCATCCATGTCTAAGAAGTTGTTCAGCTCGAGGGTTTGTAGATAATTTTTAGAGCTTTCACAGATGTGTCAATTCATTCATTTCTTCACATTTCTTCAAGACATTCATTCATTCACATTTCTTCATTGCTTACTATTAAGCTGGCCACCGCAGAAACATCAAGTTATCCCAGGATAGTTCCTGTCTCTTGTATAGCTTCTGTTCAGAGTAAACTCTTACCATATATGGGTGGCTTTTTAAATTTCTCCACATTCATAGAACCATAGGATAATACAAGAAGGATTGCAAGTTCAAGAGGTCTGTAGTCCAACCTCCTGCATGAAGTAGGGTCAGCTGTGAGGTCAGAGCAGGTTATGTATGGCTTTATCAAGTCTAGAAACAACACAAAACAAGGGGTGTTAAATATACTCTTACTTTTGTATTTGAACAGGACACTGCCTTTTTTGAAGACCCCCGAGTTTTTTGTTTCGTTTGGGGTAAGGATTTTTGGTTCAGTACCCTCTTCTCAAAGACTATCCTATTGAATTTTTAGTTGTGTCAGGAAAAGTTGTAGTGGTGGTAAAGCCAGCTGATGTAATTTGAATAGTCTTGACTGAACTAGCCATGCTTTTGCATTTCTGAAGTGTTTTCTTGCTATTGTAACGTGCAAAACTGTCTCAAAAAACTCTAGTCATACCTTTCCTAGCTATGTCTTGTAGCTGAGGACTCAAAATAGGGGAAATGAAAACAAAATACCCCCTCTCCCAGAGTTTGTGTTCTTCCTCTGAAGACCTAAATCACCCTAGAAATGTTTGATCAGGAAGGTAGGTGAGCTGTGAATGTACATACTTTAATTGGGTTTTTTTTGCAAATGAGAGGTCATTGGAGTGAGATTACTTGTCAGTATATGGACATTCTTTCATATATGTTGTCCATATATGTATTTTCAGGGCACATAACATAAGCGTGTAGCAATCCATAAAAAATAGTGGGTATGAGCTGGGGATTATGACTAAGGTAGTGCATATTCTATGCCCTTTGCAACATGTGCTTGAGGCACTGAAAAGACAGGATGCAGGCACAATCTAAAGCATTTTTAGGGCTAAAGGTGTCTCCAAAGTTAATATATGGTACATTTATATGTGAATATGATCTGGATAGCAAGAAGTGGAAGCTTTCCAATAATCTTTCTTTCTTTGCTTAATAGTTTACCGTTATCTTTACAGCAGTTTCAACAATATACATATCTCATGGTTACTTCTTCTTTGTGCATTTCTCTGAAATGATGCTCCAAGTTTATTTCTACAGCTGAATCAGTTGGGTTATAAAAATTCATTGTTCTGTGGCATATTCTACTCAGTAGCACTAAATAACAAAAACATGGTTGTTGAAGATTTTAAGGTGTGCCTTTTACAAACGTAGGAATGAAATATTACCACTGCTTGTATCTGTCTGGAAATGTTTCTTTGTATTACCTTTGTTCAACATGGGTGATTTTATTAGTAGTTCTTGATTATCTTTTTTTTTAGTTTCAAGGAAAAAGTGAATTTCTGTGAACAAATTTAAGCTTGGTGCTCCCAGTCTGGAAGAGAGCAGGAACCATATGGCCACAATTAGTGTAGTTGTAAATGAGTAAATAAGTCCTGGTGACAGGCATGGCATATTTACAAAGTTTTGTTTGCCTTCCTAACCACAGTAGCACAGCTTCCTGTAAGAGTAGTGTGACTGTGTGTAGCTCTGCAAAAACCTGGATAGTGTTACTAGTTCTTGGTTTATGGTTAATTTTGACTTTGAATTCAGTTTTTACTTCAAGTATCAACCATCAATTTGAAACTAAATCGAAGCTGAAGAAAGGATTTTTATTTTTCCTCCAAACAAATGCTGATTAAATAAGTAATAAAAATATGGGCAATGGTTTAAGAAAAAAACCAAAACCACGACACTCCTGACTGAGCAAAACTAATCACTTATATAGTCAAGTATTATGTGCCCAAAGGCATATTCTTGTTACCTCATTTTAGCTGAATGCTTAAGGCATTCATTAATATATGTGTTCTGTGTTGGTCTGCCACACATAAAAAGCTCTGTAATTTAAGCTTTTTTGTCTCTGAACTCTTTGGCTATTGTAGTATTACAGATTCTCATTCTGAAAGGAGGAGAGTATCTTTAAACATAGATGACCATTGTTTTGCGTTAAACTATGGAAATTTAACTAAATTTTAACTTGGTTGTATTTAAAGATACTTAAAGACAGTTGAAACAACCACCACTGCTAAGGGTGGTTTTAGGAGATTGCTGGCTTACATACCTCAGCGCTGGGCCATTGCACTTACTCTTTCAAAGGCTTTTGGTGTCATAGGTCGTAAGAGTTACCAGATTTTAATTTGGATCAACTGCCTCAAGTCTACAGCTCAGATTTTTCTGCAGCTGTGCTTTTAAAGATACATGCTTGGGGTTTATTCTTTGTAGCCCTGAGAGGGTATAAGATTTCCTTTTTTTTTTTTTTTTTTTTCCCCTTGTTGTTTATTTAAACATACAGTTGTCTACACTGGGTGAGTGTCATACAATTGGAATACCTTCTACTGAAAAAATAGGGAAAAGATCTGTCACAGTGAAAGCTAAAGCCGTCATGGTGGAGAGCAGAGTACACAGAGGAGTTTGCCTGCCTTGATCTCCTTCAGGTGCTTTGAACAAAGGCAACTTCCGCTTCCAGTTGGCTTCTTTAGTTAAAAGTAATGAGTGGATTACTTAGTAAGCTATCATTTCTGGTCATTGGATTCAGTGCTCTGGCCAAGTAAATGACCCTTCATATAGGACAAATTTTTTCAAATAAGGCAAAATCAAGCTCTGCACTATGTTTCAAAATTATAATCTATTCAGTTTCATAAAACTGAAGGATATTTTTCTTGGAGATCTAGCATAGCAAGTAAATGTTGGGGATGGCATGCTAAATAAAAAATAAAGTAATTACTCTTGCCAATGTGTTATGTACATACTTGAATGTCCTGGATTTCCTACTGCTTCATAAAAATTTACGCCATCTGGATTTGGTTTTAGCTTTTGATCTCCTCCCATGACCCTTACAATCACCCAAGATATTTTATGCAGTATATAGTACCATTAGCTATCCAAGCTTATGAGTCTTTCTTGCAGTAAGTTTAAGTATTCTCACATCACATATGTGTCTCCTCTACTTCAATTTTTGTTTAAACATGGATTTGTTATTGGGTTTAGTGCTTTGTATTTAATGGTTTGTATTTCAGAAATGGTCTCCTCACCTGGAAGTTCTTACAAGATTTTCTTGAGAGTTTTTAATCTTTGTCATACAATTGCAGTGGAACTTCAAAGCTCTAGGACTGAAGAGTTGTTTGATTACTTTAAGCTTTATTGAACAATGTGACAAACTTCGGGACCTCTTTATTCTAATTCTATAGAAAGATAAAAGCTATTGTGTTTTTGTTATAGGCGAGATGGCAAGCCATTTCCTATATCTTTCGCCTTCCCTAGCAACCTGTGTGACAAATTTATGCTAAGTCACAGAAGGGGCTATCTCAAATTCATCTGTATGCTTTTGGTCATCTGTATTCATCTCAAATTCATCTGTATGCTTGGGTCAGCGTGTAATGTGGAACTGAACCTGATATTTCTGATATGTAGCTCAAGAGGACTGTTGCTTACTAAGCCTGGTCCAGCTATGCCTTCCAAATAATACATGTGGATGGGATTACTTCCCTTCAGTTTCGATCATGTGTGGTGTATGACCCAGGGCTGTATGATGGGGATAAAGATCACATGGACATTCTGTGCTCCATGTACACCTTAACTGTGCTCTGTCTTCCGAATGTGTCACATGTGACAGAGACAAAGATTATAGTGTTTTGTTTGCCCTGTATGGTAGTTTACTTATGCAGTAGAAGGGTACAGGTTTTGTATGTAAACATGTTCCTTTCACATTTCAGGACCATAATGGTCAGAGCTGGAGAACTTTAGTCAGCACTTAGCAATTAGTAACTCTGCTTTAATTGGATGGGGTTTGTTACTGGAAAGCAGTCTTTGCTTAAATCTCACATTAAATGTTTTTCCCAATTCTCTCCCTAGATGGTAAAAGCAATCCAAGTTCTACGTATCCATCTGCTTGAGCTAGAAAAGGTTAATGAACTCTGCAAGGATTTCTGTAGTCGTTACATTGCCTGCCTGAAGACAAAAATGAACAGTGAAACTCTATTAAGTGGAGAGCCTGGAAGTCCTTATTCACCTGTGCAATCTCAGGTATGTTTCAAATACAATCAAGTGTGGTTTTGCTTATATTTTCTTAGGAAGTTATAATTACACTTCTATTGCTATTAGTTTGCAAACAGAATTTCTGCAGTTTCTTTGACTTTCTCAAAATCAGTTATTAAGAGTAGAAAGAGCTGTATTTTTTTGTGCACATCAGTGTGACACGCCTGATGGACAAATTTCTTGAAATGTGCCAGAACATAGAGTCACTTTTCCTGTCTGTCTTCCCTCAATTCAGCAAATGGAGATATTCAGAGTAGCCAGGGTTTGCTATTTTGTGGAGGGAGGCTAGTAAACTGCATAAAAGGAGAAGAAAAAAATTCCTTGTTAAGAAGGCCTCCTTAGTCTAGTCTACGTCCTTAAAATATTGAGATGGGTAATACTTTTTATACACAATCTCTATTCCGGAACAAATAGAAAATGTCTGATGGATTATAGTTGCACCATTTGAGATGTCATTCCATGTCCCCAAGGGCGACTGTGTAGTTATGAACTGTGCCCATTTCTATACAAGTGAACCTCGGTTTATATGTTGTTGACATTATATAAATGCAATAACCAATTGCATTTTTTGTAGTAAATTGACAACAGTTAATTAACAACAGTTAGTACGTTATGGTTGATGCTTCTGCTATTAAGTACTGGAAAGTGAGTCCTGCAATCCAAGTACATACTAGATAGCTAACCTTAGAGGATGGCCCGTCTCTGACTTAATCGTATGTTTGATGCTGTGTATTCTGAAAAGCCTCAATGACTTCTGAACTTTGACTTTTGGACTCCTTACTTAGGTTTTGGTGTCTAGATGTGTGGAAAGGAGAGTCTAAAATCAGACAAGAAGAACTGTTAAAAGATGGGGGGTTTGTATGTCTGTTACAGCTCTTCTGTAGAGACAGCGGGGACTAAATTTTGCATTTGGTAACAATAGAGATTATTCATACATATTAAGGAACGCGTAAGAGTTCGTGTGGTCAGGATTGAGTAAGAACTGTCCTGAGCAGAATAAAACATACTGGGCATTTTGAATACTTAATACATTAATTTGAAATTGAAGAAATTAAGGTAATAACTAAAACTCTAAAGCTTTGATGCTTAGAGCATCAAGGGTCCATTTCATCTGTCCTTTTTCCTCTGTGCCTTTAGAAACTGTTTCTCTTAGTATTTATGTACCTAGAATCTTTTCTCTTCTGAAATTTCTCAAGATAGTTTTATATCTTTTCTAACAGAGGTTTTCATGAGGGTTTTCAAAGGTAATAGTTGCTGATAATGAGAAAGTTAATGTGGGTAATGATGAACCTCTAATGAAGTCTCTTTGAAGTTAATCTTGTGATTAAACTCCAAATGTATTTTTAGAGCCAAAATTACACAAGCATGCTTTATCTCCTTAAAAACAAAACAAAACTTTAAAAAAATGCAAGCAACTAATTGTTTTATTTTTCTAGCAAATTCCAAGTGCCATTGCAGGCACACTCAGTCCCCAAGGGATTATGGTGCCAGCATCAGCATTGCAGCAGGGAAATGTAACTATGGCAACAGTAGCAGGTATGACACACTAAAGAAAAACTGGCACCTTACTCTTCATTATGGTTTATGTTATAATTGTTACAAAAAATACACAAATATTTTTAAAAATATGTTTTAACACTAATACCTGAAGAGTTGTTATAATACAGTCAAGTGCCTTACTGGTTTCTGAATGTTTATTTAATTTATATATGTACCAAGTATGCATATGTGAGTGGAGGCTACATATATATATTAAGAGATCTTTCTGTGCAATGCTGCTTTTGTTAAAAGACATTTTAGAGACTGAGGTGTTTTATGCTTTCTTCTTTTTTTTTCTCCCTTCAAAAAAATAATTCTGTTTGACAAAAAGATGCATTACCTAAAACATTCCACTTGTTAGCTGTCTCATGATCTATGGAGTTTGGAAACATACCTACAAGTCTGAAATACTTGATGTCCAAGTTGTTCTGCTATTGTATGGAGATGACAGTGGAAGTGAAATGTTTTATTTTGCTTCTAAGCAAGATTTTAAAACAAACAAACAAAAAATGCCTTGACTCAAATGCAACAAAGCAATGCATCTGCATATACTTACAAAGACATTATCCTGAGACACAGTACATGCTTTGTGGCTTTGGTGCCAAGGACCCCCTGTGCATTCACCAAGATTCTGCCACCTTAGTTGACCCAAACATCTAGGTGTCACCCAGCTGACTGCCCTAACTAGTTGACATACATAGATGTGGTTCTGGTGTGGTGACCCTTGTTGGCTGAAAAGTTAGCTCAGTTAAAATAGTTCATTGTTTTGTTTTATAGTCCGCTAGTCATGGCATTTTCCTTTGAAAATAGATTTAGAATGCCTAAAATACAGGGAAACATAATTGAATTTAGTACAGATTTTTGTGGATGGAAAAAATTTTAGTGTAGCAAAGAGCATATCTTACACGCTTACTAGAAAAAAAATAGTTGATATATTATCAAAATGTGTTATCTGCAGTGCTGATGTGTTTGTGTGTTTAAAGAGAATAATATTTGAAGGGCTTTTACTTACCTATAATCTGTGTTGCTGTTTTGTTTTAAGGGGGCACAGTGTATCAGCCAGTCACTGTAGTCACTCCACAAGGTCAAGTGGTGACACAAGCATTGTCACCTGGAACTATTCGGATCCAGAACTCTCAGGTTTGTTTCATGGGCTTCACAGGATAGTATTCTGAGTTCAAATAAATCTCAGTCTAAGAATTTTCGTTTAAATTTGACAGAGTCAAAATGAGCTCTGTGTACACACACGTAGTAACAAATGCAAAATTAATGCAAGCACTGTTATAGGAATTACAAGTTGCATAACATGGCATAAGGTCCTAGACAGATCTCCCCTGCCTTGACAGATCATCATAGTTCTTATCCGTTAAATGTCTTTTCTTAGTGATGACAGAAAAGAATAGGTACATGGATTTTTTTAAAAAAAGAACAAAAAAAAAAAAAACCCCCCCCCACCCCAAACCAGCCCCAAAAAA
>JAOXJK010000001.1:117567042-117583902 GCA_025774025.1 Xenus cinereus
ACATGGATTTTTTAAAAAAAAGAACAAAACAAAACAAAAAAACCCCCACCCCAACACTATCCCGGCCCCCAAAAAGTCACCCCGAAACCCAACAAACAAAACCAAACCCACCAACCAAAACCCCCTCTGAATTAAATAGACACTTTTTTAATGATTAAAACTTTTCTAATTGTTGAACTTGGTTTATGGATGGATAGATCTACTATATTGCATTGCGGTGGCCACATTGCTGTTGTCAGAAAGTTGACTTTTTATCATGATGGCAACCACTAGTACTGTGAAACTGTATTTCAGAATTTGTATATGTTGAGAAACATTTTGCCATAAAACCTTTAAAATACTCAGTTGAGACTATGGGAGACCCTCACATTGGGCTCACTATATCATACCCTAAAAAATAAGAACCAACACTCTTTTTGGGAGGGGTTCTTAAAGAGTTGGATCTGGAGGGCTCAAAGAAAAAACTAAGGAAAAGGAAACGTGAAAACTAGACTGTCTTCAGTTATGGAAAACTTTACTAGCTTTCTCTTGAAGCAGAAAGTGGTTAAGTCAAATACTCCAGCAATACGGAGTCAATTAGAATGTGGATGAGGAGCTACCATCTCCACAGCATAAAATCTGTTTGTAATCACTGACTCACTGTCTTTTCTTTTTCCTTCTTCTGACCTTCCAACCGAAAAAGTATGCTTAGAGTATTCTTATCTTTTTATTCGTAATAGAATGTATGTATTTGCCCATATTCTTCCCTAGAATGCATGCAGTTCTGTCCTCAGATAACTTTCTGAAAGAAATGTGTAAAATTACTTTCCTAGACTGAAATGTTTTTAAAGAAAAATGCTTTTTATACCTCTGATGAAAAGAATAAACAAAAAAAAAAGGACTTGACCTTTTTCTATATATCTGTGGCTACTCTTGATGTTAGCAGGAATCTCCAAACCCACCTATACATAGGTTTGGACCTGTATTCCTTGTCACCCATGGGAAATCCTTCTTCAGATTCTTCTTTTTCAGTGTTTAAGAATGCTGTAGAGATAGGGAAAAGATACTGGGGCAGAGCTATTGAAAGTTCATTATAAAGCCTCCATATACAAGCAGATTATTTGGAAAGTAAAACATTATTTTTGGAAATAAAAGTATGCTCCAAATACATTTTTGTTGTAACTTGATAGCTTAAATCTCATTTAAAACTTGTTTCATACAGGGCATAGACATAATGACTGGCTTGAAGAAATTGTTCTGGGTTGTCTGAAAAACCTGATTTAGAATAATTTCAGTTATAATTGTCTGAAATATAATCTCATATGCAATTTATATGCTGTTTCTTCTCAGCTCTGTGTAAGCATTTAAGAACATATTCCCTAATGTTCAGATAACCGATGTGCAAATGATTTGATGTATCTATAGGAAGTGGAAAAGAAAGCAAAAGTGAGAAGGAAATACGAACCTTTAGGAAATTAGTAAGAGTCTTAGAAAGTGATTTAAGGATTCTACCATAGATATCTTCTTGCTCTTTTGAGATTTAGACGCATTTATTTTAGCAGAACCTTTCGTGTCTTTGTTTGCAATTCTAGCATAAAAATGAATTTGACTTTAAGGCCTTCATTTAAGTCTTCCAGCTTCCATAGTTCTTTATGTTTGCACAATGAGTATATTCAGCATTGTGGTTTTCAATTGCTCTTCACATGTGCAAATGACTACATAGGGTGACAAGGCAATCAGATCCTTAGGGTAGCATAGATAAGTAGAGAGTATCATTAACGTGACGTGTGCAATATGGGTGGATTTTATTCTAAATTATAGTAAATCAGCATTTGGCTATTCTCACAAGATCACATACACAGCCTGATTAACAGATGTAATTCTTAAAACAGAAGTTACATGACGTGAAAACTATAGAAATCTGATGCAGCATTTTCCCTGGACAAAGACATTTTGGAATGCTATTGTAGGAGAGCTGCTTTTGTAAGTTTTCCCTAGGAAATAAAGTAGCTTTTTATAATCAGCATGCCTCAAGCCTAATTTCTTTTCATTCCTTCTATAAATGAGTTATTCATACATTGATACAGAATATTGCTATTACTGTGTTAACTGCCTTATTTCTTCTAAAATTATATGTGCAGCTTCAGTTGCAATTAAACCAAGATCTAGGCATCTTGCATCAAGATGATGGCTCATCAAAAAATAAAAGAGGAGTTCTTCCCAAGCACGCTACAAATGTGATGAGATCTTGGCTTTTTCAGCACATAGGGGTAAGGACTGAACATGATCAGGAGTCACAGGTTTTTATGTAACTCTTTTATGTGGTCTCTTATGATTTTGCTTCATAAAGAAGGTGAATTTATTCTGTTGTTAATTGTGTAATCTCAGTTCAGTTTTCCCTGAAGTCATTTGGACTAGTTCCACAGTCTAATGTCGGTTGATTTTATTATTATTTTAATAAGTATGTTACGTTTGTACCTCATGATCTCAATAAACATTGTTAAAAGGGATCTTTCTTCATTTCATTGTGTTGAGAACTTAATGCTCTCTACACCCTGGTTCATGGCACAAGGTAAAATAGTTCCATCTGTGTTTTGGGGTTTCTTTTTCGTAGAAGAAAACTTCAAATTTTCTGGCTTTATCTCCTTTCCAGCAATCCTTCTAATGTGTACCAAGTGTGTTACTATCTACTTGTGCTTTCAATAGAATGTCTTTCCTTTGCATAAATGCTTATCCTGAAAGGATAAATGTGTCTCAAGTTATATCACAATGTTTAGCTGGTTGATACCTTACAACTATTACAACTGTTTTACAACAGGCAAATGATGCAGGGAAACCGCGTGTATGCTTCTTATGTTACGTACACTCTCTTCAACCATTTAGTTCAGAGTAGCTTTATTTAACTAGAAAGTGCTTGTCAGTACTCTCATATGACATTGCCTTTAGACAGCATAACTAATCAGATCTTATCACATGCTGTGTTGCCCAGGGATCACGCTGTTAATAAAGACTGCCAACCATGAGAAGCTTTTTCTTCTGAATTACATATCAGCAGTTTAATGGTATCATATATACTTCCAAGGATAAAATCAGTTTTGTGTAGTAAAGCAGTCTTTGTTAAATGATTTTTATCTATAAAAGTTTGTGAGGTTTCTAAAGTTTGTTTTTTAACGAGTCAGATGGTCTTAATCTAGCAGCTTGAATCAGTTGTAATAAAGGAGTCCTTGTTTTTGATGAGGAGATGAAACAAGCTCATGGCTTTTTTGTTTGCTTTTGTGTCCTGTCTAGCATCCATATCCAACAGAGGATGAAAAGAAACAGATTGCAGCACAAACAAATCTGACACTACTCCAGGTTAACAATTGGTAAGAGCAAAAACTCTTACTTAATGTCTGTTGTTGTCTCCACGTGCTTACAACATAGAGAAATCATTAAGTGTATAACTTGGACTTCATATAAGTGTATATATAAGTTGAATTTACTGTTCTACCTATGTTGCAAAACATGTATAAAGATACAGGAATTATGCACTAATACACAAGCATATTCTTTTTTATAGTAAGGTATAATTATACTTGTGTAATTTAAATTATTTAAGAACCACAGAAAACTTTGCAACATTAAGGAATTAAAATTTGGTCTGTTGCTGAAAGAGGTGGAAGTCCTCTCATGTCTCTTCTGCAAGTAAAGAAATTGAAGTTGAAAGCCTTTTAGTGACCTGAAGCTCTGAAAAGTGTTCTCTGGTAATCATGGTTGGAAATGTTTAAGAAGTGACTGTCAACAGATACTCTACTCATTCTGCTCTTATATCAAAGGATGCTATCCTCTGAGCAGTGATGTCCGAATGGAGAGTGTCGGTACCTCAGCTACTCTAGTTTGTGGTTCAACATGTTTTAGCATATTTTATCTTCACCAGAGGCTTAAGGTAATACACCTCTCCCTGCAGAAGAGAGGAGCGAGGGTGCCAACATGCAGCCTATTCTGCTTGTGATATTGGTTCCTGAGATTATTGCAGTCCAACAGGGACTTTCCTCAGATGTCAAAGATGATGCTGGTTGCATGGCTGCAGAGGGGTCCAGTGGGGAAATACTCCACACAGCAGCAGTACACTGGTTCCAGAAGTGGAACAGTGTAACTATGCCTGCGTGACAAGGTAGTAAAGGAGCTCTGTGGTACTGGGATCCAACTAATGGCACTGCAAAGCATTGCATTACACCGTGTGGGCCTGCCAGCTGCACCCTCCTTCCTTCCATTGCCGATAAAGATGGGTCCTGGATGTGTTTTGTCAGATTTAGCAAGGGATGCTATTCTCAGTCACAGCTCCTTGCCGTAGCTAGCTACATTGACATTGAGTCGGTTAAGTGCTGGTAGTTAAGTGAGATGTGGTGTAAGCGTTTTCTTGTTCCCTAGCAGAAAGGGGAAGGGCAGCAATTAGCATGCTAAAGTAAACAAGTGAAAATCAGGGAATAAAAAAGAATTGGGAAAGATTTGAAAAATGTGTTTGCTGTTGTGTCCTGGATCAGGAACCAGACCTTGGAAAGCCAGGGAGCCTATAAAATAAGTAATGCAGGAGCTTAAAGAAGTAAATGAAACCAGACCAAGCAAACTAGGTTAGGCAGGGGCTAGATTTTAGGTGAACTGTAATGAGAGGAGTATCAGCTTTCTGAGCTCTGCTGTCAGCAAGTTTTCTAGTGCTTAGTTTTTAATAAGATCTTGAATTGTACATCTGTCATGCTGTCTGGAGAATTTCCCCTTCTGAGGTGGGGGAAAAAATGCTGCTAGCAACAAAATGATAGAAATATTTTCTTAGGTAGTTTGCCAAAATCAAAGGATGACAGTGTTCTAGGAGCAGTTTTACACATTAAAAAGGATGTCAAGGCAAGCTGGTAGGGAGATTTTAGATTCCTGATTTTTTTTTTTCCTCGCTGTATGCTTTGTGAATCTGAGAGAAAGAGACAATTTACTGTCTCTTTCTGTCTCACTTGTCCAACTGGTGATAAGTACTTCTTGCCTTTGATTGTGTTTAGGTTTATCAATGCTAGAAGGCGAATTCTTCAGCCGATGCTAGATTCCAGTTGTTCTGAAACTCCCAAAACAAAGAAGAAAACAGCTCAGAACCGACCAGTTCAGAGGTTCTGGCCTGACTCCATTGCCTCAGGAGTTGCTCAGCAGCAATCTAACGAGCTCACAATGTCAGATGGTAAGGAGAACTGTCTAAACCACAGATAATAAAGTTAATTCCTCTGTAACAGGGAAATGAAGGGTTTGATGCTTTTTGGGGGAGAGGAACTTCTTGATATTCAATATAAATGTGTTTTTAATCTGGGAAAACATAACAGAAATGTGTCAGATTTTCCCTCCTTAAAGATTTCTGTGTTTTGCGGAGGTATTCCGTTGGAATTTATGTTGACAGATCGTTGCTTTTGTTTCAAAAGTTATGAAACAACAGAACAAGGTTAGGTGTGCAACTGAGTTCTCTCAGTATGTGTCTGCATGTCAGTAGCATTCTGTTTGATTAGTTTCATGACTCCCCATCGTGTTCACATTCCTTTCACTATTGCTAGAGGGACCGAACATTTGCAATTCTATATATGCCTCATGGCTTCAAGTAGAACATTGAGAGGCAGAGAAATGTTAAGAGAGCCTCCAGAGGCTTTTACTGAAGTAACTTCCTTAACATTGGATCAAACAAATAAGAGCAATTTAAGAAATATAAATAACTGTTTTAATCTCAAGACCATCTTTTCTGTCCTGCTGCTCTATTCCTTTCCAGTTTGTAGCAACCTTTCCCTCAGCCTTCCCTGGATCTGACAGCAGCTTTATCATTTAAGTCACCTTGAGTCTCTCTAAACTCTCCTATCTCTTTGCAATGAATTTGGTTGGAGTACTTTGCAGAAATGGTCTTGTGACCATTGGGAGAATTGCTGTAATGGGTGACCATAACAGCTAAATTTAAGATTCCTGGCCAACTTAATTCTGGCATTTCCTGATACTCAACCGTTTGACAACCTGTATAGTTTTTCTTTTAATTTAGTTCCTTAGGTTTTCTTCCTGTTGATTAGAAACAAACTCTGTTACATATAAATATGTATTACTTTATTATTAAATTAGAAACCAAGAGAGATGCTAAAGTACTATGATTGTGCTTCTCCAGGTGCTGTTGTAACAATTACAGCTCCAGTCAACATGAATGTAGACAGTCTCCAATCTTTGTCATCTGATGGTGCTACTTTGGCTGTTCAGCAAGTTATGATGGCAGGGCAAAGTGAGGATGAATCTGTAGACAGCGGTGAAGATGATGGAGGAGATCTCTCAACAACAAATATCAGTGGGCTGGTCTTGGATAACAGCGATTCTCTGCAGTAGGAAGCAAGAGAGTGTGACAAAGTGTTTAGGAAAAAGAATGGACTGACTGACTGTTTTTATAGTTTGCACAGCAAACATTTTACACAAGTTTTATTTCTAATATGTTTTATATGTAGATATAGAAGGGTGCACTTTTTTGTATTTCATAGTAAGCTTAAAGAGTGTTTTTGCAGGTGCAGCAACTTCTTTCAAATGTGTTTTTTTTTCATTTCATTTCCTTTTCTTATTTCAGAAATTATATCTAGTAATATAAAGAACCACATAAGCACCCCTTTGTTCTATGAATTGGAAGTGCTGCAATTTCTAAAGAATTACGCAGTTTCAATTAGTGCTGTTATTTAACACAGCTCTTGATGGGCAGGTGATGTAAATTTAAAGCATGTGACACTAGTGTGTGGAACTTGATCATTAAGTTAGATGCATATATTTGAAAGATGCTTCTGCACCTTAAAAACTGCTAGTCTGAGGTGGACAGCAACACACATAAAAAGAAAATGTTGATGTGTGATTCAGTAGCGAATGTATGGCAATTGAAATAAGTTTAGTTTCTCTCATAGTCCGTGAGCCTGTTTATCATTTGCTATAAAAACTCCTATTTTTACCTTGCCGGGGTTATTGGATAAAAAATATTTTTATAAATTCACTAGGAATTGGGATGACGACTGTATTAAGCAGGAGGGGAAAAAGAAGGGGGAAAAAAAAAAAAAAAGAATTTCCAGAGGGGAAAAATAAATGTTTAGTATTCCTATTTGGAAGGTCTGAAAACTGACCAAATTTAATAAACAAGCCTACGCTAGCATTCTATGATTCTCAGCTATCCCACAGTGATATACTATATTTGATAATAGCATAAGAAAGGCCCACTGTTTGATGGGATTTTGATATTGTCAAACATTGATTTATATTATGTGTAAACTAATATTCAAATTACGTTAACTCTGTATCTAGACTTGTATCTGAAGATATTTGCTAAATGAGTATTCAGGTAAGTAAATTCAAATACCCACAACTTTTCCAGTTATTAGAGGAATTTAACAGTTTATAGTTTGTACAACTGAATCTGAAAAATGAAAAATTGCTTACTATACAGTCATGAATTCTGCTATCACTCTGCTATTTTGTTGCATTTGAAATATTTTCCCCTAATACAAAACAAAATATAACTTACGGATTTATATAAAATATCTTCAAATCTGAAGGTTACTACCAGAATATACAGCAGGCTTTATTAGAGTAGAAAATCCATGTGTGTCACTTAAAAATGAAGAGCTAATGAAAACTTTTTTTTTTCTTTTTTTTTTCTTTTTTTTTTTTTTGTGGTAACAGTTCATTTCAGTTTTTTCCCCAAAGTTTGGAGTCTATGTCTGTCTATCCACGAACACTTACTTTTGGAACTTTGTATTTCCCCTTGTTAAATACAAGTAACAGACTCTTAAGAGTCTCATGGTGAGATCAATGTCCTCTGTTCCCCCTATCCATTTGTCAGTGTTGGGTTAGATCGAAGCCAGAACATCCTGATACAGAGCAAATCCAGTTGCATTTCTAATGTGACAGGGAAAAAGATGTTAGCTTTTAGAGTTTTTAGATATTGTATTTGAACAAAGCCCTTTGACAGATGCAAATATTTAATTGAATACTTAATTTCTGCTTTACAAAACACTCAGGCATGTGCTTAGGTCCCATTGATTTCAGTAGGATTAACGAATGTACTTGTTGACATGCTTAAATGATTGGAAGGTGATCTTTAAAGATTGTCTTCCAAGGCAAGTGTAAGTTGGTTTGAAGAAAAACTTTGGAACAAAATGTCAGTAGCATTGGCATGCGTGGAGAATAACACTAGTTTACAATGACTAGTAGCTATTTTGAGAAATTGGTGTTGAGTTTTACTCAACACAAGTGGTGTTTCTGCTATGGCTTTCGGTTATTCCTGGCTGAGGATCTTGCTTCTTAGTTCAAATGCTGTAATGATCTACTCCAGCTGGAGTGGTAATTTCTAAAGAATGTGTTTTCTTCTGACTTCTCTGCTTTGCCGCTAATGTGCCATGTTTGTTAAAGAGCGTAGTAAATGAATGATGAAAGATTTAATTAGGAGGGCTTTGACATAGCATAACTATCTCAAAAGCTACTGTCAAATCCAGTTAGACCCCAAAACGTTTTAAAAGACAGCTACCATATGCAAATCATGCTCATTTGGAAACATTCACCCTACTGCTTCTGCAAAGGATACCTGAGATGACTAGAACTGAGAAACAGATTCTGTATTTTTCTTTTTAGTTGTTTTTTGTTTAACTCCATAAATGCTTCATCACCCCCACAGTTTCCATTATATAGTAGGTTATATTTCTTGGTTTGTTTGGGGTTTTTGTTCAGCTACCCTTGTTCATATTTAATAGTGCGTTAATCCCTGTACTTTTAGAACGTAGGCAGATAAATAGTCTACTTCTCAGCGTGTACAGGCCTATGGACAAATACGTGCTTTTCTAAATCAACCTGTGGTGGAGGAACAGGCCATTTCTCACTGTCTGCTTTCCCTCCCTGACCAGTTGCTGCTGCCTCAGATGTACTAGCAGATCTTTTCCCAGCCTGCTTTCAGGTAGTCTGGGAAGCAGCTGAGGCAGCAGATCCGTTGGGGCAACAAGTAGGCAGCAGTGAAGGGAAGGGTAAACAAAATGGCCAAAAAAACTTTTGTGGTTTGGAGATAATGTGGCAATGGGCCTTTGCCCACACTTCAAAACAATGAGAATTGGGATCTTAAAAAAACAGAGGGTATTAAAACAGTTGAATATCTATACAGCTGGCTGGAAGAGGGTTCAGGAATACGTAGTTTATGTAGTTGGAACTCAGTTGGAAACAAGCAGGCATCAAGGTTTGCACGCTTCTGAAAGTTTATTTTTCAGAAAAAAAACGCTGTCTGGTTAGCTTTTTTTTTTTTAATTCCCCCCACCTTACATGCAGCAGAAGTACTGTGAAAGGGAGAATATGGAATAGTTTTACTGTCAAATTAGAAACAGGGATGTTTCATAAAACTGAAAAGGTTTTACCAATGTGCTCAAACGTATTGTTTAACACATGGAACCTCAAACCTTGTCTTTTAACTCAATGAGAATTCTCTAGTGGGTATGAACTGCACAGAAGTGCTTGCTCTTTTCACGATATAAAAAAAAAAAGAAGGGAAAAACCCCAGTGTCCTTCCTTTTTTGCTGTGTAAGAAAGATTGCTAGTTTAAGTAAAGCATCACTATTCAGGAAAGGTACATGTTTACATTGGTTAAAAAGTCTTTATAGGGGACCTATCTTTAAATCCATGTATAATTCCCCTCCCCGACCCCGATTAAAGTCATGGTCATATGCAATAGAACTAACTTGGTTTTTAAATGAGTGTAATTCTTCTGCAGTTATGATTATTGAAACTTTTAAAATGTTTTCAATGTAATATAGATCGTTAACCCAAAACAGGGTTCTCAGTCCAGTGTTTCCAAGATTTCTGTAACAGGCAAGGCAATTTCCTGTTGCTATTTAACTGTAGAAACATTGCGATTTTATAAATCAATTCCAAATTGATCAGCGTATATTTTTAAATGACTGTTCCAAAGAAATAATCATGTTGGAAAACATTCAGAATTGACAGGCACAGCTCTGGCTCTGCAGAGAATTTCCTAGATCTGGATATTGGGTCAAAGTGGAGTCCTGCTGGGACTCCATGAGGCAACTCCATGAGGCTGCATGTCGGGCAGGAGAATCGGTTCCTTGTTCTGGTCCCTGGTCACTATTAGGAACCTTTTGGAGAGCCCTCCAACTTTATCTTACCTAGGTTTTCTTCCAGTGGAAACCAGGAAACCAGGGTATGGACAAAGGGCTTAGAATGGCAGGAATTCGTGTTGACCTGGTGTGCACCACATACCATTTTGACGTTCAAAATATGGCCAGAAGGCAGACTTACACTGAGGAATTAGTTCCCTGTTCCTGTGCTTGGAAAGTAGCTTCAGGTTTATGAATATTCTAGTGGTGTAGGGCCACAAAGACAATGCATGAATAATGTATCTATTCGTTTTCTCTAATCACATGGAAAAAGAACTAGAAGGCAGTTCAGCTTCCTGACTTCATGAAGTTGACAGCCCAGAGGATGAAACAAAGCCTTTCCTAGGGATGGTAGTTTCCTAAAAGCATTACATTTGTAACACTTAAGCAAAACCCCAGAACACCCTGGTATCTTGATAAATTGGAACACATGCATTTAATTGTAATTAAAGTTGATTGAAGATTTATTTTCTGAAGCTGAGTCGTCTTGGGAGAATAAAAAAATGAATAAGTATTTGTCTATGCAAGACATAAATGTCAAAAATGTGTGAATTACCCATTTTCAGGTGCTGTATTGTTATTGTCTTTCTGACTTCTGTTACTTTGATTAGTCTTTTAAACCTTTCAGCCTTATATTCAGCTTAGTTTTTAGAGTTGAATAGGCAAAATGTAGTTTTGAAATCTGTTGGAAATGTAACTAACCTTCATTCCCTCATGAAATTCTCGCATGTTAAACAATTAAGTGAAATGTTTTGGTTTCCTAATAATAAATTCAAACTCTCACCACCTCCTAAAACCAGAGCATATCCATGAAAATGCAGGTTTAATTGTAGCATGCAAACGATTAAGTCATCGGCCTTGTGCTGAGTACGCTTTGCTCTTTACTGTTCAGTGTAGCGGAATGGTAAAGCAGGTTGGTTTTGCCAAACTCAAACTCAGTGTGGGTTCCTTCCCTCCCCACTCCCGCCCTTGCCTTGCTCTGACCTCCTTTCAGATGGGTTTGGGGTTGTTTAATTGTTAAAGTTCTCAAGTAACTTGATCATCCAGTGTAAAGTCTAGTGAAATTGGCACTAATGTGCTTTTAAGTGATTGCCCAAATCATGTTATTTGTTAATTCTTGTCACCTGGAAATATAAAATCCGTTCCTTTTCCGTGACTTAGTTCTTTAGGACCTGCTGAGTGCTCACAGCTGGTTTTGCTAGAGAAAAGCAAGGTGCGGGAAAGCAGTGAAACGCCTTACTGACCTTCTAGACTGCTATAAAGATACTGACTTCATGTTAATAGAATCCAGTGTTTTCAGGTCGTGACAGAAGTCGCCTGTAAATCTTTCCAGGGGTTAGCAACATTTGGTCTGTACAATCGACAATCTTTAAAATGTGAAACCCTGTAACTTTTGTTTCCCCTTGGTTGTTAAGGAATTTTGAAGCAACTGATCTATCAAGGGATAAAATTAAAAATCAGAATGTGGTTCGTGGGTGATTTACACTACTGTGCTTTGTGAACTGAAAAAGCACATTTTTAAAGCAAAACATTCACACTACTTTAACAGTATTGTTTGGCTGAAAGACAAATATGTTTTCAAGAAATCTTGAGCATAGTTTCAAACTAGTTAACCAGTTCTTGGCCAGGGACAATCCTCTTGGATTTGCTGGGTTTTCTTGTTTATGCAAACGAAGAAAAATGTTTACTAGTTCATACAAGTGTGGGGATTTTTATTACGCTTTTGTAATGCGGGGGCAGCTTCCATGAAAGAAAGAATGAGCAGGTAAATAGTCCATAATGTGTGTGACTTCAGGGTTTTTGGTTGTTCTTTCAAAATCCTTAATTAAAATGGCATGGACATCAAACTTTCAATAACGGTTCCAAGCATATATGGTAGCAACTTATTTGAAGAGACTTCCCCCCGTGCAAGTCCTGTGTGTTAACTTGTTCAGCCAGACGGACTGTAGTGCGTTTGTAAAATCGCCATGTTCTACTAGATGAGAAATCTTCAGCCTTTTCATTACAAGGCAGCGATTCTTCTCTAGGAGGAAACTCAAACTCGTCTCATCCCGTGTGTACGAGTCTTACTCAGCAAAGACACAGTGCTCTGAAGACGAAACATGCTTCGGGTTAGCACTGAAGCAATTATTTATTCCTGCTCTTGCTTCCCCAGCATCTGGGGTGGTGACATCCAGCTGCGATCCCCAAAGGCGACAGCCCTGAGCCCGGTGCACCTGGCTGAAGGGGCCCTGCCTGGGACTGGGCTGGCTACGGCTGCTGCAGCCTCACCGTGCCCTGCCAGCCTTGTACAGCTTTTTACTTCAGAACACGTCCCTAAGGATTTTGAATCGTGCTTTGTTTTTAAAGGGTTAATCTGTGATTAACTGAATAGTATGTGTTCTAGGCACAGGGGTATTTGATCATTTCTTTGCTGACATTAAGAGTGCCTGAGAATAATTCCTGGAAATAGTTTTAACTCCACTGCTGCCAGGGAGCCATTTTTTCCTTACTCTGATGAGAATAAAAAAACCAACCAAACAAAGATCCCCTGCAAAGCAGATTTTTTTTTTTTTTTTCACCTAAGTTATGTCCAGTGTCGTATGTGCCTGGTCTGTTGGTTTCAAATCCCCCGATGAATCCCCTTGAAGAAGGCATTACAGGAATTAGAAGCATAGTCATAAGCAACCGATGAGCCTGTTTGCTTTTGTGGAGCGCCTGTTTACAAAGCACTAATCCTTTAGTATGCAATTTAGGACTGTTTCTAAATACCCCTTTTTGTGGAAAACCAGAGCAATATCCTCAATGCTAAAAGGGGGGGATGGCGGGGAGGGGAATAAACTCTAGACACTGTGTCAAATGAGGATTCTGCAAGAATTGACAGAAGTAACAGATACAGTTGGGATGCCGACTAGGTACTGTATTATTTATTCAAAATCCATATGTAAATTCATGCAAGTTCAGCATGCGCAAGGTATGCAGGATTAAGCGTGTGTTGTATTTAAAAAAAAATAACAAAATGAAAATACAAGCCACCATTTAGATAGCCTACTAAAATCTAAAAGGGATCTGACCTTTGTAGGTTGGGTTTGGTCTCTCTCCCTGATGCAACTAAGATGTGATCTAGAGTTTATGAAGTAATCGGGGCTGAAAAACTCCCATGGGTATTTATCATCTCTGTTGGTCTGTGGACTTGTGTGTCACTATTAGCACAAGTCAGAAGATGAGGCCCATGGACCTACTCCCGGCCAGTGTTTCCAGCACGCTCTTTGTTAAGTTGGTCACTGAATCCTAAATACAGGCTGATGCATATACTAAATGTGAATGTGGTAATAAAATTTCATTTAGAGACAATTTTTGTTAAGATCCAAGCATTTTTAAACTTAGATTTTTAATTGTTGTGAAAAATATGTAGATCATACTTAAAAAACGAGTGAGTGACTTGAATGCCACCTTTGTGTGCCCCTGCCCTACAGCCTTTCACTGTAAGCTACAAACCAGAGAGAAAATACTTCTGCTACTGGTGTCTCCCTGTATTTTTATATTGGAACAATAGGGTGTTTTTTATTTATTTCTTTTCTCTGGATACACAAAAGGACTATTTTGCACAGCTGATTGTGATTAGCTTTCTTGACTCAGTACTATGGCTGGATTGAGGCCTGGAAGCTCTTGAAAAATTTGCATCAGCAAACGAAACACGGAGATACTGGGGAACTGGGTTGGCATTTGTTAGCTAATACCTGCCCTGCCTTCTCAGATGCTGGGGAAACGCTACTCCTCACTCACTTGTAAACACAGTGATACTTGAAGCAGCTACAGAAATAATAATAATAATAATAATTTCCTCTGAAATCCTCCGTTCTGCTTTCAAACAACTGGCTTAGTATTCCTGTTCTTTGAAAGCCGGCAACAATTCATCCTTGATTAGGTACCCTAGACTTTTTCCTGTGTCTCTCGAGCTTTTGAATGGTGAAGAGCCTTGAATAATGACTCTGCAAATCACTCCCAAGACTCCAAACCAGCTTTGCTGGGAAAAGCCCCATAACTTTACAGAACTGAGTTGTGGATGCTGCTACGAATGGCAGTATCGGAATTATAATTAAAAATAAGCTGCCCTTAACCATAGTTGAACAACATTAAAACTAAATCACTTTAGGCCTAAAACAATTTGTACATTATTTTCCCAAGTGAATGTGTGTCTTTTATGTCACGTACGTGCTTTTTTTTTTATGTTTGTGTTCGTCCCAGTGAAAGGTCTCGGGCACAGAAATATGAATATTTTAATAGTCTGCATCACAAAATATGCACACCTTAGGGAAACATGCAAAAACCTTCCCTTTTAGATCATGCAGATCCTTAATTTAAAGAAATTACACTTAATAAATGGTCAGAAAAAAATCCATTTCTGCTTCAAATTTCAGAAGCAAAATATGTACGGCATTAAATGTGCATATTTTGAGTTTACCCTGAAACTCCTGACCAGCAAGTCCCTCTTCTTATGCAGCCCCTTGCTTGCTGTTCCTGAATTCTGAGTAAGATAACCCCAGTGTCAGCTCCACTGCTCTTCCCAGAGGACGTCTGTTTTAAATGGCAAATCTACACATTTGCTCCCCCCTGCCCACCCACACGGAAGAAGGAAAGGCCGTTATTTGTAACGCAGAGAACATCTGACACTCGGGATTTCTCTATTCCCCAGCAATATCTGTTTGCAGTTTCTTCTAAAATACCTCTGTGGTTTTTCACTGTGATGTTGGATGTGGGAAGAAGTCTTGTTTTAAAAGTCTACTTCGGCTCAATGTCCTGGTGTGGGTCAGCTTTTGCTTCATAATATTTTGATTTTCATGTCGACCCAATCACATTTGTGTGTGCAGGTTTAGGTCTCACCCTGTGCCGTTTGCTGGTTAGTACCTCGCATCGTTGCCGCACCGGCAGGCTCGTCAGGGCAGCTGTCTACACTTAACGTTTCCTATAAGGAACACGTTAAAAAGAAAGTGTCAAATTTTACCTCTCTCCGTGCTCCATATTTTAATGGAAATGTGTTTCCAGGGGGATGTAGTCAGTCCATTACCAACACCGTGGGTACAGTTTAGTTAAATTGGGGAATCCTTTAGGAGACCTGTGTCACGTTCTCCTGCTGATCAGAAGTCATGAGTGCAGAACCTGCCACAGGATCAGTATTTCTGATAACTTAAGAGCATAATACCTAGACAGAATGATGGGCAGCCACCCCCTTAAAGCAGGGCTCTACAGACACAGGCTGGGGGAGCGGAGCATCAGGGATGCTAAAGCTGTTTGCTCACCCACCCAGGAGGAATTGACTTCTTCTGGCAGGGTGTCAGGAAAGGCAGAAGGGCTTGGGTAGACACTTTTCTTGGCACTGGGTATAGTTGTGCCAAAAGGACACGTGGGTATTTTACCCTGATATTTTACAGCCTCATGAGGCAGGAACTGAGAGGGCATGTTAAAGGAACTGATGCCCAAAATGTGGTTCTGTTTAAATCAACTATTAAATCATTAATACATGAATGAAAGAAAGGCCCTGTCAGTTCCGAAGCAGCAGTGATGATCTTTTACAAAGTTATGGAACGCTGAAGAACACAAACAACCCCCCTAGACTTTTTGTGCTATATGTAAAATGAGTTCTTTTTAGGAGTTCCAAATTTCAGCTTTTGACTCAATTTTCAGGGCTAATTTAGGGTTGCACAAGAGTTCGTATGCTGCTCTGCACTTAAGAAACGTGTAGGGCTCCTTACCTGCAAACACGTGCCTACCTGTGAGGCAAAATTTCAGTGACCATGCCAATGGGCCACCACAACACTACGCCGTCATCCGGACCATGGAGAAAATCTGCCCTGGAAAAATATAACTGATAATACCAGCAATACCGAGTCCAAAATGCGTAGAAACACACGGCTGATTAATACTGAAGAATACAGAACAATACCCATTCAAATAAAGCACGCTAAAAGCCAAGACGTTAAACTTTGATGAATAAATTCTGGCAACTGAAGGGTGCGTTGTCTTTGACCAGGTTTTTTCCTTTCTCCCTGTGCTGGCACAGCTGTTCAGGGGAAAAGCAAAACCATGGGGCTGCTTGTTTCTGTGTCGCGAAATGCAGGCAGAGATCCTGTGAGGCTTCCAGGCAGAGGCTAGAGGTAAAAGCTGTCCTCAAATCAGAGATGGTGGCAGCAAGAAGAAGGTGTTCACCACCTCCAGCGGGCGGCTTGCAGAGGAGCCAGCGGGAACATTTTTTGCACAGATGTTTGAAGAATAACTCCTCCTTGTTCCCGTGCTTACCCTGTATGTAGAGCAGTCACACAAACCCAGTATCACTCAGGGATTGCCATCTGTTGGTCATTCTCCCTTGTTCAAAGGTTATCAGTCACGCAAGGTGGGGGGTAAGTGGTGGGACAGATAAGGTGTGTGACAAAGGATAAACAACCCCAGCAGACCACCACCCTCCCCAGGCGACAAGGAGTCTGCCCAAATCACTTGTGACTCCCTCCCAACAATCGCTACCCGCTTGCAGAACCCATCACTACGCTTGCAAACCCACCCTGATTTCCTTAAATGCTTGGCAAACACGAATGAGAGGTAACCCCACAGACTAAGGTACTCACAGCTTGCAAGCATGTATAGGATGTGAATTCTTGGAATCACAAAATGGTTTGGGTTGGAAGGGACCTTAAAGATCATCTAGTTCCAACCCCCCTGCCATGGGCAGGGACACCTCCCACTA
>JAOXJK010000001.1:117590894-117603759 GCA_025774025.1 Xenus cinereus
GAGTCCCCTTCTCTGGAGATTTTCAAGACCCACCTGGATGCAGTCCTGAGTGATGTGCTCTGGGCAATCCTGCTTTGGCAGGGGAGTTGGACTAGATGATTTCTAGAGGTCCCTTCCAACTCTGTCAAATCTGTGAATCCATGAAATACTTAAAGGGAGGGTGTCAAGAGGGTGGGCCGGTCTTTTTTCAGTGGTGCCCAGGGATAGGACAAGAGGAAATGGGCACAAACTTGTATATAAGAAGTTCCACCTAAACGTGGGGAGGAACTTCTTCACTTAGAGGGTGGCAGAGCACTGGAACAGGCTGCCCAGGGAGGTGGTGGAGTCTTCTTCTCTGGAGACATTCAAAACCTGCCTGGACACGTTCCTGTGCAACCTGCTCTAAGTGGACCTGCTTTGGCAGTGGGGTTGGGCCAGATGATCTCCAGAGGTCCCTTCCAACTCCGTATCATTCTGTGATTCTGTAACGTCACCGTCAGATGTGCCTGCTGGGGGCAGGTGGAGAAATCCTGAAGCGTCCCGAGGTCGTTCACAACTTTATTAGTTCCCGCACTGATAGTTAACACACAGAAGCCACCCTAAATATTCGTGGTTACTGTGCCGCAGTTACGTCACCTCCACTGCAGTGCAGCTGCCTGCCTGCAGCTGGGTACCACTGCCCCACGGCGCTGCTGCTGGGAGCACTGGGGTGCGGGCTGAGGCGCAGGGGCCGTGTGGGCTGCAAAGAGGTTCAGGGTGGCAGGAGCTGTTATCCCATCGTCTGGCGTTTCAGCCGGTTGTTTTTTGGGAGCTGCCCGGGTTTTGCAGGC
The DNA here is from genome assembly GCA_025774025.1 of Xenus cinereus. Classification (NCBI taxonomy): domain Eukaryota; kingdom Metazoa; phylum Chordata; class Aves; order Charadriiformes; family Scolopacidae; genus Xenus; species Xenus cinereus. The sequence goes on from JAOXJK010000001.1 coordinate 117,591,704, forward strand.
CCACGCAGCCCCCGGCAGGCAGCAAGCAAACTCCCAGTTCAAACGCGCCAAAACGCCCTACTCGGTTCCGTTCAAAAAATCACAGTGATGGAACACCTTTTCCATAAACATATGCAGTTGCTGAGAGGACAGCCCATCAGCATGGCCTGTCCCCCACAGCCTTGGTGCTGCTGGACCAGAAGGAGAGCTATCTTAAGCTCCTGCTTGCACAGACACGCACAGGCAGCAGCAGCCTGGAGCTCTCACTCCTGATGTAAAGCTGTTGGGGTGACCCAGGCACCCTAAAGCTTCCCTAACCCCCAGGGAGAGACCTGCCCAGCATGCAGGGAATTATTGCCATGTGCACTTAGAGAGACTGTCTCTGGGGCAATGGTGGCAGCGGTCTCCAGGCCCTGGCAGGTCACCCCCTTGAAGGTGCCCATGTCTGGGGAGCTGCCCAAGGAGTCATCTCACACTTGGCCTTAAAACTCATGAGCTGCTTTTGGGACAAGAGCCGTCCCATTGGGGCACTCACATAGGAGGTGGGGGACCTGGGGGCCAGAGGGGAGGGTCCCATCTCCCAATGAAGGGGAGCTCCCTGCAGAAAGAGGTGCCCCTGGTTGTCTAGTAGAAGCAAATCTCCACTCCTTCTCTTGTGGCCAGGTCTGCTGCACAGGAGGATATACTGCAGTTAGAGGCATCAGGAAGGGTCTGGCATGTCCCAGGCTTCAAAGTGGTCCAGATTCAGACTCTGTTCTGGGCTTCATGGAGTTATGGAGCACTTTAAGACTCATACATTTGAGTTTGGAATATAAGCATGGACTAATACCCTTTAGTTTGCAATAGAATTGCTGAAATAAATACAATACAATGAGGTTGAGCTAATCAGTTTTTACTTTTTCTGGACAAATATGGTTATTATTCAAGCAAAACCTTGCAGAAGATCTGATAAAGCTTGAGTCACTCAGGAAACAAAAGACAGTGGAGACACTCTTCCTAAATATAAATACTTCAGCGTTCTATAATTTAATAAAAGTCTTGTACAAACTAGATTAGATTGAAGGTATGGGCTAGTCACTTAGCAGCAAGCCAAAATCAAAATTGATTGTTAACCCCTTTGAGTAGCTCCTGGGACATGGAAAGATTGCAAAGCTCCTGGCATTTTTTGAGCGCGAGTCCCCCAAACTGGGTTGCAATGGCGCTTGGGTTTGGTCCCACAGCCCTCCTTTCACATCTGCTTTCATTTATGTTTTGCAGCCATGGCAAATGGCTCTTCTGACCTTCATTATCAGTTCCTCGAATATAGTGCTCTGACAACAAAATTAAGATCAACCTCACCCCCACCCCCCACCCCTCGATAATGAGCTCTCAGGTTGCATATTCATGAGATGACTGTTAGAGGACACAGGGATGAGCCATATCCACTCTCCCAGTTACTGTGTCATGAGAATGACTCTTTACTTCTCAAACAGGTTCCGTTCACTGCCCACTCCAGCGGGACTGTGTGTGAGACACCCGGTGCCACCAGCCCCCCAGAGGTGAGGAAGGTGCTTTCCAAAGGCCAGTTGCTGCTACAGGAGTGATTGTTCCCCACCTGCCCAGCACCTCGTTCCCCCTGCCTGTCACAGCCCTCAGCTGTCCCATCCCGTCCCTCCTGCCCATGTCTCCCCACCTTTCATGTACCAGGGTGCCAAGTCCCACCCGCTCCCCTCCTCATCGCTCCTCCAGGGCTCTGCCTCTCCCACTCTGCCCCAGGGGGAGAGGAAGAAGCAGCTGCCTTCTTGGCCCCCAAATGGAGCTGGGGGGTGAGAAGGAAGGTCTCTGGGAGGTGCCTGCAGCCCTCCCTGTGAGGGGTGGAGAGGAGCAGGAGGGTGCAGCGCAATGTGGCTTCCCCCCAGCCCTCAAGAGGGCTGGAGCCTCTCATGGTGGAGACAGTCTCCAGCCCTGGTGGGACCAGGACAGCTCGCAGAAGCTACAACATCAGCAGTAGGTACTAGTAGGCAGTAGGTAGATACTGCTGGCAAACACACCGAACCCCACACCTGCTAACATCTGGGAAATAGCAACCATCCCCTTCCCTTCTCTCCCTCTGTATTACCTCTCCAGCCCCGGGTAGCTCCATGTAACCAAACATGGCTATTAAACACAATTGCTTTAGTTGTCTTCTCTTTAGTGGGATTCTGGGTGGCATTTAGCGGACAAATGCTTATTACATTACAATTTTCACCTAGTCATTTTTGAGAAACTATCATCAGCTGGATTAGGCCAGACAGCCCCCTTGGCCGGGTGGTTCAGGCTGGGGGGGAGCAGATGGCCCCGCCGGAGGAGAGGAGGTGGGTGCAGCCAAGCTGCCGAGCTACTTCTTGTCGTTCCTGCTGACGAAGGTAAGGAGGTCCATGGCTGTGACCACACCAAACACCATCTGCTTCATGAAGGAGCTGCCATTCCCATTGACTGTAAGCAGAGAAAATGCCAGTTTAATGAGGGAAAAAAAAAAATAAGAGCACCTCCCTCCCCCAGCTGTGCAGAAGCTGCTATTCATTTATTAAAAGAAAACTTCAACAGGGACAGCAGCTGTCTCAGCCCTGCTTCAGCAGAAGTGATGGATGCAGCCTTGGTCGGGTTACTGGGATCACGTCAGGGAGGCTTCAGCTGCAAATAATGCACCCTTTACCAGAGCAGGAAATTTAATTTCCCAGTTGTTTTTACCCAACCTCTGTTCCAGTCCTGCTTCTATCACCATGAACTTTTCAGGCCAAACTAATGAGACTCTTTAAGAGCAGGGGTGAGACCTGCTTTCTGCTCTGTTCTCAGAAGGTCCCACACCACCATTAGTAAAACAGCATTGCAACAATCGCTTTAACTATCTGATAAATGTTTTCTTAAATAAAAATAAAACTAGCCACCAGAGCCCAAACACAAGATAAAATGCAAGCTCCGAAGGTGTGGGAAGAAAGTAATAAATAAGGGGGTGACTGTGACGGCATTAAAACAGCAGCTCTGGAAAAGAGAACGGGTGTTGTTGGAAAACCAGAGCAAGAGGCACTGCACGCAGCTGGCTGATATTTTGTGGTGGGTATCATTTAATTTGCAGATACCATTTAACTTATACCAAAATGTGATACAGAATAGTTTTTCGTTATTTTATGACAACATAGCTGGGAAGTTCTGCCTAGCATTAATTTTGGTGAGAGAGCCGGAAACGTGCATCAAAGGCAGTTCCGAATGACAAGGCTTTTGCTTGCAACATTTTGTGGGAACATGGCTGGACTTGCAAACCAGCTTTAGAGCTGATGGGCCTCCGGGACGGCAGGCCATGGGGATACAAACAGAGGGGTTGGGATGTTTGTGCACGGTGGGTTTCGGAAGCCCCGAGTTCAGCAGGCAGCCCTTTGCTGGCAGTCGATACAGCGCAATACAGCCTGCTGCTCACCATAGGAATGCTTTGCGTGTTCAGTGTGTAATCCCATAAAATCAGTATAATTACACTCTTCAGCTCTAATTTAGAAGACTTAAACATGGGTCTTCCCACTGCTTTTTCACATTGCTAACATTTTAAAACAAAGCAACGCCCTTGAGATAAGGCCAAATTTGTACTTCTAGAAGTTTTACAGTATAATTGCACTGGAAAGGTGTGTTAGGTGCGATTTGCAGAACAGCACCTTCCACCATACCTGTTTTTGTCAGAGGAGCAACAAGGTGTGATCCCTGTTGCCATTGATGTGTCAGCAACCCTCATGCTACTGTGGTCCTGCTGCACGTGACTCCACTGAGCCGGTTTGCTTCTCCGGGAAGGGGGTCGCTGTACGTACACTGATTTGAGAGTAATTCAAAGCTGCCGGTACAGCTGGTTTATTGGACTAATCTAATGGTGCTTCTGAATTGGCAGAACATCCCTGGTCCAGGTAAGGCTCATACACAGATGCCCCAGGCTGCACACATCATTGCGCATTGTACCTCCTGACTCCCCTCTCATGTGCCCCTGCCACAGGGCTTGCTCACAGTCCAACACATTTGGTTTTGGCTTTCTTGACTTACCCTGGATCACCAGGGTAGGTAGGTGTTTGACAGCACCCACCCTTAGCATATCAATGTACCCAGATCCCTTGGGGCACACAGGCATAAGGACATCTCTTGGCTGCATCTCCAGAGGTGGCAAGTGGAAACAGGGATGTTCAGAGAAGATGTCACAGCCTCACGCAAGCAGAAGATCTTTAAGCATTGGGATGCAGAGAGTGTAGTTTGTTCCAAATGCCCAAATTCCACCTAAGCTTTATCTAATGTGCCCAAATGCTCCTTTCAACTTTGCCCTTGAGATACCAAGTCTACGGAGATCCCTAACTTCCCCCCTTGTTTCCTCTGTTGCCCACAACCAGCAAGGCAGTGATTTGAATTCAAGGTCAAAAAACTAAATGAGTACTAGAGGCCTGAGCCTACAGCTGTGCAGCAAAGGCATCGCACCCCAAGCTGCTACCTACAGTCCACCTTGGCCATCAGAGGGGACCAAATGAAATCCCATCATGAATACCTTCCCATCCCCAAAAGTTCGTTTCCATGGGAAACCATGAGAGGAGGGGAGGGGATGGAGCTGCTGGGTGCTTCAGCATCGCCCCTTCATGGGGAAACAAGACAGCTCCCATGGCCAGGATCTGGGAAGCACTCCTGCAGGACAGACATAGTAGAGTGCTGGCCCCAGGCTCCTGTGGTTAAGGCTTCCCCCCTCTCCCCTCATTCTTGTGATGTCAGGAAAGGAAATGGGTGAATAGTTGGCAGTTCCAGGGCAGAAATCCTTCCTGCAAAGGCTCAGGGACTGCACCTTTGGAGCAGCTGAGCTGATACCCAACAAGCTGAGTTTGAGAATTTCCCTTGCCTGTCTCAAACATTTGTGCAAAGCCCATATAGTGTTTCTCCAGATACCTACACTGCATTTGCTCGTGTACAACGATAGCAAAATGGTCATTCTCCAGGATGCAGGAAAGCTTCCCGAGGCTGTCCTCCAGGCCAATCTAAACAGCACACACACAAAAAAAGACATTTTACATTTCACTTCACATTTTAAGGACAGTGATGCAGAGCTTGAATCCTGCCTCTGACTATAGCTGTGAGCAGGCAGGGTGGCACCCAGCTGGACCAGGATCAGGTATGCCTCACCCGCTAGCACTGTTTTGGGGAGATGGGAGGGGATGCAGACAGCCTGCAAGCCTGGCTTTGCTGTAGCTGAAATACAACACTGTCTCTCCCCAGCCCCCATGGGCCAGCATGAGGTGATGGCTCCACCTCCCCTAAACTACCATCCATTTACCTCACTCCATCTCTGGACCACTGATGGCCATCCAACCCAGGCATCCCTCCCCTGCACACCAAAAGGTCCTGCACACCGACAGGACCTGTCCTGTCAGAATCTGTGCCTGCTGCCCCAGCCCTGCTGAGCCCTGGCAATGGCTGGGCTCTGATTTCAGAGGGAGCTGATTCCCCATCCCCATTAAATCCTCTGATAACAGATAATAAGATTAGGAGTGGACATTCACACGCTTTGCCCCTGGCGTGAAAGCTCCCGTGCCTGAACCCCACAGGCTCAGCAGCATTTTTGCAGGTGCCTGTCCTTATTATCATTTCCATGATGTCACCATTGCCCTCCCCACCTCTCTCTACCTTCACCTCTCTGTCTTTTCATTGACCTCTTCTTCCAGCTCCTCTCACACCTCAGGGTGGTGGTGCTCTTCCCCCCCTCTCCCCATCCCTGGACAGCAGTTGACACCAGCCACAGCCCTAACAGTACCTTTGAGAACTGGTCGTAGATGACCTTCGTAACAGGGTCTGAGAACTGTGCATTTCCAGCCAGCACTGAGGTAAGGGTGTTGCTGAGGGTCACCATTCCCAAAATAAGTCTGTAAGGAAACAGGGAATTTTCCAAAAGGTCAGACCTGAGGTAGGGCACACGTTTTATGTAGGGGCTGAGCTACTCCCCTTGAAATCAGTGACTAAATTGCTCCTGTCATCAGCGGGAGGCATCAGCTTTCTCCTCATCTGAGCAGGACAAGAAAATGCTCGTCCTCACCAAGCTGTTGGTTTAACAGTAGCTAAAACCTGCTATTGCAGTCCAGGACTTAGCAGCTAGGAGAAGAAAAGCTTCTGGGCTCTCCAGTTGTTTATTTGTGTGGGTTTCTAACCCAGTCCTCACCTCTCCTCTGGCCTCCCCTTGCCTGTGCACTGATCCAACCTCTGTTGGGTCGGGTGGGCACTGGATTTGGCTTTGGCTTTAACTAGCTCATTGACAGGGAGTTTTCTTGACGAATCCTCACAAGGAGGCAGATGATATTTTAAAAATATGCATCATAGAATCCAATGCAAGAGACCCATCACTGGATCGGTAAATGGGACTTTCTCTTTAGCTTCATCATGGCTGCTTTTCCTAAGTGAATGGACATCTCTGTAATGAGTAAAAATAGTCACCCTGATTCAGCAACAACAGGAGCTTGGTCGTATCCCTTCTCCTGGAGGATCTCAATTGCCTTTTGACAGCTGACTTCTGGGAGGAGAATGAGAGGGGCTGAGAGATTCAGTTTCTGCACCTTGATGTTCCACCACCTGTTGAAAGACAAATGGCAGCACCAAACTGTTACTCTCTGCTGCGCAGCTGTGGGCCTGGCGCAGGGAGGCAAGGCCAGTAGAGATGAGACCAACCATGCAGAGATATTCCACCTGCCTGCAAAGCTCATCCCACTCCTATCCCCAAAGCAGTAACGCTATGAGTTCACCATGGCCAGGTCTTGTTGAAGCCAGACTTTCCCGATGTCCAGTGTCCAAACAACTCCAGAGGCAGGGCTGAGGCCAGCAGTTAGCAAGGTGCTGAGCTGCCCTGAATCCAAGGAAGATACTGAGGGCTTCACTTCAAGTTCATGAGTGTGGAGGCCTACCAGTTTCAGTTCTTTGGTTTGTATCCTTGGTCCTCAAAATGCAGCACTTGCAGCTCCTCCAGGAGAGAACCTGGCAGAGATGCTCGTGCAACTTATGAAGGACTAGCTATGCTTGTTTGTGGGGACCACAGGCAACACCAAAATCTTCTCAGCCCTTTGTCCTTGCAGAAAAGGCAGGGCAATGCTAGAGGCTGGAAGGGCCAAGAGCAATTCTAACCAGGCATGAAAGGCCTTGGAAGTGTATTACATTTTTAGGAAATATTTTGCAATAACTTTTGGTTATAGTAACCCAAAGGAGTAGGTGACACCAGTAATACCTGCTGTCTTTAAAGCAAGACTAGGCACTTTGTAAACAACCAGCATTTGCCCAGCCACATGTCAGCTGGCATCAGCAGTTTGCTTGTGATTCCCTGCCTTGAGGGGACTCTTTCCCCATGGTGTCCAAGAGACAGATGAGTTGGTCATCTTTTCTGTCCCGCAGCTCTGGAAAGTGAAAATTTACTGTTCTGTTCCCTGCCTGAAAAGATCTCCAGAGCTGTTTGAAAGGGTGCTTGCAACAGGAGGGACCCATCTCCCTGCCGGCCTGATGTTCCTTTGAACATCAGTTGTGGAGTAGAGAGGAGGTTTTGACTGCAGCTAGATGTCCACCTCAGCCATTCTGCTCAGCAGGGTTTAGGTAGCCTGGACAATGACTGCCATGTGGGAGCGGATGGGCAACTTCAGGACAGAAATCACTCCTTTATAGACTTGAGTGGAGAACTGGGATATCTATCCACTCAAAAGAGAGGAGCTGACATTACAGCCTTCCCAGAAGGAACTAGACTTAACTGCATTTTTTCTAAATACTAAAAGATAATACTTTCCTTTGAAGATAATAATTTCCAGCCTCAGAAAGCTGATTCCCCTAGCACAGTTTATACGGGCGGAAGTTGTCTTACCAAGGCTTGTGCTCCTGGACGTCATTTAGGAAACCATTTTTTATCATCCACTTATCATTCAAAAATTTTGACCTAGAAATCATGAACAAAGAGTGAGTCTGTGACCCTTCCAGAAGAAGTCGTGCTTTGTTTCATGCACTAGACCGCAGCACTGCCCCGGGGCTCCCATGATTTTTGCAGCTGGCTGCTCTTAGCCCCTTTTAAGGTCAACGGGAGCTGCGGGTGCTCAGTAACTCTTAGAAGCATGCCAGCTATTTGCCTTCCTAACTTCAGGCATGCAAGTTCAAAAACTGTAGCTTGGCTGACTCCTGCTCCGTGCAGTAAGTCAGTAACAAGAAGAAATAAAACCCAAGTGTCCCAACACCCAGCCCCTGGTGCTCGCTTCGGTAGTATGTTATTTCTCGTTGTTTATTTATTTTTTTTTAATTATTTTTTTTTTCTGAGCTGCTTGAGGGGGACTTGCAGCTCTGGGCTCACTCTGGGTGCAAAGCTATCAATCAGACTTATTGGGGTGGCTTTCCAGCAACCCACACCACCGGGGCTCATGTCACCAAAGGGCCCCGTGCCCCCAGCCCAGGCCACATGCAGAGAGGGTGGGGAGAAGAGTATGGGAGCTCCCACCCCACTGCCGAAAAGCAGGCGAAGAAGCAAGAAACTCACATGTAGTTCCTGACGGAGTCGGGCAGGATGACAACACAGCGCTGACCTTCCTTCAGGTCCTTGGCAGCCCGCACAGCGACGGACATGGCACTGCCCGAGCTGCCACCTGGGTGGGCACCAAGAAGAGAGACAAGCATTGGGGCTGCCCAGGGTGTAGGACCACAGTCCCAGTGCGTGGGGCAGAGCACTGCCCCAGCTAATGGCTCAGAGGCACCCAGGCAAAGCAGTAGCAGAGGTGGCACCAAGTACTCCAGGGCAGCTCAAAATGTAGGGAGTGGGAGGACAATCAGCAACGGCCCCATAGCCTTGAAGGCTTTATGGTCAGGAAGAGGTCGGGACTGAAGGGACATGTTCACATGGTGAGGGCAATGGGCTTTTGAGGCATCATAAGTCACCTCACAAACTTCACAAACCACTTCTTGTGGTGACTGTGGGCAGACCAATGGCTGAAAGTTTCAATACAGGGACGTTCACACCACTGCTGCCCACACTGCACCCCTTTATTTGGGTGAGGAGAAGACCATGCCAAATCTAGAGCTTCTGGCTGACGTATTTGTCAATCAAAGATTGGCTTTAAATGCGTTGTGAAGACTGAAAAAAACCATAAACATTACAGTCATGCTTGGAATACCAGGCCAACGTGATGGGAAGACTTAAATGCTCCCTGTGTCCGTGTGCACGCATGTGGTTTGCTGCACGTAGGGAAAGCAGGTCCCTGCTTTACAGAGGCAATTCTTCCACTGGTAGTTCGAGTACTGGAAGTTAAACACATTCCACTATCTGTGTGCCAATTACACACAGCATTCAAGAGAGCACGTATTTTACTGCAGGTTAATTAGCACTGGGTCACATTTTTCAAACAAATGAGGAAAGGCCCTGAAAAATGCAGTTCAGGGAACATGAAGCTATTCACAAATTATAGTTGAGTTCAGCAAGTGGTTTCTGTTGAGACACAGTGACTCTGTGCCTACTAGGTTAAATCAACATTTAAGCGTTTCATTACAAATGGCCTGATCTTTTTCAAAACTCCCTGGATGTGAGCGCTCAGGAGTTTTATCGGCTGTAACTACAAGCCTACATATTGTCTGGTCCTGGGAGCAAACCTGTAGTGCTCTGCTCGGCGGCAGGGAAGGCTGAAAAATGCTAATGCCGGCACCTGTTCGTTTTGGAAAGCCATTGGGATCACTTACAGCTTGTTGGTACAAGGAGAAATACTCAGTAAGAACATCTTACACTTTCTTTACTTTCAAACTTTCCTGGTCCAAACCTGGCACCTCCAGTGTGGCAACCATTCAACGACAGAGAGCACAGCCTGGCAGAGTTGTTAGCGGAGAGACAGTTTTAGCCCACCTGTCCTGCCCTGAGTCCCATTAATCCTCTCCTCAGCCCCTGTAACACTACACCCCACAGAATCAGGCCTGAAGATCCAGTTCCACGCGTAGAAGTGCTCCAGTAAGAGGATAGTTATTGCTTCTATAATTATTGTGGCCGACGAGGCCGGTCCCAGACCACTGACTCACTGCCACACCTCTGAAGTCTACAGCGACCTACACACCAGCTCGAGGTTCGGCCATCCAGCCCTCTTAACCTAGCAGACAGAAAATGCAGAGAGCACCTACCCCGAAGCATTTTAGTCCCAAAAGGATGAGGTTCAGGAAGTTTATTAAGAGAAGCAACTGTTGTCATCGGTGCTTACCACACAATAATCCCTCCTCTCTAATCAGCCTGCGAGACATGAGGAACGAGTCTCTGTCGTTGCATTTATACCACTGATCAACCACCTGAAGAGAAAGCAAGAAGGTTGGTTCCTGGCAATGTTATTTCAGGCTGTCCCAACCCTCTGAGACGTGTCGTGATGCTGATGCCTACAACATCTGGCAGCCTTGAGCTGCTTTCCACACTTGTTGAAAGCAAACACAGGGCATCCTTGGTCCAGAGGGTGTTTCCTTGCTTGCGGGCACCCGCTCCAGCCTTTCCAGCCAGCACTCTTTCCCTGGAGAGTTAGGGATGTCTGATGGGTCCAAGGTCAGGATATGGAAGAGGGAATGGTGTCATGATGTCCTGGGTTAGGCTGCACTAATGGTCAAGATTTTGCCAGGCAAAATCAGATCCAACTACAAAAAGAGTTTTGGGCTATTGCAGGTCACAGCTTTAAAGCCATGTGCCAACAGCAGAGGTGTAGTTAACACAACATCTGAAAGCAGAAAGAATTTGGGGTCTGAGGCTGTGGGGGACCTTTCTAAGAACAAGGCCGGGGTAACACAGGCAGCATGAATTAGGGCTTTAAAGCTCTGCGCCTGGTGGAAACTGATATGCCGAAAAGAAAATTGACAAGACGCGGTACCAGGCTCATGATCTCATCTTACATGGCTTGGATCTTGCCTTCCAGCCCATAAATGGTGCAAGGTTTCCGCTGTGTGTATGTGGTGCCTGCCACAGCGAAGGCTTGGGAAAGGCTAGCATGATGAAGAGCAGCCTCAGCCCTGACCTCTTCTGTGTGATCGTAGTGGCCAGATGCAAAGCCAAAGATCAGACAGAGACCTCTTATCACACGGCTACTTACTGATCTGTCAAGGACAGTAGGGATAAAGTCATGCCCAATGCCCTCTACTTCGATGGTTGTGGTGTTTGTCCTGTTCATCTCACTGGGCAGAGCGACGATGGAGCCCTCAGGATCTACACCAATGATCTTTGAGGGAAGGAAATTTTGTTAAACCACAAAGGGAGTTCAGAAATAGTCAAAATCACAACTCAATGGAAAAATCCCCCACACCCTTATCAGCAATGTTTTCCTACCCATGATATTCATTAATATTCCTATCCACTGGCAGCATGGAGAGCTTCCAGGGTAAAAGGGTAATGTTTCCTACTGGCCTTTTAAATAGATCCTAGGTAGTGTTCAGCTGCTGCAGAAATGACTGGTGGCTTAAAAAGTTATCTCTCTTAAGGTGTTTGTCATCACCCCTTTGGCAGAGCCTGCTACTTCCAAAGCTCAACCCTTGGGATAGTGAGAGTTCTCCTTCATCTGCTCCAGAGCAAAGCCAGCTAGCTAGCTCAAACCCATGGAAAAACGTGACTACAGTCACGCTTTCTGGATCTAGCTGTGCTGGCTGACAGTGGCACCTCCCTGGCTGCTTATAGCTTTACATCTGGGCCGAGGTTACCTCCCCCAGCAGACAGCTTAACAAGGTATGGTGACACTGCTCCACACGCAGCCTCAAGCAGTCAGTGAGGTAATCTCATGCCTGGGTGCTCCAGTGGCTGGGTCCACACCATCTCAGTTTGTCTCTGGTGGATCAGGGATGGCTAACACAGTAACTGTCAAGCCTCTAGTCTGCCTTGAAGCACAGGCTCTGCAGAATGAGCATCTATGACTGGTGTGAACCATAAAGTACTGTGTCCAGCTTTGGAGTCCTCAACACAGGAAGGACATGGACCTGTTGGAATGGGTCCAGCGGAGGGCCTCAAAGATGATCAGAGGATGCTGGAGCACCTCTCCTATGAAGACAGGCTGAGAGAGCTGGGGTTGTTCAGCCTGGAGAAGAGAAGGCTCTGGGGAGAC
>JAOXJK010000001.1:117614462-117633454 GCA_025774025.1 Xenus cinereus
CCTCCAAGAAGTGTGAGGACAAGACGGGGGGGGGGGGGGAAGTGGGGAAAGGGAGAAAAATTAGCCTTGTAGGCAGAGATAAAGACAGTTTAATAAAATAATATCAGAAAAGGAAAAATAGTAATAATGACATAGGTCATTCTCACTGCCCAGTGAATTGGCACCATCTCAAGCAGTGATCCCGGATTACTGCCTCTTGGCTAATCCCCATTTATATACTAAGCACGACATCTATAGTATGGAATATTTCATTGGCCATTCCATTGTTCTGTCTATGCCTCTATGGGAAGCTCAAAAAAAGTCCTTGAATAGTGTAAACATCATTTAGCAACAACTAAAAACATTACTGACATTCCTTTCACAGCAATCACTAGAAAGAAAATTCACTCTTTCCCAGCTGAAACCAGGACAACATATTAAGTCCAGCATTTGTGTGTTAAAGGTAACATTTCTGAACTGTGTTACTATAACTGAAGAAAGATGAGTGATAGTATACTTCTAGTAACCATTTAAAGACATCCCTTGAGACCCAGTGAAAGAAGTGATACATATGGATGAAGTGATATATGTGGACATACCCAGATTCATCAACAACTGGTACCTGGTCGAATCTCTTCTCCCGGAGAATTTCAACAGTCTTTGCACAGGTAACAGTTGGAAGCACAGTCAGAGGGGCAGAGAGCTTGAGTTCCTGAACACTGATGTTCCACCACCTGGGGATGAAATAAGAAACAAATCCATGCAAATCTTACGGAGAGAACAGAACCAGTTGCTCATGTACAGTGGCCTTCAACACTATAGAATGACAAAAGGCTATAAGAAGAGTCAGGATTCAACCAGAGTCAGTAAAGTTTCAAGGCTTTCAAGTTTTCTCCCCAATATCAGAAAGTCACTGAAGTATGAGAAGGCTTTAAGACTGAAACTCTTTTCCTCATTTCATCTACTTTCTAGGATCACAGATAGGTAATGCAGAGCACTAATCTCCCTAGTTTCTTTATTTATATCTTACACAGAAAGTTTTGTGCTGCTACTGAAAGAGCTACCCATATTTAGTCATTACAGGTAGCAATTCACCCACTCCACCTATGAAGAATTGCAGTGCTTTGCACTCCAGAGCTCTGATCTTGGAGGGGTTCTCTGTATACTACCTTTTCATTTCAGATACAACCCCTTTCATTGAAAAAAAAAAAAAAATCATAAAGTAACAAGTTTTCTTCTGCTGCAATGCAACTCAAAGAAGGAAGTCAATTAATTTAAGTAGACTTGATTAATAGCTGCAATTATACATCAACACAATAGCATGAAAGAGTAGCTAAATCAAAGGAATATAAATTGAAACGAACTTTAAATTAGCAACTGCCATAAAGTCGACTGAATACGCTCATGAAAAGCCAAACGGATCTGACATGCTTACCAAGGTTTTTTGACAAGGTCATCTTCTTCTTTCATGAACCCTTTCTGAATCATCCATTTGTCGCTCAAGAACTTGGACCTGGAAAGCATAGGAAGTGAAAAGCTCATTAGAAGGCTGAACATCTGACTACAAACCTAATAGCACACAGAGGCAACTGTTTACCACTTGTTACCACTAACAGCTAAAGAGTAACTGAAAATACACTGCCATTCGCCATCCAAGCCTACCAGCCTTGAACACTGGAAGAAATACTCATAGGAAGAAAAAGGAATCCCATAGGAAACAAAGTCTCATCTACATCAGTCCCTTCTAACACAACAGAGAGACAGCTTGGAATGGACAAGTGCCAACCTGTACTCAGCCAAGGTCTGTCTGCGGTTTCTAGTTGTCTAGCATTATGCTGGATGCAAGAGAAATCGGGAAACATCATGGTTTTAGACATATTTCAGTGTGGCAGGAGAGAAACAACTTCTTGGCACAGCTCAAAGCCTCACACTTCCACCTGTAAACTCACCCCAAGATTGGCTGCTGCTACAGTAGTGCTGTGTTCTGCTGTGGACACGGGCAGAGAGAGCAGACAGCCCTACAGGGACTCTTCCAGGAATGGGATAATAGCAATGGTCCTCAATAAATAAAACAGTGAAAGCAAGTCTTTTCCTGTGAAAGATGCTAACCAGTGATGGTTATATACTGAAGTCAGACGCAAGGAGGAGCTCAGCTTTCAGAGCACTAAGCTCCTTTCTACTTCTTGTCAGAGCCTTTCTAGATACCTCAGAAGTTGCGCCCCAAACACATTCCTTGCTTTGGTAACTGCGTTTTGTAAGAAATACATATTCAACTCGCCACTGACATAAGGCAGTCTGAGGGACTGCCTCACCCTTTTCCCAGAGAGGAAACAAGCAGGTTCTTACATGTAGTTCCGGATAGAGTCAGGGAGGATAACAACACAACGCTGACCTTCCTTCAGTTCTTTGGCTGCCTTCAGAGCAACAGACATGGCACTGCCTGAGCTGCCACCTGCCAAAATGCAGATGAGGGTCAAAACTGTGAAACCATAAGTGAAATGAGGAAGAATGAAAAAGAGGAGGAGAGAAAGTAGAGGAGTCCAGGGCAAGGAGCTTCTGAAGTGGAATAAGGTCTCTCTGACTTGCAACCCCCCATGTATTTTTCAGAGGAGTCACATCTGCTCTTACCACACAGCAGTCCTTCCTCTCGGATCAGCATGCGTGCTAAAGTAAACGACTCCTCATCATTGCTCTTGTACCACTGGTCCACTGTCTGGCAAGGGGCAGGAAGACAGAAACAAGAGTCTATTTAAATGAGGAGGGCTAGGGGAGCGACACAACTAGTACAAATTCAACCCATGCTCTTAGAGGTAACAGCTGCCCTACTGAGTCATGTGCCTGGGTTTCCATCCTCCAAATACCAAGTGGTTGGGGGGTTTTTTGCCAAAGTACAGACAATCACATTAGCACAACAGACTCCTTATTGAAGCCTTGCTGTGAGAACAGGCTGTTTCGAGACAGCCACAGAGAGTATCAAACAGTTTCCTCCCCTCCTGGAGAGCTTCCCACAGACATGGGCTTTGCTCAGGCCACAGTCGTATCACTTTTGGCTGGGAGGGGTTGGGGTATTGTGTTTTTTTGTTTTTTGGGGTTTTTTTAATTGGTTGCTTGGTCTGTTTATTTAATTTAAAAAAAAAAAAAAAGGAAGTATGGTGGTCTAGGAAAAGGTTACCTGCTCACAGCATTTTCATCCAGCGTTGTAAAACAAGTGTTTTTACACTTGTTTACAAAAGTCCTCGGGAGGACTCTTCCTGATGAAAAGAACAGGAATAGTTCTGTCTGCTAGCCCTCCCCTTTCAGCACAAAGAAATACTTCCACCAGTTTTTCCTTCACCTTTCACCTCACTTCTGCATTCCAACAGAGAGCAAAGGGCAGTAAAATAAGCAGCGCAACTTACAGATCTGTCCAACACTGTGGGCACAAAATCATATCCAATTCCTTCTACTTCGTACATTGTCTTGTCAGTCTTGTTCAGTTCTTCTGGTGTAGCAAGGATGGAGCCTTCAGGATCAACACCTATAATCTGGAGAAGCAGTTTCCACTTTGGATACCATGACACACTGCTTTTGAGAACACAGCTATTTACTCATGAGCTCTGGCCTCATTACAGCTGTTGGTGTCAGATTAGCTGTGCACACAGCCAAGCTAACAGCAACCTAGTCTCCTATTCATTTCTTCCTGGCAACATTCACCTCCCCTGTGAGCAAAACACTTTGCTGCTTCTGGCCCCTTGGCAACACATCCTGTCTCCTCAGGCTGTGGACACTGAGGGGCACCACTTGTTCTACATGGGGTTTGTTTGGTTTAAATAGAGGACGGGGTTTCCCCGAGACAAGACTGTCCTCATTCATATGTCAGGCACCATTACAGCCAATATATTTTGTGCCAAATGTAAGCAGAGTTGTTTTCTTTTGTTTACCGCTCCCTGCCTATGTAGAAAAATAGTCACAGTTGAAACATGATACCAATTTCTGTGAGGAAATCTAACACAGCACACAGGAAGACACACAGGTTGGCACATACAGAAAAAATTTCACTTGGTAAAACCTCAGCAGGTCCAGACAACTTAGTGAAGCCACAGTCTGAGAAGAAAGAGAAGGCTGCAGTATGTACTAGAGAAAGAAGCTTCTCGGACACCCCATGCAGGGATCTGTGGGCCATTTTTCATTTGCTGAGCCAAACTTGAACTCTGGTCACCAGTGAGACCAGAGTATGATGATTTCAGACAGTCTGAAAACCTTTCTTTGCTGCTCAGAACTACCTTCTAACTGAGAACAATCAAGAAGTTCCCAAGGAGACCCACGGCAGGCTTGCAAGAAACGGGACATGCCAAGTGGAGCAGTTTGAGGTTCACACCACTAAAGAGAAATGCTTTAGGCTTACCACTTACTTTGCAATCTGGACACTTCTCCTTTAGTTTTCTGGAGATGCCAGTGATAGTACCTCCTGTGCCAGCTGCAGCCACCAGCATGTCTATTTTTCCTGTTTAAAGGTGAGGGATATAAGGCAGCTGTGAAATCTCCCCCAGAATTAATTAAAAACACACTTAAATCTAAGTATGGAGTTTCATTAACAAAGATTGGCAAGATAAGGGTCTTCGCTTCCCAAGAGCTGTGTTATGAGACCTACCTTGAGACCACCTTGCTCTACCTCCATTAACTTCAACAGTGGTTTTGAAATGTCCATCCAGCGGCCTGGCAAGGCACTAATTTGTGGTACTTTGGACAGAGCTGGAGGTGGCCCACACAGCTGACACCTGTAGTTTCCTATTACTGTATTTCCTGATGCAGAGAACCCATTCCTTAACTTATAATGACCAGCCCATTATATTAATTTACTGAATGAGTGCCAAGAGCGTGGCATAGGTACCCATTGAGAGAACTGTTAACACAACCATTCTCTAATTTTCATATGAAAAATACTGTTTTGGTCATGAGCACTCAGAGTGAGTGCAGGTATGATAGTTCATTCTTCCGCCACCCCCTAGTTTCCATGGTGCATCCACATGATAGCTTTTTTTAATAATACACACACAAAACAAACGCTTGCCAGTCAAAAGAATAACACCCTGCCATGCAGGGGTATAAGCTCAATAATAACTGAACAGTGACTGGCCTATGAGGAAAAGTAAATGCAAACAAGAAGCCTAAAGCTAGAAATAATCTATACTCTCAGTTTGTGGGTTTGCAGTTTGTGAAAGTATACTCATTTTAACTCAGATTTAAAGAAAGTTTGCCGCA
The DNA here is from genome assembly GCA_025774025.1 of Xenus cinereus. NCBI lineage: Eukaryota > Metazoa > Chordata > Aves > Charadriiformes > Scolopacidae > Xenus > Xenus cinereus. The sequence goes on from JAOXJK010000001.1 coordinate 117,619,683, forward strand.
GAAAGACAAGCCAAATCCCCTGAACAGCTAGTGTTACTTTTCATGGGGTGGGGAGGAGAAGAACCCTTCACATGGTTCTCACCCGAATGAGAAGGAATTTAATAGCCAATTTTCTTATTAGAGGGTCCCATCAGAAACTGTACTGTTTTATAAGGCAGGTCAGTAGCTTCCTTTAAGACTTCCTTCTACCACCTATTATGGCAAATGCCTACCTGGTAGACTGCAGCATCACACTGAATGCCTCCAATAGCTCTCAAACCAATTCCTCTGCTGGGTGAATTAGCCCAGCTAAAGCTCTCTGCTGCCACAGCTCAATCACTTCTGGTACTCCAACCTGGCTGCCTACAGCTAACATGAAACCCCTGCAGAGTAAACAGGTCTTACCGGTGGTAAATGCAACGCAGAGCGGTTTGTACTCCTGAGGACTCCTAAGTGAAGAAGCTTTCAGTGTAATGGAGTATTTGGTCTGACAATATAAAAATACCCAAGTGCCGGGTCCTGCACTTGAGTCACAAAAACCTCATGCAACACTACAGGCCTGGAGAGGAGTGGCTGAAAAACTGCCAGAAGGAAAAGGACCTTAGGGTGTTGGTCAACAGCTGGCTGAATATGAGCTGGCAGGGTGCCCAGGTGGCCAAGAAGGACAATAGCATCCTGGCTTGTATGAGAAATAGTGTGGCCAGCAGGACTAGAGAAGTGACCATCCCCCTGTACTCAGCACTGGTGAGGCCACTCCTCAAATGCTGTGGTCAGCTTTGGGCCACTCACTACAAGAACGACATTGAGGTGCTGGAGCGGGTCCACAGAAAGGCAACGAAGCTGGTGAGGGGTCTGGAGAACAAGTCTTATGAGGAGCGGCTGAGGGAACTGGGATTGTTTAGCCTGGACAAAAGGAGGCTGAGGGGAGACCTTATAGCTCTCTGCAACTACCTGAAAGGAGGTTGTAGTGAGGTGGGAGTTGATCTCTTCTCCCAAATAACAACCAATAAGATGAGAGGAAATGGCCTCAAGTTGCACTAGGGGAGGTTTAGATTGGGTATTAGGAAAAATTTCTTCATCGAAAGTGTTATCAAGCATTGGAACAGGCTGCCCAGGGAAGTGGCTGAGTCACCATCCCTGGAGGTATTTAAAAGACATGTAGACGTGGCACTTAGGTACATGGTTTAGTGGTAGACTTGGCAGTGTTAGGTTAACGGTTGGACTCAATGATCTTAATGGTCCTTTCCAGCCTAAATGATCCTGTGATTTTTATGATTCTGTACTTGTGATCAGAGAAAGCAATGCTGTTTTTACACCACTCTAGCCATGGCTTGTTTTGTTTAAAGATAACTTAAGCATCACTGCTTTCTCCACCTGGTCACAAGCAGAGGAATTTAAAAACCAAAGCATCCCTCTTTAATGGGGAAAAAAATTGCTATGACTACTGAAATAAAGTAATTCTCTACTGACACACAGGAAGGACATGGACCTGTTGGAACAGGTCCAGAGGAGGGCCACAAAGATGATCAGAGGGCTGGAGCACATCGAGAGATGAAGACAGGCTGAGAGAGTTGGGATTGTTCAGCCTGGAAAAGTGAAGGCTCTGGGGAGATCTTACAGCAGCCTTCCAATACCTGAAGGGGGCCTACAGGAGAGATGGGGAGGAGCTCTTTATCAAGGAGTGGAGCAATAGGATGAGGGGTAATGGTTTTAAACTGAAAGATGGGAGATTTAGATTAGATCTTAGGAAGAAGTTTTTCACTATGAGGGTGGTGAGACACTGAAACAGGTTGCCCAGGGAAGCTGTGGCTGCCACATCCCTGGAAATGTTCAAGACCAGGCTGGATGTGGCTTTGAGCAACCTGGTCTAGTGGGAGGTGGCCCTGCCTGTGGCAGAGGGGTTGGAACTAGATCATCTTTAAGGTCCCTTACAACCCAAACCATTCTATGATATGTATGGGATTTGCTGTGTGAAAATCCATGCACTTCTCAACCACCTCGGGTCCCCCAATACCTAACAATAAGAGAATACTAGAGACTCACTGAAGAGGGGGTTAGTAGTAGATGAAACATACCGTCACACTGCTGCAGGATCTCTTCAGCTGTGGTGTCATAGTGCGTCAGGGGGTTGCTAGCATTACGGTACTATATTGGAAGATAGAAGAAACATTAAGTAGACTAGAAAGACAAAAAAAAAAAAAAATCACATTGTGAGGCATTTCAAGAACGCAACAAAGATCATCCAAGGCCCACAACAGCTACATACACTCCTTCCAGACTGTTTCCTTATTACTTGGACCTAGGCAGAATGCCCAAGGGAAGGTACAACCTTTCTCAGTGAACTAATTTAACATTAGTTTTAAGGTGCCAGCACCCTCCAATGCCAGGATCAGATCTGTCTGTGGGACAGTTTCTTTTAAGAACGTGACCCCTGTACTTACTCTTCCACACAGGACTGCCTAGTCAGTGTAAAGTCACACATGCTCTGCAGGTTTTGCAAATATAGGCTCGTTGCTGCCCTCTAGTGACTCTAAAAGCTTGCTACCCTAGCATGGTGATGATGCCTCAACTACACCTCCAGACGCGGGACGCTTTACCTCCAGAGGCACACCTAGGCTGTTGAACAGTCAACCAAGAACAGTAAGAAACAAGACTGCAAAACCTCCTCCCATGCTACGCCTGCACCTCTGACGCTTTGGCTCTTACCTGGTCTAGTATATGTGCATTGGGGATTTCATTTTTCAGTCTCCAGGCTACTCCCACATGAGATTCAGGAGAATCAAATCTGGCAGTAGTTGGGGTCCTCACAATCTCGGCACCCAGAGCTCTCAGGACATCGACCTGTAGGAAATAAAGGTGGTCACAAAACCCAAAAATGGTCTTCTAGCACAGAGACTTCATTGAGATGCAGGGGAAAGAAAACATCTTCCCTTTTACCTGGTCTGCACTAGCCTCCTAGTGGTTCTCCTAAACGCCAGCCTTACATCACTGAACCATGGGTCCAAATCCTTAATGTCATTTAGTCTTAACTAAGTTTTACTTGGAAGCTAGATGTCAAATTCCTGTTTCTATTCTAGGCCTTCAGACCTGTAGGGACTGTTGGTGCACATTGAGAAGCCTCATTCAGGCAAAACACCATCTCCTCTCATGCCGGTCACATATGTTTTGCACTCCAACAGTGCTATAGCCCAGTATTTTCTGTTTACGTTCAAATTATGAATATTTACCTCCTCCTCTGGACACAGGCAGCAAAGGAGATCCTCCAGGGCCCTATGTACCATTCAACTGCTACAAGAGCAAGAAAGTTTATAACACTGAGCTAAGGCAAAGCCTGCCTCCAGAGCCGGGGGGAGGCAGGCCTTTGGTGCTGCATGGCACATGGCAATGGCCATGTGGTACCTCTCCCTCCAGAGCAGGTAAGAGCAAGCAATGGGTATAGGCCTTCAGGGGACACTGTTCTCATTTGTGCCACTACCTTTTAATTGGAACACTGGAAGTGTTTGAACTGAGATAAGTGGTTTTGCTGACAGCAATTTGCTGTCTCAAGCATGAAACACAGGAGATCTCTTCTCTATTCTCTTCTCTTGTTTTGTCTGCTGGTGCAGCACCACAGGACCGGGCTTGTTCTAGAACCAGATGTTTTGTGCTTTCCACAGTGAAGGTAAATTGACATTACTCAGGCAGCTTTTCCTTCTCCTTTGTTGTTGTGGTGACACAACTCAGATGCTTGCCAGTACCCCCAGTGTAACTTGAGGAGGTAAACAGGCTCCCTCACAGCCTCGTTTAGCCCAGTGCAGAACAGCAGAATATTCAAACCTTTAGCACTGCCTTCCTTCCTACTCTTTGCGCAGTGAGGGGACAGCTAACCCAGGGACAGGTAGTCACTTCAATGTGCTAGGCAAGTCTTAACTTCCCTTGACATTTGTATTTAAAACAGTTATTACAGTTTTCCAAGTGACAGTGCGTGTGGGTCTAAAAGACATTTTCTGTCCATAGCTAGCCAGCCTGGATTTCTCTGGGCACTGGCAACAGCCCCTCAGCAGAGTTCTGCCTGGCCAATGACTTGGAGACAAAGAGCTTACATCTCCGTTGCTAAAGCCACAGCACTCATCTGCACCAGGAACTCTGCAAGTGCAAACAAGCTTATTTTTAAATTCTTGAAAATAAAAGCAGATCTGACCTTCTCCATGCTCATTTTCTCTGGCATCACAATGATACAGCGGTAACCCTTCACTGCTGCAGCCAAGGCCAGTCCAATTCCTGAAAGCAAGTAAAGACACGTAGAGCATATAGTAAGGAGCAACAAAGAACAAAACCCACAATGCTAGCTTTGGCATGCCCTGACTTTAATCAGATTTTCACCAGAGGCTTCAGAGTACAGTGCCCCTAGAGGGGTGGCAAAGGGAATATTTCTGGCTACCAGGGAGAACTGGATTTACAGTTGATGCTAGTTCTTTGAGGATCACAGCCAACAAAGTTTAGCCAAGGGTGGGAAAACTTAACATGTGCAAACTTTACCACATGCACATCACCTTCCTTCTGTCCCACCCACTTCATTTTTACAGAATTAATTTGGGAAAGGAATGAGCTTTAAGCTAAAGAAGACTAGAGCAATCATTTTGATACTGTCAGGAGAGCATTAGAGCTTCTACTGACGCACTTCTACATTAAATCCCTACTTTATAGTGTGCCAAAACAAAGTCCATTCTGAAAAAGAAATTGTTACATGTTTGAAAATACAATCCAGCAGTGCAGCACAGACTGGAATCTACCTGGTAGGGGAGCAGCTCTGTGGAAAGGGACACCTAGAGGTCCTGGTGGACAACAAGCTCAGTATGAGTGAACAGCGTGCTGTTGCAGCAAAGAAAGCCAACAGGGTGCTGGGTTGCATCAACAAGGACATCACCAACAGAAATAAAGAAGTCATTATCCCACTCTGGCCAGTACTTGTCAGGCCACACCTGCACCACGATGTTCAGTTTTGTCCCCTGCTACACAAAAAACATGTGGACAGGCTGGAGAGGGTCCAGAGAAGGGCCACAAAGATGATCAAAGGACTGGGAAGCCATCGAGGAAGAGCTGAGCGAACTGGTTTTGTACAGCCTTGAGAAAAGAAGGCTTAGGGGAGACCTTATCACTATGTTCCAGTATTTAAAGGGTGACTACAAAGAAGATAGAGATTCCCTTTTTACAAGGAGCCACATGGAAAAGACAAGGTAGAAGTTACTGCTGGGAAGATTCTGTTTGGGCAGAAGAAAATTTTTCACAATGAGAACAATCAGTCATTGGAATAATCTCCCCAGGGAAGTGGTGGATTCCCCAACATCGGACACTTAAGATTCAGCTGGACAGCACATCTTCTCTAGATTGTGCTTTTTCCAAGAGAGGTTGGACCAGATGATCCTTGAGGTCCCTTCCAACCCAGTACTCTATAATTAAATGTTGTTTGTGATTGAGGTTCTAATACACTATGTCAACTTGCTACCACAGTGAAGTACCTTCACTGTTAGAGACAGACACCACATTTCTACTTTAAAAATCTGCACCTCCAGCTTGATTTCTGCCTTCCAGCTTGTCATTGTCTGCCCACCTGAACAGCTAAGCTCAGAAGGGCCTTCCCCATAGAAGAGAAGCTTACACCTGCTATCAGATCACCTCTCTGCTGGATAAGCTAAACAGATCAAGTTAGCTGATATGTTCTGAGGTCAAGCTGCACAGCACCTCCCCTTGCTGTTCTGTTCTGGGTACCAGGCACAGTACCAACACATGCTCACGACAATGCCCCACAGACAGTTTACCCTATACAGAGACTTGCTTGTTCAAAGCTGGCTCTGTTTCTACATGGTGTTGAATTGTGCAGGGTGGGGGGGAAGTATCTTTAACTGTTCCTGTAAGAGAAGCATAACTCACACCTCAAGTAATTCAAGTAGTGTTTAATTATTTGGGATGGGGGGGGAGAACTTTTCCTGGTATATTACAAACAAATATGTATGCCCAACTTAAAAAAAAAAAAGACAGCAAAGGCCTCACTAAGGCCAAAGACTGAAGAGGAGCCATCCAGCACTCTACTCTCCCTTATGGTGATGAAGAGAGCATTTTTGAGACCTGAACTCTAACACTTTGTACTTTCTGCTGCTGACCTGGAAATGCAGCAAACATCCAAACAGGACTTTGGCTGAGGGAAAAGTGGGATCCAGAGAGGACAAAAATGTAACACATTAGCTCTCACATTTAACATACTCAGTAGCTCTGAGCAGTAGCCTAGAGCAAAAGCCATTTCTCTCAGGTTACTGTCTGCCCTGGTCTTTGCTTTTACATGAAAAGAGACATATTTCTGAAGTAATTGTCCTGTACCTCCTTCAGTTCTGCTTTCTTTCTATCTTTTGGATTCTGTGGCAAGGAGAACCATTTATCAGGTACTGACCCAGAAAGCAAGATGTCATAGTATAACCTCAGATACTGGAGGAATGGAATATGGGTATTTTCCACTACATGCCATTGTTCAGGGAAGAGGTATAGCCACAGCCACAAGGCACGAGGACTTCAGTCACACTGCACCCCCCACAGAGCAGCTGCCGAGCAAATGGCAACAGATACGACGTCCCAGTTTTCTGCTGAAGGCAGGAGAACTGGTCACAGATCAGCTCATCATCCTAGTCCCTCCATTAACAAAGGCTGTACTGGATCAAAATAACAAAAGGAAGATCCGCCTGGACTACGTCTATCAGAAGGCAACAGTGGACGCCAAGGAAAAAGTTTAAGAACAGGAAAGACAGAACACATCAGGTAGGACAGTAGCTTGTAGCTCAGTTCAGGATACTCCTCAGAGGAAGCAATACATTTTATACTGAACTAGCTCAAGGGGGAGCATTTCAGTATGTTTGCTCCCCACCAGCAGAGCAGCTTAACAGAAGAACAGCAGCTGGAGCCCAAAGTTAACTCCAGGCTGCTCAGATCATCAGATGCTCTCTCCGGTCCCTGACTCGAAGGACTGTTCCTTCCTCCAGCCCTCCAAAGAGAAGACGCTGATGCAAGTGGAATCTGTTGAAAAATCTAGGTGTGGAAGGCCTGTGTCAGCAGACAATGCTGTGGGGATGCAGCTCATCTCCCACCAAAACTGCACCAACATGGAAAGGCTGTTTCTCAAACAAGGCCCACCTCACCTGACAGGGACCATTCTATTCCTAAATAGAATGGGAAGATCCAGATTCACAATAGTCTTTGGTGCTTTTCTTTTTTAATCAATAATTTCAGTCAGGCTAATTCCTGAATAGAAGTTGAAGACCCTACTGAATCCAGACGAACACTTCCTTTTTTATAAAGCAAAGGACCTCTGCAAAGTTACCAGACCTCCTTCACAGCTGTTCTGCTCAGCATAGGACACTGCAGAATTGTTCCTTGTGTTAGATGGAAGAGGCACTGCTCCCTACACCATGCAAGCAACCTTTCTTCCTTGCACAGGTAGCCTCCATGCTCCAATTTCAAGTCTCTCTCTTCAAGGAAAACCACAACAGCATTTTCCCCCCACACTTTGCTAGGGTCTCTCCATCCCCTACCTGTGTTTCCAGAGGTTGGCTCTATGATAGTGTCCCCAGGCTTCAAGATCCCAGCTTTTTCAGCATCCTCTACCATCCTCAGGCTGATGCGGTCTTTCACACTGCCCCCAGCATTGAAGAACTCGCATTTTGCCACTGGAAACAAAGAAACCAAGCAGAGTTCTTAAACAGCAGTCATTTGTTAAACAGGCTGCTGATCCCAAACATATCTGCAAAAGCAACCCTGTTAACATGTCTGCCCAATTTACCACTGTTAAGAGTCACAACAACAAAGCAAGTTTGGTATTTGATGCTGGCCACAGAAGCCAGGAACCACCACTCTGTCAGTCTCAAAATACGACCTCTCCTTTCATCTTTCCTCTTTATTACAGCCCAGTCATTCGGATGAAAAGCCCTAGGGCTCTTCCACTGCAATATCACGGGAGAAAGAGAACTCTACCAACATGCCTTGCCTCTTCCCCGCTACATTCTCCAGCCAAAGTTTCTGATCAAACTGGAAGTTTCTCCCATTGTTCAGCCTACACTTTCACTTAAGTACTCCCAGCACTAATCCCTTCGATGGTCTTAAACACCTTTCAGGACTTTGATCAGAGCCTCCAGATATCTCCAGCATGGCTGGGTTTAAAAAATAAACAAAGACATTCGCTGACGGTTTCATCCCTTTGATCATTTTTCAGTGATCTTCAGTGGTAACTGCAGATCTGCATTTGTACACAAACTGACGAATACTTTGAATAAGAGAAGCAGTTAAAAACATAATAAAACATTTTTCAAATCTAAAAACTATTTTCTATGAAAAAATTTAATTTTTCTACAAAAATGGAAAAAGTTGCAGGAAACGTCCTCATGAAGTACAAATTGAAAGATGTTTTAGATGACCAAATCCTAAAAACCTGAAAATCTGCTAAAGAAAACCAGGAATTTTTCTCACCATTTTCTGCAGGGTACCTGCATTCCTCCTATGCCCAGATGGGACTCCAGTGGTCCCACTGCTAACCAGGACTACCCAAGTTTCTGAAATGGTGTTTCTTATTTTGATTTTCTATCTGCAGAAGTACTCACAGAGTTCACACTTGAGCCCATACTGCTTCCCAATCTTGTTGATTCGTACCAAGGGCGTATTGCCAACTTTATTGAGGATGCTTGGCAGGATTTTCAGAGGTTCTGGCCTGGTACACATATAAACAAAGTCAGTGTATTCCCAGAAGGGGCCACAGGCAAATCACACAAAAGTAACACAGTGCTTCCAATGCTTTTTATTTCAACCAGCTTTCTCCCCCAACTCTACCAGGCTAGTTATTTTAGTTTAAAAGAATGTCCATTGGGTACAAATTCACAAAACATCAAGTCCTTGACCAAAACAAGGATTAATCAGATATCAAGCCAAGTGCTGAAGCAAGAATGAAGTGCTCTGCACTTCTTCCTGGCATGAAGTAGCTTCGCACTGCTGAGAGTCAGCTATTCACAAGCAAAAGGCATTAACAGTGCAATCTTCCATCTAGTCAGGGAACTGCTCTCCAGGTTGCTTAAAATAAGCTAGTTCCAGTCCATGTCGTTTCATATCTTCAGTGCAAGGCCCCTTAATGTGGGTTCTTAGCTTTGCTTATACATGGAAATTAAGCACCAGGATATCTACATGCTAAACAGCATCAATTTAAAACAGTCATCTTTTGTTAAATCCACGTGGCTCTGAGGGGACCTGGATTAGTGCTCTACTGAAAATCAACAAATAAAAGTAATACTTACAGACTGGTATGACGATGAGGGGAGGCAGAGGGGGGTTTCCCAAGCTTCCATGTGCATTTGCTAGGTGTATCAGGGCGGATCCAGTCCCTTTCCTTGTCATTAGCCTTGCAGTTCTCATTGTCCGCCCCACCAGGGACAAAATATTTGCCAGGTGCATGAGGGCATGAGTTCCTATCTGGCTTCTGCTGGGGAGGAAGCACAGGCATTTCACCCTTGGGGGAAGGGGGGAAAGGAGGGGGATTTTTATGCCTTGCTGTAACAAGGTCAGAGCATCTTTTGAGACTATCAAAGTTACTCAAGTTCTGCACCATGGGAAACCAGCCATTCACATCACTGTCCTCCCTAAAACAGCTAAAAATCATGTTACTTATAAGGAGTCCTTATTCTTGTCTCTGTCCCTTCACCAACGTATCTATTTCCAGTCTAGTGTTTCAGCATGCAGTTCTTCTGAGGGAAGCCTGAACAGAAACTGCCCTGGTGGCAATTGTCAAGAGAGCAGAATTGCCTATAAGCCAAAAGGAGGAATGCCAACAGTTGCCTTTAACACACAAGAACAGGTTCTGCCACTGCCTATAAGAGATCATATCACCGTATCTAAGATCCAGGTGTTAGGGGAGAAAGCACAGTATGCCTCAGATAGGTGAATCCCATCCTCAAATGTCCTAGTCTTTTTTTTCCCCTTATGTGAAAAAGGTCACAACAAACTTCACTTCCCACTGAGAAGATGGGAAAGCATTTCAGCAAAATTTTGATTTGCCAAATTCTTATCACCAAAATGAGAATCTTGCACTGCAACACTGAGTGCAAAAGCTCAATGCAGCGCTCTACATGAAGAGAGCTTAAACACACTGAAACGTGCTAACTGTAACTAGCCTCCATAAATATCAAGAAAACAGGACTAACCTCATGGGAGACACCCCTCCCACACCAAAAACAGCTCTCTGAAATAAACACTTCCCATTCCAAGCAGAGACGAACAGAGGAAGACTACTTGGTGACTAATTAGAAAATGTGCCAAAAAACTGAATTGCTACCTGTGGTCATGAAGGAGAACTCTTCCAGAAAGGCCACTGGTTTCAATAGCACCTACCTCCACAGCATTCCAGAAAAAAAAAAAAAAACCAAACCACAAAACACTGTAGAAATCCTTCCAAGAACAGATAGGTCTTTCCCAAATTCTGGTGACAGAAAAACAGGCAAACAGTATTCCCCAAAGACCAATGAGCCAATGAGTACCTTAGACACAGAAACAGGCCCTTCTGACATCAACTTCTCCATGTTCTTTGGTGAAGGTGACAGCACAGTAGACAGGACTTTCTTCAGAAGACTGAGTACTGTGGGTCACAAGACTGGAATCCTTTTCAAAGCTGCAGACTGTGGAAAAAGGAAGAAAAAAAAAAAATCAGGGAAAAATCTCTTGTAGGGGCAAGACACACATTCCTCTTTCATAGGGAAAAAAAGAAGCTGCAAAACAAAGTGAAGGTGTCTTGTATAAACAGGATTAAAAAAAAAAAAAAAAAATCACACAGCAGAGGTATTGTGCAAGACCAGTGGAGGGTCTCCTGATCCTGTTCTTCCTGCATTACCTATCTTTCCTCTGCCCTGCCAAACAGCTCAGATCCAGTAAAGTAAAAAATACCTCCATTGGACTGCCTGCAATTCCATAAGCTTGAAAGCCACACAAAGTAATAGAAAATACTCCAGTTCACAGGATATATACTTCTAGGGACACCAAGGGTGAAAGGGCTTCATGGGGCCATCACCAAAAGATCCTGTACACAATTTGGGAAAAGGCAAGGGTTTATATAGGAACACTTGCAGAGGCCTCTCTACCCTTGAGACCTAAACCTCACAAGTTACTACCCAAACTGAATCAGTATTGCAGGCACAACTGTAGTGACACTGGATATAACACACACAGCAAACACTTCAACCACAAGGAAGCAAGGAAGCCTTCTAGCAGGCTTTTTGTTTCAGAAATTAGTAAATATAAATTAGAAGCAGTAAGTTCATTTCTCCTACTCCAAACAGTGGTTCATAAAGCCTCCCTGCTTCCTTTCCACTGAAGACAAATATCTGGCTGAAGTCTTGGAAAGTATGGGGTTTTTTTTCCTAATATTTGATTTTCTCATCACCACCTTGGAGCAAGATTCAAGCTCTTTCCATTACTGAATTGTGCTAGGCCTGGAAAGGGTCCCTGGACTCATCCTCCTCCTTCTGATACACACATACAAAACAGACACAGTTTAGATCACAGTTGATGGTCTGGTAACACGCTGGAAAAAAATCTGAATCACAGGATCAGTGAACTTTAGCATTTGATCCTGCAAGTTAACATGTACCGCTAACCACTACTACCTTAGGTTCACCAATTCCTTTCTTGTGTACTGATTTGAAGAAAACGCCTAAGGCATTTAAACTGCCCTCCTTTAGGAAAAAAAGCCTCTGAAAGTGCCAACTTTCCAGATTAAGGCTTGAAATAATTCTCCTTCTGGATACAAGTCTCCCATGCCACCCAAGTTACATGAATCTACTGCATTTACGCTAATAGATACCCGAGAGCCAGGATGGACTACATTCTGTCCTAGACTACTGACCAGGACTAGTTTGAGAGACATCAGTCCGAGAAAGCTAATATCTCATAAATATACATAATATAACATCAATCAGTCTTTGTTACCAGAAATTAGCTTACTTCCAGAGTGAAATCCAGCCTTCATTTCTGTTTTTAGATGGTGCCTGGTTCACAGTTCAGAATATCAACACTTTTTTTAGTAAAGAAAAAATACTGAAGAAGTTTCAGGTTTTTTATGAGCCACATTCACATGCTCCTTCAGACAGCTGGCATGCAATACTGAACATAGACACCGACTGCCTCTGCTCACAGGTAGCACTGACAATATTTACAAAGTCCATCTAATAAGGGTACCTTGCTGTCAAAGGATCAAACCATTTCAAATTCAGGAAGAAAGCAGCAAGGGCTTATAGACAGAAAACAGCAGATTTTGTTCATCTTCTAGGTTCTGATAAAATAGGAATGCAAAGCCTTTAAAAGCTTTAAATCACCACTCCTCAGTGTTGTTCAAGAGGGCCCAAACATCGAGGAGGAAAGGAGAGAAAATTGTTTCAGTAAAAGTTGCAGAGGTTTCAAAAAAATAAGTATTTATTCTTTTTATTGATGGCAGGAAAGAAATGAATGTGGCTCTCTTCAAAAGCTGCCTTTTGGAGGCTACCCTCCAAATTGGGAAAGACAATACCATCTCATTTCCTCTATTGTAAGGCAAAAAAATCCACAATCCACTAACAGCAACATCCATCACCTCTTGAACTAGAAACAGAAATGGAGGGAACAGCAGAAACAGAGAAAAAGCTATATTTATTGTCTTCAACTAAGCCGTGAGATTCTTTCATGTGTTTAGAATGGCAACACTCTGATGTTTGACCAAAGCTTCAATAATGGGTCTAGAACTCTGAACAAAACCAAGGATAGAGAGAAAAAGCTAATCACAAGCATTGCCAACAAAAATCTTGTCACCAAATACTAGCCTTAAGCAACATCATTCATTGGAAGGAACATAAGCTCCTGTTCAATAAATCCCTTCAAATCATTTTATTAGGCATTCCTTTAAATAACCCCACACAGCCCAAAGTAGATAAGTATGCATACATGGATTTACAAAGCCAAATTCTAATCATACCAGTAGAGAATCAGTCTTAGCTATGGTCAACCTAACATCTTAGGGTTTTGAAGAAGGACAAAAGCCTAGGACAGACTTGGTTGTTCTCGAATAGGAATTATTACTAAAGCACTCAGCAGAAACATAAAAGCATCTGTGATAGCTTACTGTTACACCTAAGAAACAGGTCAAGAGCCCAAGAGTGACTTGTCATGTTCAGAACCAACAGGAAGGTCTCAGATCTTCGAATTCCTTCAGTGCTACTGATGAGCTCCCTGAACACCACCCAGAGCATCCAACTGGTGCTTACAGTACTAGATGATGCAGCTGCAGCAAAAGAGGGGGCAGAGGTGGTCAGCCTAGGACATCCAGATTCCTTCCAAGACCTATGATCCTGCTTACAGGCCCAAATCAGGCCATAGGAAGCTGGTACATCTTTCTGCTGGAGAGATCTTTGGAGGACAAAGGAAAGGGGGTGAGCAGAAATCATCAAAAGAGGACAATAGCAACTTCATTGCTAGCCTTACCCTCTTCCCAGTCTTTCTTTTAGGAATGTAGACTGGGGAGACAGGATAGGAGAACGGTGACTGTTGCTCCAACTTGTAACTGAGTGCTGTTCAGAAGAGCCTGAAGGACATAAGCTGCAGGAAGAGTTGCCCATCTTCACGAAAGAAATTCTGTCAGCCTGAATTTAAGTTTGCTGTAAAAGGGAACACTCCCATAACTAGCTAGGGGCGTGTCCTGGTTTGAGGTAAAACAGAACTAATTTTCTGTTCAGTAATTTTACTTTTTTCAGCTAGGCCTCTTCTAACGA
>JAOXJK010000001.1:117636823-117662544 GCA_025774025.1 Xenus cinereus
CCCCCATTCCCATCTCTTAATCACAAAATAAAAACGAAAGCCCATCCGCGTAGCACCACCGCGTCCACCCACCAGCCCGCCATCCTTCCCCCCCACAGCGAGGGAAGCCCTCCCGAGGCAGCACCCCCCCCACCGCCACCTCGCGCCACGCCACCGTGACCGTTTAACGGCCGCCCCCGCTGAGGCGAAGTGGACGCTCCCGGCTCCCCCACGCCGCAGATGATGCAACGGGCGGCGAGGGGGACGCAGCTGCTACCTCACCCCCACGCGAGCTCCTCAGGACGACACCGCCGCCGCCCACCCGCGCTGCAGCGCAAGCCCAGCACACCGGCGAGGAGGAGGAGGAGGAGCAGGAGAGGGAAGAAGGGGAGAGGCGCCGCTGCGGCCGGGCGTTAAAAAGAACCCGCGAGCCCCGTGGCCCCGGCCCGCCCCACCGCCGGCCCCGCCCCCCGCCGAGGGGAGGGAAGGGGAGCGGGCGCGGCCATTGGCCACTACGGGGGAGTTGGCGAATCAGGGACAGCCAATGGGGAGGCGGCGCGCGGCCACGGGGCACTGCCGCCTGGAGCCGTGTGGCGGTCGGGCCCGGGCCTGGGAGGGTGACCGGCCCCAGGCCGCAGCTCTGAGGGGAAACCGGGGACAAAACGGCTGGGTTTCTCCAGAGGGGCCCCGCGGGGCCCGGGGCGAGGTCTCTGCCGGGGGCGCGAGCTCGAGGGGGCGCGCCCAGGCCTCGGCCTTCGAAGGCCGCGGCCCTGAGGGAGAAAGAGGTGCCCAGGCTACTTGTAACGCCCGAGCTCCAGGCTTCCAGCTACTTGCCGAATTTGGGGAAAAAAAGAATACCCGCTGCATCAGAGGGGAGGTTCAAGGGTAGGGCTGCAGCCGAACCCCCTGCAAAGGCCACAGGGCTGTGCTTGCGTCCGGGGACCGGCCTTGTGCTGCCAGCCGTGTGGCCCTGTCTCAGCTTGCCCAAGATCGGCATCAGGGGAGAGGGAGTGGGTCCAGGTTTCTCTGGCTCTGGTGTCAAAGCCTGGAAATAGCCAGGTGGGGAGGAGCTGGTGAAGGCTCCAGGTGGGAGCTGTGGGGTGGAAACGGCGCTACAGAAAGGAAGTGTGACCGTCTTGCTGAAATAAACCTGCACCAGTCATTTTGCTAGCGGTAGTTGTGCCACAAATCAGGAAATGAGTTTATCCCAAAAGGTGCCAAGCCCTAAGCGTGGCTCTGGAAAACACCTAAATGCTTTACTTGAAGCTCCTGTGTTGCCTGCAATTTGGCTGCTGGTGTGCTTGCTGGCACAGAGGCAGGCTGCACACTGCTGGTGAAGAAGGAGCCAAGGCCAGGCTGGATGGGGCTTTGAGCAACCTGGTCTAGTGGGAAGTGTCCCTGCCCGTGGCAGGGGGTTGGAACAAGATGGTCTTTAAGGTCCCTTCCAACTCTAACTGTTCTATGAAGCAGCATCCACCTTGAGCCTTGTGGGTGGCTGTTTCCTAGCCAAATTGGCTTTGTCTCCATGAGTCCTTATGGAACCAATGCCGTGGATGGATCGTTATTATGCCCTGATGTCATTACTACACTTCTGATGGTGTCTGAGAATGCGATAATGTATTCACCTGGGAGGTCGCTCAGTGTCACAATGGCTGCACCTGCACTGTTGTGCATGGAGCTTTAGAATATGTAACAGGGTGCAGGTGAATTCAAGACACTCAGTGCAAATTGTCTCAGAATAATTCTTGACAACCACAAGGTGCTCCAGATTATGCAGAAAGAAACAAAACAAAACAACCCAGAAATCCTTGCATGAAAGCATGAGATATCAAAAAGACTTACCAGAGTAAAAGATCTCAAGAACATAGCTTGTTGCTGTAGAAAGTCCAAGCAGCACTTTCTTCTGTATCTTATATAAAAGATACCAATAAAGAGAAAAGCAAATCAAGGTAGCTTTTAGAACATGATTCACCCTGAAGTGTTCCATGTGTTTTAGGTAATCAAAGGAGTGGAGACAATTTTATGTCTCCATCTGTACATACAGATACTACATAGTGTAGCTATTTGGAGAGTATTGCATACTATATAAAAATAAAAACGAACAGGGTGCTTTAATCAAATGGTAAAAAGAGACATTACAACACCGGATGTGACCGGTCTGAAGCTGAATGACCAGTCATAGGGTTACAAAGTCAAGAGTCTCTCCGGTAGGAAAATGGACCATGACTAGAATATGGGGTGAAACTTATGAAAATATACAGGAAAAGCACCAAGTGATTAAAAACAAATAAGTTAAGAGCGAGGTATTTTATATTGGCCTTAAATAAACAGTGACACTGCGGCAGCTGTTTCATTACATATGTTAAAAATCCACACAAATTACAGAGAAAAATCCATGGTGATGACAAATTACAAGACTTTTTCCCTGCCCACTTCTGGATCAAAGTAGATGTAAACCTTCTTTGAATTCCACGTTGTTATTCTCATTTTCCTAAAGATTTACTAGAAAATACTGCTGTTAAACAGGACAATTATTTACTTTAAATTGCAGTTTGCCCAGCTAATTATGTCTGAAATATGCATGTAAAGTGAGGTTTGCACAAGTAAGCATTAGCCCCACTGGAAAAACATCAATTGGAAAAGCATGTGGAATCAGATTCTAGCTTGCATTTGGTGCAGCTGAATTACAGAACGGCACAAGGGGAATGCAGAGTGTAAAAGCGGTGACGTTAAGAACACCTGGCCCTAGAATGGGTATCAGAAAAAACACGAGACGCATGTGAGGGCACATGTGAGGCCCAGCTGCAAAGCACAGCAAAGCAAAAAGCCATGAATACTTGGAACAGAATGGGTGCAAGTGTTTAAAAACTGCAGTTGTACCCATAGAGAGTACCCAAAGAGGGATAACCATACCTTTTATGCCTTTCAGGAGGGATTGAGGGAAGAGGGACTGAGTCAGCTCTGCTGTCTGAAAAAGTGCCAGCCTCGCAGCAGCCACTGCACCTTCAGGCAGATGGGCATCGACATACGAAATCGGCAGCACAGATGGATTTGCCAGATCCTGTAAAATGTAAAACAGACACCTCAGAGAGTGACAGCGCTCAGCATGTTGGAAACTCTCTGAACATGATGTGTGAGGCTAATGAGAGGGATTTGTAATTGCACCACAGCTCTGCATCTCCATCAGCAGCCAGGTGAAGGTAAGTTAGCAACACTTACAAGAAAATAGGAATTTTGAGTTAAAAAACTGATTTAAAAGATATCCACAGCAACAATGACCCACACTGTGCTACTGGCATTAGTGGCATTAAAATCAGTCATTGTGGCTGGGAATGAATGCACAAAGCTTTTCTCCACACCACTACCCGCTAATTAGACCCATTATGGAAGAGCCAAATCAGTGGGACACTTAGATTACTGTTCAACCCAGCCTTACAAATAATTCCCATAAATCAGCAGGTCACTACCAATTTCATAAGTGGAGCCACTTCAGCCATTTCCTGAGATCTGACATCGCTTAGGATTATTTTTCTCCCAAGGAACAAGAGAAGTTATGGTGAAGGTTGATACACAGTTTAAATTATGATTAGTTTAATCACATAGCGGCAATATGTAACTGACTAGAATATTAACACTGAAATAAACAGCTTGTATAGGAGTGGCAAGCAGAGAGTGTTGTTTATTGTATCAGTGGTGAGTAGACATGCTGAAAACTGAAAGGTTCGAGGGGAGTGATCCCTTGGAAAGTGCAATCAGTGATGAAAGGGAGTGGGGGAAAAAGGTAAGTGCTGTTGTGGTAGGATCCCTGGAGGAGGAAGATCAGGTGGAGGAGGCTTTTGGGGAGAGACTAATGAACCAGTGGTGCTTTGGTGGTACCAAGAGCCCAAGGGGGAGCACAAGGTTATCGCGCAAGCTCATGGAAATGTTTTTATACAAAGGGAGGAAAAAGCAGCCCAAGAAGAGCCACTCCACATTTTAACTGCATGGGAGAGGCCCCAAACAATTTGGAGGACAGAATCATAGTTCAAAATTATCTTTGACAGACTGGAAAAATGAGATGAGAATGTAAAACAGGAAGTTGGCCGATAAGGACAAACGCAAAATTTTACAGCCAGGCAGGAGCAATCAACTGCTTGAGTAGCCATCTTGGCAGCAATCGCGTAGAGTGGAAGGTATAACTATAGTACTATGCAAACTCAACGAGAGTCAACAAGGCCCTGCTGTTGTGAAAAAAGCAAACATCATACAGGGTTATGCAAACAGAAATATAGTCTGCAGGACACATGGCACTCTCAGCATTGGTGCACTTTGTTGAGGTACCATGTCCAACCTGGAATGCTGCATTTCAAAAAACATATGGCCCGTGTGGGACATGGCCTGAGGAACACAGCAGGGAGGTGTAGAGAGAAACATGGCCCGGGAGAAAAGACTGAAAGAGGTGGAGTTGTTCAGAAAAGAGAAAACTGAAAAGAGGCAGAGCTGTCTTTGCTTAGCTAAAGGGCAATGAGGAAGGGGATAAATAATTTTTCGTGTTCCTCCACAATAGGAGAAAGTGGAAGAGGTCAAAGTTACAGCAAGGAGGATTTAGGCTGAACATCAGAACCACAACATTGCTTAGGCTGGAAGGGACCTCCTGAGGTCTGCAGTCCAGCCTCCTGCTCAAAGCAAGGTCTGTCTAGAGATCAACCCAGGTTGCTCGGGCCTTGAAGGCCTCCCAGAACAGAGACTGCACAGCCAGTTCAGCGCCTGACTTCATGGAGAAAATGTTTTCCCTACACTCAGCTGGAACCTCCCCTCTTTCAATTTATTACTTCAGTAAAAAACCTGACTTTTCCTCTTGCTGACCTCCCTGTAGGCATAAGGAAGTGGCTGTTAGGTTCCCCCACAATCATCCCTTCCCTGGGCTAAGCAAGCCTGTCCCCCCAGCCTCTCCTCACAGGGTCACCACTCCAGCCCCTGACTGTCTTGGAGGTTCACCCCCCACCAACTCACTCAAAGTTACTGAGGTCTTTTCCTTATTGGGGGCTCAAAACAGTAGCCAATATATAGCTATGGTCTAACGGGTGTCAAGCAGAGGGGCATAATCACTTCCCTCAGTCTGTTGGCTGTCCCTGCTCATCCCACTGAGGATGCAGTTTCCCCTCTTTTCCTCCAAGGACACACTGTGGCCTCATGTCCAGCTTGCTGCCCACCGTGACCCCCAGGGCCTTACCTGCAGAGCTGCTCCCCAGCCAAACAGCCTGTGCCCTGCCAGGGGTTGGTCCACCTAAGGGGTAGGACTTCGTCTTTGTCCTTGTCCAGTTTAATGAGTTATCTGCTGGCCCATCCCTCCAGCCTGTCCAGGTCCTTGTGGATGGCTGCCTTGCCCTCTAGTGTGTCAGGTGTGACACCACCCCAGTTTGGTGTCATCCACAAACCCAATGATGACATATTAATTTTCTTCTCTAAATCACTGACCAAAAAAAAAGAAAGTAAATATTCAAACAGTACAGATACTGGCACAGCCCCATATGGTACTCATAACTGGTCTCTGGGGGGGGTATGAACCACTAATCACTCTAAGCCAAATGATCCAGCCAGTTTTTCTCTCATCTGACAAGCCACCCATGCAGACTGTAATAAACCAGCTTGGCTACCTGGGTGGAATGAGAGACTCCATCAGAAACTTCGTTAAAGTCATCTGCTAGTACTGCAAGGAGGACATAATCTGCTGCTCTCCCTCCACTACAGATCTGTTCCCTTTGCTGAAAATGTCCTTTCTCTAAGGTGTTACTGCTACCACCACGTGTTTGAGAATCACAGAGTTGTCCAAAAGACCAAAGGCTTCCCTCCTTGGAGGCTGAGCCAAGAAGGGTAGTTTAATGTCTCTTTGTTGTGGTCAACATGGTCACACAGAAGGGTCAAAAACCATGAGTCAAACTCCTCCAGAATGAAAAGACAGGCACAGACATTACTGAGACTGTTACTTGGTCAGCTTTTGGCCTGTCTTAGACTTCGGGATTTCCCTTGCCCATCCCCAGCCCAGAAATGCAACAATTAACGTTGTACGCAACCCCAAAGTCAGTAATTCAGTCTGCTTACTTTCCACTTGTGCTTTGTCCAGAAATCAGTTCTTCACATCCTGCCTCAGTCCCTTTATCAAGTCTCTTCCCCCTACAGCTCCAGGACTTTTATCTCCACCAACACAAGAGGAAGCAGAGAAGAAGCATCCTCTACATTCACTGGAAAGGAAGAGGAAATAATGGGAGATACACGACTGTTTTGGTCCATGAAGTGCTCTCTCATCTTCCTCTTAGACACGAGCAGTACTAGCTCTCAAGGGAAAGAGGGGTGGGTAGAAAAGGGAGGAATGGTTTCTTCCCCTGGCTCTTCCCACAGCTCTCGGCTCCAGGAGGCAGGCTGGTGCACAGGCTGCAGCGGGAGCAGCTCGCTCTCTCCCTCCCTCCGCCGTAAGGATTGGATTCCCTCGGCCGGAATCCAAGACAGCTCCAGGAAGAAAGCGAGGACGATCTGAAACAGGGCCAGTATTCGGTCGCATAGGTAGCAGGACTTGAAATCAAGCCAGGTGCTGGCAGAAGCGCGGCAGGCCCAAGCCTGGTAGACTAAAGGCTTTGAAAAAAGAAGAGGCAGGGAGACTGGCTTGATCACCGTGTGCCTTTCTACCCACTTAGTCTTGTGGCTCACTGAAACCAGAGCAGAAAGAATTTTTATTTTTTTTTTCCCCCCTTCCAGACCTAACTAAAAGAGCAGCTTTTTGGAAGCAGAGACCTGGAAGCAGCCTACAGCACACCCATTTCACAGTGCTCAGGCACACAGCGCTCTGCATACCTTCGTCAAAAATGCATGGGTTTGTCCCAAAGGAACACCTTACTCTTCCTAGTGGGAGCGTATTTTTAAGGTATTTGGATCAATGGGGCAACCATACTCAAACTGCTACAGGGCTCCAGCATCCCACCACTTCAGCAGAAGTTACCACCTTTCTGCTCTGCTGATGCGTGAACTCCCATAACTTGCCTTTGGTCCTGTCAAAACCATCTATTTAGAAAGCAAACACCAAAACTGAAATTTGTAGCGAAGTAGCAAACCCAATGATTATCAGGGGAGTGCCAAGAAGCAGGTATTTGTGTCTTAACAGCTGGAGATAAGCACGCCCTGCCCCCTCCCACTTTCCATATGGTGAAATGAAGCCAGGGGCTACCAGAGCTAGTCTGTTGGCAGCAGATCTGGTTTCTTAGCTCCCACCCTTCAAACCGGATCCCCCAAATCCAATTTACAATTGAAACTTTAGATCAATTGAATTAACACCTTTTTTGGCAGTAACCTCCAGCAGGAAAACAGCGGCCTCCTAAAGTGGTTCTGCCGCTGCTGCTGAAATACTATGGGACTGTGGCACAGGATAGCAGTGTCTTTTCACTAGTAGTTCTTGTTGGAAGTTACAATTTTAGAAGAAATAAAACGTGGCATGCATTAACAGGAGATTAAATCTTTGTAAGTGATGAGCACCTCGCTGGCAAGGAAGGTTTGTTCACATAGTTGAGGAGAATCGCTCCATTTTCCATAAGTATGGATTTAGCGAATTTAATATTGCAAAAAAAATTTGGAGACATTTGTAAAGAAAGTAACATTAGCTAAATAGACTAATTCAGAAATACTTGTGCATAGTTTTAGAATGCATCACGCATCAATTCAATGTGAAGGTGCCTTGATTTATCCTACAGACATTTGGCAGTAATTTTGATTTTTCTCAAAACGCACTCCAAGGTAAAATTGTGCTCTCTGTAACACAGCTCAGCATCCTCCTTGCAATAAATGGCAAATACAGCTCCAAATGTTCTCCTGTATGACAGCCTTACCTAGGAAGCATTACCTCCTCACCAGCTGAAGCGAGCACACACCAACTCGGTTCCCTTTTTCAGCTCTGTCTTTTCCTGAAACGAACTATTTTTTGGGGGGGCAGCCATCAGCGCAGCAGCGTCAGCGGATACAAGCATTTGGAGAATGGAGCGATTACCACCCCCCACCCTCCCCCAAACAGGCACAGTTTCACTTCTAATATACTAAAGACAGTACATTCAGTTTAAGGTGCTGTTATAAAATAGTGGCAATGGACACTGTTGCTCATGCCCAAAGTTTCGCAGCTGGAGCAATGCAACATTAGGAAGAATCATCTTTAAAAAGCCATAAGCCCTCTCGGTTCCTCATTTCTTCAATTAAGCACGCTCCGCTCCTTCTGTCAAAAATGAGCCACCTTGCTCTCTACAGACCACCGCAACAGAAACTTTCAGGATCTCTTAACCAGAACCATTACCATTAAAAAAAGAAAACAAACCAAAAATAAGACACAAACCCCAACTCCTAACCCCAGGTTGCACTCTTGATATTTCAACTTTGTCAAGTAACTACGGAGAGATTATTTTTTGAGGTTTTTTTTTTTTTAGTTGAAGACATGCTCCACCAGGTCTAAAAAAAAGCAGAAGGCAAAGAATCACTCAAAAAACAGCTCAAGAGCTAAAACTTTGTAGTCTACGTCCTCATTAGTCATTTGAAGAGCAGCATCCCATCTCAAGGAAAGGGATAATTTTTGTCAGATTCTTATAAAAAAGGCTTTATTTTGAACAAGTTTTCTCCATTTGGTTTTACAGTCTCAGCATACATCATATTCATGGACAAGCAGCATTTTCACAGAATAAGAGCCGAATACAAAGAAGAGGAAGCCACTTGGGATTAACAGTTTCAACCTAATTGACTCAGACTTCAGAAAATACTGTATGCTGTCACTTATTTGAGGTAAAGGAATTCCATAAATTAGAGATCCACTGTTTAACAGAAGAGCCAACAATGAAATATTTGTGAGAAGTAGGTACCTTTAGGAAGGAGGGGGGAAAAATTTTACTCAAAGACATTGTGAGCAACAACAGAAGGGGGAGGTAGGATTTCCACTTCGTATTGGTATAATACAGTTTGGACTACCATGTATAAATGTTTAACCAAATTTGTGCAGTTTAAATTTCAAGTTTGCTGAATTTTACTGGTAGTATAGTCTTAAAAGGTGAACATAACTGAAGATATGTCATGAGCTTAGTTTATAAGCTGAATGCTGTCCTTAGGCAATCATTACACGATCAGGTAATGACCGGTGCACGATTTTTTTCCTTCAAGTGTCCAGTACAGTCCATTCATTGCTTTCACCGCCCGTTACGACATATTCCAGTTACATGGTTAATTTTTGGGTAGCTGTGCAGGCAGACCATAAAATGATGTGTTTGGTGGGATTCAAGAATGCTTTCTTAAGAAAAACCTGTATTAGGGGGAGGGAGAAATCAACCTTCTGCTATCTGTTCACACACAAATATACCTGCAGTTTAACACGGTTTAGATAAACAGATGAAAGCTGTCTCAGGGACACATTTATATTAGTTTAAAATTGTTTATAGAGCAAATCAGCTTCTGTCATTATTGCTGTTAAAAAAAAAAAAAGATCTTAAACCTTTTTAAATAGTATCCGCATTATACTAGATACTGTTTTAAAAAGCAGAAAGACTATCCTCGCCTTTTTGACCTTGAGATTTAAATTAGCTCACTAATAATTCTAAATTTCACTAAACAAGAAATGGAACTGGATTAATATCATGTAAACTGCAGTAACTAAATTACCAATATTAAATCCCTAGTGCCTAGCAGAAATAACAAAGGTTTCAGTTCAGCCGTCTAATGACAGGCACTGTTCAATTTCTTCCAGTGAAAAGAAAGCATAATTTGATTTATGTACTTGCAACAAAACATTAAGCAGTGAAGTTACCTTCACACAGAGAGATACATTTCTTTAAAAAAGGTTACTGGCAAAATAAATTCCACAATCTGGTTGGCCAAACCATCCAAAGCGTACAAAATAAATTCAAATTAAATTGGTGCAGGAATTTAGTTGGAAGAGGCAAAGCAGATGCATTTAGAACAGCTCATTTTTCAATACTATTTTGTTTGCCAGCTCCAAGTTTCCAGTGAGCAAAATGGTTTTATACTTATTTTTGAGGCTGAGAGAAGCTGGTTTCTTAGTCTGATTATGTAATGCTTCCCTATCTTTTCCATTTATTTCCCTCCATTTTTTTTTTTTTTAAAAAAAATAATCAAGGAGCAGATTTACCATTTAGCAAGTTATCTGACTCAGAACTTAAGCACTAGCACATTTTCTCCCCCATTGGAAAGCTGTATTGTATTACGTAGCTTCATGTACATAAAGTTGTATCTTGCAGAAATGTGACCACTAACCAAAATTTCTTACATTACACTTTGAATAAAAGCAGACACAAATGAAGTTAAATTGCAAGTCAGCCATTGTACAAATTGTCTCTCAAGATGTTCCAGCAACATTTCAATTACAGCTTTAACTCTTCAAGAGACACACAACCTACAATATATAGCTTTTCTGCAATTCAATTAAAACTCAGAAAAAGAAAGATGTCATCTTTGTGAAGAAACTGCCATTAGCTGTTTTTTAGCTAACATCCATTAGCTTTTATCGCACTTCAGACTATTAGAAAGCGACTAAAGGTAGGAAAGAATTATTTTCCACTAGCATCCAATTAGTATCCTATGACTTTGAACACTAATGAAATGCATTTCCTTAAATGACAACTAAGAGAACACAGACTGAAAAAAAACCTAAAATCAGTCTTAAGAAATTTGGTCCTTGTATTTAGGACCTGGCATTTCCTTCAATAGATCCTAAGTATCATGTTGCATGGAGCATGAGTTTTTTTAAAAAAAAAATCTCACCTGCCTATTATGAATCACTGCAATAAAAATACTACATTTTTCCCCACACTGCACTAGGCAACTTTCTTTCCAGCCAAAGAAAAGGAATTTAGTCAAGAATCGTAAGAAAAAAAAAATTGAACTATGAACTCTGGCACAGCCAGGAGTAGCAACTCAACTACTCCAGAGTGCTTAGAAAATAGGCTTTAGATTTTACACCAAGAAATTGGATTTATTGTAAATGCCACAGTCACATTGATAGACAGAGCACAGACTTCTGTTAACAAACAAACATACATTTTTGTAACTAAGCGTTTCTACTTGGTAAATAAATGCATTTCGCACAGCCTTCCTTTTAAATGTGCCTAAACTAACCTAAATAAGCAGACAGCATAGCAGAAAAGGGAAACTTTTGTGAGTAACTGTTTCTTAAGCAGTATATTATTTTTACTATGTATATAATATTTTATATTATATACACACACATTTTCATCAACAGTTCAAATTATACCCGAATAAAAAAAAAACCCAAACAAAAGCAAAAACTGGCGCTCCTCCAATACATTTACCACCTTTTCCCTCAGGCATAGTTAATCCAGGTATTTGTCAAGTTAGAGGAATGACAGTTAAAAAGACTCCCCCCACAAGAAACAAGTTACACAAAGAATACTGTATCACTACAAATTTTTTATTCAGAAGCCCATCTTTAAAAAAAATCTCATTATGAACTTGTTTGGTCAAACTACAACACTTTCTAGCAGACATACAGTAAAAATGGCATGGCTCAGAATCGACCAGATCTTTCACGATCTCTTGACCGCCTCCTATCACGTTCACGTCCTCCTCCGCCACCACCACCTCCACGACCACGATCTCTGGATCTAGACCGACGTTCACGGGACCTCGACCTGGATCTATGCCTTCAAAGAAAGTGTAAATATTTTATTGTTTCATCACATTCAGCAATTTACTTGCAGTATCGCATAGTGGAATGCTTAGGGATATAAGTAATGAGGGAGAAGAAAGACATTGTGGCATTAGAAGGATCAGTAAATTGGCACTCGGGCTGCAAAACCACGTATTCACAAACAGAACAAACTTAATACCAAGGAGTCGACACATACACAGACTCAGCTGTTCACTGCCACTCATACATTATAATGGGCGTGCAAAACTTGAGCAAAGGTATACAGAGGAACCAAATGCACTGTTACAAAGCTGTTAATTAAAGAAGCAAAAAGAAGGGGACACCTGCTCTTGCAGTTATGAATGAATTACTCTTAATAACACACAGCAAAAGTCTACACCTGTTTGTAAGTTCACTCCTGTTAAATTAATTGCATTAACGAGCAAGTACAACTCAGTTCTTTTTCCTTCACAACCCCCACAACCCTTCCAGAAGCCATCAGCATTTGCAAATAAGCTTCCCTGCCTCTGATGTCGATGACTTAAGTTCAGGAAGAAAGTTAAAACCACACAGAATGTACTAACACAGCTACTATGGATTTGTAACTTATATGGCACTTGTCAAGGAAGAGAGTGGTTTGAATGTTTTTAAGAATTTTTGGAAAAGTCATTTTTATAAAATAGATAAACAGTACAGTTTTAAATATGTTTAGAAACTACAGCAAAACTAAAAAGCTCAGGGAAATGAATGCTTCAAGTCCTAAATTTGTGGAGTACAGTTCCATAGTGAAATGTTCCGGGGTGGGAGTGTGTACGGTGACAAACTTTATTATGAGAGAGACACATACATAACTGTTGCATACCACTGATCTGTCCAGAATTACTAAATTAACCTATTATTCAAAAGTCCTGGTTTACCCTACTTTTTTCTACTTGAAAAACTTTGATATCGTTCATTCTATGTAGAACTACTTTCAGGTCAGCCAAGTTTATACAATCTACCTGTGAAACCCCACTGACAAGAACAGATTTTTTTAATATCAAGCCTTAATGGCTAACCTGTGACAGCTTTAGCTGCACAAAGAATTTAAATAAGGCCAAAAAAGACAAAATTGGATGGAGGATTCATCTATTTCATCTCTTACCACAGACTGAAATTGGACTATAGGTAAAACAAGCATATTCCAAAGCCAAAACCACAAGTCTGATCTTTCCCACACTAAAAGGTGGTACCTTTTAATTAGCTTTACTAAGTCCAAGAGATCCAGATTCAGACTCATGAAAGTGATCACAAAGCTAATACAAAAGCATACTTTGTCTTTTCCATCATTCAAACATCTTGAAAATTTAAATTTTAGTTTAATAATAATTGGGATATTTCAGGAAAGTGTTTAGGCACAAATGCATATGCCTAAGCAACACAATCTACGTTCTTCCAAAGTTAAATTCATCCTCACAAGTTCTAAGACACTGCCAATTAGAGACATTTATAGGAAAAACACGTTCACAATCCCAGGCTCTTTCTGTGACTGAAAGAAACCTACAAAACCATGTTCTATATAAAAGGAAGCTCAACAATTTTATACGCCTGTCCTAAATAGTAAAGTCCTAAAAGCAAGTGGATTGAATCCAGTTTGAAGTGAACCATCCACGACAGGTATCATAGCAACAGCAGTGGTATAAGCCTTTCTACAAGATACCTTAATAAATAATATAAATATATAATAAAATGTATTTATCACCATTTTTTTCCATTAAGCAAAATTACTATTCCTTTGCCCTCCTTAGAATTCCTACCAAGAAGAGTCCATTGTGAGGCTAGCGTCAGTAAAAACGTGAGCTCAATACAGTGATTGCCTGTTACTAACCCTATGAAGCGAATACTGGCTAAAAGAGTTAGCCATTAACTGTTAAAAACAAACAAGGTTGGGTACTGAATTTATAGATATGCTTGACTGTGCATAATGCTGGAAGTGGCCAATCTGATTCTGCCAAAATGCCCATTAGCCAAGTAGCCTGGTTCTAACAAGGGCCACGAGCAAATACATTTAGAAGACAAGAGAGAGTTAAAGCAACGCTTGTCCCAAGTAATGTCTGCCTATAACAGGCTGCAGTTTGGAGAGCCGAAGTACAGGCAGGTCCTATGTACTTAGTAACTCAGTGATTATTCTTTTCCTTTAAGTTTACCTTCTCTTAAAGCCACTGAGCAAGAAGCACCGTAACTTTTTTTTTTAAAGAAAGACTTATTACTTTGTTATAAACTGGCCACTGGTTAGCTTTGATGCCCTTTCATTGGCATGCACGCGAACTCCATTAGAATAAACAGAGGACTTCGTTTTAAAGATTTGCCTTCAGAATTTTCAGCAACTGATCCTTAATTTACCCATTTTAATTGTGTTTAAAAGCAAACTTACTTTTTACGACGCCGCCCATACAACTCACGTCTTAACTCTCGAGAAATGGGCTTCAAATGCATAAAGTTGCAGAAGCCTCCTCGTGTACACTCTCTGAAACAGAATTCAAGACAGACAGTTAAAATTCCCAGCTCTACACCGTCTCTGTTTGCCCTAAGCCCTAGTGGGCCCCTACCCATCTGAAAGTTAATCACCTCTAACATGAAAAGCAGTAAACTGCATCATTTACTGGCACTGACTCACTCCTAGATCCAAATCCTAAAAAGATGGCAAATGTCAAGCGGTTGACTGCAGGCTCTCTGTTACAATTTCCCGAAGTGGTTTTCTTCCTATACTGAGCTACACGTAGAAGCCACACCCAAGCAACCACCCTGTCTGTGCAAGGAGTTCAAAGATACTGTCACAGGCAAACAGGAAGACACTTTTTACCCCATTTCATATTGACGGCAACAGGCCTCTCTGAAGTCAGTCACAGGTGAAAGCTCAGCATGAATGGGCTGTCCATTAAACCAGCGGTTGTTCAGGTCAATCACAGCCTTCTCTGCGTCTTCTTCACGGCGAAACTAAAAGCAAAATTAACATTTTCTTATGTTATACAATAATATATGTAGAACAAAGATTCTTATCAAATCAGTTGTATCTGAGGCTTAGGACTAGTAATCAAACTAGAAGCTACTTCAGAGTTCCTGGGGCAGCCCATCAAATGAAAGGTAAAGATGCTAGCTTTTCATTAATCAGGAATCAGGGCTAATCACAGCACCAATATTTTGTCTTAACTATTTTCTATTTGGTCTTTCAAGTTTTGTGGCTCGTATTAGAAGATATGATAGAAGACATTGTGTTTTCTTAATACAACTTTTAACAAAGAATGCGTAAGAGTATTTTCTAATAATGCTCCAAATGTAACGGATTTTTTTTTAAATATTTAAGAGAAATGTGCATGAGAACTCATTCACTTAAGCTAGAATTTACAAAAATCTGATCCTGTTTTACGATGAATCTAAAACCTTAATTTGAAATTCCTTTTCACAGCTAACCACTTAAAATTTTTTAATAAGAACTTTGTCATTATGACCTACAAAGCTGAGAATTTTAGGCATGAAAATACTTTCCACTTAAGGGAATGCACAGTAAACTCTCACACATGCCCAACACTGTGTACACACAGTAAAATTTCTGGAGGTGACAACTGTGTACTCATTATTCAAAGAGATACCAATGATTTTTAAGAACCAAACCTAAATGGCTCCAGTTTGCACCTTAGATCACCCAGCTACTGCCAAATGTAACTTGGTTACAAGATGCTTTGTTTAACTGGGAAGTTAGAAAATAAATGCAGCTGTTGAAAATAAACACACCTGTTGCGAATAAACCTCTTCTCATAATGAAGTGCTTAAAAGGCAGTGCGGTGGGAAGACAGACCCCAAATTAATCTTGGCAAACTAAACAGTCCAGCAGTGGTGACTGTGTTTGTAACAATGTAAAAAAAGAAGTGTTAATCTTTATGAAAATGACACAGGATTTTGACTATCAAGAAAGCTTCTCATCTCTTAAAATTTTCTAGATTCTAATCACATTTTCACTCTTTCTACTTTATATTGTGAAGTGCGAGAGGAGCTTATATCCTGAAGAGCTGCTCTCACAAAGTCTACAAACATAAGGTAGCTTTTTAAAATTATAAATCAATAAATACCACCCCTATTAATTATATAACATGACACTTTATCCTACCTTCACATATACATTTCCAACTAGATGATCTCCAAGGTTATCACAAACATTCATCTCCTCAACTTCACCGTATTTTTCTTCCATTTCTGTGAAGACCTCCTAAACACAAAGCAGCCAATTAGAAGTTTGCAGCATATCACTACAGAAGTACCGCATTTAGCAGTTAGTAAGTACAAAAGAATGCCTTCCTTTAAAAAAAAAGTAAGAAAATATTTTTGTACATTTCTGATTTTAAAATTAGTACTTGCTTGGCCTGTACTGTGTCCATCTGTAAATACAGCACTAACAGGATACAATAAAATGTTATGGAAAACAGCAAGCATATACTATTTACAGAATACATAAGATGCACTGAAAACATTACATATAAGCCTTGAAGCTATAGTTTTACTTGTTTGTCTAGAAGCAAATTAAGTTTATTTTAAATTTACAGGGAAGAAGGGGATTATAGAATCAAAATGCTACATGGCTTAAGTTGCCGGTTTTTAAACAAGGTCTATTATAAGCAGTAACGCTGAAGCTAATCTAAGGAAAGAATAGTTATATTCCTGGTATATAGCTATACCAGGAAATATTTAGCACCAAAAGTTTTAAGTTTTATATGAACACCTGAGGAAACAAGCGCTTTTCTCTGAATCCATCTAATTGTGCTACACACTGAATCTCATTTGTGTCAACAAATCCACAAATACTTTAATGCATTTTTACATCCTTTGCATACCTCAAAGAATTCATCATAATGTTCCTGCATCTCAACATCGCTCACAGCACCTGTAAAAATCAAGAGTCATATCAATTAGAACCTATAAATAAGAAAGAAGAGATTTTGATCATACAACAAAACAATCTAGAGAGGCCGTCTGGAGCATAAAAGACACCATATAGCATGGAGCTAACTAATAGGAATATTAAAAATAAGTATGTGTGAAGAGCTTTGAGTCCCTAAAGTAATATGTCAAAACATTACATTGACATGATCAAATCAAAACAAGTTTTAATCAGCACCAAACTTGTATGCCACAAATTTAAAGGAAGGGCAAAGGAATTACTTTGAAATATCACTTTAAAAATTTAATGTACAGTCCCACCTTCTATCTACCAACAATTTTACTTAAACAGAAGGCAAGTGCTTTTTCACATTTGCATACTTTAAAGTATAACAATGTAGTGTTCCTTTTCCTAAAGGCAGAATTTCATTTTTAACATATACACATCTCCAGTGTATACACTAGGATTTGAGAGTTCACAATGTAACATAGCCCAGAATTTTTTATTTTAAATTTGCTCAAAATAGTTATTGAAATGACACACTTTTCTCAGCGCCCTCAAAGAAGGGTACCATAATGCTTTGCAACAAAGAGCAAGTTTCTAATTTAATTTTGAATATCAGTTTTTCTGTAGTCCTGCAGAACACCTTTTAGTGCAAGACAAGCCAGCCATATATTCAGGTTAAATTATTCTCATGCTCCAAGCTGGACTTTACAAATGAGCGCTGCTTGCCTGCTGCTATGAAAAAAATTAAGTTTGGCTGATTTTTCAAAGCTTTAAGAATATAAAAATAAATTTATTTCTTCCAGTCTACAGCATTTTAAACTACATTAAGCTGTACACATTAAAGCCTAATGAATTAGCTCTTCAGCAGTTCAGTAGTTTATTAAGATCAAGCGGAATGGTTTTAAAACTACACCTGCATTTTATGCTATAAAAATCTTCTAGCCTTTAAATTACAAACACTACTGTTTTAGTTCACAGAATGTGAAAGACAAGAAACTGAGCCAACAAAGCTGAGTTTATTCACTTTGGGCTGCCATGAAAAAAAGAGATGCTTTGGGCTCAGCCATTTTTGGCTAGTATTACCATTTGGACAAACCTTACATTTTTCTTCAAAAGTTCTATTATCAACCAGCCACACACTGGAACTTGAATTACTTTTCTTCTACCCAGCTCACCTCCTGAAGAAGGCTGAGTGGCACTTGTTATATAGTTTAGGCTAACGATGTTTCTGCATTTATGCTTGCTTTTAAGAGCTTTCTTTTTCCCCATGGTTATATAGCAAATTAAGCAAATATCAAACATTAAACCAGTATTTCTAGACAGTTTAATACTTAACTATATTCCTAAGGTTCTGCCAACACCACTGATAACAGCTTACTAACACCTAACGATTTAATTTTTTTTTTTTAAAGATAGCAGACAGTGGCTTTGTGAGCCACACTGGGAATAACTACTTTTTTACCAGATGGACAAGTGCTAAAAAACTATAAGGAGATTCCATTGTCAAATTAGGAGATCATAAGCAACAGTTAGTTAATGGCTATTTGAATGTCCTTCTAAAGCGGGAAGCATACATATGCACAGGCTTTATAAACATTCATATTCCAGGGCTACTGGTATCTGAACCTTGAGAAGCCCAGTTACTAATTAAAATACTCAGGAAAACTATTGCTGTTCAAAACTAAGGTTAATCCTCTACGACGGCAATAGAAAGGAAGACAGTTAAGCAACAATAACAAAAGCATTAAATAACTACCCAAGTTATCAATTTAAAATACATGCAGTACTTAAGTAGGGACAAATATCAAAAGAGGGAGCCAGGAGTTTCAGCAAACCTACTGGTAACAGAGCTCCAGCTCTACCACAGAAGGTACAGCTGGGCTCTGTTACGCGTCTACCCACTTGTCAAGACAAACTCAAGTTGGATACCAGCATTTAGAACGCTAGAGAATCTGTTCAAGACTCTTGCAACTGTACATCTAAACAGCTCCACAGACCAAACTGCTGTAACTCTGTGCAAATTAGTTACCAGCGCATTGAGAATGTAGGGACAGAGTGGAAATACCCAACTGTACATTTTTTGGTTTACTGAAACAGCGTTAACTACTAAGCATCTGCAACAAGAAAGCCTACAAACCAATAGAACTGTTTAAGCATCTAGACAAACTTACATAGCTTGTTATGTATCTAGCTTGATTGTGTGAAAAAAAAAAACCCTCAAATTACTTCATTGGGCCATTATTACTTTTAGAAGCAGTAGATAGCGTTGACTTTTAAGTTAGTGGCTGATTCCACAAAGCACGTCTAATCAAATGCTGGTAACTAATCTGAACTAGTCTATAATCCAACAGTCAAAAAAAGGAATAACCAAACAAAGCTTTATTACCACACAGTCAATAATCACTTCAACAAGAAATATTAGTTAGAAAGTAACACCAATCCTTTTTGGTCCTAAGGTGTTTGTTTTTTATTTTTTTTTTAAATCTTATTTTAACATTGATGATTCAATCACAACGATATATCAGTAATCGCAGATCAACAATCCTGGTCATTTAATTTCTGCCAGTCTCACAGCAGGTGTGTTTTTTTACGCCCGTTCCTACCTCATGAGGCATCATTAAATTACATCATGACCATACCCAAATGCTTTCCCCTCCTCAAAAGTACTTTTAAAGATGTATTTTCCTAGGTAAATATGCAACTTGGTTTTGGAATTTGAATTTTCAAAGCATGGAAGGAATTTTAAGCATGCACCTATCCAAAAAGGACAGCTGCCAGAAGGGAAGCGTTTGTCAGTCAAAGTGTATTCTTCCAAAGTAGACTCTAAATGGAAGCTGCATTAACTTAGGACAAATTTCTGCATGCAAAGTTTCAAATTCAAGTTCTCTTAACATTTATAGAACAGGAAATTTTTTCTGGATGAAGTCAACGTGTCATTGTCCTGCTCTTTTAGACAGTGGAACCTAATGGGTAACACAAAACATACAGAAAAGCATTCCTAGGATGCATACAACTGGCAGGGAGAAAGGTGGTGAGAAGAAAGCAGTGCAACCAAGACTGCTTTACAGGGGAAGTACAATTTCAACACTTTTTGATTTAATAGATGGTACTCAGATTCCCCTCACAATTATAGGAGTAGGGAGGAAGGTGAGCAGCACAAAAAGAAAAAAAAAGTTTTGGTGGGTTGGTTGGGTTTTTTGTGTGTTTGTTTTGGACACATTTAATGAAACGTGGTCAGTTTGATCTGTTAAACTAAAATGGTAGACCAGCTTAAGTCGACACTGAGCTCTGACAATCAAGCCCAGGGAACCAGTGAAGGAACTTGTATGAACTTACAGCGCAAACCGTCAGCAGACTGGGAAGAGTTTTGAGGGTTACGGTAAATGTTCAAGAGGGCAATGGTCTGAAATACAAAACGCAACAACTTTATATTATGGAAAATAATTTTAACAAGAAACCGGTTTCCTTTAGGGTCGCTTTAGCCGAGTCTGTGCTGAAAAGAGAGGTGGTTATTCTCTCCCAAGAAGGAGAACTTTCACTTAGCTGGTGACCTTTCTGAATCAACCTAACACTGTAAAGTAATAGAGATCTCATGACACTCCATTATTGTATTTTTTTTAGAATTTTATTCATCCAATATTAATATAGAAGCGTTTTGCAAGACTTCAGGCAGGTATGTAATAGATGGCATCCAAACATAGTATTGAAATTACAAGCATAGTAATTTCTTTGAATTTGGTTTTACTTAATAGTTTCTCAGTAGCAAAAGCCAGGAAGGCAAGTAATACAATAATTACAGCGTAACATGAAATCTCCATTTTCCTAAAAACGTTAAGATAACAGAAAACCCAAAGTTTTGGGAAACTTACCGTACATCACATGTATACCTATTTATTATTTTTTTGTTAAATCAAGAATTTGAGAAATGTCTGCAGGTTAACCTTTAAAAAAAATGCAGTGTTACTAAGAAATGAGGTTCTCTCTGCAGCGCAAAAGAAAACCTGCATCAAATCCAATTTATGCAGTCAATTCTGCATTCTGAATTGCACACATTTGACAAGTTCTTGATCTATGCGCAAGAAGAGTTCCGTCACTTGTCCTGTTTGCAACAGCTTTATGTCAGCAGCTCAGAAGCCAACATTGTTTTCTCATAATTAGGAGTGGGCTCTTTAACACCATTCTTTAAAAAAATTTCTCCAACTGTGGGACTTACAGTGTGAGCCGTCAGCCGTCTGTGCACTGTTTTGGGGGTTACGATAGATGTTTTGAATCAAGATGGTCTGCGGGGAAAAAAAATAAAAAGGGGAATTCTACTGGCTGCTGTGCATATAATAGACAATTGCAAAGAGACAACTTGTTTGCAAACAGCTAAAAGTAATATTTTATTCTTAAGACTTCCTTTTGTATTTGCAGAATATCTTCCAAAACTGCATCCAGACCATCATATTATGAAAACAGTTTTAATTGACCACCAAGAAAGAGCTGCATTTGTCTCAACAGCTATCCTCAAAATGGGAATTGTGAGGCATGGGAACCTAAAACTTGAAACTACATGATATTATGGAGATGCCTAGATTTCAAGATCAGATTCATTATTGTACGTCTAGGGGGAAAAAAAATAGTGTTATGTGCACAGCATATAATACATAATGCCAGAGAGTCTAAAATGTTACAGTAAGGTTTTTAGGCAAGAGCTACGTCTCATTTTGGCATCAGGAATTTCTTGGTGGAATTTCTGTTTAAATAATATAATAGCATCATGGGTTCACATGTTTCCGATCCTTCAAATAAGGACAATATCCTTTTAGCCCTTCTGCTTTTTACTTGAAGAATTAGCCCAGGCAGACTTGAAACCTTACATTTGTACCGTTCTTCTTAAAATCAAGTTGTCTGAAAAAACAAACCATGTTTAAGTTAGTAAACTAATATTACAAAAAAAAATCCAAACGTCCACATCACTGTAAGCAGCTCAAAAATTGAAATTTGATTACTTAAAATACAAGCTCAACGTTAGTACAAATCACAATCCCCAAATAATTTTATCTTACGCATTATTATTAGTCACAGTAAAAATTCAGAGCTTAAACAAGTCACAGGACTAGCAATATCATACCTACATATGCTGCCCACTTAACATGTTAAAAAAAAACCAAATCTGTAACACCACATTTAAAAATCGCACATTTTTTTTATCATGGGTACGATCACACCAACCAAAGCTTTGTGCTTCCGTGGCCCAGGTTTAAAATATCTCTGTTTTAGCCTACAATTGGAGAGAGCCAGAAACAGGCATATAGTTACAGTGTTTCTGCTGATTGGCGGTAATTTGATCACTCTGGATTGCATGACCTTTCCTAACACAGCTCTCCTACGAAGTAGCTGCCACCGGCAATAGCAACACAAGATAAAAATATTGTGCCGGTAACTTCCCATTGGTAAGATATCAGTTCTTCTATTTTCTATCACAGCTGATTATCAGTCCGCATACAAATAAAGATTTCTGTAGCGAAGCCTACACGTCTGCCAGGTCGGTTTGAGACGTTAGAGTACAGCAAGTCTGCCAGGCGCGAAGCTGTAGCGGTCCCAAACGTCACTGGATGAATGTGACATACCCTCCTGCCCCACTTCAGCTAGCACGGCTAACAGCAGTTTCTGAAGCAGAGCTAAAGACTGCATCAACAGAGGAAACCATTGTTGCACACAAAGATTTTTGTAAAAAAAAGTTGTTTGCTTTTGCTTGGGTTTTGTTTTTTTTTTTTTAACTTAAAGACAACTACCGTGGAGGTTGTCTGATTCAGAAATATGTTGTAGTAGCCAGTGACCTAAATTCAGGTCTCTAAACATCCAGTCACGTTTCAGCCCTCTCTCCATGTAGGTCAGCAACATGGAGCAGTTTTGAAAATGGACAATATTATTTTTGTAATACAGTATCTACATTAAAAATTATTACGCTCCCAGGACTGGAAAACTGTTTTTGTAAATAAAGTGCCAGCAGTAGTCCCTCCCTACCGATCAGTAACCTAGACAGGCCCTCCTAGAACTACCCTGTCCACTCATGTACTCAACAAAGTTTAACTTCCTGAGCACCACTGCTCTGAACTCCAGTCACGTGGACAGTACTTGCCTCCCTGTTCTCCTCAAACCAACACCAGCCCACTATTTTAATCAATCCTGCTCCGAGTCAGCTAAAATGAACTAGCAGAGGACTCTACTGCTATGTGGATTTCACCTTTGTAAGTAAAACCGCTAATAATGCAACAGCTCCACAGGCACTACTTATCCTACGCAATACACCCAAAGAAATCTATTTACCTGTATACCTTAACAATCAGCGGTGATAGAAAAAGGCAAAGCATACAGTTCTCCAGGAATGTAACTTCTGAAAACTACAGAACTCTATTATTATTATATAAATAAATTATTATATATAATAAAGACCCTATCATCTACTGCACTTTTTGGTTTTTTTGCCAACAGGCAGTCACACATTGTACCTCTGACAATATTCACATAGCCAAAGATTAAATAATCCGTCAAGTCAACTGACGTATATACCCTCATCAACCAGGCAAGTTGTTTTCACTCAAAGCAAGTAAGTTACTCTTGAAATTTAAAAGCCTGGGTCAGAGAGCAAATGTAACGACAGAAGAGTTGTTTTTATTTATTAATTAATTTTCTTCTACTATATGCATAAGGGACTTGAGTTCACACCTTTGAGATAGGCAGAATATGCTGCCATTGTCTGGGATTCAAAAAATCTGGGATGGTTTAAGTGCCTAAACACCACTGAGAAGGCACACTCACCTGAAAGTTAGCACTGGTTGGTCTCTACTACAGGCAAGCTTACAACAGCATCGCTTCCTGCAGCCATTAAGGGTGACAGGAGATAATTAGAAATGCTGGGAGAAGTAAATATATCCCCAAAAAAGCAAAAACCCATATAAACTGGGGCCAAAAGCATACTAGTTAATCTGGAACTTGGTAATTATTCACTTGTATCTGAGAATCTATGTTTTAAAGTAAGAATATACTTCCACAGGAAAGAGAAAACAAAAGGAAAACAAACCTGGCTAAATGTTGGTTTGTTGTGCAACCGAGAACATCTGTCTCCATGACGACAAGCTCCAATTTTGAAATAAAATGAACAGTTGACTCTGCAATTTAAAAAAAACAAAGTAGTTATACATTAGAATACAAAACATTAATATGCAATTCCTATAAAACATATGCCCTAAATGCCTTTACCTTGATGTAGAGAAGTAACACAGAAAAAAATAAATCAAAATGGTATAGGAAAGCATTACAGTAAGTCTGTTCATATTCATTCCTCTTTACCCCTAATTTACAGCAAGTCATGTCATCAATTTCACCCGCTACCCAAACCCAAAGTGCATTTGAGTCACCACCATGGACAGAAGCGATCACTACTGTTTTACCCTTCTGGTTCTCCACTCTTGTCTCTGTATCAGTTTCACTAGGTGATGGAACAGGAAATAATGTGAAAAACAGTCTGAAAAGTCACGCTATGAGCTATATGGTTGTGCCTTAGTTCATGCAATCCTTTAGTCTAAGCAATATAACCTGCTTTAAAGCTGACACAGTTGCACAAACCTAATGTTTTATAAACCACCTGTTTAAAGTTAAATTGTAAGGGTAACTCAGACTGCTGCCAACACAGAATTTGAAATTATTCAGGCAAGAGAAAAATCATGTTACAGAGAGAGTGCACATAAGCAAAATAAATTCATTTAATTAAGTCATTTCCACAAACGTAGTTAATAATTTTAAAATGAAGCATTTAATTTTTTAAACCACAAGCTTTTCTTGAATTAATTAACATCTCACGACACCTTCGAAACTTTGCTGGTTTAGGAATGCTAGTAAAACTCTCACATATAAGCGCAACTCACATGGAATGATCAAAGAAAACCACAAGGAGGTTCAGTTACCTTGACTGAGAAAACTGAATGCAAAATTCTGAAGGGCAAGAAAGCTATTATGGGCTATATATGGGTAAGTGAAATATAAGAATTCTCCTGGAAGAAAGATTATTATTCCCATACTCATAGTTAACACCAATTCTTTCCACAATCCTGTGTAACCATCATTAACTCCTAGAGGGAAGTGCTAAAGCATACGTGATCTCTAGCAAAACATTCTATTGTAAAATTGTGACATGCTTACTCTTCATTACGTCTTTGAAAATATATACTTAGCATTACAATATACTTACTGTCTTTTCTGAATTCTATCCTGCAACAAAAAAAATATCTAACTATACAATTTCCAATAGTGCCTCCAACTTCAAGGCTTTTCTGGAGAGTTCTGCTTGCTTTTTGAATAGACAATAAGCCCAGTACTGGATTTTCATGCGTGCTGTATTGGCATGTACTAATACTGTTAAACCGTAATGCGCTATATCAGAAAGGAGGCTACAGTAACAGAGCTCAAGGGAGGCTGCCGAAAGTGCTTTTCTGACAGTCGAGTGAATTGGAACTGGCACGTAGCGCTACAAAGCGGAAGGAAAGCAGAAGCCTGGCGGCCAGGGGCTGACAAGAGTAATTTAGTCCAGCAGCAGCACATCGATGCCCCCTTTCATTTTTACGAGCGGCAAAAACACGTTGGTTTGGTCAGGCCGACGGTGACCAAATTCTCGTTAGGAGGGCTTTGTAAGTACGCTTCCAACAACCAGAGAAACTAGAGACGTTCCCGACGGGCGGAAGGCTGCAGGCAGAAGCCTGAGGATCAGGATGCAGCAGTCGGGCAAATCCTCCGCACCCTGGGGAGGGGGGAGAAATAACCAGTCGCCGTCCTTGCAGCAGAGCGGAAGCTCTCGGGGCTGCTGCGAGGGGCAGGGACGCGAACAAAAGGGGAAGGAGAGAGGAGGCCCTTTCCGGCGGGAGGATGGGCACCCAGCCGCCCCGGCCGCTCCCGAGAAGCGCGGCCGCCGTGGGGAGAGGAGGAGGGAGGAGGGGGGTGGGGAGGAGAATGACGGGGGCGAGGAGGCCGCGGCACCACACCACGAGGCGCGGGCACGCCCGCATGGCGGCGGGGGAGGAGGAGGAGGAGGAGATGTCCCCGCGGATCACAGACCCAGCCCGGCCCAGGAGGGAAGGGGAGAGGGGAAGCGCATGGGCGGGGCTGGCGGCGCGGGCACGCGCTGGC
>JAOXJK010000001.1:117662803-117692275 GCA_025774025.1 Xenus cinereus
ACTCCCGGTGCCGGGGGTGCCACAAGGCTCCTGAGGCAGCAGAAGAAATAGGCCGCTCCCCTTCCCCCCCCCGCCCCCACTGCGGGAGAAGGGAAGGGGGGGAGGGAAGGCTGACCGCCGCGGTCGGTGCAGGCCGCCCGCCTGGACGGACCCTGCGCGTCCCCGCGGAACCCGCCGCCAGCCTCCCGTCTTCTTCCCTTCCCCCCCCACCTGCCCCGGGGCACCGAAGCGGCGGGAGTGGCGCGGGAAGAGGGGGCGGTAGGGCGAGGATGGGCTACTCACTTGTCCTTCTCTGTTCCGAAGATGGAGGCCAGATACTCCGCCATCTCCCACCGCCCGCCCGCCGGACAGCCCGGCGCCCACCGCGCACGTCACAACCGCCGCGCCGGAAACACTTCTCCCGTGCACGGGGAGGGGGGCGGGGGAGGGCCGCCGCTCACTGCGCATGCGCGCGGGGCCGCCAGGCCCTTCATTGGGGGAGCGGCGGGGGCTTCTCCTCCCTTTACCCCACCCCCCCTACCCTGGAGGGGCGCAGTGGGTGTCGCTCGCGCCACGCGGTGCCGTTGCCGCGCGTGCGCAGGGTGGCGGCGCTGTTGCGGGGAAGGCCCGGCCCGGCCCGGCCCGGAGCTACCCCCCCCCCCGGGCCGGTGTCCGGTAGCTGTCGGTGGGGCTGGAAGGCTGCCTTAGGCGGAAGAGGAGGAATAACAGCGCCGTTCCCCGCGGGAGGTGGTGCTGCGGGGCGGGAGGCAGGGACTGAGCCAGGGAGCCAGCGGCCTGTGGGAGGTCGGAGGAGGCCCTGTGGGACGCTGGGGGAGCTCTCGTGTGTCCGTCATCTCACTGGGAGGAC
Source organism: Xenus cinereus (assembly GCA_025774025.1). NCBI lineage: Eukaryota > Metazoa > Chordata > Aves > Charadriiformes > Scolopacidae > Xenus > Xenus cinereus. The sequence goes on from JAOXJK010000001.1 coordinate 117,663,651, forward strand.
TGGGTTGATACTGGGCAGAGTATTACATAGTTTTATAAATGGATAAGCTGTAGAGAATCTTCTTCTAGAGAAGAAATGTAGCTGTCCTAGCAACCATCCCAAATGGTTTCAAGGATTTGGTAAGATAAGGAAGGGTGTATGTGGCCCTGAGAACATGGTGACCTAAGACAGGGATGCAGTAAGTATGGACGTTGTCTGACAAACAGGTGGTAGTGGAGAGATCATTCGTTTTAATGAGCGATTAAGCAGTTAGAATGTTTTGCCAACATGAAAAGTGAGCCAAAGGACAGGTGAAGAAGATGGAGGAAGAAACGACCCTCACTTGAAATGAGGACCACCAGAAGGCGCAACTATGCATGCCCAGAAGCTCATTTTAATATGTAAATGAATTCTCGGAAATGTAATGAATATGCTAATGTGTTCTTGCGATTACAATATTTATACCTGTTATGTATAAATCTAATTTGCCAACAGTATTTGGTGTGCACAATAGGAGGAGCTATCCCCTGTGCACCTGGTGCCGCAGTAAAGAATACCTGCTTTCTAAACTTTAAATTGAGTCTTAGAAAGTTTTATCTGCCGGTTTGCGGTAACGGGGTCAATATGTTCAGCTGGGGGAATTACGGGGGTGCACTACTGCACCTCCGTGCCCAGGTGTGTGGCCATGTTTCCTAATTGCACCCTCCTCCCTGTTGGCAGTGTGGCCATCGGGGTGTCGCACCCAAACATACGAAGCAGTCTGGATGTTGCCCAGAGTAAGCTCAGAGCAGGGGAAAGGCAGCTTATAAGGCCTGCGGCTCAAAGAAATTAGGAAGCCTCTGATGGCTTTTGAAGCACATAGCTAAAGGGTGTGATGACTCAAAAGATGGCAGTCTGACAAAAAAAGATGAAGGCAGCCATAAAAGACGGGTTTGCTGGGGCACTGTGTTAAATATGATTATAGAGAAGATAAAGATGCAGCTCAGAAGGGCTAAAGGGCTACAAAAGATGGTCAAGGGGATGGAGCACCTCACTTACGGGGAAAGGCTGAGAGATCTGGATCTGTTTAGCCTGGAGAAAGAAGACCGAGAGGGGATTTGATCAATGCTTACAAATAGCTAAAGGGCGGGTGTCAAGAGGATGGGGTCAGGGTCTTCTCAGCAGTTCCCGGAGACAGGACAAGGGGCAAAGGGTACAAACCAGAGCACAAGAAATTCTGTCTCAAAATGAGGAAAGCCTTCACTTTAAGGGAGACAGAGCACTGGAACAGGCTGCCCAAAGATGTTATGGAGTCTGGTGCTCTGGAGATATTCAAAACCTGCCTGGATGTGTTCCTGTCTAACCAGCTCTAGGTGAACCTGCTTTGGCAGGGGGGTTGGATTAGATGATCTCCGAAGGTCCCTTCCAACCCCTACCATTCTGTGATTCCTGCAATTAGTCATAGGTACAAAGGACACTGTCAAGAAATCTGAATTAGACCTTTGTTACCACAGCTTCAAGTGCTGGCATAAAGTAATTGCTCAAAGGCAGAAAGGTGCAAGTTCTGAAGGACTTCAAATAAAATTTGGATGAGCTGCAAAGAAAAATATGCATTTTAATTGAAAGCGGAGTGGAGTGTAGGACCACTTTCTGGTCATCCTGGGAAGCTTCATGGAATTATGGGCCAAAAGCTGCAAAATTGAATGAAACAAATTGAAATTTTTTAAATGGAATAATAATGCATGGAGAAGACCATGATTCTATACAGCCTGATGCGCATTTGCAACAGAAGCAGTGTTCCAGTCTGAAAATCGTGGCAGGAAAAGTGAGCTTACTCATTTTGTTGATGCAGAAATCCAGACTGAGACCTCAATGTATTATAAGTAAATTTCATCTCTTAGATATTTTGGAATTCCTTGAAACATTTACAAATACGCTTTATTGCACGGTGTTCACACCCCAGTTGTAGTCCATAGGACCGTTCACCAGCACAAGTGCTCTCTGCGCTGTGCCCTAACACGAGACAATTGAAACTTAACAGCAAGTCCAGTTCTGAGGAAGTAGGCTAAATGTTTATTTTTCTGTCTGAATCCAAAAGATTTTTAAAATGCGCCTGCTTTAAAAATGGGACAGCAATTTTAGTAATGTTTCACTACTTTGACAGTAGTGAATGAACAGTAGTGAACCCAACGAAGGGAGTCTAGTTGCTTTCTATGACACCTCATGGAATTCCTCAGCTGGTTTGAGCTGACTCAAAGATGCTGTGGCCCATCACAGGACAAGGACAGTCCTCTTGACACCCCTCTGTCTTGCCATATTCTTTCTGTACATATTCTTTGGGGATGTAAAGCTCACCTGCTCTCCACTGCCCCTTACTGAGACGGCAAAAGCTTTCTGCTAGAACGTCTGCCATGTACAGACAGGTTAACCTCACTCCTTCCTACTGCACCGACTTCCCTTCAAATTCACAATTGTGATCCAGGTGTTAGAAGCAAAAATCCCTGGCAAAATCAGAAGGTCTTGTTACCAGAGAACAGGTGTGTTCCCAATGAGGTTTGTGTGTGGTTTTTATACTTTCTGTGCCTCAGTTGCTCACTGCTGGCCTGCATCCCACCTGGGCTTAACATTGCAGTTCAAACTCACTAAAGCCAGCGGAAGCCAAACCCTGCAAATAAAAGCGTGATTTCCTGCTCATGTAATGAACTGAACTGGCTCACGGGGCTGGATTTCCAGGTGTAGCTTGGAGCGAGCCAGGGCAATGAAGGAGTGGGACAGCCCCTTTCAGTAGCAGTTCAAGTCACCCAGTGGGAACCTGCTGTGAGTCTTGACCTGTCCCAAGTCCTCAAGGGAGCTACAACTGCAGTGTCCTGCAATGAGCTCTGGCAAAGCAGAAGTTCTGGTGATTTTCATTCATCGCTGAAAGCAGGCTGTAATGTGTGTTCACAGAGTACATGCTTTACGTAATAAGCAGAACAAAATTGCGTTGATTTTCGCTTTAAAGATTTTGTTAAAGCCTTCAGCTAAAATATGTTGAAATGTGTTTTTCTTCTTGTGGAATTAAAGTCTGTTTTCACTATTTGAAATGCACTGGGTTTTCATTCCTTATCTTGTAAAGGCCCCATTCACTTTAGATTTCTCTTTGCTCTAGGTTGCGTGATGTACTGCTGCAAGCAAGAAACATTTTCCAGGGGATAGCTTTAGCTTAGACTTTAACTTCAGTTGTGCTGAAGTCTGCTGACCCCAGAATCCCTGTTTCGCAGACAAATACCCTGACGTGCCAGTAGAAAACAAACACAAACAGCTGCTCCCAGGTTGGAAATATGCTTTTGTACATGACAAGCGGAAATCTTATCATGCGTCCAGCAAATGCAAATGCCTAAAATAACTCATTAGGAATACAAGGTGAAAGAGCAAATTGCATGGAGCTCTGCTTTGTGGCTTGTGGAATTGGTACTGCGGTAATAACGGTTGGCTGGGTGCTTGATTAATAAGATCTTTTCTCAGTTTTGTGAGACAGCAGTCCTAGGACCCGGACTACACCTCCCAGGTCACAGAACCGTTGAAAAATAAGGCCACTCGTGTCTTGCTCTTCATTTTCTCAGCAGTCCTCTGTACCAGGAGTCCTCTATACCTCACGCTGGGAGCAGCGAAGTCTATCCCCACCAGAACTTTATAACCCTCTGCCTCTTTTGGCATCCCATTTCCCTCCTGTGCTCAGCCTGGCCGTGCACGTGCCAACAAGGAGAGCAGCACCGTGACACACCAGAGCAGGAGGGTGCTGGGCCTGCATGGTACCTGTGGTGTGTCAGGAGAGGGGATCTCTGTGCTTCACATAGGAATAGCAGCCAGTCTTTTAACACGCTTCTTCCTTCTTTAAGTATCTAAGAATGTATTGAGAAATGAAACTAAATGGGTTTTTGTGTGTGAGTTTATGAGATGTCAATGAACTTGAAATTAATCCGGTGTCAGACATCTACATTAGAGATGTTAGCGATGTTACGACTGACTATCTATCTCAAAAGAGGGATATCTTCCCCTTGTGTCAATGTAGCCAAACCATTGTTGGAAGAAAGAGATGCTGCAGCACATCAGCCTAACGGAAGGGCAGGGGTGTGTACAGAGCCTGCGGGCAATGGAGGCAACGTCATGTGGACATGTCGCAGTGAGGATAAAAGGCTCCTTCTCAGTTTCCTTGAGTGACTTTACCTTGTGTACAGGGCCAACCTTAGAAGAAAGAAGGGGGCCAGGGACAGAAATTAGGGAGCATGAGAAGTGAGGGAGAAGGAAGAAGACCCTTTGAAATTAATGTTGACAGCACAGCTAGACAGGTGGGAGGGAAGACGGGAGCCATCAAAGCAAAGGAAACATGAAGGAAAGGGTTGCCAGAGAAAAGCAGGAATCAAAGGCAGAATTCTTTGTAACTACTCATTATTGTATATTTTATTTTGCCCAAACCTAAATGAGGACATCTGTAGGACTCAGGAGAGGGAAACACAGCTTGGGTACGTTCCCAGGCTTTACACATCCTCTCCATTGCTACAGGGTTGTTCCGGTTAGTGACTTAATGCAGATGACTCCCCCGCCCCAACTTACTCAGATCTATTGGGTTAAATGCTGCCACAAGCCCTCCTGTGTTTTGGTCTGCTTTCTTAAACCCAGTACCATCACTGGATACCAACTAACAAATGGCAAGGGGAAAATGGTGCCACCCAGATTTGGTTTGGAGATAAAGAGGTGAAAGAAAAAATAAGGTGGTAGGGGAGCAGCCAGTTTTAAGAGAGGCAGAGCGAGGATGAAAGGCAAAGAAAAGATGGTTGTGAAAAAAAAGACTGCAGTGCTTGGATATAGAAAAAAAGAGGTTGAAACAAACACTGAAACACATCCTGGGGGGTCAGTACATAACGTACTTACGTGTTCACTGGAAAATAGCACCTTTTTGTTGCTGGTCCACAGAACTCTCTGTTAATTAAAGAGGTAGCTGGAGTTCCAGGCCAGTGCACAGGACTTGGTTTCTCAGGTTAAAAGGATTTTGCTAACAGTGCGTGTGTGGGGATAATTAGTAACCCACAGCCAGCAAGCCCTTTGAACAATTTCACCAGCTCTCTGCTTGGCACCTCTTGGAACAAGGCACAACTGCAAGGAAAGAGAACCAATTTAAGATGCAACGTCAAAAAAATAATCAGAGACAGCAACTTGTGTACGTTAGAACAGAGCTGTAGCTAGTAATCTCATCTAATCTACTTCCATGCCTATACTTCACTAATCGCCACGGTTATATAAGCAGATCTTATCAAAGATTCTTAATTATAGCAACCCCAGTAAATGCTACACAGCACAGCAGAGAGAAGGGTGAGGTCTTTGTAGCCATAGTCACCATGTGGGTCTAGGGGAGGAATGCGTCTGGTGCAAACTGGCTGTGGCTTTGTTTTCACGTGTCAGGGCGACGTACACAGGCATGAAGGGCCATGCCACGGAGGGCATGGGGGTGGCCCCTCTCTGAGTCCTCCAGGTCACTCACAGTTGAGCGCTAATGACCGTCAATGGTGTAAGGGCACTGCTTTGATGCTGTGGGTGAAGGTAAATGTAACTAGTTTGGTGTAAGGGGCAGTCAGTGAGGTAGGAGGAATGGCAAGGAAAAGCAGAGGAAACGCTGAGTTGAAGAACGGTATTAGAGAAGCAGAAGTGCAGAGACTGCAGAGCATGGCTGAGAGATTTGAGTGTTTTATGGAAACTTTTCCTTGGGGAGCTTTTGAGATCCAACCCCTGATTAGGAAAACAGCTGATTAGTTAACTGTTGCTATTAGAGAGTGCCTTACAATTGAAAACCAGGAAAATTAATAAAGTGCAACACGTTATTTGATGTTGTGCTTTGGCACTTTGGTCCGACAAGCTGCTGTGAAATCTGTGGTCAAGACCCTCATTATGCTGGTTCCTTTATGTAAAGGGCCCTCTTTCCCTGCCCAGAGGAGCTTACAAGCTAGACAAAAACCCCATCCTCCTCCCTTTACAGAGGAGGCATAGAAATCAGGTGATTTTCCCACCAGCAAGATGGACAGGAGGTGTTTGGAGATAAGATAACAATTTAGGAGCAGCCTTGGCGACTCAGATGGAAGGTTCACCAAACCCAAGCGCACTAGAAGGGAGGTCTTACATCCAGCCCTTCCACCTCCAAACAGTGCTGTGGAGGCATCTTTTGCACTTACGTTGCACTTCCTCCCTCTCCTCACTCACACATGAAGTGGCAGGACCTCTTAGCTGGCAGAGAGGGTGAAACACCCTGATGAGGGGTGCAGACCTAATCCCACAGCTTGGGTGACAGGAGCGGGAACATTCTGCACGCAGTGGTGAGCACTGATGTACTTGTGGCCTCCCCTTATTCATGCCAAGAGGGAGACCTCAGTGCACAAGTCCATCCGGTGCCCAAGGCTGCAGCCTCATTTCTGACTCCTCCAGAGCCACTTTTTGAGGCTTGATTTTTTGCACTCCCATCATTTACACACTTATCCGGCTGCAAATCACTTGATTTCTCCCTGCTTTATTTCTCCATAGCCTCCTAGCTCCCCCTTGCTAGGCAGAGATTCAAGTTTTGTTCAGGATGTGTGCTAGCCTGACCCTGAAGAGAAGTCAGTAGAGGCAGTAGCGATACTGACCTGGCAGGAGAGTACTAGGACCGTGAAGGTGATTTTCCCAAGATGAGCCTCATCCCTTGCCTTCCGGCTGTGCCCACCCCTGTGCTTTCCCCAAATGTGGACAGCTTGGAAGCATCATTGTGCTGTGGCTGGGGGGTGTGGCATCCCTATTGTTCCCCAGAAAAAGGAGAAAAACCTTTTTTTGTTACACTCTCAGTGCCTGACCCTTTGAGTGTAATCTTGGCTCTCCTGTCTCAGTCCTCCTTTCTCAGCCTTGTGAAGTGCTGCTCCAGGGCTGTCCCTGATCCATCTCACCTCTGTCACACGCCCCCAGGGGCCAAAAGGAGTGACTGGAAAGTAATCAAAGTCCATATAGACAAGCAGATCTAGCTGCTCCTTTGAGGGAAATTTCTCTCTGTGTTGTTCTGGGCGGTTTGGATGGAGCACTTTGTGGAAGAAGTTGATCTCTTCGGACCCTTCCGAGAATTCTTGGAAAACTTCTCCTCCAGGTATTGCTTGCTTGCTGCTCCCAGGTACTTGGCAGCAGTTGGAGGACTGAGAGGACAGCAAGGCAGCAAAAGCTGAGTTTGGTGGAAACCTATGCAAATTTGGAGGGAGTCCCGCCAGTCACACTGCTATGTTCTGTGGTGGGGAGCCCATTACAACAGTTGTCTGATCTGGTGGAGCACCAGGGGCTCTCCCAACTGCCTGGCGGTTGGAAACAGTCCCCCAGGGTGAGGTGCTTGGCGTGCAGCAGGAGCTTGCTGATAAGGCTACAGGGACCAATTTGTACGTGTTCAGAGGCTGCTCCTAGCTCAGTGCGGGTTACTGTGTGCGTGGAGGTGCCAGCAGCAGCAGTGAGACATCTGCAGGTCCTCCTGCCAGCAGCTCTTGGAGCGTGGTGGTGGAGCACTGGCTGGCGCAGGCTCTTCCGTGGCTGCTTGATTATCAGGAGGGATGCATTGAAAATGCTGAGAATCCCTTCCCTGTCTGGAGGAGGACATGCTGCCTTCTGTCAGGAGGCAGCAGATCTCTAGTGAGTGTGTGTGCCTTGTGAGAGAAAAGTCATACCCGTGAGGGAAAGGCAGAGCAGGGTGTGCATACACGAGCTGCCCTGTCTCCCCGGGTACTCTCCCAGCCTCCAACTTTTTCTTTTTCCAGCTCAGGGGACCTCCTGAGCTCTTAGTGGTTCATAAGCGTAGTGCCTCTTGTTATATCTCTCCTCCGAGGACTTGTCTAGTGCCCCTTGAGCCCATGCAAGTTCTTCGCACGCGCTGTCCTCCAGAAGGCATTTTGCAGATCTGCTATCCCGCTTGCATCATTCTGTTTGTTTTCAGCCTGGCTCCGGCTGGCTTCATTTGGTTGTGGTTTCCTGATACAGCAGGAGCTTAGCTAACATTAGCTCAGCCACGGTGTGTCTAAGGGGCAGGTTTCCCTCCACCCCTCCCTGTGCTTCTTTTGTTCCATCTCTCATACTTGCCTGACTGCATTTTAAGCGCGTTGAACTCTCTCAAATGGCTGGGTTAATAAGCTGAATCATTTTATCTTGCCATCAGAATTTGCAAGGGGAAATGAGGCTGCACTGCACAGATAGGAGCACAAGGTGGGAGGAGGGAGGGAAAGTGGGAAGAGTAGGGCAGAAGGAGGAAGACAGTGCGTAAGGCTTCTTTCTAGCAGCAAAGTTGTTCAGCTCAAGCCCATCATGAGACTGTACCCTCACAGTGGAGCTTTTTTATCAGCAAATATTAGACCTAAAAATAGCAGGTATTTCTGCCAATGAAGTAGAGCAGGAATATCAGAGCAAGCTGTTGTAGGTGGGGGGGGAAACCTCCTGCACGTTCCCTTTGCTGTCTGCAGTTGAACTTGTCTCACAACTCCACACGCACAAAAAAAAAAGGAGCGTGCCAGATATATTCTGAAATAATACATTTATAGAAGATGTTTTGTTTAGGAAGAGCCCAGTCAACAGCCTGCAGAAAGGCAAGGCTCAATACACCTACAACAAGCTTCTTGCTGCTTCCCTGTGTCAGACAAACCTCCCACCAAAGCCAACAGGAGTTCTCCTGGGCCGAATGTGGGTAAGAAGCACAGCTGAACGAGATGTTCCCATTACCCTGTGGCACGTACTCAATGGGTGCTCTAGAGCTTTTCTACATCACCATGCCCTGTGGTCTAGTGAAGAGGCGGACTGACATGCAGTGGTGGACACCTCCTGATAAAAGATGTGCTGTTCTTGGTTTGCTTTCCATGAATCCGCTGCAAAATAATCCCCTGACATGGAAGAGCCTGGTGATGACCGGCTGAAAGCCACTGCTCTAAAGGATGGATGCAGAAGCTCCTGCGAGCCTTCATTTGCTTTGCTGGGGCTCCCTCCGGTGGCCTTCATCTAGAAGGGCTCACCCAACGCGGCACCACAAATCCTTGGCAGAACTTGAGCGGGACGTAATCCAGGGCAGCATTTCCCTGTTCTGTGGCATGACCTCTCCCTGATGCAGCTGCAATGTGGGTGCTGCTGCCCTGTCCTCCCCTGGGACCCTCTCTGAGCAGCGGGGAGACCCCCGGCAACACCTGGCACGTAAGGGAGCTTACGGTCCTGGCTCTCTGCTGGTGTGTGAAACGAGGCACTGAAGGTTGTGCTGCCTCCATTTGCCTTAGTACATAAACGCTGGGTGATGCTGGGGGAGCCTGGTGTATCATCTGAGAGATATGGAGATCTTGGGAGGACACAAATGTGGGATCCACTTTGGAGGAGAGAAGAATAACTTGGGAAAGGCTGCCTGACCCTATATAAACATGGGAGCACTTAGCAAAGTGTTGCTCACTCCATCTGGAGTTGTGAGGTGACATCTCTGGGGAAACTACTGGTCTCGAAAGAGGGGTGGGACGGTTGCACAGAGGCCCTGAGAAGGGATGGGTATGTGATACCTCAGGAGCTCGTGGGAGGAAACCAGGAGCCCCTTGCCTTGTGCGGTGCACCTGGCTTAAAGAGCCTCTGGCTTGTGAGCTCTGCTTTCCCGGCTGCCTGCAGAGCCCAGCGGCAGCAGACAGCCTGCCTGGAGACCAGTGGAATGCAATGGACCCCGCTTCCAACCCCTCTCGCTTCCCCAGAGCTGGGCAAGGCTGCAGGCTGACGTTTTGCCCGTGGAGTTTTGCTCAGCTCCCAGGGGTTGGCTCTGCCCTACACGGCTGCACCCTCCAGGGTAACCCACGCTGTGGTGTGTTCATCCCGCCCTCGCACAAACCCTTCCCCGACCTCAGCAAGAGGTGTGGGGCTGCCCCAGCCAGTGTGAGTGCACAGGTACATAACGTGGACGGCACGTGGACTGTGATTCTGGCCTTTGTCAGAGAGCCTTAGTTACCACAGGAAAAGAGGCAGAGGAGGAGATTCACCCTGCAAAAGCGATTGCTGTAGAAACCGTGCCAGCAAGCAGGCCCTGAGTGGGAGCGTGACGTGCAGCCCAAGCCCAGGCTATCATTTCTCCACTGCCACCACCGCCTTTCAGAGGCCAGGTAAGCTGCCATGTGTCTGCTGACCCATGCTGAAATCAGGCTCTGCTCTCGGCATCCCACAGGTGCCTTGGAAAATTTTACCCAAACCCAAGCTGCTTATTTTCAAAGCAAGAAGCTCTAATCCTGTGAAAATATTATTTTCCAATTACGACTTGCGGAATGGCTGATGCAAATCTAATCGATCTGTTTAATCAGTCCTGTGAAAGCACAAGCATCAAAGCTGCTGGCTTTGATGCGGCTGAAGAGCTGCGTTGCCCCGTGTGAATTCTTCTCCTTGTTGTTTTAGCCCTTAATTTCAGGGCAGTAACTGCAACAACAGACTTCTTTGCTACCACCTGACTAAGGAACTGATGAGGCTTAACAAAAAAATAAGGTCAGTATTGTTAACGCTAAGTTATTTGCAATCTTAAAGCATTTCCCTGGAGCTTAGCGAGAAATAAATGTTCACAACATCCAGCAGAACTGGTTTTTTTAGGGCAGAGGCCAAGATCGATAGTATTTACAGTGCTAGTTTTAGCACTGTAAAGTAGCTGTAGCTGAAATAAGTTAGTTCAGTAAGTAACACTAGGGGTGTAAATCTGCTGCAGAAAACCTACGCAACACTGGATAGCTGTTGAAATGTCCTTTGGGTGTAGCACAACCAGGGTCTTGGAAAGGACCTACTTTCCTCATCTGGATTAGCAAAGGCACAGGGAGTTTCCCAGAAGCCCAGTTTTAGAGTTAGTTTTCAGAGCTGAGCGATACTGAATGCTGGAGACATGTCTAGACAACTATTTTCCCACAAGATGAAAATCTATTTAAAACAACCTCAGCAGGGGCATTAGTTCCTGCTAACTTTGTTGGTGAGGTAGTGAGAGAGCTGGAAGGTGGCAGTGTCATGAAGAGGGATCCTTAGTTCTGCTAGGACAGGGCAGCTGAAGTAGGTCGGTAGCCTGGCAACTGGCGTGAGGCTACTCAGACATTTAGCAGATCCTAAATTAAAGAGGCTCCCCTGTCCCTTCACTGATGCCACTGAAAGGTTTTTTCCACTGCACCTCCTGTCACTTGGAACAGCTTTCCTGTAGCCCCTGGCACTCATTAGGCTCAGATTTACGCTGCTGATTTCAGTTCTCTGGCCCATATTGCCTCTTGTTGTATTGAACTGCTAAAAGCCTCCCTGTGGACCTGGCGGAGGAGCCCGGGCAGCTGCTGGCAGTGGGCTGGCAGCTGCAGAGGGACCTGGGGTCCCTCACCACAGCTCCCCCCCAGCAGATACCCTCCAGCCTGATCTCAGGGAGACTGCAAAGATGGGCCGGGAGGACACTGCAACAGTCAGGAGACTTTTACAGCCATAGCATTGTGGTGTCAGTGAGCTGGTCTCACAGGTCACAGCGATTTTTCAGGTCTCCCCCACCATACACACAAAAAAAAAAAAAAAAAAAAAAAAGGCCTGAATGGTATTCCTTTACTCTCCTTAACAAAAAACCCCCATAAAATTACTGCTTATATTTAAAGATGCACTTAGATTGGAGGGAGCCTGCAAGAACGGGCTCCCAGGCTCCACCTTGGCTCTACCTGGGACCCCTTTGTGGGTCTGACACACCTCAAGGGAAGAGGTTATTATCCAGAGGTTGAAAGTGGCTGGCTGTAACCCAACCTGACACTGGACACTTGAAATTGTTTGAAAAATGGCTGAATTGTTGTCCCAAGAAGTGCACGCACTTGTTACAGTTTTTAGAAAGAACAGTGTGAAAAAAATTCTTTTGAAGCAAGTGGCATCTGTGGCGTGTGATCAGGGCGTTCACCACCTTGAAATGGATATTGAGGGCGGCATCTCCAGGAGATGAAGAGGGATTGCTGGTCTACCTTTGTAACAGTCATTAAAACGGACGAATTTCATCCTTGCAGCGGGTGAATGGCAGCAGATACCCATCCGAGCTGGTTTCTGTGTGCTTTTCCACACATGCTCGCTCTGCCCTTTGTCTCTCTCAACAAATCGGCAGCTACAATGAGCACCCTAAGGCAAGATACATGGTACTTCAATCAGAATGCCAATGCCTACAAAAGAGCCTGCTTGTTATTTTCCCCATATAAACTGCTTTCCTAAGCAGTTGTCTTCACTGGAATGTCATGGGAATTTTGCTCTGCTGTGTTTCTAGACCAGAAGTGGTTTTAAAGTCACAGCTGCAAAAAAAATGCCCTGTTTGCAGTGCTTGGCTATTGAGCAGGTATATTGATGCAGGCTCATTAACAGCTGCTATGGACTTATACATTCTACTAAATAGCTGGATTAACAAGGTCAAATCGTACAGCTGTCTTGCTCCACTCTGTTTTGGTATGGTAGATACTGTGTGTCTGGTCCTGAGCACTCCTACAGTCCAGCTAAAGGTTGGGGAAGAAAAAGAAATTGCTGCTGGGTATATCTTTCCTGGTGATTCCCCATCCTCAGTCTGTCGCTAACTGCGACCAGTGGAGCGCAGGGTGCCATCTGCAGCACCTCTCACTGGGTTGGGGTGGAGCAGGCTTGCAAATGTCGCTTCTCTGATCAGGGAGCTGAAGGTGTGATAGTCCTTCTTCCAGCACTGAGTCCCTGTGGCATTGCCCTAAAGAGTATTCCTTGCCTGCAGAGAGGAGTCCTGCCCTCCCACAAAGAGGTGATGGGCTGCAGTGAGGTCCCCTCCCATCTCTGCCCCCTTCATGCAAAGGCATGATGCTGGATGTAGCACAGGGTGTGTGTGACACTTCTGGGCTACTGAAGGACTTGGTGCAAAGGTCAGGACAGATGCCATATTTGGGAGAACAGGAGCCTTTGAGGAGGGCTCCAGCTACACAGGTCAGCTCTGGATTTTGTACAATGTAGGGTCTTTAGACTGAGGGTCACATAACATGGCTGTGCTTGGAGTTGAGTTTCCTTTCGAAGTTGGAAGGGTTTAGCTTTGGGTACTTGGGCCGGGGAAATGCACTCAACTTGAGATTTAAGCATGCAGGGGCAAGTTAAAACCAGTGCTTACCTCCCAAGACTACTGTTGTCTAGGGGATAGTAAGCTAAAGAGGTGTGAAACTAGGCAGCAGCCCCTGTGAAACCTCAGCTCTTTCCTTTGCACCTTCTTTTGTTTGACTGATAACACCACTTCCCTCCTCTTGCTTATCTGTGGCATAGGCCAGGTATTAGAAGAATATGGCACATTACCTGGGGGCTACTTGGGAAACTCTAGTTGTCTGTGGCCCAGAATGAGCTGGAAGACAAACACTTTGAAAATCAGAACCTGGTTTAAGGGTGAAAATGACAGCTAAGCTCATTTGAAAATGAACACCTATGTCTGTCCCTTATGTAAAGAATAATATTGATATAGCAAGCTCCTGGGATAGATGAGATTCCTGACTAAGTCAGGTCATCTTGTAGGCAGTTTGGGTGTTGGTGCTCTTCAGAGGTTCAAAAAAAGTCTTTTACATGCAACTGGGAATGGTAAAAATGACCCTGCTCAACCCCTTCCAGAGTTGCGCAAATTGTCAGACCTCAGAGCATGTTTTGCTTGAGTGCTTTGTAAAGGAAAAGCCAACTCTGCAGTATGGCAACCTATGGGAATAGACACTAAATGGATGTAGAGCATATTGTGATCTCAACCGAAGACTGCACTTCGCTTCTGATATGCTGTGAACACACTGGAAAAATTGCCTGCGCTACAGTTTATGGAGATAAAAAGCACTTGCCAGCTGTGGTAAGCCATGGAGCAGCCATGTCAAAACCCTTGCAATAACAAGGGTTATTGAAGAAGGCCTTTTTTTTTTTTTTTCAGGGCAACATCTCTTCTGCTTTTTATGAAGACATTTATTACATGGTGTTACAAGAGCTGCACTTTTACTTACATGGCCTGAAAATCTCAGGCTCTGGGAATCCCAAAGGGAGGGGAGCAGTTTTCAGGAAGGCTGTCCTCATTTTCTCAAAGATCTACGCCAATCTTTTTTCATGCTTTTATTGATTACAGCAGGTATTCTCTTTGCTGATTGTTTACTTCTTCAACCAAACTGGATCCTTGCAGGTCAAGATAATCCAACCCCCTGGATCAGGGCAGGGGCTTGAAATTAAGTGACACAGCCACAGCAATGCACAGTGGCTGAAGTACTGTCTCGTTCACAGTTGCAGCCTCTTGAAACTCTTGTCTTCAGAAAAAAAAAGAAACCTCAAATTCCAAAAGAAGGTAGCACAAGAGAGGAGGAGCAGAGCGCACAGGGACTGGCGTGATGGCTGGTGTTAGTGGTGCAGGTTGGAAGAACAGGGGGAAGGGTGCTGTGTGCCAGGCTGAGTTGTGAGGCTCTTGGGAATGCTTTCCCATTGGAAAACATCCCTTTGCCCTCTGTGAATGCTTTATTTACAACCCTTCCACAGGGAGCACAGGGAGCAGTAAGCAGGTCCAGTACTATAGATAATGTGGTTGCATCTAGTTCCCTTTTTTCCCCTCCCAGGGTAGTTAGTACCAATATCTGAATGTCTCCTCGCAAGTAAGACCTTCCCAGCTGGGAAGTACTGCCCATCTTAGAGAGGAGCAGAGCTGATGGGGTCCCCAGAAACACATTTTGTTACCACAGGTAAGATTTAGTGTCTGCCCTCTTTCTCTCATCCCTCTTACCCTCAGGTGATCCCTGGGGCAGGAGCCAGCTTCCAACACAGGCTGGGACACAGAAAGAGGATGGCCACAGCAGGGCCACAAAAGCAGTCAAATCTTCATGCCCTTCAGAGGATGATGGCCTGCTTTTTTCTGGGGTGTTGTGAGGAGCGAGCAGCTCTTTGGGGGTGACAACTCTTTTAGGTACCGTGGAACAGAACTGTAAAGCAACACAGGCCAGGAGGAAGACGGAACAGTGTTGATGCAAGGTATAATCGCTCACCAGCCCAGCAATACACGGGGGTATCCCAGCAGGTAGAACTGGGGAGTCAGAGAGGAGAGCCGGACAAGGCTTTGGAGTGAGAAAGGAAGGTTGGAGGCACTCAGTCAGTGGCAAAACAGTGGGTAGCACCAAAAGAGGGTCACTTCTCAGGTAGCTCAGTGAGGCTGCAGAGCATTCCTCTTGGCATGCAGTAGGTGGAGAAAGAACACCAAGCGTTGGGCAGTATTATTTAGTACAAAGTTTTATTTGCTCATCTGCCTGAATGCTCTCTGAAGCCTCCAGAACTGCTCTTTTACATCCACAGCAGCTCATAAAGTGCATTACTTAAACCTTTATAACTGAAAGCATCCTCAGAAGGTCACTGAAAGGCTCCTCTGTGATGTGCAGGTCATTGTGTCACCCTTGTAAATGAGAAATGTTATATGAAGACTTTTGTGTTTGTATGCTGGGAATTTAGATTTGGGGCCCTGCATTTAAAAATGATTGCTCTAAATTTTCCTCCTATTATTGCACCCACAGCTGCAACTCCCGTCCTCTGCACTGCTCTTCCCAGCTGTAACATACAAAATTCCTTTATTTCTTTTACTCAACAGCTGCAGCGGGGATTTTTCTGTTTGCTTGTTTTCCGTCACTGTATTTGGCCACCCAGCTATGACCTTTTGACAAAATGCATAAAGCATCTGGGGAGAAAAAAAAAAAAAAGAAAGGGAAAAGAGGGGTTGTTTTTGACTGGAGGTGCTGTGACAATCTTTATCATTTAACCTTAATTATACACAGCAGACCCATGGTCATTGGTGCTGCATCAACTATCTGAAGTCTCATCCCATCTGCTGTGCCCGAGCGTAACACTTTCCTATGGGTTGGAGTCTGGGAAATGTGATGCTCTTCAGCCCGATTATCCCTTAGCTCGCGGTCTTCTCCTCAGGAGTGTGCTCCAGTCCCCAGCCTGTGTGCTCTATTTACCTTGCAAGATCGTAAGAGAACATCAGTGGGGGTGGGCTGGCTCCTACCGACTCCTTCCCCTCCTCCGGTGATGCAAAGCAGCCATAAACCTGGGGTGGGTAACAGCTGAGAGGAGCTGCTGAGAGGGGGCCCTGGCCTCCTTGGGGCGCGCGCAGGCTGACGCAGGCAGAGCGGGTCTCAGCATCCCGTTGGCCGGCCTATCATCGCGCTAATCTTTTTGCCGCTAACCTCCACCACCCTCTGGTACTAATGCTCATCCTCACATGAGTGCACATAAACCCGGCAAGAGGATTTGGGAGCAGCTTAGACAAACGGTTCATTCGGGTCTTTCTCTGCCAAGTGATTTTTTTTTTTTTTGAAGGTTCCCATCACCGAGCTACTGTAAAAATAAATTCTCCAAGTCACCAGACAGCTGCCACCGTAACAGACTCATCTGGCATCCAGGCGTAAGGGATGGGAGATCATTATCCCATCAAGTGCTAGCTTCTAGCTCTTTTTGCCCTCTGTTAGGCTTCTGGATGAACAGAGTGGATCCCTTTCAGCCAGATGGAAGCTGTGATTATTTTGTGTTTCTCCTCAGCACGGGGAGGTTTGCAGGTCCTATGGCGCCGCACAGGTACTTCTGAGCCCCGTGGAGGTTCAAAGAGGTTCATCCGTGTGGTTGTGTGTTAAAGAATGTGCTGCCTGCAGTAGAATCTGGGTACTGTTTGTATTGTGCAACTGCGGTAGGTTATGTAGTTTAACTTTAAATAAGCTAATTATGCAGGTAGCCTCTCTACACACAGTACCTGGTAGAGAATCTTGCTGGTTTCAGCCTCTATAGTACCCATAGGTCTCTTGATGCCTCTCACTCTCTAACCTGAATCGATAATACAACTTGCCCACCCAAACCCCCTCACATCAGTGTCTGTTTTAGATCTGATACTGCCTTCTTGCCCTGCCCACCTCCTGTCTCTGTGAGCCGTCTCCATGGTCCCTCTAGCACCAACAAACAGCTCAGTTCCCAGTGCCGGTTTACACCTGAGCACTAAACTACTACAGCATCACCTGTGATTAGGCAATA
This sequence comes from Xenus cinereus, assembly GCA_025774025.1. NCBI lineage: Eukaryota > Metazoa > Chordata > Aves > Charadriiformes > Scolopacidae > Xenus > Xenus cinereus. The sequence goes on from JAOXJK010000001.1 coordinate 117,680,640, forward strand.
TTCGGAGCTTTCCCAGGTGGTTTAACAGTTCATGCAATGACATCTACATTTGGTGTCTACTGTTTTCCCTTCAAAACCTGGTCAGACGAGGAGAGGCAGACTTAAACCAGGACTGTGTGGTTCACTGCAGGATTACCAAGTGGCTGCAGGGTTTGCAGAACACCCTTTACGGATGTCTTGGACAGACCACCCTCCTTCCATGATATCGTCTCTTCTCTTCCAGTTTTCTTACAGATGTCCTTCTTCTGCCTCTCCTTCCCTACTACATCAGCACCACTTGTTTGGTTTCCCTCTTTCCCTGGACCAGCAGATAGAGCCACATTTCTTCCTGACTAACTCCTCCTGCAGTCTCTTTTCCCCCTCTCCAGACACTGCCTCTAATCTTGTCTGCTTCCCAAGCCTTCCACATTGCCTATTTGCTGAGTGAATATCCATGGTGGAGCATTCCCTGGGATATCCCTGTTCTTCCCTGTACACCATACCTTCCCAGTACAGGGGTTGGGTGTTGATCCTTTGGAGAAAAAAATCTATAGGATTGCTCTGACACAGGCTCTGTAGGATGATCTGCTCAATGCAGGAATGCTCATGTTGACCATGCAGAAGTAGCTCACATCTAAACTGTCAAGAACACTGGAAGAAAAAAAATTCTATAAAACCAAAGAACCATACAGCAAGTTGTGATTTTTTTTTTTTTAAGAAGAAGAGGTCTCAATCTGAAGATACATCTTTTTTATTTAGTTAGTCAATTAGCTAGATGGTAGAGGTTAATACCAAAAAAGAATGGACATAATTTCTCCTTTCCTATGAAAAATAGTCAAAGTTCTAATTCCTCCTAAACTGTTTTATCCCTTACCATACTTTTTTGCTTTAGATGAGTAAACATCACAAAACAACTCTACACTCTCAAATTCTCTGGGCTGAAAAATGGGTGTAATTTCCAGAGCAAAGGGAATATTTTATACTGCAGGAAGAGGGGCCATGGAAAGCTCACAGAGATGAGATCTGGTTGCAAGGCAGAGGGACTCTCAGCAGCAAGCTCTGTGGAGTTGTGAGAGAGGTGGTTTTATTCATGGAAAAGACTAGGGGGGTGAAAAGGGCTCGAATTCTATCTCTGCCTTTCTGGGTGAGAAGTCGGTTTACTTGTTGTTCCCAGTCACCGTGGTGATACTTACCTCCTCTGGAAAGTGCTCTACAGACGGAGAGAAGCATCATTGCTTAGCAGCTGTAAATTTCCAAACCTGCTCCCGTTCCAGTTCTCCTGCTCTCTGGACGTGCTGGATGCTCTCTTCGCATCTCCCACTCTCTGGATGTGCTGCTGCAGACTGGGAAGCAAAGAGCATCTCTCATTCCCTATGTAAATCCATTGATGAAAACATAAAATGCATTGTGCTGCGAAAACTTGCTGAGCTTGTTTGAATAAATGCCAAGGATTAACAGCACGTAAATTCACCATTGATTTGACAACAATGATGTTATGTGCCCTAAACACTGATGGGATTTGTTCAGTGTTTAGGATGTGGGCTCTGAGGTGGAAAAAAGGGATTGCTAGTAATTTTTTAAGCCGCTTTGGCTGCACCAAGGCAGACTGTTGGTATTATATAAATTCTTTAGATAAAATAAATATCAGTCTTTGTATGAAGGGAGTGGATATTTAACTTTTCCAGTATACAGCTAAATAGTAAATCTGACTGTGGATCACTATAAACCAGGAAATAAAAATTGCCCCATCCCTTTAAAATAGGGACGAAGGAGATGTTGGAGAGGAAGAAGAATCCCAAAAGCCAGCAATAAAACAGAGCATTGTACCTTGACAACAGTGGGACAAGGATTTCTTTTTAGGTAGGAAACTAGAAATGTCACCTCCACAACTTGTCCCCTCTGTGATCACTCTCTCCCTGGCTCCCGTGCTCAGCAGCTTTGCAACCACGATCCCTGTGGGAACAAAAACTGTTGCAGGTGAGAACCACCTGGGAGAAAACTTGTGGTAGAAGGGTTGACCATTCATTAAGCAAGAGTTGCAGAGGTGAGGGAAGGGAGACCTATGATGACTTACACCAGGACAGTCTTAGTTCCTGGGTCTTTAAGTCAAGCTGCTGGAGGGCAGGGGGTTGCTCATCTTCTCCCAGTTGGGCAGCCAATGGCTCTTTGGGAGGCATAGAAATTTGCAGAGTTCTCTAGGGCCACGCTGATCTCTTTAAAAGAAAAGCAAGACAAGGGTTTGATTTTTTTTTTAAAATACACTTGCTGAAAGTTAGGCTCCTGGATCTATATTTAAACTTCTTAAAACATGGTTTGATTTTCAAAGGTGCTCAGCATGCAGCAACCCTCCCACTAACTGCCTTCTTTCTTGCTATGAACTATCCTCAAAGAGGGGTTTTCAAGTGTTCTCTTTGCTTTTAACAAGAAACACTTATTCATCTAATAAAAAAAAAAAATTAATATCTGCCTTCTCTCATGTCAGCCCTCCCATTGCGTTAGCCCTGCAGCCCCAACCACAGTTAAGCAAGGTGTGCAAATTGCACTGATAACATGGCCTCGCCTCCTCCCATCCATTACAAAATTTAGCAAGATATCAACAGCATTCAAAACTTGGCTGAAATCACTACTTAGTACTTTACATGGTATTTGGTGGGGGTTGAGGGCAGAGGAAAATGAGTCTAGCTGCAGTCAGAATCAGTTAGAATAAGTTACCCCCTCCTCCATCAGCATCCCAGGTCAGACATGGTAGAAAGGTTTGGAGCTCCTGACCGTGGCACTGCCCTGAATGGCATGCACTTGTTTGAAGAACAGCAGTCTTCTAAAGAAAGGTCTCTTCCCTTAAAAAGAAAGAAATAAGTGCTCTCTGTTCATTTCTAGGGTGAGCTTTTACTAAGTGCTTAGCAGTTTATGAGCCAAAACTGATAATGCTGGCTCTCTTGTGAGCCTGCCCTCTCAGCTTGTCTGCTTGCATACTGACTTCTGTGGACTTCTTGAACCCTTTCCACAGCTAGGTCTATGTAAGATTAAGAAAAGCATGGTCATTTTTTCCCACTCACCAGCTCCCTCACACACCTCATGTAGTATTTCCCATCACTGGAAGACCAATAGGAAGAAAACTTGTAACAGAATCTCATTATTACCTGCCCCAGCTCTGTGTGGCCACCATGAACTCCTTTTTGTATCTTATAGAAACGTTGCTCCAAAGGGAAAACCTAGTCTGATTAGCATGTTGCAACAATTTTATCATTGAATATCGAAAGAGATTATTCACTTCCTTATATTGCCACTAAAAAGTTTACATCTAAATGCAGAGGACCATCTAAATGAGTACAGTTGTACCTTTTTGGGTTGACAGGTCTATTCAAAAGTACTGGAACTCATTCCCATTTTCTGTAAGAGCTATATGAAAAGTTGCATCCTCTGCAGGTTAACAAAGACCAGTTAACTGGAAACAACATGCAGATCAGAGAGATTGCCTTTCTTGGCTGCTGCAACACAGCAGCTAGAAAGAGTAATCCAAATTATATTAGCACTTCAGTTTCGCATATAAACCCTCCTCAGTTACACCTGACCAGTCACTGCTCCTCTTAAATACTTGGGTTTTTCTTCTTATTGGGCTTTTACAGAGCTTGACATAGGGGTTGGAAACAGCTCTGGACTCACCTGCAAATCAGCAGGTGAGAGTCAGTCCCGGGAACAAATTAATAGCAGCTAAATACAAGCACTTATATTTAGTGCTTGATCACTGATGTTTGCTTTGCTCAGAAACATGATCTAGGATTTCTGCAGCTTGTCCTGGGCAACATCCTTTACTAAATGTCTCGTGTGCTGGCAATTTTGCATGATTGATAGCTTTCGAAGGGATTCTTTCAAAAGTAAGCTAAACAGCAGATCCTACTGGAAAACCTTTTGAGTTGGACTTGCATTCTAAATTTGCAATGAGACTTTGGGAAAAGTCACCTTTGGTGCATTGCTTTTGGGTGCGCTCGTGAGCACAAGCACTAGTTTTTCTTCCTTTTACAGGAATGCCAGAAAATCTCACTGCTTTTGCTCAGTGGGTGATAATGATGCACAGCTGCTGTGCATCCTGTGAGAAGTCCGTGGTCCCTTGAACCTCTCATACCTAATTCTTTATTTAATCCAGTGCCAGTGGAGTTCATTAGCTGCCGTTTCCCTCTTTGCCATTTTCCTCTTGGCATTCCCAGGTACAGTTTCCTTCTGAGAGGAGGCACAAATCACACTGAACGGGATTCATCTCACCAGCTCTGCTTGTCCAGAAGGAGGGTAGCATCAGAGTTGTCTCCCTGAAGGCACTTTTTTGGGTGTTTTTCTGCTCAATTTTTTGCTTTCCATGAAGTAAAGCCTCTATAATGGGATCTTCTGCTTCCCACTTTTCATTGCCTGCCGCCATGCACTGCTTGGGGAGGGGTCATGTGTAGGAGTCAAAGCCAAGGACTTTCCAAGACCACGTGGCACCTATATGCCAGGCGATGCTCAATTGAATGCCACTTTGCCTCAACTCTTTTCTGAATTTAGCTCCTCTGGCCTGGATTGATCCCATTTCTCCCAAAGCACTGATACCGGGATCTTGGCCTCCCTCGGTTTCTTTAGTCCCTGGCAGCATGAGAGGATGATTCAGCCCCTCAGCTCTGATGTGCCTTTTGGAGGTGCCTTCTCCTCTCTCTCCCTCACTCTCTGCTGACTGTGAAAGGTGCTGAGATGCACAAGAATCCTGATGTAGGTGCTTCTGCTGTCCTGAAGGCCCTTAGGATGCAGCTGGCTCAGGTGGAAGTAGGGTTTCAGCTGTCGCCACAGCCCCGTGCTGAGCCTTGCTGTGGAGCTGGGCAGCCTCACCGCCCATTTGCCACCCAGCCGCTTCAGTTCTCTGGCAGAGCTTGCTGCTTCCACAGTGGGCTGTCCACGTGCCTCTTCCCTGCTCCGTCCAGGGTGGCAGATGACCCCTTGAAGGCAGCTTTAAGTGAAACAGAAATGCAAAACAGCCATAACCAGAAATGCATGTTAAGCAGGATCTGTGTCGTGACACTGGGAGATAAGTGAATCTCCCACAACATTCCTAAACGAAAACAAGGGCACTCTCAAGAGCAGCTTTGGGACTGCTGTTACGGTCGGTGACCAAAGTTATTTTTCCTTCTTTCTTTTGGCAAAGTGTTTGTTAAAAGTTTCTGTTTTGTCAAACCCGTGTTCATGCTCTGCATCATGCGTTAGTCCTGCTTCCCTGCCAGGATTCCCACGCCAGGGCTGTCAGGCCCCTCTCAAGTGGCGGAGACACTTTATAGCATGTCACAAGAAAAGGTTCCCTTTCTTCAACCCAAATCAACCCCTTTCTTCTTGCTTGGAAAAAAGCTGTTTTATTTATTTGGAAGAGACTTTGTGTCTCCGTTTCAAGGAGGGGCAGGAAGAGAAGCAAATTAACGCAAAGCCAAGGGCGGGTTACCAAGACCCACAGAGCAGACCTAATTAACAAGCATCCTTGAGACGCCCACCTGGGTGTCCCGTGTAGCCTGCTTCATCCCGTAGAGGATCTGCTAGTACCCCTGGGCACGAGCACCCCGTGTCTCACAGCCTGCTGCCTGGCATCATCCCTCCAGCAGATCTGGCACCGATTCCAACCAGACTGTCGTTTCCAGGTCAGTCTCCGCATTTCTGCTGACCACGTTGCCTCCGTCATGAGATCATGTCTTTCCAGAGAAATCCCGCTAATGCCTTCATTCTGCAAGACCGGTATATATAGGGGGAGCTTCCCTGGGGCTGCACTGCGCAGTCCAGCCAAGGCATCTCTGTCTCCCCTCGCAGCCACAGGTCGCAGCAGCAGCAAGCATGGACATTACCATCCAGCACCCCTGGTTCAAGCGTGCCCTGGGACCCCTCATTCCAAGCCGTTTGTTCGACCAGTTTTTCGGAGAGGGTCTCTTCGAGTACGATCTCCTGCCTTTGTTCTCTTCCACTATCAGCCCCTACTACAGGCAGTCCCTCTTCCGCAGTGTGCTGGAGTCGGGCATTTCAGAGGTAAGGGCCCTTCAGCGTCTTCTTCTTTTGCTTCTTCTCCCTCCTTGTGTCTCCCCTCCACTCCCCTCAACCTGCGGCTAGCCGGTGGGGTTTGGTGGCTGTAGCCCTGTGCTGGGGTACGAGGGGATGAGGAGGACCTCTTGGGCATGGAGGGAAACCCTTGATGGGCAGAAGGCTTCCCATCAAGAAACGGAAACCGTTTGGGCTCCCAATGGTTGTTTCCGAGATGTAAAAGGCTGCTTTTCCTGCCCTGGCTCCCACCAGCTATATGGCGATGGAAGAACCAGGCTGCTCCCAAAGTAAGTGCCCGCAAGGGCAGCTCGGTGTGGGAGAGGACCCCAGCAAGAGGGAGCTTCTTCCAGCCTCCTTCTCCGCCTCAGGAGCCCAATGGTTTTTGCAAGCCCACACCAGAGGACCCAGGAGCAATTCTTGGGAGGCAGAGTGTTAGAAGGAGCGTGTAGCCATGGGGGCTGTCGACCGAAGCTCAGGGACTGGTGCTTTTCCTAGCCCTGTCCCACTGGCTTCCTCCCAGAGCTAAGGCCACGAAGAAACCATAAATCACTGAACGAACGGAACGTACGCTATCAGAGAACGTGACACTTGTTTCCATACCCTTTCACTGCTGAGCACAAATGCCCGGTGCATCTGCCAGATCGCTGAGTGCACAGGGGTCCCCAGCCCAAGAACAGCGTCAAGAAGTGATGCCTCTCCCCGGAGCAGTAGCAATGGCGCAGACCCCTACCGCAGCCCCCCAGTGTCCCTGGGTCCCCACAATGGGACGGAGGTTCCCCAATGAGGCCTCTAGGCACAGGAAGGAATACCGTGCCGTGCCAGACCACCCCTTCTCTGGCTTTTAAGCTGCCGTGACACTGGCACCACCCCCCTGCTTAGAGCTCGGGTCTTACTGTCTAACAATGTTTGTTTCAGGTGAGGTCTGACCGGGACAAGTTTACAATCATGCTGGATGTAAAACACTTCTCTCCCGAAGACCTGAGTGTGAAGATTATTGATGACTTTGTGGAAATCCATGGCAAGCACAGTGAAAGACAGGTAAGTGGAAGTGATGGTGAAGCAACTGGGGAATCGAGCTCCGTTTTCTTTCTTTCCATCAGTCCTCAGCTGAAGGAAAAAAAATAATCAGAAGAAGTAGTTATTTATCAATTGTCGTTATTGGCATGGCCTGTTTCCATAGAGCCCCAACCTGATACCTAACAATAACGAGCTAATCCACTCCTCTTTTGTTTATTTTCAATCAACATCTTCTATAACTGTCAGATGACGATGTCCATTGTTCACTAATAACACTGGACCAGACAAAGAACATCATCTGGCGCTACTGAAGCATGGCTGAGTTTTCATAAGCCAGAGTCGTTAGTAAAAACAGAGTTTTCATATGCTGATCTGGGAGAGAAAAGCAAGAGCAAACAAACCAAAAGAAAAACAACCGAGTGCCTCAGGCTTGGAAACTTTTAACACATATGTCATGGAAATATCTGTGGGGGTCGAAAAGTGAATTATACCAGCAGGGGTTTAATTCTTTTCATACACTTTTTTGGCCAGACAAAGCTCTAGCCTGAAAGCAGCATGTATTTTTTTAATATAGATATTTTTTCCAGAGGAAGAGAGCAGCCTTTTTTACGGCTGACTTAAAGAAAAAATTACATTTCTCATTCTTTTGGCCAAAAAAAAGGAGACCAGCACTGTGTACTTTGGCTGACACAGCATTGCTGCCTAGTAAGGAAATACATGGGTAGACGCACATGCATTGCTTTTACCTTCGCAGAACCCCAGACTTTCTCTCCAAGCATCCTTTGAAATCGGAGGCCACAGCAGAGCCCCCATCCAAATCAGATCCCAACCTATAATATGGCCAAAAATCACACCCTGCTGCTCTGCTCCGCTCTTGCAGCTTCAGGGGCATCATGTGGGGCCACCTGCCCCTTCAAACCTGTTAAATAGGATGAAAAGCGGAGGTGTGCTCAGTGTCACTGGCAGTACAGCCTCACGATAAGCCAGGGCGAGCATGGACCCTCCTCTGATGGAGCCATGGGATGGGATGGAGGGAGGCACGGCATGATGCCAGGGACTTTCTGACGGGCCTTCCTCCCTTTCCCCACTGCATCTCAGGACGACCACGGCTACATCTCCCGTGAATTTCACCGCCGGTACCGCCTGCCTGCCAACGTGGACCAGGCTGCCATCACCTGCTCCCTGTCCAACGACGGCATGCTGACCTTCTCAGGCCCCAAGGTCCCCACCAACATGGACGCCGGCCACAGCGAGAGGCCCATCCCCGTGTCCCGGGAGGAGAAGCCCACCTCCGCCCCTTCCTCCTAAGCCCGCCTGCCGCTGCAGTACGCAGGCTGCCACCGTCTGCAGCTCTTGTTCCCAGAGCCATTGCAGAGATATCAGTGAATATCTAGAGGGGTTCATTTTGTTGGTTCCCATCCCCCCCAACCCCTTTCCCTCCCTTTGTTTCTTTTTTTTTTTTTTTTTCAGTCCCCTTTCCCTTGAATGGGACGAGGGGCTGGGTGAGCGGCTGGTGGACTTTGAAGAGGTGTGCTGTGGGGGTGACACAGATGGCACGTTGTACTTGCTGGAAGGGTCTTCGCCTGGTGCCGTAGTCCATAGCCACCACCAGGCAGGAGGGAGTGCAACGAGTTCACCCTGGCTCCTGGTGCGCCGAGGCTTGGAGCAGGGGAAAAGCCCTGCAGACTTGCTCTACCCCCCACATAGGGTTTAAAAAAAAATAAATAAAAAAAATAAAAGCGGCAGAGCCAAGCCCCACAGCGGAGATCCTGCGTACATGCAGTGAGCGTGCCACGGGTTCCTCGCAACCGCAGGAGAAATAATAACGTCTTACCTTCGCGGGTTGCAACCTGTATTTTTGGTTTTGTTTTTTTTTTTTTTCCCAGCAGCAAAGTGTTTTAAGTGTATCTGTTCACACCACTACCCTGTCGTTTCCCTTAGGGACAACTGGCACGAGGACAAGCATGTCTTTCCACTGCCTTAGAAGGCCCTCGGGGGAGAGAGGGGGTGGCTGGCCGCTGTGCAGAGGCTTCACGTCCCCAGCCAGGTCTCCCCAGCCCCTGCGTAACACACCGTCTCCCCTCCCCTCGCTGTAATTCTAGGGTAGCTCCACCTCTTCCACTGGTATCTGGCACTCCACCTAAGGCGACGGTCAGTGGCGGTCAATAAAGAGATATAGGAAACACGCAAATGGCTTTGGGGGTTTCGTTTGTTCCTTCCTAAGGCTTTTGAAGCCGAAAGGTTAAGCGCGGTGCCGTGCCGAACGCCGCTTGGAGGAAGAGCTTTGCACCGCTGGAAGTACACTTTGCGATGACGGCTTGCCCTTTCTTTCATGTTCCTGTTACCCTTCATGCAAGTGAAACAAAAGGGTCAAACAAAGAACAAAATTCAACAGCCCAAGGACCACACCATTTCTTAAGGTTGTTGCGTCAGTAAAGACAGCAATGCACACCTCATTTGCCTGATACGATGTGAAGGATTTTATCTGAAATGAGTGATTAAAGCTGTTTGATGGCAGAGTGGGTAGGGGGTAAGTACTAGCTCCCCCCACCATCGCCACACAAACCTGCAGAGATGTGAGCGCTCAAGACTGAAGGTTTAGCACTCATGGTTGACTCAAATAGCTTTCCGCACACAGATGGATGTAGGAGGTGTCCCTGCCCATGGCAGGGGGGTTGGACCTTTAAGGTCCCTACCAACTCTAACCATTCTATGATTCTGTGGAGATCCAGGGTGTTTAGGGAAAGCATAGCATCACTGATAACCCTGTATCCCCGTAATTAACCCCATAGGTAAAATCAGTTTGGACAGTGAGTGTTTTCCCGTTTGGTAAAGATCTTCACATCCAAGACCTACAACGTGAAGTGGAGCTTCTGAGATCCACCTTGGCTTCTAAGGTCACTGCTTCCCCAGGAGCAAACACAAGTTTGTCTCAATTGGTATGTTTCTGGGTGCTCTCGGATCACACCTACAAAGCAAGGCAGGGCAACAACAAAACAAGCGCATCCTTTCTAGGAAAGAGCACGGGTCCATGCCCTCATTGAGAGGTGAGAGGAGCTGGAGAAAGAGTGTTTGCTCTGCCAAAGAGATGAGCCCACCAACCTCCTCCCCTTTGCTGCTGGTTAGCTTTGAAAAAGAGAGAAAACATATGCAGGGTTTTTGTTTTGTTTTGTTTTGGTTTTTCTTGTGGTGTGGTTTAAATATTAATATGAGCCATAAGCAAAGAAGCTCTAGGCCTCTTTAAAATTAAAAAGCACTTTCTTCCACCACATCTAGGCCAAAACCCAGAGGGTCAGGAGCAAGTACATCGCCCCTTATCTGGGGTAAGTAAGTGAATGTGCCCTGGGGTTCAGCCCTGACCCCTGCCTGAACCTCCTGAGGCCAGGGGTGCTGGGAGCTTTATTGGGACCCACATCACTGCAACGGTGGCAGAGCCCACCGGGAACAGGGTGGCCAGGGGACGGCCAGGGAGAGGGGCACGGCTGCAGGAGGGGGGAAGCGCCACAGAAGCAGGGGAGAGAGGGAAGGGAGGGAGATTACTGTCTGGTAATTAGAAAGCGAGGAATCCCCTCAGCGCCTGACACTATTTTAAACCGATTTTTTACTGAGATTAATTATTGGGCGATGCCAAAGCTATCTACCAAAAAAAAAAAAAAAAAAAAAGTGCAGCCTGTTGCATTTTCATCTGCAGGGAAAAGGTATGAATGAGGGCGTTTGGGGAAAGGGCAATTTTTTATACCAGGAGGGGTCCATTGCTACTGGCAGGGAAAGGGCATTTTTACAGCAGCTGCCTCTCACTGCTTTGCCTGGCGCTAACAGCCCCTGGCCTCTGCTCCTGTCCCCTCGGGGGCATCTCCCAGCCGGAGCCGTGGTGCCTCCCCACTGTCTGCTGACATCTCTCGCCTTCCTGACACAAACTCAGCTGTGAGGAAAAAAAAAACAACCCCACAACCCAGCCCCAAACATTTAGCCTCCATTCAAACCTCTCAAGAGGTGTAAAAATAGGGAAATATATTTTGAGCATAATCTGTGTGCAGACGGTACCTGCAGGTGTTTGAGCAGCGTGCCTGTCTCTCTGTCCCATTTAATGACATTTGAACCATTTTCGGGCCCCTTTTTCTATCTGGATGGCAGAAAGTGAAAGTGTTGACGATAGGAAATGCGGGCAGGTTTGGGGCAAGCCAGCAGTGGTGCAGAGGGGGCAGCAGCTCTGGTGCTGCAACACAGCGGGTACCAAAGGACCCGTGCAGCCCCTCACTTTTGGCGCAAATCCTGGGGACACCAGACTTCAACTGTCTTGCTGCTCTGGGAAGGCCTGATTTTAAAGCCCTCTGCAATCCATCAGCTAATTAAAAACATGAGTGGCTGCTAAAAGCCTCTGTGCGAGGACACGCAGGGTGGCTGGTGGTGTTTCTTGTAGGAGGGGGGATGTGTCACTGAAAGCCCCCCTGACTGTCCTCAAGCTCAGAGCTCCCCAGGCTCCAAGGGGTTTGTTGGTCCACGGAAGAATCACAGAATCATAGAATGGTTTGGGTTGGAAGGGACCTTAAAGATCATCTAGTTCCAGCCCCCCTGCCATGGGCAGGGACACCTCCCACTAG
>JAOXJK010000001.1:117695427-117711629 GCA_025774025.1 Xenus cinereus
AGCTTGCTGAAGCTATTTTGGGATGGTTCCTTGGTCTGTCTGAGGGTCCAGAGGTAGGGAAGCCCTGCGTGGAGCCGTTTCAGCATGAGACCTCTCGAAGACATGGACATAGACAGCATGCCATTGCGTGGGGTGGACCGGTAGATCCCAGGGAAAACCAACAACCCAGCTGGCAGTCAGGTCTCTGTTGAGAAAAAGGGAATTTCCATGCTCTGCTTGCGGTGCTTTCTCTGTGAACTTTTCATAGTTGGGTGATCATTTCATTAGCCTCCTGTCAGGGGGAAAGGCACGCAGCTTATATCAGACTCTCTGCTCTGCCTTCAAAGACATGGGTGTAGTAAGTTATAGTTACCCGAACACAAGTTATTTCAGCCCGTGCAAACCCTTGCACAGCTGACAGAATATTCGCGCCTATTTTACTGCCGAATATTTTATTTCCTTGCCTTACACGCTGCGCTCGGAGGTGCCGTGCCAAAGGATTTTTACGTACTCATCCAACCATTCCTGCTCTCTTTCAAACAAGCGGCGCTGGCCTTGCGGCTCGGTCCTTCCTTGGAGAAGAGCTGATGCTCCCCTTCCTTTGCCCGCCCGGTACCGGCGGCTCCGCTGCGGGCAGGTCCCGGGGGGAGGCCGGTACCCGGCTCCGCTGCGGGCAGGTCCCGCTCGGCTCCGCTCTCCGATGGCTGCGGGGTCTCCGGGAGATGGCAGCAGCCCCTCGTCTTTGGGACTGAGCGGTCTCCCCTGCTTGGAAGGAAACACCCAACCGAAAGGTCACGCTTGGTATGTTTCTGAAGCATCTCCTATATGTTCCTCCAGAGATTGTTTTTTTTTCTTCTCCTTCTTTTTTTTTTTTTCTTTTTCGTTGTTTCCCCCCAGCAGTTATTTTTTCAGTTTTCTTTTGCCTTTTTTTTCTTTGACAATGTGCTCCAAAGGAAGCGGAGCAGCACCATTGTCCGCACTGTCTCGGTTTTCCACCCACTCAGGCTGATGTCAGCCCCTCGCCCCAGGACTTAATGCACTACTGTCTCCCCTCCAAATTGCTAATTGCAACGTTGGGTGGGTTTTTTTTGGTTTCTTTTTGGTTTTTTTTTTTTTTTTTCCACTGGAGAGGTTGCTTAGAGCCGACGCCTCTCTCCCACCTTTGACATGCTGAGCTGTGCCAGCGCCCGGAGGATGGGGCGTGCAGGGTCACCCTGCCACTAAGCCACTGGGGTGGAAACAGTGGGAAGCTGAGAGGGGAGATGCCCCCCCAAACTGTTTTTCTCTCCCCAGGGTGCAGGCCATTGCCATGCAGGAGGCTCTGGTCAAAGGGGTCTCTTTTTGTCCACCCTTGTCCCTTGCGTGATCCTGGGACGCCGGGCTGAGGTCTCACACCAGAGTGGCATTTGGCTCCGGTGCTGTTTATATTGAGATAACTCACCCGGGAGTCTGTCGCCAGAGCCCAGAGGTGAGCTTTAAAGACCTTTGAAAGAAGCCTGCTTCATAGTTTTTTTGGTGCTGACTAAGGAAGGTCTGGGGTTTAATTTCCTGCTTCTTTTGTTGTTGTTTGTTTTTACTTAAGGAGAAATATTTGGGATGTCTAGCCTTGTCTCCGCTGGTTTTGCTGGAAGGCTCCTTGGGCGTTTCACACACTATAAACAAAGCGTGTCAAATCCATCCCAAAGATGCTGATTTTCCAAAGCATTCATTAAGAGCCTGACCTTTCTTCTCCAACAATTTATGAACAACTTCCAAACAGTCCACAAAACAGTAATGCAAAATGCCTGGCTTATTTATGTGCTTCAGCTGGCCATAGGGGTAAGAAAAGCTATACATAGCTTTGTTTCAATCTCTGGATATGTCATTATTTCCCTTGTGAAGCTCACGACTCCAGAATATATGACCCTGTTCATGGGACTGAAACCAGGAAGCCCGACAGGCTCATTCTGCCTCTGTAGCATTTTAGCTTCTCCTGACGATTTCCGCTTCTCGTTGATTTTCAACATGTCAGCTCAAAGGCTCACCTGAATTTAATGCAAAACAAATACCCTGTCACATCTACACAGAGAAAATGGATTACAATGAAGTTAATTAGCAATGGCGGGATGATGCAACAGAGTCTGGGAAAGGATTTTGTAAAAAAAAGTGATGGTTCACAGTTTTTTGCTAGGCAGTAGTTTCTCTAGCAGTACCCACCAGAGGTGAGTTGTAAGCTTGCCAGGCTGGCTTTTCTCTTCCAGGCACTACTAATGCCTTAATATTTTAACTTATTAAGAAAGGGAGCATGGAGTAAGAGAGGTATGGACTGGGATGCATGGAAGACCCAAACAGGAAATGGTACCGACGGGTGAACCCATGAAGCTGGCTATAATGAAGATTTCCATCTTCCTCAGAAAAGGCAGCCCAGCCACACTCCACCTTCTCTCCTGGGGAGCAGACAGATAACTCAGAGACAAAGTCTCCAGCTAAAGTAGTAAGTATAAATCAACGTGTTTACGAATCAGTAACACAAACTTAAAAAAAAAAATACACAACACAGGTTATATGCTTTTTTCATCTGGTTTCTACTTCGATAAGACAAAGCGCAGGAGCCACCTTAGCATCTGAAATACTTGTAAACTCTCTCCAGCAGAGTAGAGCAGAAATCAGCGTGCCATCCCTGTGCAGCTGGACGGTCCTGCTCTCCCTCCCTGCAGCTGATGCTGGGAGTCTGCCGCTGATGAGGGCTTAACTGGCATTTAAGATTCTCATTCAAATTCCTGCCTGGCAAATCACAGAAGGTAGCCTCCTCCTCTGACTTGCATATTTCGGTCCTTAACCAAGCAGCTGAAAATGCGATCATTTAAGCGAGAGATTTTAAAAAAAAATTTAAAAAAATAAACAAACCAAAAAAAAAAAAAAAGAAACCCAAGATGGCAGAGTCTGACAGCATTTTACCTGTAAATGTAAAAGACGGCATGAATGGAAGGAAAAAATGCGTATCCGTAGCATTTGTGGCTTCATATGCGCAGGCCTTTCATCGCCAGCTGTGGCCGGAGGGGTTTGTACGCAGGGATGCTTCGGCGAGAGGGAGTCAGTCCTGGGTGAGCAGTCACTGGGGTGAAAGCCCCTCTCCCTCTGACTCCCACAGCGCTTGGGGCACCGAGGAGTTACTCACCGCGGGTTTGCACCGCAGAATGATGCCCCCCAATAAATCAGGCGTGAACTCACGTTTCTCAAGCGTCTGAGATGAAATGATCTCTTTACCTTGGAAGAGAACCAGACACCGAGGTCTCCAGCATATTTTGCTGTAGCTGCAATGTCTCAGGACACGGCCAGGTCAAAGATTTGTAGACAGAGGGAATATTTTTCATTATGTCTGCTAGCAGAGCCGGAAAAATTAGAGGAGGTTTTAAGCACCAAAGCCAATCTACAAGTCAGTGAGGGCTTTGAGAGATGAGCCTTGACCACGGTTGTTATGGTGGGTTAGACATTACTCCCTTCCAACCGCTGTGCCCTCCAGTCTGCAGTGCTCGCCTCTGCAGAGGACAGGGTGGCAGACAGGGGGGCCAGTGGCAGCAGCAAGATTTGCCACATCAGCTGCCAAAATTTTCCTGTGCGATGCCTACGCTGCAGCCCTTCCAGGGGTCCACAGGCACTGTCAGCACTCAGGTAACACAAGGCGTCTGCCATTAAATGGGAGCAGGATTAGGAGACCGTGTAACCGCAGCAAAAATTTGGTTTAATCTCTAGCTCACTTCTCTGATAGAACTTAAGGGAAGAGAAGGCAAAAGTCGGAGAATACAGAGGGAAAAGAAACCGGTATGACTTCTGCATTACTTCTTATCATAACATAAGTGTGAAAATTAGGCCTAATTTTTTGCATTAAAAGGTGGTCTGTAGATGTACAACATACAGGTGCTGGAGAGAAAACTCCTTGTGTACGTGGGGTTGCCTTAAGCCTGGAAGTGCTGAGTACAGAAGCTGCATGAAGCGCTTCTGCTCTGGTGGCTCCATGCAGAGAGATTACTGGAGCTCAGGCAGCTGCACCAGCCCTGCGCGGGCAGAGTCGAGATGGAGAGTGGGAATTATTGAGTCCCCCAACAGTAGGGACCAAAGATTAAGTGTGATAAGATTTAAGAAGCCAGTGGCGACACAGAAGAGGAGTTGCATGAGCAAGTGCATGGGCAGGAAGCGGGCTCCTGGCATTTTCTTTCACCAGACCAGTCTGCGAGTTAGCTCTTGCCAAGGGCACCCAGTGCCCAGGAAGATGGGGAACAGCTGTTTGGTTACCAGCACCCAGGAGAATATTAAGGAAAAAGATCAACTGAGCTGAAATTCCTCCATTAGCTTAATTAGCATCAACGGGGCCTCAGCATCAACACCAGCTGGCGACGCTCGCAGGGGTTTGCTGTGCCCTCGTCAGCCAGGCACATCCGTGTCTGGAGGGTGGCTTTCCTGGGATTTTGGACCAGGTGGGTGAGTGCCCCTGGAAAAAGTGTGAGTGTTGTTACTCTCATTATAGTCAGCTTTTTGGTAGCATCTGCTTATACAGGGTGGACAAAATTTCAGACAGTTCCTGCTGGGGAGAAAAAGCTCCCGAGGAAAGTCCCTGTAGCAAGCAATTCAGAGACTCCCTGGAAAGCCCCAAACTATCCCCTGCGTGAGGTGGTTAAGAAGAGGCCTCACGGGAGAAGACAAAAGTTGTGCGTAGGTGGAAAGCCCCCTAGCCACCCCAAGGGAAGGGGCCAGGGCCTGACTTTGGGCTGGGTTTGTAGATGAGGCTTCAGCGATGCTTCCTGGGGACATTAGACAGGCTCCTGCAGAGAGCCAAGAGCACCAAGAGAGGGTACAGCCACTATTTTTTTTTTTTATTATTACGTGCTATGTGCTCCACGGCAAAGCACCGAGTTTCACTGCTCCAGAGAAACTCAGGGTTTCCTTTGAACTTTCCTTCTGGCCAGTGTCTTCCCCCTAAAGGCCACTGCCTTTTGATCCATCCTCCGGTCCCTAGTACTGCCCCACACCCAGGCTAGAGCCTTTCCTTCTGAGCTGGGAAGGAGAGATGGCAAGCAAGGAATGGACGCATCTGGTGTGCATACTGGAAGGGACTGGTCTGTACGTTGTACACAGACAGTGGGAATGCCAAAAAAGTGATAGAGATAGCTTGCATATGCCTACACGTATACACAATGCGTTTCCACTCCACTGCATTGGTAGCAACCAGAGTTGTACCTCCAGGGGAAACCCATGGTCTTGCAGCCCCTCTTGCCCATGAAGGACGCAGGTTCTCCCCACACATGACCACTTTGTGCCTATGTAGCAGATCACTCATAAATCACTGCCAGGTCCAGGAGGCAAGGCTAACTGGAGCCATGTATCTGCCCTTGTGCAGAGCCCTGCCCAGCCCCAGTCCTTGCCATGTCTCTGCAGGTCCCCAGAGCACCTCTGTCAGACCAAAGCCCACACAAAAAGCCTGACTGCTGGTGCCGCCAGGGCTCCAGCTGCCTGTGGGTGCCCCAAGGATTCATGCTGTACCCATGGTGGGACCATACCTGCCAGGACAGGGACATCGCAGTGCAGACTAGGCTGTAGGACACCATACGGAAAGTGGAAAGCCTTCCCTCCAGAAACATATGGGGTAGTGGTGTACAGGAGCCATGGAAAATAGGAGGATGGTGAACAGCAACTGGCCTCATGTTAATCCCCACTGAATCAAGGCAAGAAAATAAACCTGGAGACAGTGTGGTTTATTAAAGCCTCTAATATGGATGAAATATGTTCAGGTTGCAACTGGAAACCGAGAAACACGTCCCCTCTAGGAGGAAGAGATTGATCCGGTGATTTTTTAGAGGGCCATTTAGATATGGCTGTCAGACTGAAATTGTACTTGCCACTGACCGTTAACTATACAAGTCATCTGGCTTTTCCTTTTCCTTTCATCTTTGAGACAGCATCTCTCTGTCAAAACAATAAGCGGTTTCCCACACACATCCCCCGTTTCTTTCCCCTCACCAAGTCACTGGGCTCAGCCGGTTCTCAGGATGCGTCCCTGCAGACTGCTGAAGAGCGACAAAGCCCTATTGTTTTTCAGCAGAGGAAAGAGCAAAGACTGCGACTTCACCAGCGCCGGACTGCTGACATTAATCAAACTATCACTTTACCCTCATTCGTGTGGACACGGTGACACCACCGCCCCGGGAGGACTGTGGGAACCAGCAGGCACCAACAATTCAACCAAGCCTTGCAAAATGCCAGGGCCTCTATTCAGAGCTTCCCCTTTTCAGCTAAAATCCACTGCTGAAAATAACTCCTCCCTTCCAAAGGATGGCCCTGTTTGAGTACTTGGTGTGCCCACAGTGCATGACATGGGGGTTATTTATTGCCACCATGCCGAGAATAGGAATTTATAGGGAGAGGGAGGGCAGCAAAGCCTATTCCTGAGCGAGCTGGGACTTTTTAACACCTGTTACTGAGGTAACCATTGCGCACACACGCACCAGAATGTCTGGAGTCATCAAGGTCTTCTGTAACACTTCCAAGCAACGTCCTTCCCGAGCCCACAAACTTACCGGCTGCCAGTGACATGCTGGCTGGTGTTCAGCGCTCCCCTTGCACCCTGGTTGTACATTTACTCTGCTTGCAGTTTGTTCTTGCTTGGCAACAAAACTCCCCCGTGCTTAGAGGAGGCCAGCAGTAACGTGAGATTTCCCTCGCTTGTCCTTTAACAATCAAAGCCACAGGCAAAAATCAGAACGTCAATAGGTAAACTAGAGGCTGCCAAGCTGCTGACCTACCTGTCCTACAGATGCACTTAGGAACATTGGTGGGGAAGTGACCGCCTGGGTCACCCCATCCAGTCCCTTGCTGTTACGAGCAACCACACAGAAGGCTGTTCTGCCCAGGAGGGTTCACAGAACATTTTCTTCCCATGCCTCAATGCACCCTAGACCACAAAGCACTTCCTGACCATCCTTGAGGCAACGTAGATCCATAGGGCAAAAGATCAAAAGCCACAAATTCTACTGCACTACAGGGGGACGGCAGGCCAGCTCAAGGGCCTTGCCAGCATCCCAGCAGCTTGGCAGGAGAAGGATGCTTGTGACATGAAAACTCTGGGAAAAGTCTGCAGAGGAAGAATCCTGGGAAACCTGCTCCCGGGTTGCTCACGCTTTTTAGGAAGTTTGTAGGAAGTGTGGGGAAGCTCAAACTGCATGTGCAATGTGCAGCTGAGAAAGGGCTTGGGATTAGGTTGTGAATGGCAAGCCCCACCACCCATGCGTTTCCCATCCCCATTGCTTGTTCTTCTCTGGGCTGCAGGGATAGGATCCAGCTCACCTAACTTCAGAGGTCTACAGAGTAGACATCTCAGTCTGAGCTCACTGTCCTTTTCTCCCTGGGCAAAAAATGGAAAGAAACAGTCACTCCATGGGCACACTCCATCTAACCCATCATATCAGCCATCTCCATCAGAAAGAGAGGTATTGCTCCCAGAATGTCCACTGGCTAGGGAGCAAGCTCAGAAGAAGGTATTTAATTGCAAGTGTGTACATCTGAGCAGGTGAATCTTTTCCAAAGCACCCACCTTGTGCTCAGGAAGAACTGGGTTCAGAAGACCTGCTGGAGGACTGGGCTGAAGCATACTTAGCTTCTCATCTGAGCCCCTTAAACCCTTCCAGTGATTGAATGAGAGCTGGGTTCTACCTCTTTGTAGCATCCTGGAGCTCAGCTGAAAGGTGTGCACGTGCATAGTCTCCTGTGGAGCCCATGTGGTAGTAGAGAAAGTTGTAATAGAAGTGTGGAGATTGGTATGGAAGGAGAATGAATGGGAAGATTGGTATGCAAAACTACAAAAGGAGTAACTGGCAGGAGGGGGACAGGAGGGATGGTAGTTGTTGATGGTACCTGGGCTAGCAGGTCTTTGAGAAGTACATCTAGGGGTAGCTTCTCAGAACGCCCAGATCAGGAGACAAAGGACTTAGGAGACAAAATCCTGATGACTCATAGAGACGTGTGGCAGGATGGAGAGAAACATCATTGTCAGCTCCTGACAAGTAAAAAATAGCATATCTGAACCTGGACAGTGTCACTCAGAAGACTCGGTGAGGACTGGGCAGCCAGTGTTCCTGGTCTTCTGTGGCAGCATGAGGAATCCTGGCCAGATCAGGAGGATACACATTTCTCAGTGGCCAAGCTTATGTGGGTATGACAGTATGAGGGAGTGACTTCATTTTGTTTTGAAAGAAATCATTCTTCCCCTCTTATCAGGTCTGGCATTGAAGAACTTTGTTGCATTTTTACTCATATTGCAGCATTATTTCCTACAGCAAAGAAACGAGTCTGGACTTGGAAATGGGGTTGGACACGCTCTTCTGCTCTTGAAAGGGTCTCAAAGCAACTTGGTGGACTTGGACTTATAACCCCTCTGTGTTGTTAGTTCTATCAGAGTCTAAGGTTACCCTGCACTTTCTAAATGAAAGGTATTGGCTCAGGTTTGCTTGAGACTTGGCCTTGATTGAAAGATCTGTGAATCTCCACAAACCTTCAGTTTTGGCTCACTCGTTTCATAGGCTTATAGTGAAGTACAAGAAATTCACTGCTGCATTGATGTGCATAGTCACGTACGCCAGCGCAGCGTTTGCAAGCGTGGATCTTGAGTGCTTGGGCCATTGTGGAAGTATTGAGCAGCCCCTTTGTCTGTGATTCCCATTCCTATGGAGAGCCTGGGTCTGGGTTTCCAGTTTTTACTTGAATCTCTTTTTCCTTCAAAGCTTAAAGCACAGATTTCCGTAGGAAAGGAGCCTTCCTTCTTTGGTCTCAGGTTAGCTCAACAATTTCTAAGTGTTGACATGGACACAAACCCACAGTTTTCCAAGACAGAGAAAGGGGGGGAACTCGGAGAAACTGGATTCCAGTTCCTTGAAGTCCTCTTCAAGGAAGAAAACAGCAAATTGGAAACTGAGTGCGAGCGCAGCTGAACACACGACTGGGACCCCTTGTCCATGGAGAGTTTCGTCAAAGGGAGAAAGGGAAACTTTTGTGCTCTTCGAGGGACCTCTGGATCCTGCCACCACAGGACAACTCAAAATATCTCCTGGTTTTGCAATCAATGCCAGGGCACAGGAATTAATTGTTTGCTGGGGGTATATTTAACCAGCATGTCCTTGACCAGGAGAGCTTGTTTTCAAAGTCCTGCTGAAGGGCATCTGGCAAAGGTTTCAGATGCTCTTGGTTTCCTGATAGATTGCCGGGGTCTTTGCATGCTGGGATAAACAAGCCAGAGTAATGTATGCTCAGTATG
This sequence comes from Xenus cinereus, assembly GCA_025774025.1. NCBI lineage: Eukaryota > Metazoa > Chordata > Aves > Charadriiformes > Scolopacidae > Xenus > Xenus cinereus. The sequence continues at coordinate 117,704,687 of JAOXJK010000001.1, forward strand.
TACACCACGGCTGAAGTTTCTATTTCAGTGGTCTGTTAAAATCCTGCCATATTCAGCTGCACACCTTTGCCACCAGCAGCACTGCCACATTTTAAACGGTATTCTCCATATAAGGATATGTAAGACTTCCAAGTTTCTGAGTATCCCCTAAGGTTTACTTAATTTTTTAACACACATACACTTCAGAAATGGAGAAAAGTGGCCCCGAGTGAGCGAATCTAGACCAGCTGAAACAATTAGACATTCAGTTCAACACAACTTCTTTGTGCAAAGGCCAGCCACAAAGATGATTTTGCAAAAATCTTACCAAACACAAACTCAAAGCAGTGGGATTAGTTTGCAGACTGTTCTTGCTTGTTCAGCTCACCTGCCACATGGTGCAAGGATCAAAGACTTTTGACACGTCTCAGTCACACTTGGAAGCAGGCTTAAAAGAAGATGAATCCTAGTTCTGTGAAGCCTGAAAACCAGAGGCCTGTTTGATCAGGGCTTTATACACCCAACTGCTGCCAAGATCCAGAAGGAGGCAGGTGGACTCTTTGGCCCACTTGTAGATGTGGTGAGGGACATTGCAGTTTCATGCCTCCCAGGGATGCCAGAGAGACCTCCTGAGACATTGCTTTAATTCCCTCAAATAGCTTTGGCAGACATGGGTCAAATGACTTAAAACGAGGAGCCTCCGAGGAAATGAGGCAGGATGTCATCCCTATGAGGCTGCATTTTAAATAGTGGGCAGACCAAATGTGGCAAAGAATCAGCAGATAAATGGGGAAGAGAAATGTGGGTTAGAGTGTTTGGTTTAGAGGAGACCAGAGGCACAATCTGGGCTTGGATGTGTTTGTACACACGTGGGAAGAATCTATATCGCTGTTAAAATGGGAATTGCTGCTCTGTCAAGACGTTATCACATTGGCTCTGGAGAAGTGAGGCTGCATACTGTAGTAGGCTTGGGAGGTTTATTCCATGGCTTCCAGATGAGGAACTATTGACACAAACCTAGAATTGGTACCTCTTTTAGAAAATTGCCATTATGAGAAGACTCATTAGAGATAATATTCTCATTTCCTTTCTAGCAGCAAGTCTGCCAACTAAAATAAACAGTAGGATGCTTTCCTCTGTTAGGAAAAAACATATTCCTGTGTTGCAATCTAGAAGGATAAAATATATTCATTTTTCAAAGCAGCACAGGTCATTCATCCACATTGTGGCTTTAGCATAGGCAAGATTTTATTTAGTGTGTTTTCATGGTGTAGCTTTAGGTCTTGATGGGAGTCTTCCAGTGGACAGGCTGAAGCTTTCATTTCAGTTTTGAGCCATGCTCTGCAAGAGTCCCCAAGTTTCAGGTCTAGTTACTATCTCTGGAGTCCCTAAGCCTTACCAAAGGTTAAGTAAGCCTGAGGTGAGAAACACATGTGTCTGGGCCAAGTTTAAGAAAACTCTCTGGGTCATAGGAAAGCAATATTACCTTGGGTCAAGCCGTCAAGCCAGGCTAAAGGTCTATAACTCTTTTTGACGGAGACAAAGTGAAATGCAAGGGCTGCATGCCAAATCCCAGTGCCCATTGCCTGTGTTTTGTACAGCTTTGGTCGCTGCAGCTCATCTTAAAATGAGGATGTTTACTTCTCAATGGTGTAGCTCAGCTTTGCCAGTGGGATTTTGGAGAGACTTTAGAGGACTAAAACTTCTCCCTTGGCCAGCAATCCCTTCTGCCTGGCTTTGGCCCAGGACAACTCTTTTCTTGTCCCAGTTAGAAAATCGCCTTGCCCTAAGGGGAGAGATGTTTTCATTGCTTTCCTCATGCTGTGGTGCCCCAAGAGCACACGTAATGAGATAACATTGTGTTCGCGTTAAAAAAAATGCCCCTAATTCCTGGTGTTGCAAATCTGTGACAACTCACCAGCGAGTGCGTGCTCTTTGGAGAAGAAAAACAGCGCTGACCCTGGCTCGGGAGCACGAACCTAGCTCCTGTCACCAACCATTGAAAGCTGGGAGCAGCAAGTGCTTCTTGAGCCACCCATGGAGGGAGAACCCGGGTCCTTGGGGACATGCCACTAGCTGTTTCTGTCCCCAGTCATCCACGCTTGGCACTGCTGAGATCTCCCAAAGTGGCCACAGGTGGTCACCTGTTGAACACCACCTCCTTCTTGCTTGGGAAGGGCTGCAGTAGGTGGCCACAGGTGAGTGCTGAGCAAACTACGTTGCTGTTGTTTCGTGTTTGGCACAGGTCACTTAATCCAGGTGTTTATGGACACAAATATCACGTGGGAGAGCCTGGAGATTCCTCTGGCTCAAGGTCGCGGGCCAGGTCAGCTCAGTTAAGGTTGGTGGGTTTAACCAAATTAAGAGCAGGGCTTGTCTTTTCTCTGAAGAGGGGCAGAAGTTACGGTGAGACGATTTTTGAAGAAGCAAGGCGGCCCCTGCTAGCCATGCTCTCTCGGTCCCGTTGAGCTGGGTGACAGTATGTCTGGCTGCAGCAACCAGGCAAAAATATTTCCATTTTAAAAACACCCGTGCTTAGAAATAGTTAGGCTCCTTATTCCCCACCGAAATCAAAGCAGGCAAAATATATGCATCTGAGGCTTCCCAAGTGAAATGTTGGGAACCTCACCTCACCCTGAGCGCTTGTATAATTGCAAGTGGAGGCTGATGGCTCCCAGTCAATCCCTAGCTCCCAGTATAAAGCAGCCTTCCGCTGCTGGCATCTGCCACGTGGCTGTGGCGTGGCTGTGCAGGCTAGGTGCCGGCACACTGCTGGGGCAGGCCCACAGCCCCAAGCCCCAGGACTCTGCCAGATCTTCTGCCTACCCTGCGCTGAGGCAAACCTTTCAAGGTGTCGTGGGAAAGTTTTGCCCAGATAGAGGCAAAAGTCCTCAGGATTTGGCTTCCTTGAGCGAGAAGGAGATTCCTTTTAATCGTGTTCCTACCCAGAATCCTCTTACTTGTTTAAAGAAGGTATTTGAAACAAATGAGGGTTCCTGCTTTGCTTCAACTAGCTGACACATCTCATCCTCTCTCATCCTCCCCAGGGAACCGTGCTGGCCCTCCTGCAGTGAGCCAGGCTGTGGCCTTCTTCCCAGCCGTGCTTTTAACTGGGGCCACAACTAGCTGGAAGCCTTTATAAGGATTCCCATGAAGAATAAATCAAAACAACAGAATCAGACCGAAAATTAATTGCTTTTCCGTCTGTTGAAAGTTAAAAAAAAAAACCCGCACCCCATTTCATTAATCGGTCTGTTTTCTATCTGCTTTTGACCCTCACCTGGCTTATTTAAAAATAAAATACAGGCAAGTGTTTTGATTATCTATTGTTGAGAAACTATTAATTCAAGGAAACGTTTGCAGTGGAAGGAAATTTAAGTCAAGTAAGATTTAATCTTGGAATAGTGCTGGGAGCAGTGGGAGCCTCTGCAGGGCTGGCGGTGTGGGACACGAGGGCTGCAGCACCCTCCCTTGCCTCTGGGGTGACCTTCACCCTGATCCAGCACAGCCTGGGAGATGGCAGGAGGGGAAGGAATTGTCCATGAAACACCCAGTTATCCCTGCTTGCCATCAAGCCAGAAATCCCATGGAAAAAGGTGCCTTTCTAGGAGATTTGGGATCATTGCTGGGTTCCAAAAGAGAACAGAGAGACAAGAGTGAGAGTGCCTCACTGCTCCACACCTTTATAAGGATGGGAGCGTTTTCTGATTTGCAAAAAGGGTTTGACATGAGCTGTGTTTCCCCAGCAGGTGTCTGAAAGCAACTAATTCCTCAGATTTTCTCTGCTAGTGTCTGATATATGGCGCTGGTAGACCCAGACAGCAAACACTGCAGTTCAAGGTAGGATTGCAGTCCGGGGTTTTGATCTACCTCATCAGTATCGTAATGACAGAGGTCGTTTGGGTAACTCAGGCCTGAGTCAGATGCCACCACCATTGTCAATAGACAGGGATATTGAGATCCACACAGTGGGACCATCTTCAACAGTCATTTCCATGTCCTGAGATGGGTTGCTCCATCACAAAACACAGAATCCTAGCTCTGTAGTGCCTGGGGTGACAAAAGGCAGGCAGGAGTTATCCTCAAATGGTTCCTCAACTCATAGTGCATAGATGGAATAAAATAATAGTAATAATAATAATAGTTATAGTGATAGTATAAGTAATGTTATAAATGACAACAACAACAATAATAATGGAGTTGAGGGAGAAAATCAACCCCGTTAACCTAAGAAATGCAGATTCTGCCTAGAGCACTCTGAAATCTTGCTTATGGAAAACTTCTGCAAGGTATCTGTTAGTTTAAGTGCTCCAATGCCAACAAGAACTGAGGGAGAAAAGCAAGCAGGCGAGCAAGGCAGAGCAGGAGCTGATATGACAGTGAAGACTGAATGGATTTTAATTCACCTAGACAGCCCTGACATCCCTACCTGCCCAAAGGCCACTGTTACTAATGGGTTGGGTGGCACACTGCAGGAGGTCCTGAACCTGGGCTCTCAGCCCAGGGAAGTAGCATGTGTCCCTCCCCCGGGATAAACCCCACATTGATCCCAGACCTTGGGTCACGTGTCTGTGGGGCCAAACAGCTCGGTGGGGTGAACAGGAAGGGGAGAATGAGGGGGAGGCACAGAGGGGACGGCTGGTCCAGGCTGGAGGAAGCTGAAGAACAGTGCTGCGCCGACGTGACCCATGAGGGCTGAGCCTGGTTCAACCTCATCACACTGATGCGGCACTCATCCACTGACTGCCGGAGTGGAGCGAGACCTGCTGCTGGCCTCACCACTTTAATGTTCTAGGAACTCCTGCGAGACCTATGTGGAGCAGGTTAGGGTTTTAACAAGGTAAATAGCGATGTCTGTGGGGGCCAGGAAAAACACAGGTCTACAGGACTGCAGATGCCAAAACTCCCAGTGGTAGCTTTCCCTGCTCTTCCATTGCTGGCCCTATTTATCTGCATGCTCTGCTCAGCACCAAAAGCAGGAGGTAGAAAGAACTCATGCAATCTCAGTTCCCCCTGGAAACACCTCCACTCCTGAGCACAGCTCTGGAGGAGATGTTCAGGCTGAGTTAAGGCACGGATACCCTCTGTTCAAAGGCTCTCAGAAAAAAACAAATGCCATGGCCTTCCTATTGGCCCATTTTACTTGCTCAGCTTCCCTCCTTCCCCCCTCTCCCAGCTATAATTAGTGCTGAGTGCAGACATGCAAAGACACTCCAAACAAATTCTTGAGCAATCCACAAATCTCTACCTGGGCTGATTGCTCAAGTTGCCTTATTAGCATCACACCTGCTTTAAGCACCGATGCTGCCAAATTAGATGGAAAAACATGCAAATGCCGTGTAGCTTTCTGGCAAATTAGTATGCTTCGTGCAGAAAAGTGAAGATTACTTGGAGGGGGAGAAGTACTAACATCGTTTGCCTAATTATTGAAGCAAGCAAATTAAGAGAAAGCATGAAAAAAATATGCATAAGTATCAATCCATTCGTATAGACAAACTGCCATAAAGATGGCTACCAGGATCAGTGAGGAGGCTGCTTACGTCCCAGCTGGCTAACAAGACCATTTTAGTTTCGTGCTTTAATAAACAAAAGGGAGGCTTTGGCTGTTCCTGCTGGAAAGGGAGGTGTGAGGCTCCAGTGATAAGCACAAAAATGATGTTAAGGCAAAGATGGCACCATCAGGAATGTTAATAGTGGGACACGCTTGCCTGAGTGACCACAAACTTTAGCCCTTTGAACGTGTATTCTAGACATTTAAAGATGTGAAAAAATCATAGGTACTCATAGAAATAAGTCTGTTTCATAAAGTGTACATAGGAGGAGGCTGTGCAGCCAGCCTACACCCTGCCTGCCTTCAGAGTGTTTGGCTTTGCAATCTAAACAACATTTTCCCATTGTTATTTGATTTAAAATTCCCATGGTTTCTGTTGCTCTTTTTTCCCTTAAGGTAAAATTACAGTTTGTTAGAAGGAGCATGAGAAGGAGAAAAGAAACAACAACTTTTGAGCCGTTTCTGTCTCAGTGAAACCCAACGAGGCCACAGCTGCTTGCTGCAGTGCCTGGGATCTCCTGCCCCTCTTTCCCAAACGAACAGCACACCCGGCCCCGTTGGCTTTCGGGGTGCCCCATCCCTCTGGGACCAGCAGCCCTCAGCTCTCCTGTCTATGGGTGCCTCTCTGTGGTCCCCGGTGGCACCATGTGCCCCCTAAAATGCATGGGGCCATCTTTGCCGCACATGCCACATCTTCAAAGGAGGCTCTCATCTGAAAGCTTTGATACCCTTCTCCTCAGAAAGCCACAGCTGGTTACCTTCTTTAAATATAAGCAGACATGTTGGAGACTGAGCGTTGGAGGGTCTTAACAGTTTCCCCTGTTATTTTTTGGAGGCGTCCCTGCAGGTTCTTGCCTGAGGACTGTCTACGTTGCTGTTCCCTGCGCCCTCCCCATAGCTCCTGCTGCACGCCTCCTGCTGAGACCACCAGAAATGGGAAAGCGAGCGTGCAAAACGCAACAGGCATCGTTCCTCGAGGAAGTGCTCCCTGATCTTACTTGGGCCATGAGAAATACATGTGCCTAACGCCTGGGGACAAACTTATGGACCTCCTCCTCCCTTCAAGTAGAATTTTGTCCTATCTGGAAGTGGAGAGCATGGGCCAAAAGAGGTGGCCGGTATACTTATTTAGAAATGACAACCCGTCAGCTCCTTTTGTTCGGGGTGAAGTTGTTTGACTTTTATCACTGAGTAATACTGCAGTCAGCTGTCTGAAAAGGCTCCCCTTTCTTTGGGATGGCCTCAATTTTCATGCCTGCTTGCTGGAGCCTTAAAGCTTGTTTTCAGTTGTGTTTGCTTGCAAAGTGCAATTAGCACTTTGCGCACATTTGATCAGGTGCTAATTTAACTCAGGGGACAATTTGTCTTCCTAAATATGTGCTAATAGTTCTCAAGAAAAAAAGAAAAGGGGGG
>JAOXJK010000001.1:117711729-117723165 GCA_025774025.1 Xenus cinereus
CCCCCTCCCTCCCTCCCCTTCCCCTCCTAGGAGGTGAGCAGAAAAGTGGAGGGAGATTGCTCAGTGCTGAAACATCACCACTGACGCAGATGTCTAAAGTGGGTCAGATGGAAAAGTCATGTTAATGAGTTTACATGAGAAGTTTAAAAAAAGAAAAAAACAAAAAAGAAACAACAAAAAACACCACCCCAAACCCAACACCCAATGGTGAAGGTGAAGACAAAGCCAGGGATTCTTAGTACGCTGGGGTAGGGAGCGAGCAGCAGGGTATGAGCCTTCCTCCCCTCCCTCCAACGCGGGCTTTTATTATTTCTTCGCTACAGATACAAAACAGACGGGGAGAAAGGGAGGACAGGCCCGGTTGGGGATTATTTGAAAGCAGCAACAACGAAAAAGTTTCCGTAACGAAATTTGATTCTTGTGGAGGGCGTGAGCGCGCTGGCTGTTTGACCACCTCAGGGCAATCGGCCGAACGCACGGCACCCTCATCTCCACACCAGCTTTCCCTCTGCTGAGATGCCGCTGCGGGGAGGCCCACAGTTCAAGGAGCACCGCAGAAGGCAGCGTCTGGATTTATGGCTACCATCTTTCAGGGCTGTGGGAGAGGTGCTAGCAGTTTCAAATGACTTCTCTGCAGAATGAAGCAAAGTGAAGGCCCTGATGTTAGTACCCCCGTCTGTCATCTTAAAAGGACAGAGCTAGTGCCCACCTGTCTTCTTTTCAGCAATAGGCCACACTGAATATTGTCAAAAGCAATCATTTCCCCTGCTAGATCTTTCCTTAGGGCTATAGCATTTCTGTCTGTGAAGAATACAGGAGAGGCTAAAATAATCCATATAACAATAAAAGAGTCAAAAAATGGGAACTGTGGAGATCATCTAGTTTACCCCTGCCCTGCCCCAAAAGCAGGGAGATGATAGCTGACATGAGATCAGCTCAGCCATGGTTACTGGAGTCTTTAAATCTTCAGGGAGACTCTACTTCTTCTGGGCAACTTGTTTGACTAAGTCAGCAGATACAAAAATGGGGCAAACTCTTTGGTTGACCAGAAGGGTGTTTGTTATTCTTTCTGGGTTGAGGCAGAGGTGATGCCATGGCCAGTGAAGTGTGGTGGGAGATGTCCAGCTCACCAGGTCTTGTGAGCACTGTGTCACATGGTTATCCCCAAGGTACAGGGAAGCCTGATGCCTTCAGGGTCTGGTCAAAGTGCAGTGGCCCTACGAGCAGCCTGGTCTCCACTGCAACACCGTGCTTTGACTGTTCCCCAGCTCCACACCCTGAGCAGCCGGGACTCAGTTCTGCAGAGTTATCAAGGGTGATGTTTGGGGTCAGAAGGTGCGAGAGAGGCCATGCACTGAGCTGCCATTAAAGCAGCCCTGGCTTTGAGGGAGCAAGAGGCAGGTCAGTTGTTCAGGTCTTGAGGTTACTGAGTGAGGATTCACAGCTCTGCAGAGGGAGCAATGGGCAGCATCATTTGCAATAGATAGCCCTGATATTAAGGGGAAAGGGGCGAAGAGGAGGAGGGCTGGAGGAAACGCTGACTGCGGCCTGACATCAACCCAAAGACCAAGTCCCCCTCCCAGGGAGGAAGCACATCCCCTTGGGAAGAGAATTCCGTCAGAGGAAGCCCACACCAGAACCTGCATTGCTTTGATGCCTGTCCTCCCTGCACAGGACACAGCATGGAAAACGCTGCAAAGTCACAGCTATGTCTTTGCAGACATCAATGTGTGACTGACTGCAGAGTCCCCCTAGGCTGTCCCAGACAGCTCCAAAGGCGTTGCTGCTGCACCGTTCCACCTAGACGTCCCTCAGCAATTTAGCTTAGCCCCAGCTCACACACACCCACGAGTTGCTGGGGTCGATATAGATGTAACCCTTCTGTAACGGTGCTGCCTGGTGACTTTTGCCATGCTGTGCATATACGCAAGCACTTCCTGGAGCTGGGGAAGAGCTGCTCAGGGAGCCTGGAAGATGCCTGCAGTTTTGTGTAAGCCCTGAAATGCCACCTGCCAAGCAAAAGGAACCAACATCTTTCTGAAGGGGGGAGTGCTGACTCACCCGGTGTTTGGTTCCCTGCATTCTACCCCTGCAAACTGCCCGACAGCAATTGCTTTCTGCTTTTTTAAAGTGCTCTGGGACTCCTTCACCTCCTTGGCCTGTCTCCAGCTGCAAGGGCACATCCTTCCCTTTTTCACAGCACTCACACACAAGCCCCGTGTGCTCCTCAGGGGCAGGAGCCCGTCCACTTAACTGGTTTCTCTGCACCGAGTTTGATGCCACACAGCAGGGCCTCTCATGCCCGTTTCCAGTGCCATCATTGCAGGGGAGCTAAGGGGGACAAGCACCCTTTATGCTAAGCCTGGATCTTTCAAGGCTGGTAGACATAGAGTCCAAGCTCCCTTCCTACCCACGGACTGAAACACCGTGTGGGACTCTGAGACAGAGCCGTTTCCAGTGATGTCTCTGAGGGATAAAGTCATCAGCTGACTAGGAAGAAAAAAAATCACAGTTAAATTTCAAGAGATATTTGGGAGCAGACACTCTTAAGTAGCACTGGTGGCAGGTGCCCCAGTAAGAATCTCATTATGTCCAATAAGTTACTCCCTGAAAAGCTCCCAGAGCTCTTATTATCTCTGGAGTGATAAGCAGAAGTAGTCTGATCTCTTGTAGAGCTTACGGAAGGATTGAGCTCTTTGTTTCAGATTAATTACCTCTCTGAAAAGAAAATTTGTATCAGGAGCCAGGAAAAAAGAATAGAGGGTAAATAGTCAATGAAACTGGTGTAAAATTAGAGTAAAATCTTATCACACTGCTGTTTGCAGCAGGAGGACTCCACCATTATGCTGGCTGAAATCAGAGGAAAGTTCTTTAAGTCACCTTGTAGGTGACACCCTTCCAGCAGACACCTCGGCTGGATTAAAATTTTAACTAAAAACATTTCCTGAGGAAGGAGAATAATAACTTCATAAGTGTATGTACCTTACATCTGAAATCTCATTGGCTTTGAATTAGCCATGCATTCGCAGGCCCTTTCGGTCTGACACTCTTTTGTGTGAGATTATTTATTTTATTTCTGTTCCTAAGAAGCTTTGTGTAATAAGGTGTTAAGCTCAAGATAGTTTAAACTAATATTTGATTGTGGCAAAGAGTAGTATCACTGACTAAGGTTAAAAGTGGGTGCTTATAAAAATTAAAAATTGTTCCTGCTCCGCTTTGGCAGATTAGACCTGTGAAACTATAATAGGATTTCTCTCTCTGCTCCTCTCTCTCTCTTTCTACCGGGCTTTAGCTTTTCCCTTGGAGGAGCAGAGACAGGCGACAGGCAGCGTGCTCAGCCTAATGTCCGAACACTGGAGCTGTGCACGTCAGCCTTTGGATCAAAAATCTCTCACGACGGGTTGCCGCCTCGGCTGCGAAAAGCAAACAAGCAGGAGACCCAGTTAAGCCCATCGGCAGGCTTGCAAATGAAAGCAGGAAGGCCTGAGCATTAAGGTAAAGAGCAGGCAACCGTTTCGAGCGCTGCAGCCTGCCTGGATGTGCCTGGTGAAGCGAATAACCATTTCCCAATCCTCTGGTTGAGCGCGAGCTGCGATGTAAGTGAAAACTTGGATGGGTTATTCAGAGAGACTTCATTTTTGAGAGCCAAAGCCCTGGCTGGGAACAGAAGAGTGATTTGTTCCCCCCTGAGCATGATTACCTGCTCACTTCTCCTCTCCTCCTCGTGACTAGAAGCTGCCCAGCAAGCGCCGTTGCAGAAGAGAGATGCTCCTCCCAATTTCTCCTGTGATTGCTGTGGCAGAGATACAGACCCCGGCCCCTTGCTGAGCAGAGGCTGATCCCCTGCGCCTTGCACAGCTGGCTGCGGACACCCAGAGCCCCATCCCTGGCCATGGCAGGGAGCAGCGGGGATGGAGCAGCGGGGATGCAGTAGGGATGCAGCAGGGGAGCCCGACAGCTTGAAGCCCACTTTGCATGACAAAGCCAGCACAGGAGGATGGAGAAGTGACATTCCTGTGTGGGACCGCCTCCAGACTGCATTTTAGTCAGCTCCGCCTGTGAAATTTATTCCATAGTGGAAAAAATAAAAAATCTTTCTATATCAAAACCAGCCTGACTTCAATGCCGAGGTGGGAGCAGTTGCTCTGGGTGGAAGCAGAGCCACTCTACTGCCCACCCCTCCAGCAGCACCAGTCTACGCACTAGAACAGCATTTTGTCCTACTGAAAGAAACCATGTTTGTCTTTTTGGAAACCTGAATGCAGCCATCCTGTAGAGCCACATTCTGCAGTAGCCACATTCTGCAGTAGAAGGTGAAACCAAACATCAGTGAGATCCAATGTGGTGGAAAGGACACTGGCAACCTGCTTTCACAGATCACCTTACGCCATCAGAAGCTCCTCCTGGAAGGTGACTCCTCTCACCATTACTCATGAATGCTGTGAGGACTGCTTTCCACATGGAAATGTGTGTGTGAGGCAGTTTACTGAAACACATCTTTTCTTCCCAGAAGATGTGATGGCCTCATCACCCTGAGGCACAATGGCAGAAAAAAGGAGGTGCCTTCTAGCTTAGAGGTAAAAAGCAGTCCCCCTTCCTCTGCAGCAGAAGAGGTATGAGGCAGCTCCTGAACTCTGACCTCACTGGCCAGAGAAAAGGAGCAAGAAGATGAAGTGCCTTCACCCAGGAGCAGGGCTGATGATGATGCTGTTTCTTTCGAGCAAGTAGTATGGCCACAGCCTGAGCAGAAAGCCACTGTTCCTTAGCTTGTTAGTGGTGGGATGCATTTTACAGCATGGGGTAGCAATAACTTAAGTTGGTGAGGCACTGGAATGGGTTGCCCAGAGAAGTTGTGGATGCCCCATGCCTGGAAGTGTTCAATGCCAGGTTGGATGGGGCTTTGAGCAACCTGGTCTAGTGGGAGGTGTCCCTGCCCATGGCAGGGGGGGTGGAACTGGATGATCTTTAAGGTCCCTCCCACCTTGAACCATTCTTTGATTCTGTGTCCTGCTGACAGCCCTCCTCTGCACTCGCTCCAGCAGAGAAACAGGGGAAGCGACAAGATAATACTATCCCTGCACCGTATCGAAGCAAAGCAGGCCCTTTTCGGACAAATGGGCTCAGCTGCTTATTTTGTGAGACGACAGCATTTAGAGTTCAAACTGAATGGTGCAGAGTCCTGATAGCATCTTTCTACAGTGTTACTGGCTTGCCCAGAACTATTCAGTGGAAATAATGTAAGACTTTTAGTGCTGCCCTGACCACGTTTTTTCCACAGCTAATTGGTACAGCAAACATGAGTCCCTGTTTCAAAAACACCTGAAGCCATCAGCGAGATGGCAGCCAGGCTGCCTGCCCCCCTGAAGCTCCCTCCTCTCTAAAACACCTCCCAGTGCCTTGCAGTGTTACTCTGTCCCCAGTGACAGGTCCCCAGTAGGGACAGCAGGACAGGGGCATCATGCCTTGGAGACCAGGGTGAGGTCCGCATGTCCGTGGCCAACCGCCCCGCTTTCGGTGGGCAGAGTAGGCAGCTCAGCCGGCGCTGAGGGTTCAGAGACAGCGTCAGGGAGCAGAGCAGGCAAATGATTCGGCGGTGCAAGCCCCGAGCAGCGAACGCAGCTTGTTTGTATAGCAGATTTTACCGTTATGCAATGCCTTTGAAGTTGCGGCAGCGCAATGGGACAGGTGAGGCAATGTCTCCTATTAGCAAAGTCCAAGGGGAACGACCAGCATTAAAATCTCCAGGTAATGCTCTGCTTTCAGCTATCTGATTATTGAGATTTGGTAGAAAGACCTGGAAGGCATTAAGGCGACTGCTGCTCCTGGCCTCTCAGCCTGCTCTAGAGCAGCAGACCCTGTGCCAGGCAGAGCAAGGAGTCGGGTATTTTGCTGGATGCCAAGGGGCAGGCAGGGCTACCCGATGGACTCTGGGCACCCCCAGGCATCGCCTCAGCTCGGCTTTCGGTACATGCCATCTGTGATAACCAACACCCCCCAAGCCCTGGGAGGCTTAAAAGAGAGTCTGACCCCAAAAATCGTTCCTTTGGAAAGGTGTCACCTACAGTGAACAATGCCAATGGAAAGAGATGCAGGCAATGTCAAGTGAAATGTGATATAAAAATTATGATGGCTGAGGAAGGACCAGAACAGGCAAGTGCTGAAGGCATTTAAGCAAACAAGAACATTTCAGGCATACAGGAAGCATGAAGCTTGCCACAGGGTTGCTGAACAACAGGTCTATAAATGAGCTGATAGAACAACTTAAAAGGCTAAGGACACTACAGAGAAAATGATCTCTTTGGTTTGTTGCAGAGGTTGTTTGGAGAGGTATTTGAATGCCAGATATATGACTTTCAGGTTAAAAAAGGCCCAGGCTTCATCAGGAACTGAAGTACCAAAAGAAGGGGACTGGCCCAAACCAGTATATTGAATAGCAAGTTGAGAGAAGCCAGACTTCTAAAAGGGTCCTCCAGGAGCTGGATACTATGTTACATCTATAAATTGGACCTATGAAAAAATGATACATGGTTAAGTTTTTGCAAAGGGATACAGAAATGTAATAACCAAACTGATAAAAAAAGATGCAATATCTCTTTAAAGCGTGTTATTTTATCAGAGAACCAAAAATGAAAAAAAAAAAAATCATGCACTCATCTGTAGAAAGGCTGCCAGTGTGATTATACAGCCTAGCGAATCTTACTGCAGGCTCAGGAAAACTGGATGAAAGAGTAATTAAAATATAGTTATTAACAGCATATACTAGTTCAACATAAATGAACTGGCAGAGCTTTAAAAGATCTCAGTTCTTTCACCAGATGAACCGTAAGTGACTAAAGAAAAGTACGTGACAATGCCAGGCTGAATTTTAGAAGGCCTCTGACTGAGATCCCAAGGAGAAGACTTTGGTACACCAAGATATTGGCGAGGTGAAAGATGAGGCTATAACATGGTCCGGAACCGGAGTGGTTTGCCACTTTGCGTAGCAAAGGCATGAAGTTTAATGGGATTATCAGTATGGAGGGACATTGACATAGCAGGGGGAAGCAGAGGAAGTCTGTGGATTAAGCCAGCCAGTAAACTCCATCCCAAACTATTAGGAAAACAGGTACTTGACATCACCAGCCTGGCAGGCAGGCTTTCAGAGGAGTCTGTGCAAGCAAACAGGGGCCACAAGGCTGGAGAACAGCTGAGGCTGCACATTTCAAAGATGGTGCAGGGGGAGGGAAATCAATCCATGCAATAATTGATCTGTTAGCTTAACCTCAGGAGTATGACAGGCATTTGACTAATTTTGAAGGGAGGAATAATGAAAGATGTAGAGTTTAATAGGAAACAGTATAAAATGCAACAAAGAGGTTACCAAAAATAGATCTGACCTGACTAACTCAATGTATTTTTTGATAAAAATAGTAGAGGTTCCAGACAAGAAAATGCTGTGTATCTCATCTATCTGGCCTCCTCTCCAGTAATTAGTGGAGGAATGGGTTAGTAAGAATTAAGAAGGTAATGAGTAGGACCATGGATAAGATGCCTACAGATTCCACTGACAGCCTTCTCTGTTAGTAATTGCAGCTTTTACATCCAAAATGAAGGCCCAGACACCTTGGTGTGGATGCTCTTGGGGGGAATCAGATGTGGTGCTTTATATCTGGCTGTGTGGCCAGCCGTCTCTGGTGGCCTCATAGCCTGTCATGTAGCCTGCAGCACTGGGGACCTCCACAGCCACCCTGTCCTTCTCTGGGCAACCTTCAGCCTGCAGGACATACCGCTTCACTGACAGCACATTATCGCTGGGAAAGAAAATATCCAATGGCTAATTAAAATTTCCTAGCTATGACTAAATCCACAACCACCCCTCTTAAGTTGTTCCAATGGTTACTAATTAATCTCACCGTTACCATGGCAGGGCTCCGGTCGCTGCCTTTTCACCAGATGCCCACAAAACGCAGCCTTTGCTCTGCCACCGAGGGGAAAGGTGAGCTTTTACCCCCCACCTGCCCCCAGCAAGCCTGCACCGTGCCACCACCAGCGTTGGTGTGGGGAGAAGGGCTAGCCAAGGGCTGGCAGCTGGCTGGGCTTGGCAAGCGGACACGGGGCTGAGGCTGGCATTGCCAGCGCCAGGGCTGAGAAATTGGGTTGGCACCAGACAGGTCAGCATCTCTCAGCGCCCGGCCAGGTGCTCCCTCTGACGTCCTCTCTGCTCCCCTTCCCTCTCCCGCAGGTTTCCCTGCGCACACGAGCAGCAGCCACTGCTCCACTCTGCCTTGGGATTGATTATTCCTCTCTCTCTGGCCTCATCCATTAATGACGCACGTCGATTCAAATGCTGTTGCTTTTTGCTTCTCTCCCTCTCTCCTCTTCTCTTTTTTTTTTTTTTTTCCTTCTTTCCTATTCCCCCTATTTTTATGACGCATGAAGTCAGGGTTGTCATTATTCTATATTTGCATGGATTAAGCTGCCGTCATCATCTATTAGCTTCCAAATGATAAGAGCCCACATGCAGGCTCCCTTGTTATGTATGCTGCTTCTGCTCGCCGTTCCTGATTACTTCTGGCCCATATTCTAGCTCTAGGAGCCAAACGGCTGTCTCATGCAGAAATGCCTCAAAACTGTTTTTTTTTTTTCTAAGATGTTCTTTACAGAAAAGGAGATGTGTTTTCCTCCACGTTTGTCTGTCTTGGCTGTCTCTTTCTGTGTTACCAAACTGTCCAGGCTTCCTCTCAGTTTTTCACGTTTTCCCTTTTGGCCCAGTAAGATAGTTATACATGAGGTGAAATAATCTCATCTATCTGTTGATCTCATCCTTTTATTTGCATGCCTAATATCTCAGATACCTTAGGGGATGGTGGTTTTCAAGTCTTTTACGGTAATTAATGTCCTGTCTTCCCACTTAAAAATACTTCCTGTTATTTACTTGGCTTGTTGGTTTAAAATGAGATTAAGAAAGAGAAAAAAATAATAATACTGTCCTGGAAAAGGAGTTAGAGATATGGAGAAACCCAGGAAAACAGACAGAGGTGATTGATAGAAGAGGTCTTTCTCCCCTTCCCTTAGCTTCTGGAATCCGGTGGATTTGTTTGCATTAGAGAAGCTGCTGTGTATGAACACGGTTGTATACTCAGTAACCAGCAAACTTGGCAATACCCTTCATGTCTGTAACAGCCAAGGTTCGACCGACAAAAAAAAACCAACACCCAAACTATCTGATAACCAAGGCGAGAGGATGACCTACCTGAAATAACCTCTCGGCCGTGCTGTGGGGGACACAGCCCCTTAGTGGGTTGGTGCCCCTGTGTGTGCCCAGGGAAAGCAGGAAAGGCTGGAGCCCACCAGGGATGCCCTCAGGGTATATGTTTCCCTTCCACCTCACCACTCTTGAGGTGGAGCTGCCCGGCTGGGGGTGGTGTTGCCCGGTGGGCTGGAGCTCCAGCAGGCAGTTTGCAAGAGCTCAGTATCGAGCAGGGGTTGCCGGTGGGTTTTCATCAAATCCCGGTCTGCTCTCACTGCCATTTATGGGTATTTTATGCATGCAACAAAATGATGGCTTCAAAGCTGATAATAAAACAGCTTTCCCTTTCCTTTGGTGCACATACGAGTCAGTAAACACAATTCCACTGAATTTCATCAGTTGATCAATGACATACAGACCTGGAGGAAAACTGCAAGTCCCAGGCAGCAAAAGGCCAAGGCCAGCCAGCAAAAGGGGTGAAAATATCCCCTTCATACTCTCTGGACCTGGTGCCTGCACACAAGTGTGCCTTTCTCTTCTGCCCTGCTGTGCCCTGGCCTGTCTTGGTCCCCCGGGGCAAAATTCACTCTCAGGGAGGTCCAAGGACCAAAAAACCAGCCCCAAAAGCCCACAAATTGGGGTGCAACAGCTGTCATCTGGGGAGGTTTGCTATCGATCTCGTCGAGGTGTAGGGCAGGGACTTTATTTATCAAGCTGGGGGTGGGAAGGAGGAAAAAAGCATGTTCACATATAGAGTGAAGCACTCTTTTGCTAGACCTGGAGCGGAGGGGAGAAGTTTGGGCACAGTGCCATGCCAGTGTGAGGACGGTGTTCTGCCTGGGGGCCACCACGTATTTTGTTTTTGGAATGAATGGATTACTCACTGAAAAAAGGCCATTTTAGGTCAAATGAAGCCCTTTTCAAATTTAAACCAAAGAAGTGCAGAGTTTCTCTGCTAAAACAATGCGGTGGAAAAATTCAGAATTTGAAAACCTCAAAGCATTGTTGGGTACCGTCAGAATTAACTGTCTGACTTCCCATTTTCCAGTCACGTTTTGTTGGTCACATGTGATTAAATCATGATTTAAAGGTTACTAAAAGACATAAATAAAAAAACATAATGCAGCTTCTCCAGCCAAAGTCTTTTTCTTTGCTCAAGAAGGTGGGAGAAGGCAGCTCAATCGCTGTCACAGCTGTACATACATATACCTGGTGACTTCAGGTGAGAGTCAAAGAAATCATCTCTGCTTTTTGGGGGTCTAAGCACAGATAGGCTCACCTTGCTGGCTTTCATCCTGAGCTTTCATCCCTCCGTGCGTGGTTTAGGCACTGTACTAAAGTTACAGCAGCTTTCCGACGGGGGCCAGCTTGTGCCTGCGTTATCCATACGGACATCCCCGCTGAGGCTGGAAGAACATGCATCTTCCCCCAGTTCCCACAGCTTCTGTCGTTCGTAAAAATATCTGTACCCCACAGGAATAAAATCCCCTAGGAAAGGGCAGATGGACTCGGCACTCTGGACTCGGCGCTCTGGGATAATGAGGTCTGTGTGTCAGGGACAGCAAGATGGAAATGACTTCGGAGCATTTTGGGATCCCTGCGCTGCTGACATGGAAAGACTGAGGGATTGAAAGGGCACCAGGATTGATGGATGGTGAGGAAATAAGGATGGAGGGAAAGTACCCAAGGTTTCAGCTGCAGAAAGCACCAGGGTGTGCAGGATATTTTTCACCGTGCTGTCCTCATTACTAAGCAGTTTGTACTCCCTGAAAACCACTTTTCCTTTGAAGCAGCTCCTTGTGTGAGGATTTCCTTGCAGGCTCCCTTCACCCCATCCCAGGGCCCTGTGCAGTCCTGTCCCTCTCTGCAGGCAGCCAGGGGAAAATCATTGTCTGTCACTTCCAATGCCACTGAGGAGCAACTAAAGGAAATCTGTTTTGCATGGAGCTAGCACTTACAGGACCCAATCTCCATCTTTGGCATGCTGCAGCAATTGCATATATTCACAGAATCACAGAATCTTGTAGGTTGGAAGGGACCTTAAAGATCATCTTGTCCAACCATCAACCTAATTCTGAGAAAAATAAACACCCACACAACGAACAAAATGCAACACCATCACTAAACCACATCTCCCAGCACCACATCAACCCGTCTTTTGAACACCTCCAGGGATGGTGCCTCAACCACCTCCCTGGGCAGCCCAT
>JAOXJK010000001.1:117723265-117774519 GCA_025774025.1 Xenus cinereus
CAGCATATTTTTGTCCTAGAAAATATTTTAAATGGGAATTTTAATTTTTAACAAGGAAATGAACAAATCAGACATATTTTCATTATTTTTATCAAATTTTATACATCCTCTATGCTCAGAATACAGAAAGGCACATTCACCACAGAAATGACCAGACTGAGTTAGAGGTCAGAGAATTTTAACGTTAGTGATATTTGGAGCTTTTGTCATCTGTGAAGGAATCCAAATCGAGTTCAGGACTTGGGATGTGGTTAAGTCTTCTGGCAATGACAAAACTGAAAAGCTTTCCCACATTTTTCCTCAAACTTTTTATTTTGAACAAAGTTAATGGTTATATACAATCCTGTGGCTTTATACGGCACTCTTTACAGTAGCCTTTGCCAGGAGCCAGACGCCATATTGCCTTCTATATCAAAATAGCAACTAAGAATGATAGGTAACGACATCACTGAAACAGGGGTTCAATTAACAGAACACAGCAAAATTGACATTTATGTAACAAAGTTTCAGGTTAGTCATCAATGACTAAATTTATACCACAGACCTATTAATTCTCACCCTCTGCAGATAGAAGAGCAGCAGTTTCCAAGAAACTCACAAAACCAACGGTTTATGACAGAAACTTCTCTGCCCAGCAGATTTCAGTAAAAGCTGTTCAAATACTCATACATTCCTCCTTCCCGGTAATTTGATGACTAGGGTAAGTCAGAAAACAACTGACGCTAGACAAAATAAAAGCTTGAACAGTATCACAACATCGACAGACAGTATTTTCAGTGCTGATAGGATTTAAGAAAGCCTCTTTGCTGAATTAATACTAGAACAGTTTAACACAATTAACAATTAGCTGGAGGCATACTAATTACTACAAAACAAAATCCCCAAACCACCCTACCATAACACACACTGGCCCTTCAGGATTTTTTTCTCTTTTTTGTGATGTTAATTCTTTCAATATGTTTACGTGTAAAAGTCTCTTCATTCCTCCTCCATCAAGCAAGCCAAGCTCTCCTGGCATCTTGTGAAATAAGCTCTGTTCTCATAACTCAGTTGTTTCTCTAACATCTCTTCTAATTTGCAGCTGTCCACTGGAAATCTCATGATCGATCCATTCCTGGATGTTATATATCTTATTCACAGCTGAATTAATCTCAATAGTTCATTTTTCAAGTGCGACTTAATGACCAAGATTGTTTTTCTCCTAAATCATTTTCTCTCAATAACCTGCCACTTACAGAACTTTTTGACTCACTATTAACTACCAGAGGACAAAATCTGTAAAATTATTTTTATTTTCTGCATGTTTTACTGCTGCTAGTCACCTATCCTCACTACTGCTGTTAAAGTCACCTGTTCTCAAAAGTTAACCTTCATACTTGTACTGCTGCCTAAACAATATACAGAATGTCCAAGTCAAAAAAGAATCAGATCATGTAAGTCTTTCCTGAAGTTTTATGCATACACATATATTCTTACACTTAAGAAAGCTACACATCGCATACATATAAGTATGTTTCTTACACTTAGGATACACATTTTTTACATATATACACAAATGCATATTTTTTTTTAAATATATAAAATGTGTATCTTTCTTAAGCATAGGCATCATACTTAAGGAATACCTGGCTTGCAGAAGCTTATTGCACTATACCTTCCATTCAAAAAGCAGCAGCATAGATGTTAAAATTGCCATAGTACTCACAATGTCAATTCAGAAAGCAATTACTTTTAAAGTACCTTAAAAAAATGCCTTCTTATTATGATTATCTCCTCATTTGAAATCCTGAACTTCCAAGGACCATAAAGAGGACTATAGAGTAAGAATACCGTCTATTCTGAAATTCATTCACAATGTTATTAATATTTCAGTAATAATAACTTGTCTTGCATTTTAAAACTTCCTAAAACAGTTGAATTTCTTTTGTCTCAGAAATCCTCAAAGTTTCCAAATTTCTATGAGATACAACTTAAAATATATCCTTCTTTTGGCCTGTGCTAGATAAAGTCCTTTGTGTTCTCTTTTGTTGTAGAGTTAGTCCACAATTCTTCCCTATACCAAATTCATTTTCACTTCATGAATTTTAAGACAACTAGATGGAATAATTACTGATGTGCAGTAGAAATCTTCAGTGGTACAAAAGTACCCTGAACTCTAGTTGGGAGGGAAGGCAATGAAGAGGGAAAGGGAAGTACTTCTGCAAGACTTCGTCCCATCCTGTAACTAATGGAAGCTTTCATACCAGTTATAGTTCCCCAAATGTGCTGCAAACCAAGGACTCTGCTTTCTGTTCTGTCAGTCTTCCTACGGCTTTACATCCAAAACATTTTTGTGTGCGATGCGAACCAGATACTAAGTGACTGGCAGCAAAACCCTCTAAATATGCACTGACAAGCAAAAAGGGAAAATACATATCTCACCCAAACCCCTAACATGAATAGCCTTCCTCCAGTCACACAGGTTTTGGAAACAGAAGCTGAGGCTGCAGGCCCTTCCTGAGGACCCTGCTCTCCAGCAAGTGCTGGAGAAGCTACCCTGTACACAAGGCTAACGGCATGGACAACTAACTAGTGCTCTTTAAAACAAAGGTTAAAAGCCCACCCTTCTAATTCTGCTGTCTGGTTAAACAGACTTTAAAAATATTACATTACACCTAGGATTAAGGCTTGGGACAGTTGGGCCTGCAAAACTGCAATTCCCACGTCACTAGTGGGCCACAAAACATGAGCTTATCAAGTACCAGCAGATCCATTCCCTACCCATGCAAATACACAAGATACACTGAAAACCCAGCTGACGTATTTTTAGTTGCCTTCTGCATGGAGCGTGGGTTGCTCACTTTAATGTTCAGTAACTGGAGAAGAGATAATAAATCTATGAGGATTTAAGATTATGATCCAAGTTAAAACCTTCCTGAGCCAATGGAAACATCGGTGCGTGCGGTCTGGACTGATTACATAATCATCTAATTAAGCCAGAAACTTATTCCTATAAATGGCACCATTTCTGTTAGATTTTAAATGAGAAACAGCCAACTACATTTTGATCAAGTCTCATTTATGTAATGTCAAAATAGCATTAGTTGGCTTCTACTTAAAAGGAAAAAAGGGCTGAGTGACATCTCCATAAGATCTTTATTTCATCTTAATCCACAGAGTACCCCAAGTGATTAAAAATGAAACAATGTGTTCAGTTAGTCAAAACTGCCTCTTAACATCTCTCAGTCTTAACTCACATACTCGATTAGAAATATGCAATTTTGAAATACTACATACAAAAATGTTTTACTGATTTTTAAAAATAGCTCACTTAAGTATTTCATTATTTTTATTATTCAATGAAATTTTCCAAGAGAATATTACTTCACCTGTTCAGTAAAAACAAATCACAAAAAGGACGCTACACTAGCTACAAAATCGAAGAATTATGTTTGTACAGTTTCAGCTCTAATACCTTGATATAATTTAACACGGCACACATAACACAAATAAAACAGGCAGAATTGTTTACCAGAATATTCTTTTTTTTTTTTGTTCCATTTACTGACCAGGAGTAGAGAAACACTTGGAATTCTTAGATGCCCACATGCACACCTCAGCCATTTGCCCTTTCTATCTGCATCATTAAAACCTGACCAGAACAAATAGTTTAATGATGTGAAAGGCAGGACTGAGATTTATGTAAGGACATGCTATAAGGAAGGAATAAAATATTTCTACTGCAGCTTTTAAAACAATTCTACTATTTCTGAACACTATAAGGACCAGAATAGTAACATATTTATAGTACCACAATAGAAATAAATAGTGCCATGTGGAGAAATATGAAAAGCATATAATCTATTACTGTACATTTATTTTGCTACAAATCAAACTGATGAAATGTCTGCACTTACATTTACATTTCTAACATATAATAAAATAGAAGCATGCCAAAAGAAAGAATACTGTCATTATAAAACTGCTCAAAAATTCATTCGCACCAAGATGCGGTGACAGGCCACAAGAGCCTACAGCATTTAGTCTTTCAGTACCCCAAAAAGTATTACATCTGATCTTGTTAGAGAGAAGCAATCTTTTTAAAAGCAGGTAGATGAATATTTCTTAATTTTTCATTAACCTCAGCCTACATAGATGGTGAGCAAAACCAGACCATTTTTAGTTTAGCATTAGTCAAAAATCTACAGAAGAAAATGTGATTAAAAAAAATGCATTAGAATAATCCTTGTTACCATAGAGGTGCTAACCTTTCCAAAATTAATGTTGATACTAAAGCTTCTACTTACTGCTTCCTCTTCCCAGCAGTCATTGGAGGACTGATATTGCTAAAGCTCACATTTCAGAAAGACTCTCCAATTTCACATTCTAATTCTTACAAAAGTATAATTTCAAGGTTGGCCCCCGCCCCATATACAAAACAGCTATTTTACTGTCCAGGATATGATTGCAAATAAGGAAAAGAAGAAAGATTCACACCTGCACCCCCAGTTTACCATTGTTCCATTTCAATTTAAGGAAACAACAAGAAGAGAAAAAGACAACATCTGTCAATATTTACAAAGTAGTTAAGGATACAAAATGGATTATACCAGTAGTATATATATTGCTTGCAAAACAGACAATTTTGAGTGCAAAGGGGTCACACCATATTTAGCAGAACGGAGGGTAAATTTTGCCATCTTTAAGTAAATAGCTAACTGCTCTGTCTAGATCTATGGAAAACAACTGTTTTGATAAATTAAGTATTTCTAATCAATATAAATGTAAAGAGTTCTCCCATGCCACATGAATTATTTAAATCCAAATAGACAACTTTACTTTACATCGTTATTTAATACAAACATCAAATTTAGCAGTCAGAATTACAACTCATAGGTAGAGCCTTGATAAAGGCATGCTCCAACAGGTTATTAAAATAATATAATACTTCGATTTACTCTTATCTTCTGGTTCTGGACAGCAACTGAAAAAAACCACATGAATGGTAACAGAAAAAACCTCTTTCAGTGGTTATATAAAAGAACATAAAGAGAATCAGAGTAGAAATGCACCTCTTATTTCTATTTCAATTAACGTACAGTTCTAAATATCAGTAGTTAGAAATTAACAGCATAAAAATGTTATCAATTGCATTATTAAGAATGTTGTTTCATAGGACAGAGTGTTCATATTCATATAAATAACTCTAATTGCTTCATTTAAAAATATACAGTTTTATCATTTATTTATTATTTTATCTGAAGGAAACTATGAATTAGCATGACTGCATCTATACATATGAATTCAGTGCTTTAATTTTTCATATTCAGCTTTTATCTTCAGAAAATAATTCCCTGCCTCCCTTCATCCTCTAACACCACCCCACCCTTAGACAAGTCTGCTTGAATTTTAGGTAACAAGGTATCTGTGCATTTGTATTCTTTCACTAATTCCGGTTATTATTACCTTGACAATAATGCAAAGCGACACATAAAACCAAACCAATAAACAAAAGCTCTCACAAAATAGACAGCAAGTCACTATTTCTTTCAAATTTGCTAAATCAAGTTGATAATTAACCTCTCATTCATAGCACACCCTTTACAAATCAGGCAACAGTGGTAACTGAGGAAATTAATTAAGCTAACTTTAAATTCATTTTGCATTTTACATTAGCTTGGCAAATTAAGCTGACAAATAATAAAGATGATAATAAAGTTCCACCTACATGAATTCTTCTGAGTATTCTCAGTGGCTCCCGGAGATGACATGGCAGTAAGAAATAAGCAAGTAAAAAGACACACAGTACTGGTCAAGTGAAAGCTCCAGTTACCAAGCAGCTCCGCGGATGTGCATCTTCATTGATGCAGAACAAAGACCGATGCTAAAAGGCTGCTTTTTCAAAGCAGTGATACCGCGACTGCCAGTTTTCAATGGGTCACTCACACACAGATGCACACACATGGATACTTCAACTCAGCGCCTTTCCAGAACCTGAACACAAGCTACCAGCAGCTGGGCTATACCAGAAATACACGCATGTATTTGGGAAGGTACCACATGCTGCTAAAGAAAGGGGGGCTAGAAAGAGAGAAATCTCCCTGGCGAGTTTTCATCTGATGACACGCAGCTACAGCGTGTGTTTATTTGGCGGAGAGCTGGAAGAGCTTGAAAATCATTTAGAAGCAAGGAAAAGGTAAGGAAGGGTTCTGAATTCTTTTTTTTTTATTAGGCAGTGTTCATAAGGCTCTCCCCTCAAAGTATTTTTCCTTAACGTGGCTTAGCTCAGATACCCCACAAACCAGATTACATACTATTCTTACTTCACACATAAAATATTAAAAATCTTGGATGTGATTTTTAAATAAATTAGGAGCAGTCTTCTCTGCTGCAAACTGAATTTTTTGTATTGCATATCCAGATTACATTTTCATAAAAAATTCAAAAAACGGTTATGCAGTTAAAAAAAATAATTACAGAAACAGCATATGACCAAGAATCTTTGGTTATGGTGATGCCGCTGTTACACAACAGTGCATTTATGTTTCAGCAATTGTAAGGCGTTGCTTAGAATTTGGAACGCTGGCACGTGTTACCCCTTCAGTTTAGGAGGGTGCGCAGTGCTGCCGGAAACCATGATAGCCATAACAATTCCTTTCTTTTACTTAAAAAGATCACATTTTACAAAGCTCCTTGATGATAATTTTCAAAATAAAGCGTACACACAAAAGGGGATTATGCGACAAATATTTCTCCAATCGTCATCATTAGAGGAAAAACTACCAAGAATGTGTGGGCCTATGAGACTTTCACTGGTGAAAACACCACCAAAAAAAAAAAAAAATCTATGGGAAAGATGAAAAGAATACTAATAATCGTGAGATAATTCCACCTTCAGCCTGGACTTCGGTAATTAAAGAATGAATCTAAGTTACAGTCGCAGACAAAATAGGCTTCTATTTTTTTCCACATCAATCATTTAAGCATTATACCCAATTAAAATATTACACCTTTAAATGTTTTATTTTCTACATAAACTGAGTATGACAGGACTTATTGTTCCCCTAGATTTTTTTCCTATTATCTACACAGCTCGTTATTCACCCTGGCAAGAGCCACAGAAAATCTCTATTGTTATACTGGCCTCCTCCACTCCTCACAAACCCAGGACTCTGCAAGGCCAACGCCAGCACAGGGCCAACTTCTACTGCGGCCAACAGGAGCTGCACCTGCACATCCAAGAGCCATCTTTATTTTAGCTGTAGCGATGTATTGCAACAGTTTTGGCATCTAACCTCCAATAGGGCTTTTGACTTAGTGCAACACTAGAATGCAAGGACTCAAGGAAAAAGAGAAAGCCACATACATGCATCAATATAGAAATTTGTTGGGAGAAGAAACTAGCTCCCTCAAAATACAAAGCAACTTAAGACAGGATGAAAGAGCATATGGGTGCCACCTTAAGAAAAACAAGATTCTCTAAAAATGCATACAGAAGAAGCAGAATTTTTTTTTAAAAAAAAAGAGTGTTCCTAGCCTCCACTCTCGTCAGTCTGAATTATCATTAAAAAAAAGATACACACAAGGTTTGAGTAGTATCTGTAACATTAGCATTCTGTAGGTTATATTAACTCACTGTCCAAATACTACTTTCAGGTGACAGCCATCATATAAAATCCTAAAATCTAGTTGAGCAAAGAGATTATAAACAAAGAGCACTATAAAATTTGTAACATACAAAGTTACATTATAGCCAAAACACACCACTAACAAGTGAAAAAAAGCACTAAACCAGGTTTGGGGTGTAAATAGTGACAAAACTAAAAACTATCTTTGAGCAGCTGAGTTTCAAGGGCACACAATATTTGTTCCAAGAAAATCTGATTATGTAGTACGTCCATAAATAATCTGCTATCTCTACAGCATCCCTTTCTAAAATTTAGATTTTCTTTAGAAACTCTACTTCCTATTTATAGTTTTGAAAATTCAGACCCATAACCATCTTAGAAATGGATGCCATTTTATGACTGGCTCAGATCCGCCCAAGTCTGTATTGCCACTATCAATCAAGCCCTGTTTTTCCCTCACCAGTTGAAAATGGATCAAAAACGGGCAGAGGGGAAATAATTACCTATCGTATCAGATTACTAATCCAGCTGACAGTGCAGCCCACCTTTTGTCAAAGCGTAATGGGAAACAGCGTTCTGATGTAGCTACCCAAGACAAAATTGGAGATAATTTTTTCCCCCTTCTATTGAAATGTAAATTCTATTTCTTGTATAGAAAATGCTGTCTGTCCTGAAGACTTGACACTTGTAGACATTAACCTATTAGGTAACAAATTTATATGCAGTCATCTGTAAAATAAATGGATACACAAGATGCCACCCATCGTAGTTTGCTTCACCCCAGATGTAATACTTAATCCAGCAAATGTTTTGTTGTTCAGCAAGAAGCAAGCAATCGCTTTTGTGAGCTACCATATGTAGTCTCTATCAAGACAGAAAATTGAAAACTTCCACTATTCTTGGGTATGTATTCTTACATAGAACAAGTTCTGGAAGTATGTCATTAAGTCTGATAACTCAGTCAAATACATACAATCACATGTGTGCAACTCATCACCGTCCACCTGTGGGCTACAGAAACGTACATTTGAAAGCTTTTACATCTCAGTGCTGGTGATATCTGCCCTGATATATTCAGTTATTTACTGGGGAGGATTAAAATCAATATAAGACCAAGGCTGAACTTTCCTTAAATTTCTCCATTTAAAAGGATTTTAAAAAAGATATAGTTATTATTTTATTTTTTTAAAAGGTTTGACTTGAAGTCCTTATCTATTTCAAGGAAGGACAGAAGTTACAAGTACTTAGATTCAGATCTAGAAATTTTTAAAATATGTCCTGAGTGTTAAACAGATGTGAGAGTCTGCAAACCTTAAAAACAAAAAGCAAAATCAAAGGCAAGGTAGCTATAAGAACACTTTATCATTTGTTTATCTTCTCCACCTGTCTTATCCTACTACACTATAATGGAAGACTTAGGTAAATTTATTTGCCTTTCACTCAAGGTTTGACTAGAAGTGCCGAAGTCTCAAACCTAACCATTCTCAAGAGAATGGTTATCATATATGGGAGTCTTGGTCAATTTTTGCCACGGACGGTACAGGACATCCAAAATTGCAAGGTTCTTCTCCTATAGCCTGGATGGGAAAGAAGCTGGTAACACACATTATCAACTAGAAATCTATCAGAGTATTTTCAGCTCATAGCAAACTACTGAGTAAAACCCCAGAAATCTGAATATCCTTGAAATTTTAAGGATCTTAGCTTTACTACAATTGAATTAAGGAATTGTTTCCCAACTGTTTCCTGGTATACCAAAATAAGAGTTGAATTCTTTTACACCTGTGCTACAAGGTTTAAATATTGAGGCTTTTGACCATGGCCATCTAAAATTCTAAACCAATCAGGAAACATTCATAGAAGCAGCACTGCCTATCTCCCACAGCATGCTTTGGAAGAGGCACCCAACCAACCAAAGACACCTTCCCTCCCCTATTCAAATGCGTAATCGAAATGCAAGATCACAAAATACAACATTAAATTAGAACTTTCATGATTAACCAACTTGGATATGGACATAATTTGTCAACAAAAAATTCTTCACAGTAATGAAACACCCTGAATGTTCCTAATGTGACAGGCTCTGGGTTAGTATATATGGAAATGGTAAAGTAAACAAACTCCACGTCACTGGTATGATTTTCTACCACAACGTCACCTACCCTTGCTCTCAAGAAGCAAAGGATTGTGTGCTCAAAATTACAGCACAACTTCTAGAACAGCTACATCATTGAATGTGTGAGCTTTGTCAACCATAAGCTGTAAAGATCTCCATTGCATATTACCCATGCATCTGGAAGACAATATGAAGATTACGGAAAAGTTGTTTATTTTGACAGCCATAAGAATACAGCACAATAAAGAGGATCCCTAAACTGGAAGAAAAAAAAAATAAATCAGTTTGACAGTCTCTGCTGAGTCGAGTAGATTTCAAAAAAAAAAAAAACAACCAAAAAAAAACCCCACAACAACCACAGAACAAAGGAACAAAGGAATGGAGGCACCAGACTATTCCAAATATCATGTACTCTTAGAGAAGGCAACAGTAAAAGCCAGGAAATTAAAGTTTAGATACAAACATATTTAATCCACTGATTAAAGTACCGGAAAACTGCAATTTCAACAGAAACATCTTAGATGCATGAAGAGGGAAGACAGAAGATCTGCATATCAAATGTGACCCAATGACTTAACCTAGAGGAGAAAATCAAGAAAAAACACTTCTTTACTTCATCAGCCTCCTTATCAGAAAGGGTATTTTGATAAAGGTTGAAAAGCTTATCAGGACTTGTTTGGGAGAGATCGCTGATGCAAAAGAGCTGAAAATGTATTTTGTTGTGTTGTAAACAGAAGTCCTGAAAGCGGTCAAATGACCAGTTTCCCTGAGCTTGAATGAAACTAATCCTGTTAAAGCTTAGAAATATGCATGACTCAGTAGTCAAAGCTACATGCGTATCTGCCCTTACAAAGTTTGTCACCTTTCATTGTCCAGAAGCGCTGTGTTGCTGATTTCTAAATGGCCTCTTTTGCTTTAGTTTTCTTGCCAGAAACAAAGTCAAAACATTTCATCCTAAACTTTTTTTTTAATAAAAAGGGACTTTTAGAAGCAATTTTTAAATCTATCATGTATACCATTTGGACAAAGTCTGAAGTAAACTCAGCAGCATATGTTATGACCATTGTGCAATTCTATTACTTTTATAACTTTTTTTTCCATTATCTAGCTCAATGCGTTGCTTCATTCTTCCATCTTGTAAGGAGATTAACAGTATTCTGTAAATATTTACTACATAGTCCTGCCACACTGGAAGGGAAGAAATATTAACTTTAAAGGAAAAAAAAAAAGTAAATATATACATATAAATTTTGTACCATGTACCTAGAAGAATAGTGGAATGATTTCAAATCTCAGTGCAGTCATGAATGCACTAGGTTTCAGGTATCAAGAGAAAATAACCACACATTCGCTATCTAATTTCTAGTTTCTCAGCTATTAAAATGAAAACAATACACAACCTTTCCAAACTATGGAAGAGTACAATACATCATATTGACTAAAATAAACTCTACTACTGCAAGAAATTGTCAAGATCCACAACAGAACATATTTTTTTTTAAAATAGCAGATTGGTAAACCTCAGCCAGGAGAGGACAGCACAGAGCATAAGCCAGCTCCTGCAAGAGGTTCTCTGAGCATTGTAATGGATGCACACTAGGAAGAAATTTGCAGGGTACTTCATATGGCATACCTAATGTTTTCATCCATAAATCTACCATCTCTGAGACTTTTTCCCTCTGAAAGATAAATTACTAAAAAAATAAACTGGACAACCATTGAGATGTTTTCTCTTAGTTTGCACACACACTTAAAGTACATAAATGCCAGTGTTGTAGCAGTATCAACCAGGACATCACACACAATGCTAAATATAAAGAAGCAGGGAAGCTTTTAATCTTGATTTTCTCAGCATCACAGATTATCAAATAATACGTTATGTTTACATTGTAATAGAAAACCCTTGAGGTTAGAAAAAAAGAGACTGGAGAGGTTTGTTCTGCCCCTATACACTACGGGTACAGCAAACAACAAAAGAGAATACCTGGCCCTATAAATAGTCTTAAAGCAAAAGGAAGAAAACTAAAATCTACTTTTCATGATGGAAGAGAGTACAACCTCTAATACAAACCTGAAAAAGGCAGGAACAAATTCTAAACCAGTATCTCCACTGACAAATTTAAAAATAATAATTCATCCTTTCTTACAATAGAATTACATACTTATTTTCATGCTGCTTGAAGGTAGGAACATCAACGAGCAAGAGTGTTAGTGGATTCTCAACACTTTTCAATGCTGCAAACAGGTATATACACTGAGCTTTGTTTGAGCCCTTTCTTGATGACACCTGGAATTCTCTAAGAATATCCTTAATAGCTCAATGAATTGCCACTTTGTACCTCAGTACACACAATAGGATGATTTAAATGAAACCTGAAACAGTTCTGTTTCTTGGTTATGTGAAGGTTGATTTTGTTTCAATATTAAATTAAGTCTTTAGGAAACACAAGGGCACTTAAAATATTTATAAATTTATATACATTTCAAGATTTCACAAATTTACAGTAGTCCCATTCAGACTACACCAGTGTATCTATATCTATTTATACATACACAAAACTCCAGAGAAGTAAAGTTTTGAAGCAGATCCAAGAGACCTGCGAAGCTTCCCACCTGCCTCGTGAGCCAGACCTGCATTCTCATAGCCAGTGCCAATACACAATTAGTATTTTTTACTGTAGTTGTGAAATCGATGGATGCCATCACTGTCACAAGCTTCCACTGCTGTGCTATTTTGACCCTCAGATTTTACCATTCAATTTCTTAATTCCACTAAAACTTACTTTCTACCCTGAGTAAGGCATGAGCACTCAGCACTGGTACATATGGACACAAAAACTTGCATACAACCCTCTTTTTACTCCCTCTAGCAAACATAGATATTTAAGGAACGTTTTTATGGTACCTCAATTTCTGCAGATTCAGATAGAAGGAATTTATATATTTATTAAACACATTTTTTGCAAGACATTTGCCATCCTTAATCTGGAAGCCAATATTTTTTAGCATATAGTATTCAAATTCACAAATAACAAGTTACTACTATAAAATTATTTCAGTTGCACATTGAAAGATGCAAGTGTACATAAAGGTATTTCAAACAGTTGTTCCTCCCTAGCCCCATGTGCTAGATATTTTATGAACACATTTCACTCTGAACAATTATGCAAGGACTAATTACTTGAGGACGTAATCTATACTCACAATACAAAAATGTAAAGAATCATCTACCCAACGACTTACTTAACATATTTCAGTTGGAACTAACCTCTCTAGAATACAGCAAACCAGAGCAATAAACAAGATAAGATCTTATCATAAAAGCTTTACATAACACTCCTAATACTGCCTCACCTCAACCTTAAAACACGTTAGGTAATATACCACTACCAGTATTTGCTTTTTAGATGACTGTGTTACATTAGTAACTTAAGATATGCTTCCTGTTCTTGCTGCTGCCTTCTACTTCTGTGCCAGGATTTCTATGGCCATCTATGGATTTATTTCAGCACGCTTCATCAACCGAAACTAAACCAAATGACAGATCATTTTCTTCACAAATGTAGTAAGCCTTGGAAACAGCTTAAAACAGAAAAATGCAAGAAGGAGCCACCAGTTAGATTGGGCAAAGCTGCTGTAAAACTGAAACATCTGTTACTATGTAATCATGAATCCTTCATGATCAGGAAGCTCTTACTCTCCTTGTTTCTCATCAGCTGATGAAATACATGCTAGATACTCACAAATTGGCTGAAGGTCCAAAAAGCTGGAAAAAGACTGACTGAAGTCAATCTAATGAACACCTCTATTTCACAATCCAGGTGAACAACAAAAAATTCCAAGTAGCATCAGATTTGAGAAAGAACAACTTAGGAAGCAAGAAACCATAAAACATTTCATATGTGTTTCCAAACAGCCATGCACCTCACTTTAGTAGTTAATCTTAGCTTCCAGGGAAAATGTCAGGGAAGACAGTGATGGTTGTTGTCAAAGTCAAAATACAGTATCTATTGTTATTTTAAAGCATGTTGTTGTCTTATAGAAAAAATTTAGACTTGCTTGATATGACTGTTCTTGCAAGTTCGTTAGCTATTAACAAACTTAACATTAACTTATTACTCCTCTCTCTTCTGTCAGGTACAAGCTTGTCCATCAGTTCATTGCACAGAAAACCCATAGAAATTAGGCTGACTGATGTTTAATACCCATTTTTAAAGATCTATCACTCTGTGTTTTTCCCACCTTACATAGCTTCTGTCAATCCTTTTGATTATTGTAGAGTAAATCTGGACATTTTTGAACCAACTGATCAACAGATCAGAGCACCTTCTAACTGACCTTTCCTTGTTACAGGAGAAGATCCTACTGTTTTCCCATTGATATTGGCTGCATTAGCCACAGACTGCAGTTGAACTTTTCAGTGAAGAAATATGCAAAGATTTTTACAATTTTCCCTCTTTACAGTAAACTAAAAAACTATTGGCTACCAAAGTAAGCCTTGTCTACCCAAGACAAGCCTTTCATAACTAGTATTGGAAATCTGTATGTCTCTCTATCTGTTACAGAAGCAGTTACTCAGATTGGTATAAATATCAAAGTCAACACACAGCTAATGCCTTCCTCTTCCATGAAGAATCTCTATTGGAAAAACAAGAAGCCAAGAGAAATAACTTTGGAAAGAATCCTCATGGCTTCCATAAACTCACTTAAAATGTCTAATAAATACAAACAAAACCCCCCAGGATTCATTATTCTCACAAGCATCAGATACTACAAAGTAGCTGCTTTCTCGGGAACAGAATGAGCTTAGCATTATCTTTGGTTTTGTATTGAGCTAGTCTGTGTTGAAAGCTGTCAAACCAATCAAAAAAAGGGTTGTTATGGTAAGCTACAGATAAAGTGACATTTTACATAATCTGCATTGCTTGTCTGTTAATGTTAGCTTTATTATTTTCCTTTTTTAGCATTATGTAAAGATGAGATAGTAATGAACTGAAAAGGCAAAGAGGAATGCAGTTGATAGAAATTTCCATCCCTTCTTTCAATTTCAAGAGACAATTAATTGACATAAGTCAACGTACCTGACTTCATTCTCATAAATAAAGCCTAGTCACAAAGCCACAGTCACACCTTATTCAAAGCAAAAGATAATAGCAACTGTGAAGCTGATCAAACATTAACATTACTAGGTAGAGTAAGCCTGAATTTAAGATTTACTGAAAATGGTAATGTGTTCCATCTACACACCACAGACAAAGCAATAATACATGACAGAGTTTTTAGCCATTGCATATTATTTAGGACAGATATTTGTATATATCATTGTGTATATCCAACAAGTTGAGCTGCAAAAGTTGCATGTCTGATGTAACATAACAGTGTGAAAATTTCCTAGAAATAGCTAGACAAAAGTCTAACAAGTAACAGCCTGCGACACATGTCAAAAACACATTCATGCTAGAAAAGACACAAACTAGTTGAAGACAAAGCCCTTCTAAAATTGAACACCAAGGGAAAGGCTTGAGTTAGATACAGAATCTCTGAAACCTAGCTAAGACAACAGAACCATCTGTGTTCTTCCTACGCTTATGACTCTCCCAAAGAAACCAGTAACAAGAACAGGTAAACTGAAAAATAAACAGCCTGCTGGGTCAAAATAAAATCAACATTATCAAATGTAGAACTGGAACAGTTCCTTAGTAGTTTTACTTAATACAAGAACTACTGTAACTCTTGCAAATGTTCAAGTAGAAAATTAAAAATAGAATTTACCTTTGAAGGTCTCAAGTTCCTTCCTGTTGAAGAAAAGCAGAATTAAAAAACCAATTATTAGAAATACTACATCTAGAACTACAGCAGATACTTTACACAGTTTAAGACTTATTAAAAGATAAAAACAAAGAATTTGACTAGCATCATATATAAGGGCAATATTACTACGTGTATTTATCTAAGGCAAACACTATTAACCTGTTTAGAAATTGGGCTACCAGTAATTTATAAACATGTACAATTATACAAATATTGTACATTTATATGTAGTCACATAATTTCTAGATACACTATTGCAAAAATAACCAAAATTTCTTAATGCTTTAGGTAATGAAACATCCATTGCTTAGTAGAGCTTTGTCCATTTATAGCACAGTAAATAACAATTAGTGTTCTGTTTTCATTAATGCTATACAAAATCCTTTTGGTAACAGTGAAGGAGAAAAAATTTATCAGTATCACTCACTCAGTTACAAGACACTTTAAAGGCAACAGAGGCATATAGTGACATTCCTCAGAGAAGGGGATTTTAAAGTACAGAAAGTGACAGATAACTCCCAATACTCACATACCAGAAAGCTAAGAAATGAAATTAATGGCAATAGTATCTTTTTTGCTTCATATCAGGCCCAGGCCACCTTCCACTTTTAGTAGCTATGCAAGTGTGAATGCAAATGGTATAAAACCAAGAAATATTTTCTCGGTTTTCAAGAAATTGCAAAATGCTCCATTTGCCACCACTACGGAGCAGTAATTTGTCATTAATTTAGAGGCTAAAGAAGAATCAAAGTAATAGCTCAGATAAGGCAGAATGCTTGCCTTTTCTTTACAAAATACTCTTTTATAGCAAAAATCTTTTCAGTCTGTGCCTTGCAGACTGCCTAGTTAGATTCTGAGTTTTGAAAGCAAAAGTGATAAGAAAAATAAGTTAAAAAAAAAAAGACTGAACCAACAGTTGTCCAGAAATTATTCTATTCACTGTCCATAGACTGAAGCATGCTTCCTTCATTACTATCACCTACCATATACACTGTTTCACAATACAAATGCTATACCATAACTCCTTCTACTCCCTAACAGATGATACAATTCAGCATTTATTCTTCCGTCAAGAACAGACAAAACTGTTTTGAGCCTGAAGCAGTTTATTTTCTAAGAAGGACAAAGTATTCGAAAAGAAGCAAGAGAATACAATTACCTCCACATTTTCAGTTAACATCCCACTTTTGTCACCAAATGTCAAATACAGGTTTTTAAAAAACGGGCACTTTACCAGGAAATAAGCTATAGTGTGATTTACAGTAGACAAGCCTATTAGCTGTAACTTCCTGTGAGTATTTCCCTTCCTTCTTCTCCTCCATCCCTTTCCCAAGCTAGTATCTCCCTTTTCTACCCGAGAAAAAAAGCTACTTCATGACACTTATGATTTGTAGGTTCATATCCTAATATATTTTTTTCTACCCTGTGTACTCTAAATATAATTACAAAACTCCTAAACACTCTCACAAGTTGCAATCCTTATTTTTTTTTAATAATGGCACCCTAGTTGAGAAAACAATTAGAGGAAATACATGTTTTCCACAGACTGAAACAAAAACCATACTGAGGAAACATCTTGTGAAAGTAAGAGGAAAAAAAAAACATGCTACTTGTGCCTAAAATCACGAGGTCTTTTGCCACTTGTGTCCAAAAAGGAAGATGAAACAATTACTGTCATTGTGTTCAAACAGATTGTAATACACTTGTGCAAACTAGAAGGTAATACGCTAACCAACTGACAGTGATATTCAGGGCTTTTTTCTAAAACTCCAAATTTTCCCTTTCAAAATCCACAAATATTTTTAGGGTTGATGCATTAATGTGCTGTCACTATATCCACATATATAGTTGCCATTTATTAAGAAAGTTGGAAACTAATATTTGTCAAAACTGGTTTTTTAGAACATATACCTCTGAAAAATTTAACATACTAGCATACAGTAAAAATACAGATTTGGAATCTAAAGATCTGCATTTCCTAGTATCCATATACAAATTCAGATATAAAGACTGATGATTCTTTATATTTTAGAAAACATGAATGAATCAATCACATCTTGCGGTTTCTCACAGCACTCTAAATAAAACATACATTTGTAAACATATATTAAAAAACATGGTTATTGAAAATACGTTCTGCATCAGCAACATGGAGGATTTCTTTTTATATTTAATCAAGTTATCCAAATAAAAACTTGAAGTTTTTAAATTTTAATCCTAAATCTTGTTCATCATCAGCTTTGGCAAGAACCAGACACTAAACTTAAAGTGGAAAAGAGACTATGACTCTTGTAAAGACAGAGAAAAACAGATGAAAGATTATATCAGTACATCTTCTAGATGTGTAATTACAAAATTCTAGACAGACGTAGAGAAAAAATATATTAGAGTATTAAATTTCTCTTCCCCTTTGTAAGGAATTATTTTATTATTATTATTTTATTTATTATTATTACTGATAAACTGAAAGGAAGAAGATACCTCCAACATCTTCTCTATGAATCTAGAGACAAAAAATCATCTGCAGAAGTAAATTTAACTTACATTAAGAAGTAAAGCACATATTTGAAACACAGACATTCCATTTAAAAAAAAGCAGTAAGTTTGAGCAATTAAACCAAAAAAAGATTAAATTGAAAACAGTTTTGTAAAACAATCATCTTCAAAACAAGGTCAAAAGGCAAGCAGGAGAAAAATCTTGCATTGGAAGTAGGCCTGGCTGAGTAGCTAGGACTGCTGCCTTTTACTATTTTAGATCTTGCCATATTAAATTACCAGCTTTGATGCTGTAAATTACATTTTTGTATTTGTTTTGCTTTTACTGTAAATTGTTCATCCTTTGAGATCATTTTTCATATTAGGTTTATACAAAAGCCATAGCAGCAGAGCTCAGCCTTTGATGGATAGCTTACTAACAACATCATACTAGAAGGCAAAACTGCAAAACTGAGATGAATCATCTCAGCAGAAGAGTTCTGTCAACTGTTTCAGCCCAAACGTATATTACACTATACGTGTTTTCCACATGAAAAGGCTAGCATTCCCCTTTACCCCATTTGTCTAACTACTTAAGGGCAATTGAAAGCTTTCCAGAGAGAACTGTTTCTGGATTTTACAGACTTTTCATTAAAAAAAAAAATAAAAATCATGCATTTCACAGATGGATGAGATAATCCTTTCCATTATCATTAGAAAGAAAACACACACCTGCCTTGCCCCTAGCTTCACTACACATGAAGACTCTTGAGGCCCAGTGTGGGCTGCTCAGCATCCATCCAGGATTAAAGAAACTCCCATGCCAAGTCCGACCACTAACCAATAAAACATACTATTTGGCATCTGACTATATGTTCTTTTACTTTAGCTACTAAATAGGGTAGTGCCAACAAATCTGGCTAGTTACACAAATAAGAATATTCTTTACTTTTTTTACAATTACCAGTAAGCTTTCAGAAGAAAGGACTTAATTAATAGTTGTATTATAATATCACCTAAATACCTCCTCTCAGTGAAAGAAGTTTAGTACCACTGAGCAAGAAAAAAAGTCTAAAATAACAGGCTAAAGACTAAAATAATCGGACTATAAAGGCATGGAGGCACTTTAAAAGTAATCTTGCTCTGTGTGCAACTTACGTCACACAGTTTCTTTCCTGAGGCAAGAGGCTGTACAGGCTCCATCTACACTGGAGTTAGGCCCATGAAAACTGTCTGGCCACACATACAGGCAATAATTTTAATCTCTTCCTTTCCAGTTGTTTGTTTTCATAAAATAGATAGGGGACTTAATTAGTCTATGAAATTCTATACCCCTCAAATTCAGATGAAAATGACTAGCACAATAGCAAAGGGCAACAACTGTCAGCAAAACCGCAATTACATAAGCCTGGTTGCTTACTTCAAGGTAATACTTAAGTCAGGACAAAGATGATATTCAGGTATGTTTTAATGCCAGCATAAGAGACACACTAATCAGATTCTTGGCCCCTTCTGAGCATGATGGACATCGGTAAATCTGTCTATAAACCCCTCTATGCACGATGCCTAAACAGGAACAGCTGATAATGTCTCATGGTTCAAAATAGCCTAAGGCAATTAAATCAAAGCATTGTTAATGCAAGAGAGGCCATTGAGAACTTTTCTGAAACATCTCATCAAAAAAGATCTGAGCCACAGGTACAGAGGAAAAGGATATATACAGACATCAAAAAACCACAATACTCCATTTCAGACAAAAGTATACCTTTTATACAAATTTTTATTTGCAATAAGTACAATGAATTCTGAAGTGAATTAAAACTGTAGTGCCTTGAAGCTTTGTTGACACAGGATGTGTCTTTTGAATTATCATTTTTAAGTTACCTGGAATGTTCTGATGATCATGTCAGTGGTCTCAACTTCTTCACTTACAGAGAAGAAAATATAATTTGAGACAGCAGGTGAAACAAACTGTCTACAGTATGTTACTAGTCCCACAGAGTAATTGACATGAACAGAACTTACACAAATAGTTAGAAGGCAAATACAAATTCCCAAATACCTTCCCATTCCCCGCTTATGACCGTTGGATTAACCCTGCTTTACTCACTGGGCAGAAGAGATGGACACTAGGAAGAAGATTATATTGGTTATCACTGATAAACAAAAATAAATCCAGAAAGAGAAATATGGGAGGAGGAGTCAAAACCATCCTGCTTTAAGTTACTAAAATTAATGGGGATTTAGTTTGCTCAACAGAAGTAAGATAAAGATCTCAGGTTCTACTGCATCTTGCAAGGGGCTGTAACAATAAGATCAATTTTCCTAATGTAATAAAACACCAGGGAATTCAGTTAAATACCTAGAGACCACAGAATCACCACATTCTTCACAATCATGCCAGCAGCCAGAACTGACAGTTCCATATTTTATCTTCAAGAAAAGAGTAGGCAGATAAGAAAATAACAAAGTCAAAATTGTTCCTGACATTCATTTATATAACACTAGCTCTGAAAGTAACAACCAATAAATTCAAACTACTAGACCTATGCATAAACAAAAGACAAACTCAAGACAGCATATGAATGGTAAAAATTGAGGACTAAATTTGAAAGATTTTGTTTATAAGTGTTCAGTTGTAAATATTATTTATAAACAAAAATTAACATTTAAAGTAAAGATCCTTATGTGCAACTTAATTTAAAAACATTTCTGGCATCTAACAAGTTCCAAAACAAAACCTGAGATATACTGCATTTCATCTGTTACATCTGGTAGTTAAGTTTTCAAAATGATACCAAAAAAAATTTCATTCCATAGCCTAATTCAAGCTTAAGTAAGCTAAAAAGGCTGAAAGGGACTTTCCTCTGGATGTCATCAGAAGTAAAAGCCAAAAACCTGAGAACTCAAAATCTATGTCATTTGCACGGTGCACACAAATAATTCAAGTACTTTTTTTTGTATACTTCGGATTAGCGCTTACAGCAATGACACAAAAATGTTTTCCCTCCCCAAGATCCCTTGTACACCCTTTTCAGATCAAGCCAAATATCACTTTGAAATACCTTTGAGACTGAACTAATGAAAAGCCTCTAAGTAATGAAAAATCAATAAAAACTAAAACTACTACTAAAGTACTGTTGAAATTAAGCCTCAGGCAAGGTCTTCTGTTTATCTGAAGGAACACTGAAGACAGGCCAGGATTCTTCACCATCAAATGTGAAATTTTATCCAGTAAAAGAGAACCAAATGAATTTACATAATGTTTAAATGGAGATTTTTTTGCATGCATACACAAATGCAGCTACAAAAGTAACTGAAGTCATTCTGTATCTTCCAGCAAAACTTCTACATAACTTCATTCCAGAAGATAGAACAGATCAAAGTTCTATCGCAAACTCAATAGAAATTGCAAACATTAACTGGTAATTAAGCTAATAAACACAACTAAAACCAAATACTACCCTAATATACTGAGCAGCTTCAGGGCACAGTGAAAGCATTTCTCTTTGGATGTTTCAAAAAAAGAAACAAATACTTATCTTTAGGAAGAACATAGGGGGTCACCTTTCGGGTGCTATCATTCAAAAGAACAGTAAAAATGAGGGAGATGGCATTAAAAACAGAAGAAATGGTAGAGGTGAAATTATTAAAAGCAACCAAGTGTTTTGTCCTCTGCTAAGAGACTGATACAGGCCATTTAGCATTGGAATCATTCCAAACGGAAATGCAGAATAAATGCTCCCTCTAAAAGCTTATGCCTTCAGACATAAAATTTTGCACAGGACCTAGTTGGGTTTTGTTTTGAACTCTTCCTTATATGCAATGTCATTGGATCACTAGAAGATACACGTATCAGCTTATTTTTATCATACAACCAAAGGTTTAGGAATCAAAGTTTAAAGCTGAAATTTGAGAGAAGACATTTAAAAGACATTACAAACAACTACAAGCTACAAAGAAATTTGAGAAGATACTACAAAATTTAAGAGAAGCTGAAGTTTAAGAGAAGGTACAAGCAACTCCACCAAAGGCCACCTCCACCATCTTTAGTCTTTCCTAGAAAGAAAAAAGTTTCCTGCAAACCTGTTTTTGGTAAACAGCCACACAAAAAAATCCAGACCTTCTTTTAACTTGGTCATCAATTTCCCCATAAGTATTAAAAGAAAAACAACTACAATATTCAAAAACTGGCCAAACTTTATTCACTAAGTGACATATAATATGCCACAAGTTCACAAAAACGAAGAAGTCAAAAAAAAAGCAAATAACCCCATATGCACTCTTTACCAAAAACTGCTGGATGTGGTTCCATGCAGCATGAATGCAACTGGCAGACAGAAGTTACAATCTGTACCACTTCGGGCATCCTCAACACATCCCTTTGACACAGGAATGTAAAATGTCCCTTACAGAGGTGTCATTAATAAATGCATTTAACACATTTTTTCAACAGTTTTTAAACTGGTTTTGGATGTAAGTGAAAAGGAATTATTAAAGATGTCAATAAAGTTATTCATAGTGAAGACAGACAGAACAGTAGGTACTGCACCTTGCTCAAAAGCACAGAATGGATATTAGTGTGGTAATGACAGACACCTAAGCCCTGTTCTCCTGCCACTAGCCACAATGAATGAATTAATTTGATAAATAATGCAGTTTTGAGGTTAGGTTAGGGAGAGTACAAAATGATGATTAAGGCAATCCCAAACCATTCGTTTCTATTATTGTTACAAAAAAAATTACAATAAGAATGTGTGGTCCTAACAGATTGACAGGATTTGCAGATTATGCCCAATAAGCAGCACTACATAAAGGTAGACAAAAGTTATGCAGCATTGACATAACATTTAACATTATACAGAAAACATTAGTAAAAGCTGTTATAAGATGCAGATGATCCAACACAAACATTCAGTCTTTAATCACAGGTCACAAAAGCCAACAAAGAAAAAATCTTTCATATGCCTATTCAAAAGAAAAAGAAACCATAAGGAGAAGGTACGCAACGAATCTCTTTATAACAATGTCATTATCTCTCTACATCAAGCAAAAGCCAGCACAAAAGAAGGGCAAAATTAAATCAACTTAAAAGTGACAGAAATTATACTGCACATTCACACTTTGCAAATCTCATAAAAAACTGCCAAAACCCATACAATCCTTTGATCTGCTACGTATTCAGTCTTGCCCGATGTTTTCAAATACTTGGAGCACTGACGGGAATAAAATAATGAAGTAGCATGCTCCTTTGGGTTTGATGCATGCAAAATACTGTACTGCAAGTGTTCTTGCAAACAAAAGGAAGTTCATGGCCGTAAAATTACACAAGAGGAAGCACAATTATCAAGGGAACTTCTCCAAAGCTTGTGCATGCCCAGTTTTTCAGGATCAATAGGAATTCTCATTTGATGTGTCTGTCCAAAGAAGTGCAATAACTGATCGCCATAAAATTAATTCCAGACAGTTATCACTATGAAAACACTTGCTACCAATTGTGCTGTATGCAAGCTCATGAACAGAGGAATGGAAAAGATCTCTGCAATGTGAACTTTGCTTTGAGCACAATATAGCCATACAATTAATGCCTAATGACAACTCAAAGTCAGACATCCACTGCACATCTACCATGAAAGCTGTTCTGAAGAGAATAAAAGTTTGCATCCACCCCTGCAAAATCATTATTTATGTAACCAGGTACACAGAGGTATAGCAGCTGAAAATCTATGCCCCCAGAAGACTGATTAAGAAGGTTTAGATTAGATATTAGGAAAAATTTTTTACACTGAAAGGACTATTAAGCATTGGAACAGGCTGCCCAGGGAAGTGGTTGAGGCACCATCCCTGGAGGTATTTAAAAGATGGCTTACATAGTGCTTAGTGACACGGCTTAGTGATAGGTTTTTATCAGAGTTAGATTGATGGTTGGACTAGATGATCTTAAAGGTCTCTTCCAACTTAGGCAATTCTATGATTCTATGAAGAATATGGCATGAAACCTTACTTTGATGAAATTTTTGATGAAAACTATTAAACATATAGCTAGGGACTTAGAAATAATTCACAGTACATTTAATGTTGGAAAGACAAAATATACTTCTTTGAAACACTTGCAACAATGATATAGTTTTTACATATAAAAAATTTAATTTGATAAATTACGTGTGAAGCTTAAAAGGCTTATGAAGGTACAATTTAAATTTATCACTGCCAGATGGAAGGGAATCCTCACTGGAGATGATGTACTGTACAGTGTACTGTTCTAGCTTATCACTTGACGAACACTATGGGATCTAAACAAGATCTACAGACATAGAAGTCTTCTTTTTGGAAACTAGACCATGTTGCCCAGGGCCTCATCGAGCCTCACCTTGAATATCTCCAGGGAAGGGGCCTCAACCAACTCCCTGGGCAACCTGTTCCAGTGTTCCACCACCTATGCAGACTCAGCTATGCATAGCTCCCCCCGATCCTCCTGAGAGCCAGACTCACAACACATAAAAATACTGGAAGCCCAGCCTCCAAAATAACAGTGGGTGGCACCATGCATCCTCCCAGATCCCACTTTTTCCTTGTGCGTTTGTGCAGTTCAGGCTGGTGCAGGGATGCAGCAGACAAGTCCCTGCATGTGAAGGGAAAGGGGCCCAGGCAGCAAGAGAACTCTATGGTTTGTGGCTCTGTTGTCTGCTCTGAACGAAGCATTTGGAAACAGCTTGCAGATGAACTGCAGAGACTGGAGCCTGGACCTGGAGAAGGTGTCAAAGCATTGAAGGAAGAAAGGTGGTGCCCAGTACAGGCAGCAGACTGGGAAGATGCTGCCCTACCAGAAGGGCAAAGCAGTGACCTGCTTCCAGGTGTGGGCTGCCATACCATGGCATGCAGCAATCCTTTCCACAAGTGATCATTCATGCAGCGGCAGGAGGCAGGCAGGATCTTCTCTTGGGCTTGTGTGGCTTTGGGACACACAGCAGGCAGGCTAAAAGAGAAGCCCAGGGCTGGGACCTGCCCCGTCTGGGATCAATATAAGGGCCAGTGCAAGCCCTCACGCACTGCGGGTCTCACCCAGGGCACAGGTCCCCATCGCTCTCCTGCTCCTAGCAGAGTAGCAGTGGTGGTGGCTCCCAGCACATGTTGCTGCTCTGTGACGACCAGCCAGCAAAGATCTTTGGGCAGGTGCTCACGTGCATCCCTCTGCATCTGCACATGATGCTTCCTGCACAGGGAAGCCATTTCCATGTCCTCTCCTTGCTGCTGGCTGTGGAGTCCTCCTTGACGTGGTCCCCTCCCACCTCTCCTTCCTATAAGTGCAGTGAGTAGGTGTTTCTGTAGTTCTCCTGTTCCCCATCCCTTCACTTTGCCGTCCCCACCAGTGCTACAGAAGGACACAAGCTCGTTTCATTTTGAGCATTTTTTCAATGTGGCATTTTTTTTCCACATCTCCCTGCAAAGCCTCCCTCTCATTTGTTTCTCCACAAGGTGGGGGTGAAAGGGAACATATCTGTGGCTGGAAACATGACTTCAAATCAAAATGGTTTGTCAGATCTCCACAACAGCGCAGCAGCAGTGAGATGGCTGGAGAGGCTAAAACTGGCAGGACCTCATACACTCAACTTCAGTGTAAAAACTCTTTTAGAAGCTCTAGAAAAACAGCCAAGATGCACTTGGGAAGTTTTTGGAAAACCCTTATTTCCAGAGAGGAGGACATGCCTGAAAAGCATTTACTGAGTGCAAATGCTGATTTGCATTTTGGGGTCTGAAAGTTTCCTAAAAGTGGAAAAAAAACCAAAACCAGATGGCAAATAAATCCAGAATATATTAGCCAAACTCACGTAAGTTTCTTGTATATTGAGTTTGGTGGGCCTAAGACTTTC
Organism: Xenus cinereus; assembly: GCA_025774025.1. NCBI lineage: Eukaryota > Metazoa > Chordata > Aves > Charadriiformes > Scolopacidae > Xenus > Xenus cinereus. Next base: position 117,749,146 of record JAOXJK010000001.1, read on the forward strand.
ACCTTTGTTAGGCCTAGAAACGGACAGGAAGGTGAAACGCCAGCAGCCTGTGATGCTGCCTCAGCTCCCGCTGGCTGACCGTGGTCCAGGTGGCGATGGCTGGTGGGACAAAGGGAGGAAGAGAGGAAGGAGAGAGGGGCTGTGAGAACCTCCTCGCCATCTCCAGTCATCCAGGGCGCGTTCTAATGCCAGGGATTATCGCAGGGCCACAAGAAGTGGTAATGCTTTTGCATATTGGGTGTCTGCCTGGGTGAAGCGGTGCATCGGTGCTGCGCTTCTGCCGAGGATGGTGGGCAATTAGATCATGGCTTATCAGTAGTAAAAGTCAGTTTCCAGATAAGCAGAGTGTAACATGTGGATTAAAGTTGTCAGTTAATTAAAGAGGCCAGGGTTTAAGCCACATATAAGGCTGCGTTTAGTGAAGTAATACTGAAAGAGATAGCGTCATTCTGATGAGCCAGGAGGCAGATAGTGTAGCGCAGGGTGTAGAGATGCTGAGTTAATTACCAAAACTAATTACAAACGCAATGTCTGAGGGCTCCAGGCCAGGCTCCAAGCCTGTGTGTTGTGGAGCAGACACTGAGGTGAGGACCTCAGATGAGGGGGCAGATCTTCCCATCAGGCTTGCTGCAAGCAACTAACACGGACCTGAGAGCTTGGCACAGCACCTTCTCTAGCCCCAGAGAAAGCAATGGCCTGGTGGGTTGACAGGCCTTACAAGCGGAGATAACACGTTTTATTTGCAACCTAATTGTCCTTTGTCTCTTTTTAATGAGCAGGAAATTTCTGCCCCAACAGGCAGCTCTGGGGCAGAGCTGGCAGCACGCCTGGCCGGCGGGAGCTGCAGACCTCCAGGGTGGGCAGCCACGTGCACCATCTCCATAGAGAACAAGAGAGACGGGCAGCAATATTTTATCTGCCTGGGGCAGAAAGGAACCCTTGGGGAGCCCTACTTTGCAGTGGCTGGCAGCCTCGGTTCACACATCAGAGCCGCTCAGCATTTCATTATAGTTTTGCATTCTTTAAACGAGAGGTCTGTGCGAGGCGCACCAAAAAAGGCAGGCGCTGCTTTGAAGAGTTCACATTTGAAGCCAGGATCTCCTGACTCATCCACACACGCATTGTACCTGGGCGCACTTTGGATCTTGTGGCATTTCTTGCACAAAGGCAGCATCTTCCTCTGTTGTGCCCTATGCTTCCGTGGGCAGGCAGTACAATTCGCTTCAAAGTGAATAAATGAAAACAGATTCCTAATTCTCACCACTCCTAGATGGCAGCGGACAATCCAAAATGAGGTTAATTTTGTTTCCAGTTTTGTCTTACTGTAGGTTTCTCACAGCAGGGCAACAGCTCAGACAGACGACCGTGCACAGCAGTACCCTCCAGGATGAGTCACGGCAGCTCTGGCTCTCAAGGAGGTGTAACTCTGCCCTGGAAATAAAAGCAGAGGTTGTAAACTTCAGAGTGTGAGAGTGGAGGATTTAAATAAGGGTCAAGTCAGATGAAATTCACCTTCCTTTAAATTAGATCGTGAAAGCCTCGAGCACCCTGCCAAGTCTCCCTCGGTTTGCTCCCCTCATTCTTCTCCAGAAGTGAGACCTCTTCCAGGCCTCCCTACAGCCGCATGGATCAAGGCATTACTTCCGAGACTAGCTGATAGGGAAAAGCCAAGGTGGAATAACTAATGTAAAAGAATTGTTTCTTTTAAGCTAAGTATCAAAGAATAATTTAAGTTGGAAGGGGCTTCTGGACGTCACCTGGTCCCATGCCCCCAGTCAGAGCAGGGCCAGTTTCTCACTTAGATCAGGCTGCTCAGGGCCTTGTGCTGTTCACTTGCGACTGTCTCCAAGGACAGCGACCTCCCAGCCCTTTTGGACAGCCTCTTCCAGTGCCAAACCACTCTTACATAAAGGGAGAGTTTCCCCTCTTGCATTTTGTGCCTGTTCCTCCCTGCTGCTGTGGACATGCAGAAAGGGCCCTGCTCCATCTTCTGCATGAGCCTACACCAGAGGGACTCATTGCCACCAGGACCCTCAAATCCTCTCCTGCAAAGCTGTTTTTCTCCCCATGGAGAAAAGATATTTTCTCCATCTTTCCCATTTTCTCCCCTGCTGGCAGCCCCTGTCGGCAGCCCACCCAGGTGGCTCTGAGGAGCAGTCCTGCCCTTCAGTGTCCCATCGGTGGTGTATCAGTCCTCTACCTGTAGAGTTGTTCCCTGCTCCACTGCTCAGGTAGGTGATGAGGACAAAGACCAGTACAGAGTTCCTATTGACCTGGAGGGCATCAAGACCCTCCTGGCATCAGCCCTTCCTGTGCTTGTCAGGTGTTCTGCAGAGCATCTCTCCTCCTGGGCATCTTCCCAGCCAGGGCTGCGCAGCATGCACCAAACCAAGCCATCAGCAGGATCCAGCTCACATTTCTCATACGTTTGCACTGCAAAGATCTCAGTGCCTGTTACGAGCATTGCAGCGAAACTGATCTGAGGGTGAAAGCTTCAAGGGATTTCCCATGTAGGGCTTCAGGCTGAAACACTCTCAAAGATGGAAAATTAATTCTGTGCCTCCAGAGAGATTTCAAAGGTATTGCCAAGACTGAAGATTAAACCCACAAACTCCAGTATTATATCAAATGCATGACAGTTACGTGGTATGTAGCTTGGTCTATCTGAAAAAAAAATATGCTTATTGATGGAGTAGGAAATGGATACTAACCTTTTCCAGCTCCATATCTCTGTCATTTAATGTCCTTTGTCTGTTTCTTTTACTGTATGTTTCAATATATCTCTATTGGAAATTGAGACCAGTAACTGTCTGAGAGGGGATTCAAAGGCTAACCAGGGGAACAGAGCAGCAGCAGTGAATTGTAACACTGTGGAGAGATTATAGATTTATGAGGGCCTTTTGAAATATTAATCAATCAGGACAATCTCTCTTCCTCACTCAGGTAGACATTATCATTTTCATTTTACAAAAAGAAGAAGGTAGGAAATATAGCATTTCTCAAAAATTATTCACTAAGACAAGGGAAGACCTGGCAAAGCTGGGAAGGGAGGGAGTTTGGCCCTCAGCTCCCAGGCATTGCCTGGACCAGTCAGGATCAGTCTTTTCCTGACAGAGCAGAAAAGGGCAGCGTAAGTGGCCATCAACACAGAGGAAAGGTCTGAGAAAACTCTCCCCTGGCAGTTAGCAGAGATTTTTCTCCTTGATTATTTGCTGCATATGCTCATTCTTTAAATGGACTGTGTTCATCAGTATTGTGCAATGGCAGATTTAGAAAAACTGTAAGATGAAGTGGGAGAAGGAACAGACGGTATTTACAGAGATTTCAACCTGACAGGGAGACCATTAAAAAAACCTAAAGAAGGAACAGTCCACGTAAAGAAAGGTAAAAGATTACCATGAATGGTTATGGGAGGAGTAGGAAGTGAATAATTATTCTTTAAGTCTGGTTACTACAATAAAGAAGAGGGAAAGGGAAAAAAATTAAGGTCAAACTGGATTTGCTTTTCCAGTCACATATGAAAAATGAAAAATTTCATTTGGAGTTGCTGCAAAATGCTTCACTGCATCCAAAATAGGACATTTCATTTATTGAATGATGTCACCCTTTTTAACCCTTTAAAAGGTGGACTATTTTTGAGCAACAATAAATGCACAGAAAATTCTTCAAACAGTATTTTCCATCAGTCTTATTACATTCTTCCCAAAAAAGCATTTCTTAGCTCTGCGCAACAAAGTCCTGGGGAGAGGGGTGAAGACATAATTTTGTGGATATTTAACACAACTAGTTTTTAACGCCCTGCGTGAGGTGGCCAAAACTCAAGCTGCTGAAGGAAGACAGAACGTAGTAAGTCATACTTCAGAGCCATGAAGTCATGGGGCTCGTTTCCAAGCATGCACTGTGCTCTAGCAGGTCCCTGGAGCACGCACGGAGAAACTTGATGTGAACTTAATAATATTGAAGTGATTTAGTTGGAGACAGAGTGAGGAGAGGAAATGCCTCTGTCACTGTCCACTTTCAGTACGGATGAGCATGCCAGAGACTCCTTCCAGTCCAAGTTTTATCTTGACAGATGTCTAAAATATGCAAGAGCTAAACTTAGCCTTCCCTATGCGCTATGGTAATTTACAGGAGTTCAGGTTTATTGGATTAGTATGCAGCAACAAATAATGCAGCGAAACAGCAAATACCTTGGGGCTGGGGGCCTCAGGGGCAGAGGCGGTTAAAATATGTAAGGCATGAGAAAATAAACTACTTCTATTCTTGTTTTTTGTGGCAAAGGGGAAAACTATAGCAGGTAGAAATTGTGAATATCATCGATATGTCAATGAGATTAACGAAGGGGAACCAGCCGTGTCACTGGTGCTTGGGTAACCAAGCTGTCCCTGGGAAAAGGTAGGTGGAAGGATGGGAAGAGAGTGAGAGCAGGATTTGTGTGTGCCCATCTTCAGGCCCATCTCCTGTACCAGTGCCTCTGGAGATGCTAGTGCAGGAGAGTCCCCTATCTGAGGCTTGGCGGGGAGTTTGGAAGGGATGTCTTTAATTTTGTTATAATCCTTCCCCTTCTTCCCCAGAGGCTACAGGCTCTGTGTACTACTCTCTATGCTACTTTCTCAGAGTCGTATTTTTTATTATAATTGGATAAACCGTTGCAGTTGCTAAAACCCATTCAACAACAGATGGGGGAGAGGGGGAAACCCCAAACAAGGAGAGAAACTATAGGGGAATATTGTTAAAAAACAACAGACAGAAAATGCAAATGTGTCCCCCAACCTGCCACAGCACAGGGGAGACCTCCTGGCACCAGACTCGCCTCCAGCATCCTCGCCATCCCTGTGCACCTTTCTCTGCTCGGTGGCCAGCTGGCTCCCTTTATCTTCCTCTAGCAAGATGCTGAGCCTAAAGCCTGGCTCTCCAGGGTGACGTGATTACCCAGGCAGTGTCAAGGAGGAGCCGGCAAGCTGTTTGAGAGGATTACGTTACCAGCCTCTGAAGAGCAAAAGCACCAGCAGTAGTATTACTGCTGTTGTGGGGTAGGAAGTATCCAGTATTCGCATTTCCATCTTGGCCGTGGCTACTATCCAACACAATACAATGGTCTCCTTTGTTTTAGTTTCCTGATCATAATGGGTCTTGGAGTAATAAATGAAGAAAAATGAAAATGCATTAGCAAAAAACAGATGCAGAATGAAAATCCTGAAAAATATCTTTATCAGGACAAATAGAATCCAGGAGTCCCTCGATATCTTTGAAACCACCCTGCAGCATCATGGTGAAGAAGTGAGTTAGCAGTGCCTGCAGGCACGTTTGCTTCAAACGTTTTTGCACATTGGTAGCTGCTCATTTGTGAGATGGGCATGTCAACTGAAACTCAACCTCACTGCACTTTCCCTCCCAGGAGTGGAAAAGTGACTGGATGCCTGAAGCCAGGCACAACTAGTCTAGTTTTACCAGGGCCTCCTCTTTTTTCCCAGCTCTTTGACCAGATGAAACTTGGATTAGGTAGCCTAATATTTCTCATGTTTTTCTGGTGTTCTTCAGCATGACTGTCAGACTTAGCTGGCACCGGGCACGGGATAGAACCAAGGCGTTGCAGGGAACCTGCCCCAAGAAGCCAGGCTCTTGGGGGCTTAGTCATAGCAACAAGAGAATCACAGAATCACAGAATGGTATGGGGTTGGAAGGGATCTGTGGAGATCACCTAGCCCAACCCCCTTGCCAAAGCAGGTCCACCTGGAGCAGGATGCACAGCAACGTGTCCAGGCAGTTTGGAATGTCTCCAGAGAAGGAGACTCCACCACCTCTCCGGGCAGCCTGTTCCGGTGCTCTGCCACCCTCAAAGTAAAGAAGTTCCTACTCATGTTTAGGTGGAACTTCTTATGTTCAAGTTTATGCCCATTTCTTCTTGTCCTGGAGGACTTGTGAAGGAAAATAAGTAAGAGCTCCAGGTGCTTGCACCATGCCTGTTCAGAGAGGGATCATCCCCTGTATCAGGGGCTTGGTTTCTCTGCACGTGCCCCTCCAGTGTGAGTCACACAAGGGCTGAGGTTCACCTGGGGCTTTCCTCCTCCAGCCCTCCCAAGCACTCAGGGAGAGCCTGGATCACCCCCTGCCCTATCCTGCTGTTTTGTAAACACTAACTCCAGCAGCTGTTTTTCCACTTCTGCTCAAACCAGTGTAGCCTTGGCAGGAAAGAAGACACTGGTGGTCAATCTATCCATAAATATCCTGGCATTCCACACTTGCTGGTATGTTTAAAACATCAGCTGCCACTCCTTCAGAGTTACACCAGCGTAGAAGTGCTTCCAGCGAGCGCTGCTCATTTCTGCGTGGGAAAGAATAACCGACCAGCAGGTAACAACTTTCTTTATGCCTGTGGTATTTGGATTTTCACTGACATGGTGACCTCTGCAGAAAGCCCACCTGAACCTGCGGGTAGCGCAGGGCAGCTCCTAATGCCAGCAGGAGATAAAAGCAGAGGCTCCATTGACCATTCCCTCTGAAACCATTTTAGGTCATTGACTTCAAAGGCTAATGATAACTCTGGCGAGCTGCACATTGAGCTTATTTAGGAAAGTCTGCTGGTGACGGGCAGACCTTTGCTCAGCCCCTAGAAGTCACTTGTCCTTCTGCGGTGATGGTGGCACTGCACGCCCCCTCTCACAGATCTGGAGAGTGAGAGGGCTGTGGGCAGCCCCTGGGCATCACCGTGGACGAGCCAAGTGATGAAGCCTTTGATAGAACTTGGGCTGTGGGTACGTACAGGCAACTGGAGGGTTTGAGAAAGGTGGGGAGCAGCTCCGTGGGAAAGGGGAGGATGGTCCCACTGCAGAGGATGGACAGTTAACAGGGCAGTGAGGTACCAGCTCGTGAAAACTTGTGCCACCATCTGCTGTAACTTCAGCATGCAAAACCTCTGGGGGAAGATCCCACCATGCAGGGAGGGCTCACCTCTGTTCTTTGTCACTAGGAATGGAGAAAACACACGTGTCCTGTGTGGGATGGTGCATAATAGGGATGGTGCCGGCAGAACTACCACCTCTCTGTCGAAGGCTCCCTGCCGGCCCCAGGACAGCACACAGGAGGATGCTCTCCCAGGCTGGTGGATTTTTCCCCACAGAGTTAACCAGGATGTATAAAGTTCCTGATTGACAAATTGCTTTAGGAAGCCGGGCACGGTAATTGGTTGTCGGTGACTAATCGCAGCCTGATTACAGAGTAGCGGTTGCACAGGTATGAATCAGAACCCACAATTGTCAGCCTGCTGCCTGAAGCCTCCCCCAAAACAGGGCCTTTTTCTTTTCCGGTTTGATAAAGTTGAGCCATTGTGTACCAGTGACAGTTTGCTCCTTACACCCGTCGAAAGAAAATATAATTATGGTGCATTCAGGGGAAGAAGAAAAGGATCAATATACAGAAAAAGAAATAATTACATACAAATGCACAACCCCTGTGAAGAGAGACATTTAGGAAATTTCAGGGAGGAGGAGAAGAACAGGCCATTTTGATTTCATAAATTTGACGGATATGGCCATCTACAAATGCTTTTCTATCATGAAGCAAAACTGTCTCCAAATGAAGCCCCTTAAGAGAGGACGTATTTCCCCCTCATCCAGGGATCCTCAAAGCAGCACAAAGGCACTGTGGGCTTCAGAGCATCTCCCTTTCCTCCTTTGCATTCTCAGCGCTGTTCTCCTTCCTTATTCCCAGCGCTGTGCCAGAAGGGCTGAGGGTGCTGATCCAACCTTTCCCCAAAAGCATTTATCCAGTTTCCAGAGCTGAGCTTACAAACTGCAGGCTGTCACTTCCCACTGGGAAGAGCTTCCCGGGCAGGGGAAGAGCTGCCCCCAGCAGTGACCCCAGAGAGCGGCTTGGCGGCCAGCCGGTACCCATCCAGGGAAACCAAGCCCATCGCTGGCCATGGAGGGCACCAGCAGGCAAAGCTCAGTGCCTGCAGTGCCTGCCAGGGAGGGGGGCCCGAAGGGAAGGAGGGATCAGCCCCCCAGGGAGCAAAAGCCACCTCTTACCTGGCCAGCTCCTGCCTCTGCTTTGGGAGCTGGGGAAGCTGGCACAGGAGGTAAATGGGAGAGGTCATGGCACGGCTTTTTAGGGGATGTCTCCAAAAGTGTGAAAAAGTCACCATTGTCTAATTTCCCACAGGGACACGGGGAAAATGATGTTTCAAAGAGGCCTAAAATGCACCCCATAAGTAGGAAGAGTTGGATATTTGAGTGCTAAGTGGGACTTCTTTCAGGACTTCCGCAAATGCATGGAGAAGAGATAGCCAGTGGAGACATTTATCGTAAAATACATTTGAGGAACGCTTCCCCATTCAGACATTAGCTACAAGCGATAAAATGAGCATGTTAGTTCCTTGTTTTTTCTTTTTGCCTTTTTTTTTTTTCCTAAATCACACAAATTGTTCTCCACTTGGAAGAAATAAAGCCTTTTTGTGCATCCTCATTTGCAGATCTTTGAGCTTGCTATCCTGGAATTACCATCCAGGCGCTCTGCAAGAGCTAATAAACTTTTAATCCCCTATTACTCAGCGCATATATACATAATGAATATTTGCACATACGTGTAACTTCTTTGTCACCTGAAAGCACCAGTACTCATGTCCTATATGCATGCGTACATGTTAGTCAGTCTTATGACTGATTGCTTTGGACCATTATAGGATGTCCATGCTCCAGAATCGAGTTGTGTGACTCGTTAATTGACAGCCCCAGGAATCAGACAAGTCGGTTCTTCGTCATGCAGCCTCCTGTGCCACCAGTGACTGGTGCTTCGTCATGCAGTGCTAATACTCCTACCAAAATCCATAGGTAGTCCCTGTCTCTGAGGGACCAGCCCCATATTTAATGCATTTCAACACTTCCCCTGAAGACAAGGAAGAGGAGAATTTTATAGCTGAATTTAAATAGGTAATTCTTTTCTTCATGGAAGCTCTTATTTTGTACAAGTTCGTTCCTTCTTCCTGTACTTAGGGCCTTGATAGCATTTTTTTTTCATGTGTGGATACCTAAAACTCAGCCTTTAAAGCTACATTTGGTATATTAAAAGAAGTGATCTGTTTTTTGTAATACCTCAGTCTAGGGGAACTTCTATTGAAGCTGTCAGATACATCTCCAGAATTCAGGTCATTTATTAGAAAATGGAGATAAAGAAGGCTGGCTTCCTATGACTTTTGTTATAGAGTCTCACACCTCCTGTCAAAATAATCACAGTTCGTCCTTAGCCCTATGTCCCATCTAAATCTCTGTCCTTACCACAACAAATAAGGCAGATGTGTTTTTTTGGAGCAATGTATGTGTGGAGTGATCAGTGGGATTTGGGTGCCAAATGGCACATACACCAGCATTGCCACCTTTGCTTCACGTTGCCAGTGGCCCCACTTTAAAGGCCTCTTGTCCACATGGCTACAGACCTTCCTAAAGCATATAGGAGCTTCATTCCTTTGAGAGACACTCTGCACCTGCCAGGTTTGATTGAACTTGGTCAACGAATTTAAAGGGGGGATGGGGACAGCCTGGTCAGTATAACCCCCTTTTTTCTTTGGAAACTAGTCAAAAAACCCTGGCATTTGTTGATGTAAGCTGGGCTCAGCTGCTGCCATGCAAGAGCAAAAAGAAACACCGGAGCCAGCTGTCACCCATCAGCTGGAGTATGACAGGAGATGTCACCTAGTCCCCTTGGTAGCCCAAGAAGCTTACAAGCTTGTTTTTATAAATTAACATCCAAGCAGGCAAATGTGAACACACTGTTAACGATGGCAGAATTTCTTCTAGCAAACTCCCTGATGAAACAAGGTGAACAATCGCTCCAGGCAAACTGCAGGAACCTCTGATTCTTCACCAACACAGAGTTTGTTCTCTCCTGAGGGCCCTGCTATTTTGTCTAGTGTGCGTTTCTCCTGGTCCATCCCCTCTCCCTTGTAAGGCAGGTAGTGATGTGAACAGAAATCAGAAATCAATGGATTTCATCTCATATTTTTACCTCTGAAAACAAATCTGAAGCAAGGCTTCATAGAGTAGCTCCCTGTCTTTATCAGTCTACAGGAACTTCAAAATCTGGGACCGTGCAAACGGTCACACAGGCATCATGAATGGGGAACTTATGCCTTGTTTGCTCAGAAGATGTAGAATTGCAGCCTGAAAGAGGTGTGCAACTCTGAAAATGTCCTTAAAACAATAACTTCCAAATCAGGCAGCAATAATAGGTTTTCCCACTCTGGGGCCTCTGAGGAGTTATTAAATACAATTTTCCAGACTCACTCAAATGTCAACTCATTACAGCCTGTGCAAGTAGGAAGGCAGACCGTGGGATTTGTGTTTTTGTTATAAGTATTTTTGTATTAAATGTATAACATGTATAAAGGAGCATTAAGCCCTGTTATTCTCTCTTTTTCCCCTCTCTTTTGCCATAGCTGCCCAACCTCTTTTTGAAAAGGATCATTCAAAAGCAGCCAAATAATAAAGGCTGGATGGGGACATTCCAATCCCTCCTTATCCACTGAAAATTACAATATTTCAAAGGCAATTCTGTAGTGCTTCTTTTGGCAGCTACAACTGAAGCCACAGTAGAAACCTTTCAGTGGGTCAGCCTGATGGATGGCTTCTTACATCAATGAGCCAGCTGTCCCCATTAGGAGTGGGAATCATCTGAGCAGCCTGAGGGGACTTTAAAGGAATATTTACCATATAAAGGAAAAAAAGGTACCTTTCACTCATGTGGGTCTTTGCAGCAGTAGGTCTCAAAAGGTCTGCAGAGAGGAGGTCAGTTTTATTATTAGCCACGGAGAAGTGGAGACCCTCCTCACCCTCAGACCAGAAGGGCTTTCTGAAAATCCCCCTGTGGTCTGAGCAGCAGAGCTGGGACTAAGATGTTCAAATTTCAGTTTGGTTCTAGCCCTGTTCTATCACCATCATAATCACCCTCCACTCCTCATCCTCCTCTTCCCCATTCCCCTGTGGAGTCACAGTACCTAAGTAGACATGAACACACTTGCATTTATTTCTCCCTCTTGCATGGCCACTTTTTTCCAAGCATTTTTGAGTGCTGATTCTGCAGGCTGGCAGCAAATGTCCTTTTGATGAGTCTGTTGGACTGCCAGGGCTGTGGAGACATCTCCAGCATCCTCAGCTCTCCCTCCCTGTTCTTTCTCTTCATGCGCCTCTCTCCACTGAGACATCCAAATGTGCACCATAGTGGCTACTGTGGGCTTGGCTCTCCCAGATTCTCTAGGGCTACCTCCACTTCTACATATGTCACACACCAAACCACATCAAGGGCTTATGCAGTCTCACTGCCTTTATCGAAACTCCAGGCAACAGCCAGGCAAAGCCCAACATCAGTCTATTTTAGGGGGAATAAGGGTGTGTTCTTTTATTTGTAAGGTTTTGCCAGTCTTTGTGTCCTTGAAAACAGATAAACAGATTTCGTGTAGAATGGTAAAAACTGGGTTTACTGCTGAGGGAGAGCAAGAAACTGGTCTTATTTCAGCTGGAAAGTAAACTACCGATGAAGTCCTAAGTGACCAAAAATGGCCTTGACTGTAAGCAAATGCCTAAGTTCTTGCAAGTCTAAAGGACCTGCAGGAGTCCACGGGGCTTTGAATTCCTCAATTTCTCAGAAGTCCTGGGTTTTTAAAAGAAGTACAGTAGCAGATAAACAGGATTAGGGACTTTAAGAGAAGATTTATAAACCTTTCCAGGGCTACCCAGGCTGTGCCCACTACATGTTTCCTAGAAAATTAGTCTCCCTTAAGATTTCCTGGCTGGGTACAGACTTAAAATTTAATTTTCTTTAATAACAGTCCCACAGAGTAATTGTTTGCGCATGCATGGACATGCTGAGATGGATGTGGTTATTTGGCTCATTTAATTGTCTTTGCGCCAGGGATCTGGCAGGAGGACCCGCTGTGTCAAGCGGTGTCTAATCTCCCATAAAACCTAACACTTCTGGCACAAACACTCAAGCTCGCAAGTTTTAAGCGCCCTTCCTCGCCAGTTACACAAGCGGCGTGTGATCTTCCGCGTGATTGCCAAAAAAACAGAGGGCTGTGTGACCAGCTCTGTCCTACCAACACCTGCCCTGCCATCCCACATGGAGCTGGAGCAACACCGCCAACTTGGCAACTCGGCAGTGCCAGCCTGGGGCTCCTTGCAGCTGGTGGCTTTCTCCAAACTCCGCTTGCTGTTTTGTTTAACTGGGGATCTCAACCTTCACTGGTTAAAAAAAAAAAAAAAAAAAAAAAGGGGTCGGGAGAGAAGGTCTTTCTGACGCCAGAGAAAAGCTTGAAAATACCAATGCTGTAACATCTGAAGACAAATAAAATCAACTCACGAATACGTAGTTTTAAAAGTTTGCAACTTATAAGTGGCTCTCATGATTCTGGTGGTCAGATTTGTTTTAAAAGCCCTTTAAGATTGTTGAAGGCTCTGTGCCCAAATAATGCATCCCTCCACCATGCTGCTGTCTCTTAGGGTTGTGATCACACAAGTGGATACAGCCTAGTGCCTACCTTTGTGCTAGCACCTCTTCTCTTCCTGACCTTAACAAGAGCTCTCTGGAGGGGAGAGTTTCACCATCCCCAAAGCACTCAGGAAAAAAGCTAAAATACGTAGTTTCAAGACCAGTTTGAGCTGATTTAAATCTGAAATGTTGCAGAAAAACGCAGCCTTGCCTTCGGGCACCTGATCTCATTGAAAACCAACGTTTTCTGGGGAGATGAGGACTGGTTTTCCAAAACAGGTTGCTGGACTGGTTTTCTGACTAGCCTCGCCAAAGGCTGGGGGAGTGATATTGCTGGCACAAGCGAGAGGAAAGGAGCACGCGGCTGGGAAGGTGGACAGAGCTGCTCTTTTTCCAGCAGCGGGGACTGTGATGCTGCGAGGATTGCCAACCGGCCTCAGCGGCTGGCCGCAATCGCAGGCAGAGAAGCTGGCTTGGGTCTCCAGGCTCCAAGAATAGCCCCCCAACAACAGGCCATCGCTCCCCTCTCCCCGGGGGACAAGCGCAGGTCAGAGGGAACGCGGCCTTCACGTCTTCTCTCCTGATTCCTCCAAGTTCCCAGTGAAGTCATTAGAAATAAGTAAATGAATGAATGAATACCTAGAGGCTCTTCTGTTCCAGCTACATAATCAACAGAATGCTATATCCTTCCCCACTGATGAGCATTTAAATGTTCTGTCCCCTAGCTGCAGCCTGCTAATAGGGATCATGAGGCCTGGCTGTGCTGCCAAGAAGAAAGCTCCAACGCTGCTTTTTTCCAAATCTCCATAGGCGCCTGATCTGTGTGCAAATGCTTTCTGGATTGTTTTTTTAATGTTCCCTTTTGTTAGGTTTTGCACTTCCAGATAATAATCCTACAGACTGGATGGCCACATGTTGGCCATTAAAGGCAGGAGGGTCATCAGCAGGAGATCTGGATGCTCTTCCGCTGCCCCCTACCAAATTGGGTTGGGAGGCAGCTAAACAGCCTTCATGACCTAGCCTCATGGATTAGCTTTCTTATGGTTTTCATTTGTAAGCCAGAATGAATTAGCATATTTCTCTCTCCTTTTACGTGGCTGGTGCTAATTATTTTATTAGCTGCAAGAACAAACCAAATTTGTGATTATTAATGTTGGTAGAAATCTCAGTGTGCTCACAGACATACTTGGGAGGTTTTATGCTATTTCTTAAGATAAGAAACAAGTGACTACAGCAGCGATTATGACTATTATTTTAATCTTTCACACAGCTGGAGAGTTCAGTGTCCACGGCTGCAGACTCTTTCTCCTCTTTCCCTGCTGAAAGTTCTTCCAGTTCAGTACATTTCAGTTGGAGTCAGGACAATGAGTTCATGTCCCTGCAAAGGTTACGATGTCCAGTGTTGCTTTTACGTATGCAGTATTGTTAGTCTGATTTCACAATCAATCAGACACAAAAATGTTAGGTAGCTTGCCAGGGGAAGAAAGGGGATAAAAAGGAGGATAAGAAACCCAAATAATTCAAAAAATTTAAACCAGGAAATATGGCAAACAAAGGAAAATATATCACTAAGCACATTCAAAAGAGCAGAGAATGACCAGTTATTAAATGTTACCTATAATTCTCACATATGAGTCATATCTAAGCTCTGTCCTCGTTTGTAAATGGAGGCAAAAGACATGATCTTTAATTCACACAAATCCTTTTTACATAGTCAGGACCTGACTCATCCCAGTGAAGGTCTAGCCAGTGGGCAGAGATGCCAGTTTACAAGTCTAAAGGGTGCAGGTTTCTGGTGCAACGCGCTGAAGCGAGAAGGATGACCCAGCTCACATCTGTGTCCTGTCCCACTGCCCTCACCCGTCTCATGCCAGCTCATGCAAATGGCTTCAAATGAACCTAGAGAAGAAAAGAAGACCCATTTGCTGCTGGGTTCATGAGCCGAACAGGTTGTCTAAGGGGTCAAGCCAGTGCCAGAGGGTGTGCAAGAGGCAGAGTCAGGAGAGGGCAGCTGTGGGCAAGGGATGGTGCTGGCATGGTGCTGGCCCTCTGCAGCTGAAGCTGCATCCAGCTGAAGCATCAGCTGGGCTGCATCACCCGCCTTGCTCTAGTGTCAGCAATGGAGGAGGTCACAGATGCCTCCAGAGGGCATTTCAGCCCACCTCTGTTTCCTCCTGTGAGCACCTATTTTCTCCGCTGGTGTTAAGACAGACCAAGTCACCTCCAGCACTAGCACTGACTCTTCAGAGGAGGGCCTGAGGAGAGGCTGGCTGAAGTCAGACCTCAGCCTGCTCGCAGCAAGAGTGCCCTCTTGCAGTACAACCTCATTGGATAGGAGGCACGCTTCAGTAATCTTAAAATCAACCACTTCTTCCACAATGAGAGATTTGCAGTGCAATTAGGCACAGATAAACCATCAGAAGTGGATGTAGGCAGTTCAGTGCAACTGCCCTCATATGCATTCTTGAATCAGTTGCCTTGTGTCTGTATCAAAGACATTGATGTAGTCATTCTCAAGTGGAAAAAGGTTGCAGCAACTCAACAGCTCCGTGTCTTAAACTGATATAGAGGTGAGACAAAACTGAAGGCTTTCCCATGACTTATGCCTGAGCTGGGAGAGAGAACGTGCTGCCTGCAGGTTTCACATTGGCTCAACAGTATGGCAAATGAGGCAGGACATGGCAACACATACTTAGGAGCTGGGACCCCTTAATACTAAATCTTGGTTCATGACCTCCATGGAGTTGTTTCAGGTCCTTCTAACTGAAGCCTGATGCTGGCATAAGTGCTTCACGTGCATTAGAGATGCCTGTGCGAACACGTCTGGATAACACCGAAACAGCCAATGCCAAGAGCTATCCAGTTTCAGATTCCCAGGCTTCCCTACTCATAATTCCAGAGAAAAACAGAGGAAGGAGGAAGAAGAGGTACAGAAAGAGAAGCAGGACTATTCATTAGTGGCATGAAGACTAACTTTCAGAATTATTCTATCACAGAACAGAAACCAGCATGTAGCCATTGGATGGCTGTGAGTTAAGACAATATTGTGCTCAACCTTCAGTTAATTAAGCTTTCTGAAAACCACAACTGCAGGAAGGCAGACGCTTGTTAAATAGATTGCATTTTTCTTTGCTTATGTATTTTTGAGACCTGTCATCTCCATTTCCACCAGACACACTTATACCTTTTCTTTCCCATTTCTCAGCATATAGGCCATCCAGAAACACAATGCAGTTCTCACCAGCAAAAAGCCCACACCAAGCAGGGTACAGTGACCATTAGGCCCTTTGTAAATAATCTAGTATTTTTCTTCAGGAATGCTATCCTGTTACTTGTATGTGGAAGGTATTTGTCAAAGGCACTGAATCTCTGTTGCTGCTGACTGCTCCTGACATGTTGAGGAAAGTACAGGGCACCTCACACACAAACACCCAGCCATCTTGGAGGAAAGCTGGGCTTAGAGCAGAACAGCCCATCTGGGGATTGACCAGCATAGGCTTTTCCTGACCAGCAGCACAATATAGGGCTACACAGATGACTAGGGGCCTGGAGCATCTCTCTTACAAGGAGAGGCTGAGGGACTTGGGTCTTTTTAGTCTAGAGAAGAGAAGACTGAGGGGAGATCTGATCAATGCCTACAAATACATAAAGGGAAGGTGTCAAGAGAATGGGGCCAGTCTTTTTTTCAGTGGTGCCCAGGGATAGGACAAGAGGAAATGGGCAGAAAGTTGAATATAAGAAGTTCCATCTAAACATCAGGAGGAACCTCTTTACTTTGAGGGTGGCAGAGCACTGGAGCAGGTTGCCTGGAGAGCTGGTGGAGTCTCCTTCTCTGGAGATATTCAAAACCTGCCTGGACACATTCCTGTGCAGCCTGCTCTAGGTGGGCCTGCTTTGGCAGGGGGGTTGGACTAGGTGATCTCCAGAGGTCCCTTCCAACCCCATATCATTCTGTGATTCTGTGATCTCTCCAGCCTCCACGTCCTGTGGGTGCATGAAGCCCCCATGCTTGTGAAGCAAAGCTCTTGCAAGGTCTGTCAGCACCCAAGCCAGCAAAGCTTAACTTGGTACTATGGTCCAAGTGGTCCCTTCCCCTTTTAGTAGAGCACATCGCCTGAAGGCCTGGCCTAGCACAGCTTAGGACCACAAGCTTAGAGTACCTTCCAAGTGTCTGTGCTCGCCGTGGGACGCCCACGCTGGGCGCATAAAAGGAAGCATGGTGAAGGCACTTCCAGCACCACTGAAATGCACATGCAGCTCTGCACCACTGTGAGCAGACAGCTCCTGAAAGCAGAACTACATAGAACCACAACATGAATATTTTAGTGAGCAGGCTCTTGCTACCCAAGTTGGTAATCTGGTCTAGTGCTTGGGTGGAAAGCCACATGCACTTAACCCCACGACTCTTGCAGGGTGTCTTTTGAGATCTTCATTCATCATTCATTTGAAGAGCTCTGTGTTGCAGCAGCAGCAGCAGACCACATCTCAAGGGGCCGTTGCCTCTCAAGGTCTATTAACATGCTGCAAAACTCTTTTGCTGCAGCTGGTGCGGTTGAGATGTGTCTAACATTTGATTCCAGTATCTGTTCAGCAGAGTTTCAGAAGACTCATTTCCTCTCCCTAACAGGAAAAAGAAAAGGGGTTCTGTTAGATGTGCTGAGAAAAGCCTTCTCCGGCCAGCTGCACCCTGCAGAGCTCTGTTTGGTACACATAATTATCTGCTTTGCGATGCGTATTTACTGCAAATGCGATGGTGTTGGCTGTTTATAAAATACCTGCGGAAGGCGGCACCCAAGCACACCTGTGTGCGGCCATGAGGTGACTGCCATGCCATGCCGTGCCGTGCCATGCCATGCCAGCTGCCCCACCATTCCTCCGGGCCCCTGACCTATTTTGGCAACGACAACCCATCCCTCCATTGTCGCTGCCATTTCACAGGCCAACAGAGGATGCTCCCGCGCTGGCAAGGAGCTGCAGCAGGGAAGGTTTGCATAATGACGGCAGAAGGCGCGCCTACAGAAAGGATAATTGGCGATGGCGAGCAGAGTCAACACACGCAACCCAGGCACACGACACCCCCAAAGCTCGCTGGGAATGGGGCAGTGACGGACGTGATGATGGCTATCTGGGCTCCGCGGCGTCTCGTCTCCGGGCGAGTACTGCTCACAGCCAGCACAAGGTATAGCGCACATCCGTCTGTATGCAAAACTGAGGCTGGGTTTAGGAGAAACAAAGGAGGCAGCAGTGGAGCACAGCAGGCTACCAAAGTGGTAAAAGCCCAGAGGTTGAGGGGAGAGGGGGTCTCACGCATGCGCAGGGCACCAGCAAGCAGGGCTGGCAGGGAGGGAGAGGTCGGTGGATTTTGCCTTCCCCTCCAAGAAGCAGTAGGTGCCCTGCACAACGCAGCCCATCCCCAGCGTGGGGGCAGGACAGCAAAGGCATGTATGAGTTTTTCTTAACCTGGGTGTGAACTCTTTCTGTGCAAACCATGCTCCCTTCACAGCTTCAGTGCAGCACGCCCGGCCAAACCCTCCTCAGGAGCTCCGTTCACCTGCACCCTTTTCCTGCGGAGCCGGTTGAGGCAAAGAAAGGGTTAAATTATCAGACAGCTTCTGACATGGAAAACATCCATCCCTTTGTGAGTGGAGTGGGAGGGGGTTTTCCAGGGTGAGAGGATCTGCGAGGGGCCCCAAGGAGCAGGACTCTGGGTTCAGCAGGGGCTCATAGCACAAGCCACGGGGTGCCTGGGCCTGTCCCCCACAGACAACCCTGTTGTTCGCATCCAGGCCAACTCTGGGGATGTTTAGATGTAGGATTTGGGTTTGGTCCCATCTCCGTTTCGGCCATGTGTGCCCCGTTGCACAGACATGGTGGCGAGATGAAGGCTGGGAGCATGTGGCCTTGATTTCCTGATGCGGGGGTGGCTCATGGGGGCTTTTGTACAGGAGCCCCACGTCTGGCATGAAGGCAAATGATGCTGTGTGCTTTACTGACCCTGGCAGATGAAGCAGGTGCACCTAAGCATTTCCAAGGTCAAATTTGGGTAACCATCGACCTCTAAAAAATGCCCTTCTGATACATAACTGCCTCACTGCTTGGCTCTTCGCAATCTGGATGCAGTCCTTAGGCACGCTCCGTGACTCCAGATGCTCTCCAGCCTAGCAGAGGCAGCGATGGCTCAAAACGTTGGCCGAGCCTCTGTGACACGCTCCCTTTTATCTGCTCTGGATGGTACCTTCCTTATGGAAAGGCACAAGAGGCCAGGACGTCTTTTCATGCTCCACGTGGCAGCAATCGGGGCAGGGGAGCAAGACCATTTGCATGCAATTTGAGGTAGACCAGGTAAGGCTCTTGCAAATAAAGGGTCGCCAGGCTCGGCTGGTCAGGAATAAAGCTGTCAGCCTCTTTGCAAGGCTCTGTCAGCACAGCCCAGCCCAAACCCGCAGCGATAAATGCTGCGGGCTCACGGTATGTTCACAGAGTGTTGTATGAGCTTGATATGTGCGATTTGTATCTTTACGAGTTTGTTAGCAATTGTATTCCTGCCTAGATGGGCAAGATAAAGGAGCACTTCGCGCTGAAATGGCGGGCGGGAAAGGGTAATTAATGCACAGCTTCAGCAGCAAAACAACACCAGTAGTAGTTGATGGGAAACTACAGCTCCCTGCCCCCAAAAATCGACAGAATCCCATCCCTCTCGGTTAAAGTCCCTATCAGACAAGAGACCTGAAGCTGTATAGCACTGGGGCCAAGCAAGACCTCTCACCCTGGCAGTGACGGGCACCGTGGTGGCTGCGGCCAGCAGATGGGCTCCGAGAGGGGCTGCACAAGAACCCTGAGCTACCTGGTCCCTGGGGATGTGACAGCCCAGGGATGGGCTCCGGGAGAAAGATCATCTTTTAAACACAAGCAGAAGAGGTACAGCACAGTCCCTGTGGGGAAACAATGTCAGGCTCCCCAGACGCCCAGCACTTCTTAAGAATATAGACCCAAAGGGAGGTAGCACATGCAGAATGTTTGGAAAACATTCATACTACATTGAATGGTATAGTATAACAAGTCATTTTTTAAATTGTCACTTAAAAATTTGATTTCGTTTTAGGTCATTTTAAAATCATATTTCTTCTACAATGAGTAAGCAGCCATGACATACCAGGACAAGTGAGTCCAAACTCCTGTCATTAATGTGTTACAGAAATGGTCAAAGTTTAAAACAAATGACTGAAGTCAAATATATGCATTCATTACTAGCAACTCCCCTAAAATGTTATGCATTTTTCTTTTTCTTAAAGGAGAATCACTTGTTTAACCAACTAAACTCTATTTTTCCTTTGAATGCTTTCTCTTTCAAGCAGTAACACATCTTGTTTGGTGATTTATTAGTATTTTTTCTGAGTGAAAACAATTTTCTAGGATTTCCTTGCATTCATTACATAAGGAGTGTATGTAAGGTAAAAAAGCTCAGGAAGTGTAAAACGGTAGGAAAGCATGCTCTTAAAAGTAGGCTTTTTACATGATTATTTTAATCAGGGGTATTATTTTAAAGGGTGGAAGATTGTCCATAAGCCTTGGCTTATGCTTATTTAGTCATGTCTTAAAAAGAAAATTCCGACCACTACCTTGCTTGATATTTTTTCTCACTTTTAAAAATAATCTGTTTTAAAATATTTGACAATATCTGATTCTGGAGGAAATAATGAATGCATTTAGCATGATAAACAGTGTACAGTCACAGCTGTGAGCAAGGAACAGCTATTTACAGATCTTTGCACACATCCGTAATCCATTCCACTACATTTCATGCACACAAAAGCCAAGTTAAACAGCAAAAACCTCAAAAAAACACCCCAAAACAAAAATAAACCAAAACAGATTAATCCAGAGTAGGATTGCAAAGTCTTTAACTAGACCAGGAAAGGACTAATAGTTTATCCCTTGAGTTGTTCAAGCCACAATAGCGACTGCCTTTTCCAAAATTCAGGGTTCAGAAAAGAGGTTCAGACTGAGGAGAGGAAACCAGGATAATGCAACCAGTGTTTTATCAGTGTTCTCTACAGCTCAGCTGTCCCTTCTTATGAATTGCAGGTGCTAAGAAGAGCCAGGGCCACTGCAGGGATGAGAGTGCTTGGCATCCCCCAACCATCTCGAGGAGAGGAGCACTGACATCTGTTTCCCAGCTCCATTTCACCCCACTGGACCGTGCTGCCCCCCTAGTAACGTGGGAGCTGTAATCTTCACTTCAGCAGGACACTGATCCCCAGAAAGGACCAGTGTGCCTGGCTATGCAGATGCCACACTAAGCTAGCTCTTGGCAGCTGATCTAGGGATGCAGAACCACCAGGCAGGACACGCCAACACCTCTTCTGATAGACACCGCAGGGCCAGGAGTGGGAGCTGCACGAAGAAGCAAGCCATTCTTGCCACACCAGAAATGATGAACAAGATAAACGTGGCCTTCACAGGGATCTGCAAAGGCAGGTGCTACAATCCCAGCGATGAAAAGGAAGGTATGAAGCAAGGCAGGAGCCTCAGGAGACACAGACTGCCAACAAAAAGAAGGCTGGAAGATGGAGACCTCTGGCAGTAGATGATCTCTCCCTTGTGGAAGCCAAAAGAGACTGTCATGACCAGGTTGATCTCAGGAGACTCGAGCTTGCAGAACTGCTAACCAAAGCACAGCCCCACTGGTGGGTCTGAAAGTACCAGAGGGTTCTTGCAAAACACAGCAGGCCCTTCATACATCAGGAGATGGTGTTCGGCTGCATTCTGGGGAAACTCCACAGCGCTAATTAGCTACATCACAGCATTCCCCCTTCTCACCCTCTCTGCTCCCCCCAAAACAGAGCCAAAACACCTCAAGCAAAGAATATAAAGACACACAGGACTCTGGACTGCTCTTTCTGCCTGAGTCAGCCCTCCCAGGCTCAGTTTGGTTTCTAAGGAGCTCAGATCCTGACCTGAAGTGGTAAGTTTTGAAATCTGCTGCTTCCCTTTGGGAGGCATGCGGAGCACAAGTCATTAAGCTAGCGCTGGTTTCCATGGACCAGCCATCTGCTGGGGAATCATCACGCCTGTGTCCCATTCCTTCTGCTCAGGGGGAGACAGGCTTCCCTCTGCCTTCATTGTTTCTCTTGGTTTCAGTCAACAGGAGTGTCTGCTTTAGACTAGGGCTGATGAGAACAGCCAGGACGGCCGGGCCATGTTGGACCAGATGGCAGACACTTCCTAACTCGCTTTCCATTTCCAAGTTACTTTCAACCATTCTCAGAAATGCAGCAGAGGAGAACAAGCCCCACTGTGGGGCTGCGTGGCAGTATCCTTTCTGCTGTCAGTCAGCTGTGTAGAAAAAGCATTTATAGCTGATGCTCTCTAGGTACCACCAAAAGTTCTTCTAAGGATTCAGAAATTTATCCAAGTGTCCTGGTTTCTTCAGCTTCCTGAGAAGGAGGAAGCTGGGTCTTCTTCTCGAGTTAGGTATGGGAGGGACTGGGATTTCTATCTGACCTGTGAACACCTACAGTTCAGTCACCCACATCTATGCCAGTCATCCCTTGCAAGAGAGTGGAGTGAAATGTACATTTTTTTAAGCTCCATTCACCCAATCTACTTTGATTTTGCTTGAAGGTATGTTGAGCTGCATCAGCATTTCGTCTTGGTTTGCTTGTCGGCTTTCCAAATGTCCTGAATTCTTGATGCTGCCATCAGTGGTTTTACTTGAATGCCTGTTCCTCAAGAAAATATTTGACCAAGGGCTATCTCCCTGACTAAGAAATGTAAAGTATGCAGGGGCATCTGAGCTGGACAAGGCTGTTGTGGTTATCTTGGGAAGATTTGCTCCCAGCCAAAGCGGTGCTGACCTTGGCAATGCACAGCTGTGCACACCTTTGCCCTGCCAGGATCCCTCCAGTGCCATGGGGGAGTGTGGAGGATGCTGCAAATGCTGCTTACCAGTGGCAGAAAAAATCTTACAGCGATTTTTTCTATACAGAAAAAGCCATGTGTCTGGGTTTTGGCAGCTCTAATGCAAATGCAGCTGCCTTCAGGAAGGCTTGGGACCTGATATCTTGGGGCCACCAAGGAGCCCAGGTCTGTGCAGGGCTCCCCTCTGCCCTGGGGAAGGCAGGGGTGTGTTGAAGCTGAGAAAAGATACCTCTTCCTTTCTGCTACAGTCCCACATGTTCTTCTTGCAGCAAAGAGGGTTGGGTGAATAATCCTGATTTCCCACACTGGAGTCATTCATTTCTTGAGTAAAACGGAGGGCGGGAGCAGGGTGTGGAGTCGCCCTCTCCATTGCCACCAGGAAATTCAACCTTCTCCTCCTCCCTCTCTGGCCCATACCACCCCATCTACCACAACAAAGAAAACCATCACTACTTACAAACCCTCCATCAGGTAAAGCACCCAGTCCAAGGAAATCCCTTGCCACTTCCCTTGGTTTAACGTAGCCAGAGGCCAGGAGCTCAGAGGCAGTGCTCTGCCCCCCCAGCACGGCTCTCCCCGCACCAAGCAAGGCTGCCAACCTGCTCGCAGGATGAGGGAGGTCCAGCACCCAGCGATGAGCATTTCTGATCTCTCCACCTTGTCCTAGCACTCAATATTCAAAACCCAAGCTAGCAGACATGGAACCCACGTTCTCTAGAGAAATGCTGCTTTCAAGCCACCCCTCCTCTCGGACCGAAGGCAGCAATTGACATTAATACAAAAATAAGGTATTACAAAGGAGGTCCAAGAGGAAAGAAGGGGGGAATATGGAAGCCTCCAATAACTAAAAGTTGAAAGCTATGGTAGTTTGCATAAATTAATTGTCTATTTCCAAGCTTGAAAATTTTTCTGCGTTGGCTTTCCATCTCATTTTGCTGTGGTGTGTTCCCCATCTTATGTGACAATGCACAAAACACTCATCTTAAAGCCTCAGACCCTGCAACGTGGGACACGGTTTACCATGGGACATGTAAACATGGGACAGTCCTTTCTGTCTAGCAGGGTGGCTTGTAGGGCAGGACACACCAATACCTTGAATATATCAGAGCCCTGCTGAGGATGGATGCTGGAGAAATGCAAAGTTTCTCACTCATGGCTCTTGTTTTGTGTGGTCAGATCTTTGCAGAAGGATACCTGCAGCCTGAATCCACCTGGGAGAGATGGCCAAGCTTACATGGCATGTGCTGAGGCTTGCGACCGCTGGTACAGCTATCTACATTAAAATTAGACAGGTGTGTCTTTAGCTTTGTGTCTCCGTGTAGCGCAGACACAACCCAAAGGTCCTGTTCCCAGTGAGAAGTCCTTGTACAGGATGCGCTGAATAAAGCATGGGAATTAGCTCAGTGTGGGGAGGGAGAGAAATTAATACCAAACCCTCAATGTATATGTGCATGTGTACGTGTATAATAAAGTGACAATATAACAAGAAGGGGTCACCGTAATATTCTCTCACGCTCTTTGGGAAATAAGTGACCTTTCAGCAGGCAGCTTTATATTAGCTGATTTCTTAGGTATGCAAGTTATCTAAAAACAGTTGCTCCCTAATCTGTTCTCATCAGCTCCAGGTTATGGGAGTTCATAAATCCATGTACATTTGACGCTAATGGAAAATCTGCATCGTGACTCCCTGGGGTGACCTAAGTGTGTGACAGTAACAAGCGAGCTATGCATTGCTTGGCTTGCCCACAAAAATACAAATTAAGAGGAAGAAATTAGAGACAAAGGAAAGAGGTCGGTAAGATGGAAGCATCTGTATTTCTTCTGCCTGAAGCAGCCTTCACTTCCCAGAAACAGACTCTCCTCTCAAAGTCCCTGCCGACACCAACTGCAGTTACTGGGGGACTCTGCTCATTTGTTGCAATGCTCTGGCTGGGCAAGAAAGTGTGATTTCAGACAGCTGGAATTGCAAAGACCTGAGGGGATGTGAATTATTTGCCTTAATACCTCTAATTTATCATCTTCTCTCTGCTGCTGCAGGAGAGGGAGAGAGATACTACACAGATCAGTCCAGCAAGGTAACAAAACATGGCAGATGAAGTGGGACGCGACGCAGCTCACTGTTCCCACAGACTGGCACATATGTGGAAACAAGCTGTTTCCAAGAACTCCAGTTTGGAAACTGTCTCCAGTCTTTCCCCAAACAGTGGCTCCAAATGGTTCAAGAGAAATGGAAGGAAACCAGGGGCGGCAGGGAAAGGAGAGTGCTTTTGGTTTTTCTTTGAATTTGCAACTTCTGTCACAGCTTTATGTCGGGAAGCACACGAACAGGGCATCCTTGTGACACCTGAGTTATCTGAAAACGCGATCACCAGCAAGTTTTGTCAAGCAAACGAGGTGTCCTGCGCAGAACCTGTGTCCTGCTTGGTTGTGCTTGTGCAGAAAACCGTCTGTTATTTCTGGGCAGGAGGAAGAGGAAGACAGCACAAAGTCCAAAAGGCCGCCGTGTCAGGTTAGTTTGTAAATGGTGGGACATGAAGCCAGTCAACAAGTAGGCCAAGGAAGAAAAAAACAAACAAACACCACAAACAAAAATCTTTTTACAAAGTATTCATGTTTTTCACAACTATAGACCCTTTCAGAGAAGTGGCTCTAAGGGCTTTGCAAACATCGATATCTTTCTGATGGGAATAATATCTCCCAGGTTATGGGATGGAAAACTGACAGGTGGGGATGAGTGATCACTGGGTACAGAAGTACCCATGTCAGCTGTAATGGGAGTAATAATGCTGTTTCTGGAGTTGAAGTAGCTGCTTTCATACCATACAGTGGCTAAGACACCAAACCCCATCTTTCATAGAATCATAGAACGGTTCAGGTTGGAAGGGACCTTAAAGATCACCCAGTTCCAACCCCCTGCCATGGGCAGGGACACCTCCCACTAGACCAGGCTGCTCAAAGCCCCATCCAGCCTGGCCT
>JAOXJK010000001.1:117774538-117829826 GCA_025774025.1 Xenus cinereus
GATGGGGCAGCCACAGCTTCTCTGGGCAACCTGTTCCAGTGCCTCACCACCCTCATAATGAAAAATTTCTTCCTAATAGCTTATCTAAATCTCCCCTCTCAGCCTGGCTCAGATGCTGCACTGCAGAAAGGGTGTCTGGACAGTGTCAGATCCCGGGCAGGTTACTCAAGAGGTGTGAGCACTTCCCAGAGCAGGGTGCCATTAGGTTAGGGACCTTTGCAGCACATCAGGCAGTCACTGTGGACCTGACCTGTCTGTTGTCCTGGCCACCTATGCTGATTGGGTACAAAGTGACACCACATCAAGCTGGTGCCACTTTCAGTGACTATTTCTTTGCTAAAGCCTTTCAGACCCCAAAAGATGACGGTGACTACAGTCTGGCTCAAATCCCCAGCCATCCAGTCCTGTGCCAGGGTGCTGAGGAACAATTTTTTAATGGATACTGGACACAGATGTTTCCCATCTGCCAACCATGGCATAAAGAACAAGGTCCCCTAGCTGAGGCCATCGGAAATGCTTCTTGCATGCCCCAGAGCCATGCCCAGCTGCACATCAGCAACCCCCAGCTCAGACCGAGCAAGAGGGTGTGATGGAAACCCTCAACAGGTATCAAGCGTCCCCAGCATGAGACAGCACGCTGAGGAGAAGCCACAAAGGGGTAAGAAAAACAGAAGCAGTGATGGAGGGGTAAGAAAACCGGCACCTGGGGCACTCAGACTTATTTAACAGGGTTTTGGGGTTTTTTTTAACTTTTTTTTTCACATGGGTGCAAATATTTAAAGCTTTTGAACAAGCCAAGTCAGAGCTACTTACAAACACACATCACACACACATCCAATGCAGAAATCACTCCTCTTAACACCCCAGTGTGTGTTTAGACTAGTATTTTATTAGAAAGGAGGAAATGGAGAGACAGGGAGGGAAGCTAATGGCACCCTGGATGGAGAGATCCCATTAAGAACCCCTGCTGTATAGTGTTGAAACTGCGCTGGGATGAGGGCTTCCCGAGCTGCTTCTATTAATACAACAGCACTTGAGAGAAAAATAGATGGGGTTTTGGCTCGATGGTCTCAGAGGGCTGGATGGTCTCAAAGCAGAGGATTTCAAGCCTGTGCTAACAATAAGGACGGTGTATGCTATTGGCCTTACTTACTATTCAGCCATGTACCATATAAGTGGCTGCACACCCTCCTGACCCCATTGTTGAAGTTAAGGAGAAGTTACTTTGCTTCCTACTGTGGACTGGGGTTGTTGAGTTGCACTTGCCTCACCCATACTTCTGCCTCTGTCTTTAACATCTCTTTTTAGTCATCTGCTTCTGTCTTTTCCTCTGCTTACAACTCCCCTCCATTTTCTTTTCTCCTTTATTACCTCCCCATGTGTCCTTCCCCTCCCTGACTTTTCACCTTGATGTTGCCACTGTTGCCATTTTTGCCACTGAATATCCAAACAGAGCCAATATTCATCTAAAAAATAAAATTAAATAAATTTGGGGTAGTTTGTTGGCTCCCAGAAAAATGGTTACAGTACCAGACAGTCTCTGGGAGACAAGAAACCAGAAGACAGATGGGGCATTTGCTTTACAACATTTGGGATTTTGCAACAGTTCTCATGAAGTGAATGCCAATTTTCTCCTAGTGGTTCATGACCCAAGCATTGTAACGAAAACAATGGCTGTCACTAGTGCCAGTGTGTGTTCCTGGTCCATAACCTGAATGTCAGAGCAGTAGTTATGGGATAAAAGGCAAAATGGCACAGCTGACTGAAATTTCCTAAAGGGCAGTAGACAAAAAGCACCAGAATAAAGGGAGACTTTCTTCCCCAATTCAGAGAAACTTTGATCAGAACTATCACAGTTTAGAGACTCTTACAGAGCGACAACAGTAAATAGTTTCTTCTCCTTCCTTCCTTCCTTCCTTCCTTCCTTCCTTCCTTCCTTCCTTCCTTCCTTCCTTCCTCCCTTCCTCCCCTTTTTTTTTCCTCTCCCTTCCTTTCTTATCCCCTCATGTACCTTTTGTAGTTACTTTTCATTTCACAAGCCTTTCAGTCAGCCATCTGCTCCCTCTGCACTTCCTTACTCTGCTCCTTCAGGCTCTGATATCTGGCAGTAGTCCTTCCCAGAGGTAAAATTTCCTTCTCAGTGATCATGGTGCGAGTAAAAGAGGAAAATGCAGATTTATGGATGACACCCTGAATTTCTTCTATGTCTCATACTGTTTCTCTAAGCACACGATGTTTGCTGACCGGAGACTAAAAGAGACCTCTCGTCTCCTCTGCCTAGTTGCTCTCCTGTTCTGAGCTGGTTCTTTCCATTCAGGTTCCAGAAGCAGAATCTATCCTGGGAAAAACCTTGTCAGCAGTGAAACTGAGATGGGTAAATTGTGGGGAGAAAACTCCAGGGCACAATACATTTAAGAGTGCCATTATTTTTAATTTCCAGGATATTAATCCTTAATTTACTGATAAACTCAGATTCACAAACAAAATTATCTTCACTTCTTGACCTTGGCGCAGCCTGGCCTACTCAGCATCCCAAGAACATGAGACGAACATGTTGAACAGACCCTGTGTTTAAAAAGGTCTCCTTTGTTCTTTAACTCCTAACCACAAAAAGCAGTGTATACAAAACTCACAGAGATGTGAGACAAAAGGAAGACAGTCTCTTCTGAGCCTGTGGCCTGTTAGCCCACAAAGCCTGGGCATGCATCTCCTCCCTGAAAGGACACGATTTCCACATGGGGTCAGGACCAATTGTTGGGTCAAGCTTAATGACACGCTGACTTGCCAGCTTCTCTCTTTGCTCTTCCTTCCAACGTGACAACTGGTTTTAAACAAGCTGCCTTTCTTCTCCTTCCCTCTCATCCTTCACAGATGCCCATCATCTTCGTAGCCTCATGCCAGAATGGAGGGAGAATTTGCTGTGTCTCTGTTGTTTAGGGGAAGCCCTTCCCACACTAAACTTGGGGCTGAGTCCAGATGTCATATCACAAGCCTGGTCCATACTCAGCTGCTTCCCGGTCCTTTCCTCCTCACAGCTCACGGCTACTTAGAGGCTTATGTCAGAAAACAGATGACTGTTCTCTGACATGAGGCACCTGTATCTCTGTACAACACAGATGAGTTCATTAGCAATGATGGAAAAGTGATAGAAAAGAAATACACTGGCGCTTCTTCAAGATGCCTGGAAATTACTGCAGCCATCAGTTTTACTTCATCACAGTCCCCAGGAGAGCACACAAAAGAGTGATCTCCAGAAGACGGGCTCAGGGGAGAAGAAGGGTGAGGAGGCTGGTTTGAGGGTTTAAGGAGTAGGGGGGAGGGTGTTTCTTGGCTAAGATTTTTCTAAAGATATTAAAGATAATTCTTTATCCTGCAAAATCCTCCCATAGGTGCTGTTAACCAGAGCCCAGGTGCTTTAGTAAGGAAGGCAAGACAACCCCATTGCCACGGGTACTTTGCAAATCACAAATGTTTAGCTTTTTCTACAAGCAATATTCATTGAAAGCATTTTTCCAGGTCTGTGGTGTACTGCAAGCTAATAGAAGTTGTAGTATGGCTACGCTTTAGGATCTGTGGTTCATTTGAGTGCTTTCATAGATTTCTTTAATCTGTCTGAAATTGCAGGTTTCAAGTAACCTTTAGTATTTGAGCCAGATGCCTCCAATTAACTCTGTTCTTGAGCTGAACGTACCAGGGAGGCCCAAGGCATTAAAATGAGTTGCATGAAGAAACTTACCCAGAATAAATATAATTACAACCTAAGCTTATTGTTCACAACAGCCTGACCTCCAGATGGTAACTCACACAATTAAAAACGCTTTTTTTTTTTTCAAGAAAACAGAGAGAGGGGTAAAAAAAAAAGAGGAGAAGAAAATGAAAAGCCACACACGCAGTGACTCCCTCAGTTTTTCTCCTGGCTCAAGCAACCCGGCACCGCCGCTTACTGCTGGGCTGCCCGTGCTCCCCCGGATTCTGCATCTCCTGCCCACTGCGAGACATCCAGGTGCCGGGGAGGTGAGGTGGCATCACCCCAAATGCTGACCCGGTCGGGTGGCTGCCGGCTGGGGGGCGAAGCTCCTTTTGCTCCTCGGGGGAACGCTCCTGCTTGCTGCCGTGGGAGCTGCTATTTGAGATAGCGGTCCCCAGCCGGGCCGCAGGCAGCGTGGCGTGCCCAGCGCCCGCCCGGGTCAAGGACACGCTGTTCTTGCTGCCACCGCTGCCGGGGAGATAAACGCCGCGCCGGCCAGAGGCTTATCGCTTTCTGCAGCCGGGCTGCTCCCTGCCCTCCCGGCGAGGGCGGCTGGATGCGCTGGAAATCGGGACACTGGCATCTGGAGCCATCGCTGCCCGGTGGAGCCCGAGGGGTTTGGAAAGACAACAGATTTCTGTGGGCGCACAGCGAAGGGTGATATCGGAGGACGGCAGGGAGGGGGAGCCCTAGAAATGGCAGTTTTAGCCCAAATGCGTTGCAAAACTAGGCTGGGTTCCTCTGGCTGGCATTTGTGTGTGCATATGACAGCTAGGGATGGCTGGGCTGAGCCAGCCCTCTGGATCCAAGGTAAAATTTAAAAGGGAAGAGCTGGAAAAAAAGAAAACCCAGGCGAGAGGAATCGCAGTAATGAAATGCTTAAGTAAAAACTACACATTTCGTCGCTTTGTCTCTGTGCTATTGTGTCCTCTCTTTCGGTTAAATTGGGAACTGCTTATCATAGCAATACCCAGTGCTGGCATCACCGCTTGGGATTGGAAGTGTAGCTTTTTCATTAGGTTTGTTAGCGAGCTGGTGAAAATGGCAAGAGCTAAAGATTAGTATTTATGCAATTTCCCTTTTCTTCTTTCTCTCAGGTTCTGGGCACCTTGGGTCAGTTGGATGATGCTTACAGAGCAAGCCTCTTTTCCTTCACACCCTACAGCGAAAAAAATTCCATA
This sequence comes from Xenus cinereus, assembly GCA_025774025.1. Classification (NCBI taxonomy): domain Eukaryota; kingdom Metazoa; phylum Chordata; class Aves; order Charadriiformes; family Scolopacidae; genus Xenus; species Xenus cinereus. The sequence goes on from JAOXJK010000001.1 coordinate 117,779,468, forward strand.
GACACACACTCCAGTTTCTGCCACTGCCTGAACCAACAGCAGTGTCTCATTTTTCTAACTTTAAGCAGAAGTGTAACTTCCAAGGAAAGATGCTGAAATTACAGTCCTGCAGATGAAGGTCTTTTTCAACCCACAGAACGGTTATGTCAGGAGGAAAACTGCACCCACCAGAGAAGTATTTGCTCTTGCTCGAGACTGACCTGATTTGCAGGCTCTGCCCCCAGCAATGAGGGCCCTTTCTCCACGCTCATTTATTTGCTGTGACAACTTTCAAGGGTACCACGTTCATAATGACAGTTACTTTTTCCCTCTCGCTGCAGGCAGATGTCCCGTGAGGTTCTTGCCAGCAGTACAGACACAGCACAAGGAGGAGAAGCCTGGAGAAGACACCTCTTTTGGCTGTATATGAACCGTGCCTATCATTCACCCCGTGGGAGGGGAATTACACACTTGCTAGCGCCTTCACCGACCAAAGCCCTGAGGTCAGGGCTGTGTGCAGGCGAATCCAGACTGGCACAGGCCCAGGGAGGAGAAAATACCTCAAATTCTGTACTCCACAAGCCCCACACAATTAGCTATAGCTATGTGCCACCCAGGGTTACTAGTAGAAGGAGCCACGTCTGAACCTCACATCACGTCCGGGGGTGGCCCCACCACCCACGGCTGCAAAGGCAGGAGGGAACAGGCCTTGCTGCTGGCTGTTGGATGGCTCAGTAGCTTCTCTCCTGCCCCAGCTCTGTGCAGGACCTGTGACGTTGCCCTCAGGGCTGTGGCAGGGAGGTGTCTGCTCAGGGGAGGTGGGCTGGGGCTGAAGCTTCTCTGCCTTCTCCTGCACCATCTCTCTTCACTTTTCCACTCTCATGGGAGGAACTGAAGCATGATGCACAGTCAAGACTGTAGCACCTACACCTGCTTCCCTGCTTCTTGCAACCCTCTCTCTCTCCGTGCCCAGCCGTCTCATCCAGCCCCTCAGTTTCCCAGCCTTTCTCTTCACAGCACAGCTGCTTGTTTCCAGGGGCAACACTGGAAAGGTTTGGACAGAAACCCCAAAGGGATATCCAGCGTAGGCAATTTCAGTTCAGACTGTTGACTTCTGCTAAAATTGAGAGGTAGGTAGCTGAAATGAGGTCAGTGATGGAAAGAGCCAAGCAAGCAGCCAAAGGCCAAACTCTGCCTGTTATGGGGAGATGGGGTGAACTCCGCCGGGCTGAGACAGACGGGACAGACCACATACGGCACGCACCAGCTCCAGCAGGGCAGACCAGACTACAAAGAGCAAGCCCCAGAGGTGGAGAGAGAGGAGGGAAGGGATTTCACCTTCTGAGATGCTTTCAGAGCTACTTATGGACCTTACAAACTGACAGGCATGAGCACTAACTTTCTGAGAGCAAAGGAAAGATCCCAGTGCTCGTGGTAGCTATTCCAGGAAAGAATAAATAGATTCAGAGCATGTGGTGGGGCTGTCTCTCTCTCGGTCTTCCTCCTTCCCTCCTGCCCTTTTCCTCCAAGATCAGACACCTCCACCTGCCAGTTTAGGTTGTGCAGGAACAGTTTTGCTGCCTGTGGCTGGAGATGGTAAGTCCAGTACTCCTCAGCTCAGGGAGAGGGCAATAAAAGGACAACCCAGACAGAGAGCAGGGCAAGCACTGCCCCACTCAGAGGATTGCTCTGGTCGGGGAAACTCAGCCCACTTGCACAGCCCCGTTAGCAGAAGCATCGCCCATGGAGGTGCTTGCAGAGGAGACAGCAAGCTCACAGCTACAGCGATGCTGACAAGGGTAGTGCTGTGAATCCTCCTGGGGAGGTGCTCCTCTCCCCAGCTTTCCAGTGTAGCCACCAGCAAGAGTTCCATGCACGCACCTGGACCCAAGTTGCAGCAACAATGAACTCAAGCTCCTTATTTAATAACTCATGGCCCGATTCTGTTGATGTCAATAGATGCATTTCTCCTGTGACACAGGTTCAAGGCTCAAGCTCTGGTGGTACTTACCATCCTAGGCACACCAGTGCTAAGCAGCATCATTTACCCTAGAAGACAAAAGATACCAATAGCCCAATAATTGCCATTTTGTGCACGAAACAACCCAAAACTGCATTTAAAGGTGAAAAGCACACACTTGCATGCAACAGAATTAAGAAGGGACTTATTTCTGGTCATCTTGTGTCCTTAAGAGAGAAGTCAAGATCAGGGAGGCAACTGTTTCAAAACTGCAGCATAAGTTTTCACCAGTCTGAACATTTTCGAAATGTCAGAGGGAAAGAGCAGGCAGACGAAATCCAAAGCCACTTAGGGAAAGCTAAAATGCTTGGTAGGAAGCTGCGGTTGTTGGCTCAGCGGTCCTGTAATGCCACATTATCTTCCCTGAGCCCACTCCTGTTTCAGGCGAGGAGCCCGGCGCAGGAGCCTGGGTGCTGACACTGACTCCAGGAGCAGCCGTTTGCTGCCAAGCAGTGACTTTCCCCTTCCCAAGCCCAAAGCTGTCAGTTCACTTATGGCAAAAAAAAAAAGTAATACCCCAGCTCACCAAGGAGCCTGACCGTCCGCGGGAGGGGAGAACAACTGAGCTTTGGGCTTCGTCTAGCACCAGGGGAGGCAGCAACCTTGTCCTTGCAAGCATCTGTCGCTGCGTGGAGTTGGGTGAAAAGCCAGCAGAAGCGACAAGCAGGGAGAGCTATCTGAGAGAATTAGCTCAGAAAAAAAAAAAGGACTAAACTCACGCAGCCAAGGCTCACTGTTCACTGGAGCAAATTTGGCAGGCTCACTAAATGTTTTTTAACATTTTCTAGCGATCGTAAAAATAATCCAGTCATGCTCTGCAAAGGCAATCTCTGGAAGACTAGCAGATGAAGAACTTAACTTACCAACTCGAAAACTGAGGAGGAGATGTGCTGCTGAACCATACTTTTTGGCTGAGGGAGCACTGATTCATAAAGTTGGGAAAAGAAAAAGAAAGGGATGGCTCTGTAGCTAAAGCAAGGGGTGTTGAGATGGAGCTGGTGTGGCAGGCTGAGCTGGGTGGGATTGCACAGGTTGCACAGAGCAGTGCTGTCCTCCCATATCAGTGCAGACTAATATCTGGGCTTGTCCCTTGGGGTGGTCGTGCACAAGGCCTGGTATGACAAAGCCTTCATCTGGCTTGGAGCCTGTGAACCTTACCGTATTGCAAGCACACAGCCACCTTTGGAACCTTCCGAAACGCTGAGCACCCTCTGCCCTCTCTGGCCCTTCACACCCTGAAGGTGTTCTAATGATGGCTAGCAGGTTTGCATCTGTCAGGGATATATACGTATAGAGAGAGGTAGGAAGGTATGCATATATAGATATATATGCATGTGTATATGAATGAAGTAATTGTATGCAAACTCCTCAAAATGCATGCCCAGATGTAGCATGATTTTCCCTGGGCATGACAGCAGCAGCCGGCTCCCTGCAGGTTTCTGATGAGCAGAGCAGCCCTGGGCCACCACTCTGCTCCCCCAGAGATGGGCCAGGTTGTTTGTGAGGGGCTTTTCAGGGTAAAACCATGGTGGAGTGCCATCTGCTGGGCACGCGCAGGGCTCTTCTGGGACAGGAGAGGAAGAAAGCAAAGAGAAACCCCAGAGAAACATGCTGGGTCTGGGCTAGGACATTAAACTGCCCTGAGACCCTTCCCCAGCCAGCTGGCAAGGAGCAGCCCCATGGTCAGGCTGGTTCACCCCGCAACTCGGCATGGCCTCTGCAAAATGCCCGACAGAAATGGCCACTGGCTCCCACCAGCTCCCAAACCACTCTGGGGAGAATTTCTGGGGAGAATCCCAGTGGATCCAGGCCAAAAGCATGCCGGGGACCATCCTGATGGTGTGGATGTAACAGCAGTAGGGATGTACCAGCAGCAGCCAGTGCCTAGGGATATTCCCTGGTGCTAATCAAGTTGTTAGCAAAGATATTGTCTTTGTGTGATGAGCATGTGATGGACCAGGCTAGTGCCAGGGAGGAGGAGAATGAGCAGGTTTCCTCCCTTGCAGCCTCAACTGTCTTGCACAGCAGCTTTCAATCACATCTGGGGGTATCTGCTTCTGTCCATCAGCTACTCAAGGAGCTTGGTCCCCAAAATGTGCAGACACCCTAGCTGACTGCCTGAAGTAGGCTGTGTGAATCCCTCATGCTTAAAATCTCAAAAGGGAAAATCACCTCCTTTTGAGCCATTCGTCCCTGCTGGATCTCCCTCTGATTCATCACAGATGGTGGCACTTATTGAAACCTGAATCACAGTTGCAGGATGTTAACCCACCTCTGATTACAGTGCGAATGCAGAATACAAAAGGAGGAGGGAAAGAAGAAGAGGAGAGCAGGAGGGAAACTGCAAATTAAAGGCAAATCACAAGGTTGGTTTAGGCTATTGTGTAAATGTGGTGGCTCAATTTTCTGCCATGCTAGGAAACTGCCAGACATACCACAGTGCCAAAGACCAAGGATGTTCAGGACAACAGCTATTAAGATCCCTGCATTTTGTCCTGTTAGAAACCCAAAGGCCTTGTGCATTTCTGTACAGCTGCAGCATGTTTCCATCCCACCACTAAGGATCCTGGGAACCACTGGAAAAAAATACAGGGACAAACTTTGTCAAGGGTTCTCAGAAAATGGTTATAAAAGGACCAAATCTAAATCCATAAATGCTTTGCCAGCATGCAGTAACCACTAATTCTAGTTTCCTCCATGAAATACGTCAAAAGTAAGCTTCGCCGCCATCAATCAATCAGCTCCCAAAAGTAAGAAAGAGACCTTGACGGGAAGGAATGGTTAAATTGAACAAGCAAAAAGTAACATGTCCTTCAAAACAAGCACATACTTTCCCGACTGTAGGGTTTTATTCACGTCCTTCCAGCCCACTCCAAGCACAAACTTATCACCCTCTTTTTTTTTGGTGCCAAATCAATAACAGCTTGCGCGGGGATTGTGGAATGCTACATCTGAAAGCCTCTCACACGCTTTGCTGAAGTAAAAGACTGATAATAATTAATAGCTGCCAAGGACATTCAGCTTTGTTGAGTAGTTGTTAGCATGGTTTTCCCCTGGACACAGCTGAGACTGAGCCTTTCCAATTTTCCTGGACGGTGTCTGGAGAACAGGAGATTTCTCTCCGTTTTTGTGGACAATTGCTGGCAGAAGGTGAAGAGAGCATCCCATGAAGCCCTTGGACTGAAAACCTTGCTGATGGACTGGGTCTGCACCTCTTCTAAAATCTCTTCCCATGCAGCAGCGTTGTTCAGCTGCTCAAGGAAGGCATAGCTTTCACACCCGTACAGACGTCCAGGCTTTGGGTAGGTGAAGTAGCTCTGGACAGGCTTTTGGGTCACAGGGGAATATCAAAACACTGTGTGCCGGAGGCTGAAGGATTTGTTCCAGATGGTTTCTGCCTCTTGCTCTCGTTATTCAACCACTCTGATAGGGTTAGAAACCTTAGGAATTATGCCTGGATCGTAAGCTGCCTTTATTTCGCAGTCATTCTGGAGCTGGTCCTAAAAGTGATGCTTTTGGGAGCAACGAGTCTAATAACATCATTCAACACAGTAGCTAAAGGAAACAAGAGAGCTGAAGGGAAACGTTCAGCTCCTGGCTCTGCAGCTGACTTTTGTCAGCTCCTCTCAGAACAGGGGAGGCAAGTTTCTGAAAGCTCCCCAATTCTTTCTCTTTGCCTTGGGCCAGCTGGAGCCAGGAGAGCAGCAGAGCCAGCAGGCACCGAGCATCTCAAAGGCAGCGGTCTTGCAGAAGAAGGGACAACCCGGCAGGCAGCCAGGAAAATCAGTGACCCTGGCCCTGAATGCCTCGCAGGTAAAATCTGGGTGCTTTAACGTTTCTCGGCAGGCAGGTGTTTTCACTTCATCACTTCAGCTTCAGTTGCTGCTTCAATTTTTCATCAGAAATGCCTGTGACAGCATGGGACACACTTCAGTGGGATGTAGTGCAGAGCAACTCTCCAGCATCTGCCATTTTCTTTGTGGTTTTCTCTCTCTAATGAGACACAGGTGCTCTTTTGAAGGTGCCAGTGGTTATGCTTGGGCAGCTGGAGCACAGACCTTCAAACAGGCTGAGCACCTTGATTTTCCCGGAGTTGTGTGGTCATCCCCAGGCTGTAGGATCAAGATACGGGATCAGACCAAGTTCTGGCTAAGTGTGATCAATGAGGAATCTGTAGTGGGAAATACATGCCCAGCAGCCAGAGCACGCTGGCAGGCTGCAACAACTCCAGTGCCTGAATGAGTTACTGGGAGAGATAGCTGCTTGTGGCAGGGCACAATCTAGTTCTTATTCCCAGCAGTCAGGGAGGCCAAAAATGCAGTCTAAACAAATGCAATTTAGTCCATTAGCAGACATCAGAGAAGCTACCTGCCTCGACAAAACCGAGCTATGTTTCTAATTAAGCAGGGATGGTTCAGAGTCTCTGTTCTAGGCACTGTGGCTACAATCCCAAATTCCCACAACAAATTACCTACACTTCTCACCGTTAACAGAATTACCTATTTCTCTAACATTGTCAGCCAGATGCTGGAGCGCATCTTCACACAGAAGCGTTATTGTAGCCATCACCTGAGATTTGTTTGAGCAGGGCTTGTGGGTTTTGGTGCTTCGACATAAAAGTCTGCTTACAGCCTGAAGAGCAGGAGCTTCTTTTTAGGGGTAAACAAAAAGAGGCCAGCGGGGGCTTAGGCTTCCCCCTCTTTGTATCTGTTTGCTATTCATGGTACCAGCACCTAAAGAGACCTTTTTTTTTTTTTTCGGTTCCAGTCGACTGGCAGAAGTGAAGGAAAGCCATAACCTCTCATGCAAATTGGCCCTCTTGCAAATTGGCTACGGCAGGTGTTTTATCCGGGTCTGCAAATGAAAGTTGCCTTAGCTTAGCTGGGTCAGCCTGATTGTTTGTGCTATAACTGAAGCACTCATACATAATACCCAGGCTGGTGTTAAACTGGCTAGTGTGGCTACGAGCCACCGCAGAGCCGCAGCAACAGAGACCTTCACTGCCAAGCCCGCTGGACAGCCAGGGAGTGCTCAGGTGGTTGCTCCTGCTGGGCTTTCTGCTGCCCAGGTCCCACCATGCCGTGCTGTGGACCTGCCCTTGGTTTTCCTCATAAGCGATGAGGATGGACAAAACAGCCCATTTCTCTCCTGGTTGCTTTTCGAAACCCCTCTCCTGGTTCCCATCCAGCTGCCTCAGCTGCAGGTGACAGCTCTGGGATAGAGGTCCCCGACAGGTCTGACCTTCCCTCTCCTACAGGCAGCAGTGGAGGGCAACTGCTGTGTGAGGAGGAGGAGTAAAAGGAGAGTAAATTCCTGATCTGCTCAGTCTCAGGTGGATAATACTGCGAAATGGCAAATTGACATTCCCAGGGTCCCAAAACACAGCTTGGACCCGGGCAGCACCTCATCTGCAAGAGAAACGGGGACATCACTTTTCCTTTCTGCTTAGTTTTAAACATAAGCATGCTCGCCTGCTGCAGCGGTGGCCACCGGTCCAGGGGTCACTTGCTTCCCAGCCATCCAGTTTCATCCTGGCTGGCAGGCAGAGGGATAATCCTGCTGTCATCTGTGCTGCGGGCACCTCACCCCCTGCCACCTCGGAGCTCCCTGCCTGTCCCGGCGTGCCCTGTGCTGCTGCACCATGGGGAGGAGGGTCCTCAGGGCCACTGTCCCCCTTCCACTAGTGTCCAGAGGAAGTGTGGGGTCAAGTGCTTTGCTGGGACCCCTGACTGATGCAGGGTCCCTGGGCTCCATGTAAAAAGTGTCCCGTGAATTGGGAGGTGGACTATCTCCCTGCTTTGGCTGCAGGGAAGCTGCATCGGAGCTACCTCCTTGCAGGGCTGGTTCCTGCACCGCTGCTCCATGGCTCCTTGCAGGGGCCAAGGTGGGGACCGACTGGCTGCTGCCTGCCAGGCCATAGACAGACACAGGCAGCATGAGCGCACGGGTCAGGAAGACACTTAGCACGGGTTCGAGCTTGGCTGAGGCTTGGCATGGATGCCACCAAGGGAAAGCCACATGCTGCTACAGCAGGTAGTGGAGCTGGCAGCACGGATGATGGCCATCTTCCTCCAAGTCAGTCATACTGGTAGGTGTCAGTCATTGCAATGACAGGTACACCCGGAGGAATAAGAGTGTTGAAGTCCAAGCTAGAGCACCACGTACCAGCAGACCTGGTTTTCTGCAGCTCTGTGCAACAGGGAAGACACTCCCCGTGTTCCCGGTAGCCTCAGGTTCGAAACCCAGAGGCACAAAGGATTGGGAGGTTCTGCAGGACCACGAGGGGGGCTGAGGAGGAAAGGCCAGAGCAGTAGGGACATGGGTCAGCTCTTGGGAAGCAAGGCAGAGCAGGCAGGGGTAGCTCCTGGCAGGGACATGGCCTGGGGTGGGTGGAGGTGCTGGGTGGAGAAGGCTGGGGGCACAGGAAGGAAAGATGTATAAGGAGGGAGGGGATGGTGGATGAGGAGACAGAGTGTAAATGGTAAGCAGGGCACAGTGAGGGGCTTCAGGCAAGGGCTGGAGAGGGGCATAGCTGGGTGCAGGGAAGAACAAAGACTGGGCAGAATGTGAAAGAAGTGCCACGGGGACAAGGGCAAGCACTGGGGAAACTAAGCCTTACCCTTACGAAGAATGTAACTTCATTATTTTTTCTGTTAAAGCTCTTTTATTTTAATTGCAGCTATTCTCTTTTTCTCCTAGCTCGCTTTGCCCATTCTTTTCCTCCTGGTATTTGACCCTCTGCTGGTAGTTCCCCTTCAGTGTTTGCTAATTTTCTGTCTCTTGCTCTGCCAGTACAATTGTCGTCACACGCTTTGTGCTGTGTCCTCTGTGAAAGGATGCACAGATAGCAAACAGCCTGCACGTTACAACACAAAGGCTCCTCTTACCTCTGCTCTAGCCAACAGCTTAGTCTCCCCTGCCTGCAATTATCCTTTCAGTTCCTGTCTTCGTCCTCTTCTGTTCCTCAGGTCTTGGTTTTCCCTTGTGTTTCCTGCAGTCTGGTCCCCTGCCAGCTTTGCTTCCCCTCCCCTCCCTCAAGCTGAGTCTGTCCCTGTTCCTGCCATTGGTGTCACTTGCAGCGCTTCTCTCCCTTGCCCAGCCCAGCCTTGCTGAGGCAGCTGAAGAGAGGGGTGTCACGGAGAGGACGTGAAGAGCATCTACTGCAGATCTCTGTGGTCATGGCTAAGGTCGAAGAGAGCCAAACGTTAGCCAAAGGTTTGTGCGTGGGCGTTAGGTAAACAACTGAAATTATTCATTCATTGTCAAAACTTCATAACTCAGCCAAAACTCAACCATTTTTGCTGGACTGCTCACAGAGGCTGCTGCTTTTAAAGACTCACTTGCAGACAGGCTTTAGCCTTCCTCTTCCACCTGTAGAACTTTGTTATTACTATTAAAGAAGTCACTCTCACACTTATAGTGAATTTCCCACCTCACCTTCTCCTACCACTAGAGATGTGATCCTGCTGGGTACGGCCTCCAAAAACATATTCTCTTATTTTTGTGAATATGTGAATTTGTGAATTTTTCAGCTTGTTACAAAGAAGGAACAGTGGCCTTAAAGTGCACGAGCAGCAAAGGGCATTGCTTCTGGTCTATTCAGTGCATTTGAAGGACTCCCACTGAAAAGAATGGAACTCTGCAAGTTTTGGAGCCTCTTGCACTGAGGTGTGTCAGCCTCTATGTACTGCTCACGTTTTTGTTTATGAAATCTTGTGTGGATGGGAAGTTGCATTTTGACTACAAAGGAGGAAGTGGCTAAACTGCTTAAGCTGTTCCAGCAGAGACAGACACTTAGCTTACACAAAGATGGCCTCATTTTCTTATTTTCAACTAGAGATTTGGAAATGGCATTGGCTCTCCAAAAGTCAGTGAAACCTGGCAATAGTTAGGTCAACTGGGTAAGCAGCGGGGTGACAGAAAGCCATCAGGACCTTAACATACATGAGATAGCTTCTGATGACCCTTCACCTGCCCTTTCAGAGGCCCCAAGTGTAAGGTAGAGGGTGGAGCTTCTTCGTTATACCTAGATCCCCAGGAAAATCCCTTAGTAATCCCCATCCTTAGACCCCTTGCATGAATGCTCCTCCATCCTCCTTCTGCCATCACATGCAGAGTAATCCTCCTTCTCCTGCGTCACCCGTTCAGTGATCCTTCTTACTCTGCAAGATCACATGCACTGCATACAGCGACCTCCTCCTTCTCGCACTCACAGGGTGAGCACTGAGCTGGGGAGAAAAAAAATCTCCCTTTCTCCTAAATGTTGCAAAGAAATCTTCCCTTTTTCCCCATTCCCCCCACAAGACCCGGACAGTTTAGATCCCCTTTCTTTCATCTTGATGCCACAAGACCACTCTTCTCTGAGTGGTGCCAACTGCAAAGGTGGTGCTTATTGACTCTTTCAGCTAGCTTTTGTTACCTGTTTCTCTTTGCAGCCATAAACTTTCCCACGTATCCACCTGCTCCTCCAAGGCCGTGAGCAAGGCAACAGCACGCTGACGTTTTCTCTTCTGTCACAGCAGTGGGACACACTGGAAGAAGAGACCAGGACCGGGTTACCCTGCCAGCTCCCCCACGTACCCGTGCCCTTGCAGCACACAGAAAGCATTGTATTTGCTGCAAACCAGGGTGCTGCTTACTCACCAGGGAAGCCTGTGCTAGCTTGTAGCCTCAGGTAAAGAGCTGCGTTTTCTCAGTGTGAGAAACAGCAGGTGAAAAGAAAAAATACCCTGTGAAGTGGCCTCCCTTGGTATGCGCAATCCCAAAGTGTCCGGGTTTGCAGGGTGTCACAAACCCCACTGCAGCCAGCATGCCTCCTGAGCGCCCAGGGAAATAGCTCTATACATTAGTCATACGGCTGACTAGCGGAGAATAAGTGGGTTCAAAAGCTGCTGGTTTCTAGATTATTGTCATCTTGCGATTCCAATGGAGCAGCAAAATTGGGATGAGGATGATAAGATCCAAAAGTGACAGTGACTCACCTGCCTTTCCCTTTCTTTCCCCCAAACCCATGCAAAAGCATGGCTGTGCTTCTCCCAGGGCAGCCTCTCTCTTATTTGGTGGAGATGACTTAATCCAGAAAGGGTGATGAGAAGGAGAAAGATTTAAATCAAACCCGATTACTGGGGCTTGGTAGGCTTCCCTGGCAAGCTGTTCTGGGACTGACCCAAAAGTTGTCATCTCACTCACTGCCTGCTCCCTTGACAACACCACTCGGAGGGCTCGGGAGCCTTATGAAATGCAGCCATGCTTTCAAAGCTCTTCTCAGCTCCAAAAATCAGTCTCTCCTTCCCCCCAGCAAAGGGCAGGCGTGTGCTGTGGGTCTTCAGGAGACTGATCAGCGTGTGGCTTTTAACTAACCCTTGGGCTATCGGTGGGCAAACAGATGGAGAAACAGTCCTGTGCGTGCTTTATCCAAGACTCTTGAAATGGCACGCTCTTGCTGTGGCTTTGGGAGTAATCCACCTAAGAGATTACTCCAGCATGGCTGCGAGATAATCCTACCAAGCATTGCATGTGCTCAGCCACCATCCCCCTGATGCTGCGACTCTGCCTGGGCCTCTCCCAGGCCATGTGAATGTCTCGGGAGGGCCTTGGGGACCTCAGGACAGGCATTGAGCGGGACCAAACCTGCAGCCACTCCTCATCCCACAGAGCAGAGAGGAACATGCCATCCTAAGGCTGGGAACAGGGAGAAGGTGCCGTTGCATTGATGGTGGTGGCTATCACAGGCACCAGCCTCCAAAGCTAGCAGGTGCCTCTTGGCAGGGGTGGGAAGAAAATCCCTAACTTTGGACCTCACAAGGTTTATGGAAAGGGTGGTAGGAGACGGTCACGACCATAGCTGAGACCTGAGCTCCGTGGCTGTGGTGATCCCATCCGGTCTCGTGCAGGGAAGGAAGGGAACAGATGACTACAAGTGGTAGAGGGACGAGCACAGGGGAGTTGCAGCATGCTGCCGTGGGAGAGCTTGCTGTCCTGGACCAAGCTACAGCAAGGTGAGCTAATGCTGACCAACATCTGAATCCCCAGAGGGATGCAGGCCATTAAAAGTGATGAAATAACATTTCAGAAACGATTCTGAAATGAGCCAAATATCCCCTTTTTTTTCCCCTCAATTCAGTCATAAATGCGGCTATCAAAACAGATTGGGTTATAAATATATATACATATAAAAGAAAACAACTGTGCCAAAGCAGCATGAGTGTTTTATTTTTATTAAAAGATGGAGAGTAATAAAGTAAAGCTGTAATAATAATACGAAAACGTTGACTAATATCTGTGAAAAACTTGGAGAGCCATAGAGGGAATGAGCTATTGTGCTTTGTGGCGGGTGGGGTGCTGGTGAAGTGTTTGTGGTTAGGACAAAGACACTGAATTTTGCAAGCAGAGTCGATGAGTTTTAGGGTTTGCTTTCTGGAGAGTTCCTGCACCAATGAGTAAATTGCTCATGCTTAAGGAAGGCAGAAGAGCCAGATTTTCATCAAACTAACCAAAGTCTCTCTTAAGAGACTTTTTTCTCCTCCTTCTTTCTTTTTCCCCCTTCCACTACTCAGTGCCATTGATGAATACATTTCGATATTGCAGAAAGAAAAGCAGTGACAGACAATGAGGTGCTTGCTTTCGAGCCGTATCAAACGTATTACTGCAAGTCCAACAGCACCTGCCATTTTACTGTGCTGAGCTGGCTTTGTGGATGGGATCTGGTGGAACCTGGCCGAGGAAAGGCTGCGTCTGTGAAAACTTCAGTGAAGTAAAAGTTCAAAGGAGGGGAAGGGAATGGGAGATAAGAGAGCTTCAAATCTTCATTTAAAAAGGAAAGAAAATCTGATTAAGATGTGCTGGCTAACTCAAAACATATGAGCCCGAACATCAAAAGGTTTGTAATTCGTACACGTGCTGTAGATAATTATCAGTTTAACTTGATACTTCCTACAGCGACAGAGCTGACGTCAGACCGCTCCAGCGACCAACTTTCAAACGAGCCTCTGACATTGAGCGAGGGCCCCACTGCTGACATGCCATTCCTCCCCCCTGCCCCCAACACCCCTGCGTACACACACACCCCAAAAATCCCGCTCAGACCCTCTCTTGGATGCCCAAAGCCCGAGACCTGGCCGAGACAGGGAGAAGATGCAGGTGGCTCCCAGGCAGCTCTGGATGTCTCCTGCTGCAGAGGACCTCTTGCAGATCCCCCACCCTGTGGCATGCACTGCAAAGGACGATGACAGAAAGCCTAATTTAAACAGGGCTCCTGGGACTCTGTCAAAACATGGCCTAGAAAATAAATGTCAGAGACTGCTTCCTCCAGTCCACTGCAAGCTGGGGATGGCCGCAAGCTGGCTCCTCCAGCACTGCAAAAATTGCTCTTGTGCTGCAAACCAGCGAGGTGCTCAAGGCAGCTGGTGGCCCATTCCTGCCACAGCTCCCCGTGCCGTGCTTGGCCAAGGGCTGCTGGCACTGGGGCAGAGCTTCTGGGACAGGGCCGGGTCAAGGGGCACCAGGAACCATGCACAGAGCCTGTCTGCCTCTCGGCCAACTGCGGTTTCATGTCACAGTTTGGCCGGGGGAGCTGATCTTGAAACTGTCTGCATATTTCCAAAGCCAGAAGGTTAGGGCAGAAGGCAGGTAATGAATCCCAGACCTTCCAAGAGAGCCGTGTGTAGCATGAACATCAGAATTATGTGACTTCAGGGAATGGCAAGGCAAAGCATTTTCCCTCCATGTGCGAGAGACTTCTGTTCAGCATCAAGCTCTCCCCGAGAGTTGAAATGACCTTCTGTCTGCCTGTTCACGGCAGAGAGAGACAGTACATAGGCAGAGGAGAGGTCATGTTTTTGTTGAAGTGAAAAGTAATCAAAAGCCTGCTGGTGAAATACTCCTAATCCCTAGGGCTCTGTACAGTGGAGCACGGAGTTCTCTCCCTCTCTCTACCCATGTGTAGCCCCACGTTCCTTTCATGAAGAGCTCCTTGCACTTCATCCACAACCCCAAGAGCACCTTCTCTACGTCCCTTTTTAATTTAAGGGTTTTATTGCTTTGAGGGAGGAGGGGAGAAAAGCTAACAATTACAACTAAGACCCCTGCTGAGTACTCTGTTATTACCCTATCCTTGTGGAATATATTTTTTTTTTCATGTACTTAATCATTCATTTAATGGATAGTCAACTGCATGTGAAGCTTCCAGGTCTATAAAGAATGAAGCCAAACCTGCAAGACGCTCTGGTAAGTTGAATGTTTACAGTAAGCACAGCGATCCATCAAATGTCCTTCTGAAGGCTCCTGAAGAACAGCTTGAGGCCAATAAAATACTCCAGATTTTTTTGGGGGGTGGAGAAATATACCTATAAATAATCCTTCCTCTGTGTGCCAACTCTGAAATGGAGGCATCTGACACCATAGAGAGTAAGCTAGCTCACTTTATAGCAAAGTGGATTCACACTCTGTTGAATATTAGACACACACCGACTGATTGACCTCCCATAGAAGTTCAGTTCTGTGCCACTCAGCAATCAATTGCACCACTTCAAAGAGCATAAAGCGTCATGTGTTTATTTTAGCTAAAGTAACTCCAGATACAGAACTTAAACCTATTCCTACAATGGTGCTTTAATTACCCAAAAAGGCTGACAATAAATTTACATTTTAATTAAGAGCAATGAATTATGCATGACTGTGTAGCACTTTCTGTGTAGCTAGCAGATGAGGACAGAGAAAGGTATGGTATGGGTTGCAGGAATTCATTCCCTGACAGTAAAGGGAAAAGGCCATTTTGTTTGCAACTGCAAGCCATTTAAGAAAAAGGTCTCTCCAGCTACATAGCAGTATGTGAAGAAGGCTGTACTGCAGTTCTGCTACAGGCTCCATGTGGTATGAGAACTGAGTCCAACTTCTCCCCGCCACTACAACACAACACTTGAAGATCACTTCACTAGAAGTTTAGCCTTTCTGAATGCATTAAGACTGCATACGTAGGAAGAGTGATGGCAAAATATCTCCCATCCTCAGCAGGGACATGGAAACACCAACGTGACTGTTGGTGTTGCAGGCTCCCATGATTTTGCCATGTTTTGTCAGCTCATCTGTCACAAGTGTCACTCATCCCCACATAAAACCATAGCATTCATCTGGGGAGGAAGAAAAGGGAGGAAGTTAGTTCTTCTAGATGCATAAAACAATATGCAAATATGAGTACATGCAGACAGGAATCCTGAAGAACAAAATCACCACAGGACAAACTGGACCTCCAACAGATGCTTGAACTGTGACTTTTGGGATGTTTTACATCAAGAGTTCTTAGCATTAGGAGCGGGCAACAAAGCGTCATGCTGAAATTATTTGAGATTTCACTACCAGCTTTGCCTCTTAGAGCACTGACCTTCAAAACAGCTTATGTTTCCAAGCAAAAAGATGCAAAAGGCAGGGAAAAATTAGAACCACCAAGGAAAAAAAAAAAAAAAAGGAATTGTGTCTGATTGGCACCATCCTGTCCTTATGTCAAACTCCAAACTCTAATATGACCCAGTTGCTTGACTTTCATACTTTAGCTGCTTGCTTTGGCATCATAATAGTAATTTCCTTCTTCAACTGCAGCGTGATTAGTGCTCCAGCCCCTCTCTGTGTGTTGGTGGAGACATCACCCTTTCATACTCTTGTCCGAGAAGAGGTACCACATTGGAGAGCAGGGCAGTGGCTCTTGGGCCTCACTGTGAGGAGCCACTCTGAACTTGGCATGGGTGAAAACCTAAGGTTTGCAGCAGCCATCAAGGCTTGTGGGGAGCTGGCAGGAACTCAGGGCTGGTCAATGGAGCTGAGCTGAAGCTCACAGTTCTGAAAGGGACAGCATGGCATGAAGTGGACCGGGGCACAGCTCTCCCATCTGACCACAAAAGCTCTAGGCCAAGGCCTCATGAATCCCAATAGCCTTCAGTACAAGCAAGAGGCAAATTGTTAATGTTAGTGGGAGTCTTGCAACGACTATTTCTGAGCCGAGTGACAATGTCTGGATCCAGGACTTGCTATACAAGACACTTTATTCCTGATGATGCTTTCCCCCTAGCTCCAGATGAAGATGGTCCCTGAGCTCATTTCACACGGAGAAGCCAAGGAGACAGCTGTGGTCCTTGTTCGTTTCCCTCCCAACCCAGGAGAAGGCACTGAGTACAGTGCCAGCCAGGCAGAGTCAGTCAATGACTGGGGTTTTTGCACAAACCCTAAGCCAAATTAATGAATTATCTCAGACAATGACCCACACCATGGAGAAAGGGGGAAATACCTCGTATTCAATGTTCACATCATAAGTAGACCACAGAAAAAGATCTTCACAGGCTGCTCACTTAAAGGTAGGCTTTCAACCTGAAACGAAAAGCTTTATACCCCCATCTCTCTTTTCTCTCCTCTAATGTAACAAGGATAATGAGAAAATTGCAATTACAGCATTATTTCAAAGAGTACTCCTTGCATTTGCATATAGATAACAAGAAATGACCCTACCTTTCTCAGTCTTTTATAAAATAACTACAGATTTGAAATATGCTGCTCTCCCTCTGCCACATTTCTATCTTCCTAACTGCTTATCCGTATAACGCTTACCTTTCCCTCTCTTGTTTCCAGATGCTAACGTGTTCTGAAAGGCAACTGCAAACACTTGCCTAATTTTATTGTTCCATTTAAGTGATCACTCATGTTGCCAAGGGGATATTATCCCTTCCCCAAGGTGAAGAAAGCATATTATAACATTCTCTCTATACAGGCACAGATCTCATGAGGAAAATGTCCAAGAGTCCCCAAGTTTAAATTCTGATCTCCTTGTAGCATTCCAGGCTATAAACAAAGATAACCTATAGCATTTTCCAAAATGCAGCCAGTAAACTCTGTCTCTACCACCTATCAGTGTGTTTTCAGCTCACTAACAGTGGCTTTGGACTGCAGCTTCTCCAGGATTCAAACAGGGTGGCTGGTGTGTACATGGGACAAGGCAACTGGACTGCATCTACAGCAACAAAGTATAGTGCCATTTTATTTTATTTCAAATGTTGCCAAGAGCAAATAATAGAAACATTTCCCAAAACCAAGAACTGACTAATCCTACAAGCCTCTCACTAGTACCCAGGAGGTACCTTTGCTACCAGATATTATTGGTTTAGTTAACAACAGATTTAAGTTACCTTGTTGATGAAAATACATGATCACAAGAAACTACAGAACAACCTTTTCAGTCTCTTCTTTCACCCTCCTTTATAGAAATGAAAGATTTGATAGGTCTGGTTTTGGTCTATCTTTGCATTGTTGCTGATATTATTGGCATGTGCAACTTCTGTTGCCCAAAGCTGACTGAAAACACACAAACAAAAAGTTTACTGCAGTACAGAAGTTTGGGAAGTATTTTACAATAAGTAAAAATATCTGTGAAAACCAAAACTAAATGCTACTGATGCTTTCACTTTTAATACAGTGAGCTGAGCAAAAACAGAGTTCAGCACCACAGGACTTATCTGAGTTCTGACAGAGTCCTGCACCAGGACCTCCAGCTTCTCCCCACCTAAAGGTACAGAACATAAAGCAGCTGCATCTTTCCAGACAAGGTGTTCTCAGTAAGTTGTAATAGAGAAGATGGCCAGAATTTGAATGTTGCTGCTATCCTATAGCATATTTGAAGTTAGAGATGTACATGATGGTAGCCATGCTTTACTGGAAAATAAAATCTTTTATTTCGATGTGTGGCAAACACACAAAACATCCTTTGCCAACATCTCTGCCCTAAAACTCTGTGACCCAACTCCAACAAAAAGGACAAAAGTTCAGGAGCGAAGAGCTGTGAATGCATCATCACTCAATACATCACCGCAAAAAACCTCTGTGAACTTCGCTGTTCATTTCCAAGCACACCAGCTCATCAACAATTTTAATAGTTTTTTTGGGGGATATTTTTTACTAAACATACGGCAGTTATCTAGTTAAATTAAACAGCTACAAGAGACTATCCATTAACTTCACATGGCCACTAAACAGCCACCACTAGAAATGCTTAGCTATTGCTAACCTTATCTGAAGTCAAACTTGTGACCTTGAAACGCAGCAGTATAGTCCTATTACCAGTCCCTGTAAACTATCTGGTTCCCTAGGTGGGACTCGATGTTTGTTTCTCCTTTTGTCCTTGAATTTCACTTTTGTGTGTGCGTGCTCCTTGTGACATTGAAGGGTAATTTTAATTGGTTCAGCCAACAGAAGCTACACCTAATGTGCTTTTTGAACAGTTGCTCTCACCAAGGCTAGCTATGACAAAAACACATGGTAAGAAACCTTCTGAAGCCTTTGATGATAGAAGTGGTGGGAGGATTCAACATCTCTTTGCTTCTCCACGGACCTCCAGGTGATGCGTTCCTTTTTGATCTCAGCCAGAATCCGCTGGGCTGTTGCCATGAAGAAAGCAAAAGAACACCCACTTTCAGCTGCTGATGTATGTGCCTTTGTTTTGCTCTTTAGCTGAGCTCTCCAGCACCAGAGGGGAATGCTTGACTCACACTAGCGTGACTTTGCGTTTCACACAGCACGGTCCATTTGGTTGCTGTACCTTTGCTTGAAGCAGGTCATGGGGAAGAATTAAGCTCCTTCCTTTAGAGACATGCAAAAGCTCTCCAGTTCAGACAGGCTTAGCCAAAGGGAGAAGAGACTGTCTATCGCCTTCTGTGCAACTGCAAGAGTGGAGGTAGCCTGCAGGTTTCAATAGGAGGACACTGCTCTACTGACCTTCACAAGCCTTTTGGTGTTGAAACGCCTAATAAGATGGCTGGATGAACTGGGTTTTCAACCAAAAAAGACAGCATTTTCCCTCCTCTCAACAGACACATGCTCGCATACTTTTCGTCCTGGCAAATCACACGATCTCTGGTTCAGTGGAGGGACCAGCTGCACCAAGTGCAGAGAACTGATAAAGGCAGGCCAAGATGCAGGGTTTGTACAGGCCTTACAGCTTGGGTGTATCCACTGTCAGGTGGATACAGAGCCAAATGGCAGGCTTTCCCCCAAGTTGGACAGGGCATGCTGTCCAGTGACACTGGCAGCAGTGACACTGCTTCTAGGCTGGACGTGCCTTGCACCTGAATGACACGGTATGAGCGAAATGATTTTGGGTCTGCTCTTACCTGCCCATGAAGACCTGTCCTAAGAAATCCAAAGACACCAAAAGATGATGTGGAAGCTCCATCATTGGAAGTATTTAAGGTCAGATTAGATGGGGCTTTGAGCAATCTGATCTAGAGAAAGATGTCCCTGCCTGTGGCAAGGAGGTAGGACTAGATGATCTTTAAAGGTCCCTTCCAACACAAACCATTCTGTGATTTTATGATTCTATGAATGATTCACAGTTCCACAACTGAGGAAGGAGTACAAGAATTAGACAAACAGAAAATAAGAGAATCTGGAAGAAGATGCAGATTGTCATTGAACCGGGAAAAAAAACCCAAACAACTAACCAAGATGAGTGGAGAGGCGTTTCAAATATCTGGGCTCATTAAGAGCAGGTAGTCAGTGGAGAGTGCGGCCAGAGCAACTGAAGAACTGGAGGATATATTCCAGCTACAAGGAAACTCTCAACTGAGCAATACTGGAAGTACTCAAATGTCTGAAACAGTTATACTTACGGCTGAGAGAGACTGAAGAAAATATCTGAGAATTGACCCAAACTGAGGGGTTGTTACAAATGCATTTATTGGCCGGGGAAAAAAACCCACACCTAAATCCTTTATGGAAGCAAAAGCACAACCTAATATGATCTATAATTTTTTTAAATGAAGCTAAAGGAAGACACCTGGGGAGATAAAGCTCATGCCCATTTTTTGTGTGCTGTGTCTGCAGCAAGGTGGGAAGAAGCAAGTCTGAGGCATTTGACTTGTCACACATGCCACGGATATCAGATCAACTCAAAGAAAGGTTATGGTTAAAATAACGGAAGAAAATGAAACATAGATTTGCTCCCATTCTTACATTCTCATTTATTCTTATGTCATCTGTGTTTATTCCAGGATATTGTTTTAACTTTGCAGAGATAGCGCTACAAGCAGCCCAGCTAAGCAAGTGGCTCTCAGACCTGTTTTGGGCAGTGCTGGTGGGCCAGGCAGCGTTGCTCCCAACCAACCACACCAATGCTGGCAGCTGGCTGCAGACATTTCACCACTGTCTCTACTGCACCCATTTCAACATTTTGGTTGAAAATGGTGTCCAGGTAAGGAAGCTCTACTGCAGTCAGATACTGATACTCACCAAACATCATAGAGAAGACCCAGGAATGGATGTCTCTGCGTAAAACCCCATTAGAGATGCTGAGTTTTCAGGTCCCCCTGGGATCTTTGACAAGGCCACCATGCCCCCCGACCTCCACCGCTATCCCAGTACAGGAGCCCCACAGGGAGCTCCAGGCTCCCTGCCAGCCCCCGGTGCTCTGCTTGTTGGGGGAGAAGGGACAAAGAGGCCCCGTGGAGACAGACATCCTGGTGTTCAGCCCCACTGCCAGGCTCATGCCTGGCCCAGCCCAGCACACCTGAAGACAGTGAGCAGAGGCAGGACAGGGACTGGGGCACACCATGGTCACCATCTCCTCCACCCCAGGCCCCATGAGCCTGGCACAGCTGGTGTCACACTTTTTGTTGACCACGTGCTATTCTCCCCAACACCACCGTTTTATCCCCTGTTGGTTGGTACAGCCAGCTGTCAGCTGGGTGCGACACTGGAAAGGTAGGTTTCCTCCTGCCAATGGGTGAAGAGGTGGGTTTTGGCCATGCTAAGCCTGTGACCCAAACAGCTCCAGCTGGCTTCTCCCTGCTGTGAGCCCAGAAAGCAGAGCATGAAATCACTTGGGCAACTTGCCTCTTCCCAGACCAACCTGGGGTTCTTCACCAGGTACCTCCTGCTACGTGCTCATGAGATGCTGCTCCCCACCTGCCATCCCCCATGTTCCTCCATGTTCCCCTATACCCCCCCACATTCCTCCATGTCCCTCCACATCCCTCCAAGCAACTCCGCATCTCTCCAAGTGCCTCCATGTCTCTCCACATTCCTAAGTTGCTACACCCTGGGAGAAAGAGGGAGCATTAAATCAACCATTCTGCTGGGACAGGTGCAAAATGTGCTTCTTTTATCTTTTCCTTTCTGCCAGGATCAGGGAGAAATGCCAGGAACAGCCAGTGCCACACAAAGGCAGGCTGTCCCCTCGCCCCTGGAGGTGGGGTACACTCCTTTCCTGAGCTCAGCCACGTCAGCTCCCTGGCAGGAGGGGTTCCTTACAGATGCTGGCACTGAGACCTGTTCCCGTTCTGGGTCTTTAAGTACTAATAATGGTGTGCACATGTACATGAACCCGGGTAATGACAATGAGCTGGAAGGTGGAGTGCAGAGCACACTGGTGTGAAGTGATAGCAGGCTGGGAAAGAGCATGCAGGAGAGCATAGGTTTAAGCTATAGCATTTTGGCTCACAGGAGACACAGCTTGGTCTGTCAAAATCAGACAAAATAACTGATTTGGAAAGACGTAACCAAGCAGACAAGTATGCAGCGAGGACAGACTGATTAGGCAGCACAGCTCCACTGCGATGTCCAGGGCCTGAGGAGAGAAATCAGACACAAGAGCTGCACTGCGCAGAACATCCCATGTGGAGTGAGTTAAGTAGCTATCATGGTCCTCCAGCCTCTCTGTGACTGTCCTCTTAAAGCAGCGGGCAAACTGGAAGTGAACCAAGAAGGGAGGCAAAAAATCTGTGGAAGAGAAAAAAGGGTGCAGGGGTGGTCACAGAGAGGGCCGAGGAGCCAGGCTGCAAATGAAGCAGTCGGAACATGGTTGCCCACTGAGGCAGGTCCTGCTGTTTTCTGTTGATGGCCAGTAAAGCTAGTTACAGAAGGGACGGCGGGGATCAGGTGTGCAAGGGAAAGGAAAGGCACTGCATTACTTAACAGGATTACCCTCTGCAGGGAAGGAATTCCCCAGCTAAACCTAGCTACGAGACATATACTGGGGCTTCTGCTTCCTTCTCCTGGTCACTGCTTCAGTTCCCACCTTTTGCAATTCCACCAGCTTTGCCAGCCCAGCAGCAGCTGGGAAAAAGGCACAGTGGGCCTGGGAACCACTACAGACATGAGGCAGTGTGAAGAGTAAGCGGAGAGACCAAAAGCAGCCACAACATGCATTCTGAATAACAAGCGGAGCATTTCAAGGACACACAGGGAGGGAGGAACAGAGCAGTGAGAGCTCCTGACATGCTCAGGAATTGGAAAATCAAAAGTGCGCAGTTTCTGGGAGCACCCCAGTATGAACAGGACTACCTGGAGAGCTCAGCAGCCACCTGCTGTCTCCAAGAGCTGCCTTGCATGCTGTACATCCCTGTAAGGGACTGATAAACACGAGTCTTTTCAACACTGGCTCTGCTGCTTTCCAGACAGTGTCTGGGGGAGTCCTCTCAGCCCAGGTGTAAGTCCATACAAATGCTAAACCCTGATTCCAGACTGGCAGAAGGAGTGCTGCCCCTCACCTGGTCTTCTCAGCCTGTACATCTTCAAAACCAGACCCAAGCCCTGGAAGAAGTGGCAAGCATCAACAGTCCTCAGGCGAGGACTCCCAAAGCTCCTTCCTTGGGAGCCTGCTCCTTCATTGTTTCACTGCTCAGCTGGGGCTGCTCAAGTGTCTCCTGTGGGAGAGGAGCTCCCCCTGCACCATTAAAGCCCTCCCTGTGCCAAGTGCATTCAGACTGCAGACCTTATCACAAGGCTTTAGAAGTTACCATCAAATCCACAGCTTAAGTGCTGCAACAGGGAAGATGGATCCTCCTACACCAGGCAGCCTGGGACCCCGGGCACACTGGTGGGAAGCAGACCTGCCCCCCTGACCGAAAGCTTGTATCATCCCCAGCCTTTGCACTATCTAGACTATCCTAACTGCAGTGCAGATATCCTTTTAATCATACTGGGGATTTTTTTCACCTCCACATCATAGTTTTCCGCTGAGGCATTTGAGCTCTCCTGCCTAATTCTCAGGGAAGTGCAGAATGAAAGGGGGCAGAAGACATGAGGGAAACTTAAACACCCCTCATGTGGAAATGGAGGGACAGATAAAGCATCCTGATATTAAGAGGGAAGAGATGGAAAGGAAGAGAGAGAGGAAGCAGTTGAGCATATGAAGCTGCCAGACGAGCAGAAAGCAGCACTGGGTGTGGGACAGGAGAAGGAGGGAACAAAAGTGGCTATGGTGAGGGGAGGTGGCAGGAGCCCCGGGAGCAGAGAGGAGCAGGCAGCTTTGTGGTGTACACAAAGCTTGGGGTGGGGAAGGTATCCCTGGTGTGGGCAGCTGGCGGGGTCTGCAACAAAGCACGATGCACAGAGGCTTGTCCAAGACACACAGGCAAATATTAGCCACTGGAGAGGAGCCTCAGTGTAGGGAAATCCCTCAAGAGTTTTTGAGAGTTGAGCTCAGTCATAGAATCATAGAATGGTTAGAGTTGGAAGGGACCTTAAAGATCATCTAGTTTCAACCCCCTGTCCCTCCCACTAGACCAGGTTGCTCAAAGCCCCATCCAGCCTGGTCTTAAACACTTCCAGGGATGGGGCATCCACAACTTCCCTGAGCAACCTGTTCCAGTGCCTCACCACCCTCAGAGTAAAGAATTTCTTCCTAATATCTAATCTAAATCTCCCCTCTTCCAATTTAAAACCATTACCCCTTGTCCTGTCCTCATATCTTTGCGGGAATTTTCAGCCTTCCTTTTGGCTACAGCCCCTAGTGGGGAGTAATGGTGGGGCTTTTGCTTGATGGCCATAAACTAGGAACAGCTTCTGGCAGTGTAGAGGCTGAGACAGCAGAAATGCAAGGTCTTACATACACAGAGGGTGGGATTTTGTTGGGACAGGTGGAGGCACTTAGAAGTCCTACAGGAGGTAACTGGTGCATGCTGTCGGGCTGAGACACGGAGAGGGAAAAGGCTTTGGTGCTGTGCTATATCCTGGAGCAAATAAACAAGAGGATAAGGTGAGGAAAGATCTAGAAATGCCGTCCTCCAGCGGGATGGCAAGTCTTAAGCCAGGCCTTTCTGACAGGGTCACGCGGGCCACAAACTGCCCTTGCTCTTCTACACCACTACTGGAAGAAGCATTGCACAACCTTCTCCCCACCCTGGCCTCTCTAAGCCGCCAGTGTGGCACACTGCTGGAGAGGCTGCTAGCCCAGCCGGTGAGCCCGGTAGCCCGCAGCACGGCAGCACTTTCCAGTCAGACAAGCCCCAGCAAGATAGCAAGCTGCTTTCGCTTTGTAAATTACTTGTGGCATTTCCTGTAAACACCATCAACATCACCTACGGGCTGTGGGCAGGGAAACATGGTGACATTATAAAATGTCTTCTGAAAGGGCAGGCTGCCTCAATTTTTCCATCGTTTCCCGGTTTCCATGCTTGGGAGAGCTAGAAATCGGGGCAGGGACTGGAGCGTAGGGAAATCCAGTGGTGTTTGAGAAGAGGGCAACCTCAGCAGAACCTCAGCATGGTGCTTTCCAAAGCTGTCCAAACCCTTGGTGTGGAGCAGTTCTTTCCTTAGAAAACCTTGGGTGAGAAAGAAGTGAGGAGTGCTCTGACTGCTTACCAGTCTCCCATCCAACTTCGTACTCACTGTGCTCGAGGAAAAAACACTTGTGGTCTAATGTCAGGATAGAAAGCAAACCTGAGGAGAACATACAGGCAAACAGAGCTACAATCTAAACACAGTCTAACCAATCTCACATGCTTAAAAGTTCATGATTCAGGCTTCCCGAAATGATGACATTGGATTAAAGAACGACTTAAGCATTGTGCTTTGAAAAGGAGATGAAAACAGGCAAACAAAGAAACCTCTGCTTACCTGGAGATCTATTTGTATTCTGATATCTTTGTCTTCAGGTTTACCAGGAGGGGCTTAACCATCTCCCTGTGACTGTGAGACCTAGAAACAGCACAAAAATTGACGGTTCAGATTCTCATGTGACCACAAACATCCAGGCATATAGAAAGCAACAAATATCACAAGGTTCAGGATTCATCACAAGAATGAGGAACCACCACCAAATTTGCCACTAACACAAAACAAGGCATACTGACAGTGTCACCTTACACTGGCATACAGTAATGAACTGCTGTAAGAACCGGCTTCAAGGACTTCTTGAAGTCAAGCTTATTTTTCTCTTGTTTGTCTTATGCTGGCATTTGCCTGCACCTCAGTCAGGACGAGGGGGGTCACCTTGCCAGGAGCTTTATAAAGACCTAGCTTTTTCCTCAGGGGCTCACAATCCAGTGTGTGATGAGAGGTGTGGTGAAAGACACTAACAGGGCTAAAGCAATGAGCAGAGAAGATCTGCTAGGACTGGACTCAAATTATTCCCTCAGATTAGACAGAGAAAAAGACAAAATAATAAGCTGCATGGTGCACTATCACAAAAATGCGAAAGAAAGTTAAAGACACAGAGGCAGCTCATGCAAACTGGCAAGTTCCATGGCTTTACTGGCGCTACGCCAGAAGGATTGGTGCCATCTGGCCCACAGCCGTGCCAGAGGCTTCGATTAGATGAGGAGCAGTGATTGATGAATGAGAGCGCATAGATGCAGGGCAGGTGGAAGGCTTGAGAGGAGGGGAGACAGCGCAAGACAAAGACAGTCAGGTGGCAGCGTGCTTGGATGTGTGCAACCATTAGAACAAAATCTCCAAGGCTTAATTTTATTGCAAATTTCTGAGCTCAGTTCCACCAAGTTCTGTCCTTTTCCAAGAACAGTCAAAACTCTCTTTCTGCTGCTGACAAGGGCTTCACATCACAAGGGAGCATGGTCTCTTATGAGAGTCCCAACGCTCTTTTTTTAGATCAGAGGAATTAGAGACTATCACAGGAAAAATTCTCATACTCTCTCTGCTCCTGCAGATTAACCTGGAGAAGGGGGAGAGGCCTATAGAAAGCAAAACTAGTTCGTCTGTATTTCTAAACCTCCAAGAACCTGAATCTACTTTGACTCAGCAGGATCAAAATAGCTGTAACTGGGCAGGTTGGATTTTCAGCCCAAACTTCCCCCTTCCTCTCCAAAATGACTCTGCTCCCACATAGAGTTTTGTGTGGGATGTTTCTTTGCTGCTCTCAGTGTCATCTG
Source organism: Xenus cinereus (assembly GCA_025774025.1). Lineage (NCBI taxonomy): Eukaryota > Metazoa > Chordata > Aves > Charadriiformes > Scolopacidae > Xenus > Xenus cinereus. The sequence goes on from JAOXJK010000001.1 coordinate 117,805,607, forward strand.
AAACCATTACCCCAAGTTAGATATTGACCCACAGTGTTATGCCCAGTGAGCAGGAAAACTGGCAAACAGGCAGGCGTTGTGCATGGCCTGCCTGATACACCTTCTCAGTGTGGTCAGCAGCTCTGTCAAACTCTAATGAAGATCTTTGCAAAGGGCTGGACCACAGCAAAAGCATGGCATCATCCAGCTAGCACAACAAAGAAGGGTTCCTCTGTCTTCTTCTCCTGAAAAGGGTGAGGATGACCCAGCTACCCCAACCTGCAAAAAAAAGTTTGCTCAGAGGATATCAAGACAAGCAGAGCTCTCCTTGAGGATGGAGTTTCAAAGAGCCACAATAAAACTCAGACTTTTGTGTCACCTCCAATTTCAGTGGAGGATGTCAAGATGCCCAGAGGGCCGGTTGCTTCCTAGGCATCAGGAAGCTGGGTGCAAAGGTGTCCCTAGCATTGGCCATGTCCTCGATGACAGGCACCATCCTGCAGGATACAAACATGGTGGATAGATCTGGAGGGTTATGGAGGTCCATTGACAGCCCCCAACAGAACAAGGAGGTGAGGCAAGGCACAGGTCCTTCCAGGGAGTTCAGTCATGAGCTGAAGAAGACGAGGCTGGGGACAGGGCTGGAGACAGACACATCCCAGAGACGGGACAGGGCTTCCTACCAGGGCCATCCAAAAGACATGGCTGGAAACAGACACATCTAAAACATAGCTCAGACAGGGACTGACAGCCCCAGGCCGATCTGAAATAAGGCTCCTGGGCCCATGGCCAGGGTGTGGGGGGAGGCACCAGGTGAGACTGGTCAGAGCCATTAAGGATTGTTAGTGCCCTCAGGGCTCTGACAGATGTAAACACAATGGGAAGAGGGGTCCATCTTCTTTAAAAACAAGTCGTTTCCCTCTCCTTAAGTCCTGAAGGGCACCTGATATAAAGCCTTCTTATGGAAGTATCAGCTCTTTAATCATTGCCTGCAGGCTTGACTGCATGAGGCATGTCTGGAGGGTGGTCTTTTGTGCAAAGTCTGCCCTCATACCAGAGAAATCTTGCTCGTATAGTTGAGGTATGTTCCTCAGAATCAGTTCCTTACAGCACATAATACGTCCCTCAAAAACAACATTAATGGAGGTGCAGAGTCCAAAGTTAGGAAATGCTATGATTAAGGCCACCTGTGCGGCCTTACTCCATCGTCCTTGTGCGTCTGCATTGGGAAATAGTCTCTAATTGCCTGCTCCGCAAAGTCTTACCTCACTCAGCGCACGAGATGGGCAGCATGCTGCTCTTGAGTCTTTGTCCCATTCTGTACCCACCGGCATATGGCTGCAGGCTTTGTGCGCTGCGCGCTGCTCCAGCCCCGCACAGAAAATGGTTATTTCACAGCTTTTCCTGAACGCCTCATCGTTAACGTATCAGGGCATTTGCAACATTTCTCCAGCTTCACAAAATCCATTTAAAGGTGGAAAAGTGAGGCAAGAGAGAAAATGAACGAACGTACCAGTTTTTGGTACTGAAACTGAGAGCGTGAAACTCTCAGAGCCTGAGCCTTCTCAGCACTTAGTATTATAGAGCACTCAGTATCTTTAAGGACAGAAGCCACCAAGTTCAGCTGAACCAAAAAAAACCCCACAGTCTGCCTGCAAGTCAAATCCCAGTGCTTCCACTTGTAGCCAAACTGAAGGAACAGCTGATTTCTGCTTGGTTTCAGCCACTTTTTTCCCATCGTAACAAGAGCTTTGCAGAATAGGCTGCAGCAGAGTTCAGTCACTAAAACATCGCCTCAGACAAAAGATGTTTGAGGTTCAGACCGGTTCCTTCAAGGGAAATAATGCACTTAGATGTACTTTAACATACACCGTAAAATACACTTGCAGGTATTTTATGCATCCCCAGTACCAATTTATAGATAACCAGAAACATGAAATTAGCCAGCACTTTTCAGGAAGCTACTGTTGGCTGTGTTCAAGAGTGGTATGTTTTCAAGGCAGTATGTGCTTTTCTATATGCTTGCAAATTTGACATCCTGGAGTTGGGAAGAAGAGTAAGAGGTCAGCAAGTATTTTGCTCCAGTCCCAGCTTCTTCTTCCTCTTAGGTCCCTGGCTATCCTCTCCTGTGACTTTGCAGCTGAAGACCCTACACTTAGTGTCTTTAGCAGCTAAGGTCCGACAAGCTCAGACAGCTGAAGCCACTCAATTCATCAGGCATAAGATAATCCTCACTAGGTCCCCTCAGCTGCTCTGCCAGGCACCAGCCTGCTGCCCTATACCCAAGCTCTGCCTCCACCCAGCTCAGACCTGGTATGTAGTTCCTAGTTCCTGTACCTTATCCTAGTCACTGCCTCCCAGCACAGAGTCCTTAGAATCCTGATATTTAGGTCCAGTCTCTGATTATGTTCTCCTTTTGACCCTTCGGCTCTGTTTAGCCTTGTCTCCTCCAGGAGATAGCCAACGTTTCTGTAACCACAGGTCCCTGCCAACCATGTGCCATTGAAGATTGTACAACACCAGAGTCAAAAATCACTGCTTCCTTGGACAACTGTCTCTCTGCACTCTACAGACTTGTAGAGTTCTCACCTCCCCTCAGTCTTTTCTCTCAAAGTCTTGGGAAAAACCTCAGCTCTCTCCCAGAGACCCCATCTCCACCTCTTTGCCTAGACATCTCCTCTTCCATCCTTCCTCTGAGTCAGACCAGCCTTTCTGCCCTCCCTCCACAAACTCTGCTTCCTCAATTCCATACCTTTTCCTGCCTTCTTCATGTTCCCCCATCTAATCTCTCCTGCTTTCTCCCAGGCTTCATTCTGCTCTCTTTACCGTTCTCACCATCTTCCTGTCCAGCTTCTCCTCTTCATCCATCCAGTCTCTTCTTTATGGGAAATTCATGAGAAGGTTCATAATTTGAGTGGGTTTTCCACAGGAGGAGGAAAAAACACACTCAATAGGCCAGATGTGCGTTCATTTATGATGCTATATACCACACAAGCAATGACGTGATGTGCTGATGGTGTCTTTGAAATCATTCTCACACATTTGTGAAAAACTGGACACACGTACGAGATAAGGCAGCAAAACTCAGCTAAAATGTTTACCACAAACTGAGTGCTCTTCCCTTTACTCAGATATCCTTTTAGCTCAGGAAGTAAATACCACATCTGTGTGTGCTCAGGACAGGCTACAGACAGGTGTTTTGTGGTTTTTGTTGTTCACAGGAGCAGGTAGACTTGCATTAAGGGCAGAAACAAAGGTAAACTTAGCAGACAGACAAGGTACAACAACATCAGGCGATGTAGAAAGGCCCCTCTTTTTCCCCTAGTTCATTAACATCGACCCATTTAAATGGACATTTGACTGAAAAATATAAAAGTATCAGCAGTTCTCCTTTGTCTCGGTGGTATGAAGACAGAGAGTACAACCAGCTCCCACCCTCCCTAAAATGAGGGTGACCAGAGGTGAATGACTGAATAGCTGAAGAAGTTTCTTCACTGATCATTATCAATCAGGCCAACATCATTCGGCACAGCTAATTCCACCCACCACGGGTTTGTTTTGAAAGCAAGATGATGCCATTCCTTGTTGTGGATGCACTGTTTAGGCATGTTACAGTATTGCCCAAGCTCAGCAGGAAAGAGAATAACATTGCTAAGGGCAGGTGATATCATTTCTGACTGAGAGCAAGGACGTGTCTTTCCCAGCACCTGTAGGGAGGAGATACACAGGCAATAAGTCAGCAGTAGGGAAAAGAGGACTCTCAATGTGTGCCTGATTCAACAGAGTTCCCAAGTGTGTGCCCAATCTCAAATTCATGAGTAGCACCCCATTAAGGTTAGTTCACGAGTAGCCCCCTTTGGTTAGGGCCAGGCATACTTGTGCCTCACTGAATCATGGCCATAACAATGGGTAAATACAAGGTGGAAAACCTGTCCTAAAGCTCACAACGCTCCCAAACAAGGATCCACCTGTCTGCTATGGAGATGGGGATAGGAGGGAGCAGATCAACTGGCAAACAGTAATATCCGTGAATTATTTTTGTACCGTGCCTACAGTACCCTGGTCTGTAACAGAATATCATAGAATCATTGATTCTATGATTTAACTTGGAAGGGGCCTTAAAAATCATCCAGTTCCAACCTCCCTGCCATGGGCAGGGACACCTCCCACTAGACCAGGTTGCTCAAAGCCCCATCCAGCCTGGCCTTGAACACCTCCAGGGATGGGGCATCCACAGCTTCTCTGGGCACCCTGTTCCAGTGTCTCACCACACTCATAGTGAAAAATTTCTTCCTAATATCCAATCTAAATCTATCCTCTTCCAGTTTGAAGCATTTCCCCTCGTCCTATCTCTGTGTGCCTTTGTAAGAAATCCCTCTCCAGCCTTCCGGTAGGCTCCTTTCAGATACTGAAAGGCCACTATAAGGTTTCCCCAGAGCCTTCTCTTCTCCAGGCTGAACAGCCCCGACTCTCTCAGCCTGTCTTCATAGGAGAGGTGCTCCAGCCCCATATAAATATAAATATAAATATAAATATAAATATAGCCCCATATAAATATGCATTCAATGTGTCAAAGAGACAAAATTCTTTAAAGCAAGCAACATTTTTTTCCCAGGTGAAACATAGCTATTGCGCCAAGACTTGATCATCTACTTCTCAAAGAATGCCATGCAACCGAATGGCAACCAGTCACCCTGATTGTGTTTTTTTACCACACCAGGGAGGGGAAGAAGGTGGAGAGTTAGTTCCTGTATCACAGGGTGGAATTCATCTGATGACCCAGAGATTTTCCAAAACAACAGTAGATGAAAAGTCATTAAAAAAAAAAAAGGAGAGGGGAGAAGGAGGATGAGGAAATTCCTATCTCCTTTGAAAGCATCCATGTTTGGGAACAAATAGGAAGCAAACACCTAAAGTGGACATTTACACCTAAGTTAGCTGCTTATGGAAAATGGAGAGAAGTGGGCATTTCTGGGACACGGTTTGTCTCGTCCTTATGTAGATGTCTAAAAGAGTTCAGATGACTCACACCATGGGAACTCCTGCTTCTCCTCACCGATGATAAAGGGAGCCCAGAGCAACGGGCGCAAACAGAGATGCCTGCAGGCGCTTGCAGCTGGACGAGATACACCCCATCTGCAGTGTCCCCAGATGCCTGGTAAAGACCTTTTGTAAGAGACTGAGTCACATTTGTTTGATTAATAAAGAGATCATGCAGACAAAGAGAATTGTCTTCAGGGTCACCTTTTGCTGCATCCAGGCTTTCCTTGGAAAAAATCTGGTGACGGACTTGTGCCTCCTTGCTTTGAGAGGCTGGACAGAGTCACAGGCTCAGCTGGGAACGGACGGAGATGCAATGGCAACGGTAACGCAAATCCCCTCCTTCAGAAAGGAACGGAAAAAAAACCTTCACGCTTCAGAATTTGCTAACAGAGAGACTTCTGGCAGTCATTTAAGGGAATCCCTCCGTGCTGCTGAATAACCTTTAAGGCGGAAAGCAATGGCTGGCTGAGCTTTCTGACATGCACCCCTACGTCACCGAGGGAAAGCAGCGTGATTCACGAGCGCAGCGAAACCCCAGCACTTCGGGGAACTCCTCTCGCTGCATCCTGTCGCAGAGCTGGGGGAGGGCAGGACAAAGCCAGCGTGAAGGGCAGCCAGCCGCAGAACACAGCCCCTAAGAAAGAGGAGAGGAATCCTTTCATGTCTTAGCGCTTTTGAACGTGACCACCTGGGCTCTCCCTCCCCCTGCCCTCATTCCTTGGGATTTCTTTCCCTGAACCGAAATGGGGGCCAGCACCAAGGAGGCAGGAAGAGGGGCACAGCGGCTGAGAGCTCCATGCCCCTTGAACAGAAACGCGATGGTGCACTTTAGACAGGGACCATCATGTCATTTCCCTCACCTTATGATGTCGGCTCCTTAAGAGGACAGGTGGTGTGGATGCGGGGCTGGGCTCCAGCTGAGGAGCCATCTCCCAGGGCCTCGGGAAGCACTCTTTGGGTGCACTTGGGAGGACACAAAGGAGGAAGGTCTTGTCTAACTGATCAGATCTGCCTCTACACCAGGCCAGATGTTGGTTGGATCCACGGAGAGCCTTTCAGGTGTCTGGACTCAACATTTCCCAGAACCTGTATACCCAGGACTTTTCTCCCCTGCTATAATCTACTGTATCTGTCCTTTCTTCATTTGATAATGTTTTTTGTACACCTTAGCTGAATACCTCTAGTGAACAGAATTCTCACTGGCCAGGCCAGCATTGTGCCATTCCATCTTGCCAAATTCCAGCCCCCTTTGCAGCACCATTTCCTTTTTTTGGGTTTTTCTAGTGAAACACATAGCTGTTACATCAAGGCACGTTGGTCACTTGGAGAGCACACTGAGATTTTCATATGTAGACAAACTACAGAAAATACCAGTCTGAATGCCCCAGTGGTGATACGATTTACTTCAACTCACTGCAGAGCGACTGACAAAAACTAAGGGACCAAACGTTCAAAGGGAGACCAAACCTCAGTTGTATCAGGATTTCCAGAAACTTTCATCCTGTCTCAGCACTGAAAAATAGTAACTGGGTTTTCTCAAGCGTTTTAGTGCTTGCAGAAGTTACCTCTTTGGCCACAGGCACAATACCTTGAAAATCTGCCCCGTCTCTACACACCTGAGGATGGTTTGAGCTCTGCTGAAAGCCTCTGGCTCCTGGGGTGCCTTTGTCTGTGCTTAGGAGAATCCTCAGCATTTTCCAGCTTAAAATACATTTAGCATGGAGGCACGCCTGTATGGACAAGTGGCTGTTGCTTTGACCTGCTGCTCCGAGACACGCTGTCTCCAAGCGAGATCAGCGCGGTGCTCGCTGAGAGGCGTGCAAAGGCAGCGGGTCCATGACAAGGGGACACTGCTGTTCACGGGCACAGGGCAGCAAGATTTCCTGCCTTTGGGAAGTGTGCAAACTGCTTGTGAGCCTTGATCTACAGCAAGGATGGCTTTTAAAAGAAAGATAACCTTTCTAGTTTATCTGGGGCTCGTGTTTACGTGTTGCTGCTGTTCTTGTTGCCATAACAAAAAAAGACCTCTTGGTCTTCTAATGTGTGCTGTCCTTGATGAGGCTTTAGCCAGCAAAATCCTGTGAAGTGTGAGCCCCACAAACCTCAAACCTTTCTATTTATTTTAATAGCAAGGAGGTTACCACAATTAGTTGCCCATATTTCTGTCTCCTTGATGAAGTTGCTGTGCCTTCTCTTTGATAGGAGCAAGTATTGCAAAGTCTTTTTTTTTTTTTTTGAACAAAAGAATCAACATCAAGCATTTTGGAAGCAGCGTATTGTATCACCTCTAGGCAGTCCCAAACCCTCCCACCTGTCAGATTTTTTTTCTGATAGGCCTGTGTAATACACAGTGCAACCTTGAGCCCAGTACCTCTGCTAGTGACGCAAGTCTGTATCACAGGCCTAAATTATCAGGTGTTTGGCACCAAGTATTCAAAGGGTATCCTTGAAAAATAAATTATAAGTTTGCAGAACGTAACTAACGCAAACAGTTTGTAAGCAAAAAAGGTGGGAAAAGGGTGTATAAAGAAAGCTAAAAGTTTCGCTTATTCATTGATCATTTTCAGTATTTCTGCAGGATTATTTATTCAGTACTTAGAGCATAAGACTTCCTATTTACCTTTTAAATGTGTAAATAAACATTTTTGCCCTAGTCTGATGGCCAAGCAAAAAAATTAGAGGAAAGGGTTCAGATCACATTGTGTTTTCAGTTTTCCTGCAATGCTGTAAGCCAGAGGAATTGCTGGATGCTGAACACTAATATTCCATTTGTCCCAGATAAAACATTTTTCTTTTGGGACATTGGTAAAACAAACAAAGGAAGTGAAGAACTGGCTCCTGGGATGCTTGAGGAGCAGGCATGCTCCCTTATCATGCTCCCTGATAATCTCCCAGCAGTGAGATTATTCATCAGGGATGAGGAGATCCGATATTTTCCCTTTCTCCATGCAAAGGAGTCTGACCCCCCCACCTTGTGTCCTTTAGATGGCTCTCCTGAATGCATGAGATGCCACTCAGGAGCAAAGGGAGCAAGAAGGCCAGAGCTCAGTTTCTCCTGCTGACAACGTGTCACTTTGCATGAGCACTTAAAACCTCCACATGATCAGAGATGAGCGCTCCCGTCCCATCTACCACACGCGTATCTCCATCACGGGGCTAGAATTTCATCCCTGCCCCTCCAAAGAGGGAAGTACACCATGCGAAATGGGAACCCCAGTTCAAGTCTGCTCTCCACCCAGCTCAGCCTCCAGACTTTCAGCAGGTGGGAGCTGCAAAGCTATGCGAGTTTTTATTCAAATGGCATGAGCTCAAGTCAGACCTGAGAAATGCAGTTGGGCCTGACTTTGAGGGTGTAAATGTATGGTTTAGTACAGAGGTTTTTGCCCTAATACTACATGGCATTGACATGGCTACATCTTTCCCAGACCTGAGGTTCCCCCAGAGACTTCCCACCCAGCGCCACAATATACTGTGCATACTCCCGACTGCTGCGAAGTTGGCTCCCTAGAGATATATAAATGAGAGCTCTGAAATGTCCACATTTCTTAATAGCTAAGGCCAAAAGGAAAGGCAATTCTCCTGCCTTGTTTCCAATGTTAGCCCATCTGCAGGTAAATCAGTTCAGAACAAAATCAAACCTAGCCAGTTTTAAGGAGCCTCCATGAGAAGACTGGTCAACTAACTTGAAAAGGGAAAAGTGATTGTGCAGCACCTTTATGCTTCCAGGTCCTGGTGCAGAAGGGCATAGCTATTCCTTCCAGCCTAGCCAGTGAGACCAAAGCATATTTCCCTCTCTTATTGAGTTCCCTAGTCAACAAACTAGACTGAAATAGTTTAAGCAAATCATAGGTGTGCACCTAAGTTTGGGATGCTTATGAGAACAAACTGAAAATCTGAACTTTTGAGGCTTCCCATGCACATCCAATGAAACCCAGCACCATAGCCTGTGTTAGTGGATGATGCATCAGCTGTTCTTAGCTTTCAAGCCAATTCCACTGAATGTTTGTATTTTTATGGTAAGTTTGTAAATATCCATGTAGCTGGTAACAATATATACTTTGAAAAGGAGCAGAACGCTGTCTGGGCTTGTTGGGAAAGCTTTCCAAATGTTACTAGTCTTCGTGGAGTCAGAAGAGGCAGAAATTCTGTGTTTTGTTTCGAAGCCAAATTAGTCTGCTGGTTGCTAACAAGCTATCAAATTATCCAGAGTAAGCTTCGTGCACAACTGTACTGTAATTGCTGTCTCACATGCACTGTGATTTACAACAGATCCTAAGAAACAAGGTAAAAGCCACTGGTGAGTCAAAGCCAAGTGTCTCGCTTCACCATCTGTTCTGCGAACTGAAATTTTTTACCTGGCTGAGAAAACCCCACAAACGGAGAAGAAAATGGAAAAAATTGCCAGTAGTGTAATCTGAATAAATCTGAAGAGAAAAATAAACACCCCCCCCCAAAAAAAAAATTCTCTCAATGAAAATACAATGGGAGCTGCTATGATCGCTTTGCCCCTTCTGTAGGACTGTGTTAGAGCTGGGGAGCTTTATCGGAGCATCTGAGCTGTGGCTGGGAGAAGACAGCCCTCTGTGATGCTGACTAACACTCAGGTTCATTAAAATGAAATGACATGACCCTTTCTGTGCTAAAGCTACAGCAAATACAAGGTCAGACGAAGCCGTCAGGACCACGCTGGACCATTTAAAGTGGTCTCTGATACACACCTTAAGTATATTACATAGCTGAAAATTTTTGCCCACTTAAGAATTTCAAGTGACCACACCCAGGAATGTCTTAATACTGTTGTAATTAGGGTGGGACAACCGGTTCAGATAAAATAAAGAACAACCTGAAACTACACCCAAAACTTAAATGATCCTCTCTCATCCTGTTCAGAGTTGTTTCACCTTTAATCTTTTTTTTCTCTTCCACATACCTTTCCAGTTTTGAACAATCAGCAGAAACATTTATTATAACATAGGACGCTTCTCTCATTTCAGTAGCTGAAACCAGCATATAAAGCAAATTTCATAAAACATCAAGACTCCAAATCTTCAGGAAGTTTTACACAAATGATCTGTGCTTTATAAAATCCCTCTTAGGTACAAATTTCATAGCCTACCTCCAGGTTTCAACCAAAGAAACTTAATTACCATTCACTGATTGTATTTGTGAGCTCCTTATGTTTGCAGGTTAAATGATCACATGTTTCTGATGACTGGCTATAACATCCTGGAAAACACCTCTCCTCCCAGGCCCCTTCCACGCCCTACATCTTCATACTGGGTGGCAGAGCTTAAGACAGGACATGGGGCAGGAAGACCTGCATCTCTTCATGGTTCTGAAAGCCTTTCAGAGTCCTGAAAGGCTACTCTATCTTGCATCTGTGCTCAAAGTTAAATTGGTTCTTAGATGTGGAATACAGAAAGGATATCCCCCCTACCACCCTCCAGTCAGACTGGATAATGGACAAGGCTCTTGTCCTTCCTTTTTCTGTAGCATAGAGCATCATCTACCTCCTAGGATCCCCCAGGGACTTGCTTTCTTTTTCCTAGGTTTATGGAAGCTCAGAGCATTTTTGGCTCCTGGGCTGAGGCGCATTCATCTGCTAAGAGCGTGGGTTGTGGAGAAGAGATGCTAGGAGGGAAGGGCTGTTTAGTGACTATCTAGTGGTCCCATGGACAATATCTTCTTATGCATTTGTGTACAAATTATGTCTAATCTTTCCAAGTGACTCCTTGAGGCCTAGACACAAAAAGGAAAAGAAATCATGGCAGAAAAATTAAGAATGTGTTGAGACATGACTAAAGAAGTCACATTTTTACAACTTATAAAGTAGTCCTGAAAAGGTTTTTTTTTTCTTTTTGTTTATTAAACATTTGTTTGTTTTACCTTAAAATTATCAATAAACATAGAATCATAGATTGGGTTGGGTTGGAAGGGACCTTAAAGTTCATCCAGTTCCAAACCCCCTGCCGTGGGCAGAGACACCTCCCACTAGAGCAGGTTGCTCAAAGTCCCATCCAGCCTGGCCTTGAACACTTCCAGGGATGGGGCATCCACAGCTTCTCTGGGCAACCTGTTCCAGCATCTCACCACCCTCGAAGTAAAGAATTTCTTCTTCATATCCAATCTAAATCTCCCTTCTTTCAGTTTAAAACCATTACCCCTTGTCCTATTGCACCACTCCCTCATAGAGTCCCCCCCATCTCTCCTGTAGGCCCCCTTCAGGTACTGGAAGGCCACTGCAAGGTCTCTCCAGAGCCTTCCCTTCTCCAGGCTGAACAACCCCAGCTCTCTCAGCCTGTCTTCATAGGAGAGGTCCTTCAGCCCTCTGGTCATCTTTGTGGCCCTCCTCTGACTCGTTCCAACAGGTCCATGTCCTTCTTATGCTGGGGATCCCAGAGCTGGACACAGCACTCCAGGTGGGGTTTCACAAGAGCAGAGCAGAGGGGCAGAATCATCTCCCTGAACCTGCTGACCACATTTCTTTTGATGCAGCCCACGATGCAATTGATTTTCTGGGCTGCAAGTACACATTGCCAGCTCATGTTGAGCTTCTCATCGAGCAACACCCCAAGGTCCTACTCCTCAGGTTGCTCTCAATCCTTTGTCTGCCCAGCCTCTATTTGTGCTTGGGATTGCCCCGACCCATGTGCAGGACCTCACACTTAGCCTTGTTGAACTCCATGAGGTTCACACGGGCCCACCTCTCAAGCCTGTCCAGGTCCCTCTGGATGGCATTCCTTCCCTCCAGTGTGTTGGCTGTTCCACACAACTTGGTGTTGTCAGCAAACTTGCTGAAAGTCCCAATCCCACTGTCCACGTCACCAAGAAAGATGTTAAATGGTACCGCTCCCAGTACCAACCCCTGAGGAACACCACTTGTCACTGGTCGCAATTTGGGTATCGAGCCACTGAATGCTGGAAGCTGAATGCCCCAGCTTCCTCTGCATCTTGTTAGTGGTCAGCCTGGGAAAAAAAAAACCCTCGAGGGACTTAGCTTAAGACAGCTCCTAAGGGCTTCAACATCAGCAACTAAGGAGCTGAATCCTTACCACATGGTCTGAGGTTAGCTTGTATTTTAGCCCCGGCTCTCCCTGGCACTTGAGTTACATTTGGCTATGTATGTTAATTAAAGTGTAGTAAACTTTAGTCTGACTGAAAATTACTACCCTTTCAGTTAGGTAGCATCTCTATGATGGCAGGTGTCCTCACCTTTCTATGTTTCTTTCAGGGTCTGTACTCTATAAATAAATAAATAAACTCACAACAGCAAAACCCGTGCAGGAAGCAAGTCATTTACTAAGCTTGTAAAACCCCAACATACAGTTTCACAAGTTTCAGTCACTTAGAGTATGGACTCCTAGGTCATAGGGAGTTAAAGGAGGGGGCTGTAAATGGGGTGGGGGCAATAGTATGGTTCATTGACCCCACCTCTGCAGCCACCCCCCAGTTTAGCTCTGGCGAGCATCACCTGACACCCCAATTCTGAATGCAAAGAGTAACTGGGAAACACAAATGTAGCAACACTGTGTACCACCATTCCTAGCTCTTCCCCACACCACCCTGAAAGCCTTCGTCTTCCAAGGTCTGAAAGCACCTGACTTTCATCAGGGGTAGCCAGGGAGGGCGGGCAGCTAGCCAGGAAACTGCTCACACGTGGGGAAACTGACCCATACCATAAGGCTCTGCAGCCTCCATGCGCCCCCGTGGTTTGCTGCAGGGGCACAGGGGGCTGGAGGAGCAGCGAGGAGGGCTCCCAGGCTCACCAGGCACGGAATCAGCTCCTCCAGCAAGTCCTGTGCTGCACGCAGTTACCAGGACTTTTTAATTTCCATCTCCTATTGCACCCTCTTTTCCCCTTTAATTTTTCTTCCTCTCCCTCAGTCCTCCCCCACACATCATGACCTTGGTGCAAAATGAACATGCTTAATCAAAAAGGAAAGAAAAACAAGCACAGCCTTGTGCCACCACCTGTAAGCTGTCCTGAATATATTACCTGTACGGTGCCAGACAGTGACGTTCCCAGCCACTGTGAGTGAACTACAAACACTACCTCACGCCAATGGCATGTGCGTAGGAACAAAAAAACAACAACAGAATTCCTGTACACATTACTTCAGTCTTGCAGACTTTACTTTTTTAATGTTACTTTGCCTCGACATGGGCATTAGAGGCACGCTCTTGATTTAATTCATTATTTCTTCAGATCTGCATGAAGTTTGTTGGCTGGTTAAGCCGCTTTCTAAAGCTCTTCACACACTTTAAAACAGCTGAACAATACCGTGAAATTATAAGCAAGGCTCCTTGTCAGTTTAAAACCTAGGAAATATTAGAAGATGGCAAACACCAGATCATCTCCTTGTCTTCCAGTTTCTGAGCTCTTAAGGTGCGTGCTATCAAGTTGCTAAGCTTCCCCGTCACGGTCACAAGGGCTGGAAACTCGTTTAGCTTTTGTTTTAATCCTGCAGTCCCCCCACCTTCTCGCCTCAGCAGCTGGGTGGCTCTTGCTCTGTGAAGGAATTTCACGGGAGTTTTTTCTAAAGGATCAACCAAAGTAGTAGTAGTAACATGTTTGGCAGTGACACCAGGTCTCAGGAAGATCGTTTTCTCACCTTATCTAATCTAACATGTACTTCACTCACGAGGGCAGCTACTGGTTTTCCAGAGACAGGGACATTTAGCAGTAAGATGGCACGAAGAAGCAGCTGCTTTCCAGCTCCCCTGTCCTCATTTGCCTGCAGAACAGGGACCCCTCTGAAGAAAGTTTCAGCTTTCTATTATTTAAAAAGCCAGAGCTGCAGCGGACAAGTTTTCTGGACCGCCTTTAAGCTGTTGATACTGCAGTAGCCGGTGCCAATCCCCGTTGCGAAACAGGCCGCCGCTAACAATTGCAGAAAGACTTTGAGTGGCACTGAAGATTGGGCAGTCTTTGTGCAGACGGGTCACCGCCGAGCGGGCCATGAAGCGCATCTGCTCCGTTCCCAGCACCGGCGAGGGTTGCCTGGGGGGTGGCCAGCATCTCACCAGCAGGTAGCGGGTGGCTCCCACCTATGAAGAGGCCGTGATTCATAGGCTGGACCACCTCAGCCAGGGATTCGGGATTCGGTATTGCATTTCCATTCCTGGGGCATGCAAGGCACCGTGCTTGCTACTGTCTAGTCTTGCCTCTTGAGGTTGTCTGGTAGTGTCAGGTTCAGAGCGGTAATAAATTTAAAGGCAAAAAGGTGCACTTTAATTATAAGACCACCCATTTTTTGCTTCAGAGTTCTAGCTTTTTGTTTCTCAACGTATCAGTTTTGCAGGGATCATATTTTACCACGTCTCTGCTATTTTCCAAGCCGAGGTTTGGTCAATGAAACATTAGATCATAATGAATCCGCAGTGGTTATGTGCTCAGAAATGCAAGAAGCCTTTTTTACTGTGGTTTTGCTCTTATCCAATTTCAAAGATTCACTCGAAGACTTGTGAAACTAACCCACTCAAAGTGTGAATCAAAAGCTTGGTCTGAGCTCATGAGCTGTGCTTGAGAAGGAAATCTGTCTTTCCTCTGTGCTGAGTCAAGCTATTAACCCACCTAAAACATATGTGCAGGGAATTTACAAAGCACCCACTTACTTCTTACCACGTCTCGCCTTGCTCCCGCAAGTCTAACACAGATATTGGCTCCCACCCCCTCTCGTCTCCACCGCCCATTTGTTTTTCTCCAGCTCCTCTTCGCACTCTTGCTCTTGTGTGGAGGGGGAAATTCAGCTGCAAAACAGAGGCAGCCCAATGCCCACATGCTTCCAACGTTTGAGGGCTGTCCTGTTGCACCAGCCTCTGTTTCCCCGGCCTCAGAGGCCTCCCAGTCTCTCTACATAACCCCTTAATTCAAGCCGCTGCAATCAACCCCCTTCTCCCCAACTCCTGGCAAGGGCAAGCCCACCACTCGATTGCTCTCTCAGCCTGGGACCCTCTACCCTGCCCCAAGCAGAGTCAGCACCTTCCTCTGGGACTCCCGCTTTACAGCTGTTGTCCAAGGCCAGAGGTTTGGAGTAGTGATGGGCTTTATTGTCTGCAAAGTGTCAATCAGATTGCTGTTGCCTTGGTAGAAAAAAACAAGGCAGCGATAATTACAACAGGTCAGCAAACCTCCACAGTTTTTACAATTGGATGACAAACTCCCACTTTTTTTGGCTGAATTTATTACAATTGTGCAAAAAGGGCTTGTTACCATCAGTGCTTTCCTGAAAGGTCGACATTCAGGGGATGTCTTTCTTTTTGATTGAAAACACCCAAAGCATCAAAAACATACTTTAAAAAAAGTTTTTAACAGAAAAACAAATATATTTTTTTTTTCTTTCCTTTGCACCAGATGAGTTCCACATAGTGTCATAGTGTCACATCACAATAATGAAGTTAGGTCTTGGGGTGAAATTATTTGCTGTAGATAAGGCCAGGCCTCCTATTTTATCTCCTACCAAAGGGCACTGCATTCCATACACATTCCGTGCAGCACTGAGAGTAGACCACCATAGCTGTGGTACCAGCTACTTATGAGGGCCTGAGCAGCAAGCAATCAGAGCTGAGCAAAATGATTTTTTGAACATGGTAAATAATAAAAGTGGAGATGAGAGAGATAAGTATTATTTACATATTTGAACCTTTACTTACATACTTGAATCTGTTTGACAAAATAGATTCAAAAGAATGATTGAGGGCAAGAAAAAATCAGGAAAGGCACTAATGTTTTAAAAATTATGCAATGTGTTAATTTTAAAATAGAGCTTTTGTTTCAAAATGTACACGTGTAAAATAGGAAAAAAACCTTGCCTAAAACACAAAATGCAGTCTTTGGTCTGAACTTGACTTCTGTTGACTCGGAACAAAGTAGCGTGTGTGGAGGGTTCACATTGAAGGAAAATCAAAGCACCCCCCAAAACATTTCACACCAAGGTTTGTTCTTGCTTTTTCTTTATTGCAGTTCAGCTACTAGATCAAGAATGTATTACTTGCATGTTATTTACACATTTGTAATTAATGGGTAAGAGGATTATTAGTGACCTCTTGCATCATCAGAACCGCATGCTTTCATATTTAAAGTGTATCCCAGGAGCTGAATAAGTAGGCAAAGTGAACAAGTTGTTTGTTGTAGCAACAGCTCTTTCTTTTTTACCGGGAAAACTCCTCATGGCCTCCAGACACTATATAAACTAGAGAAACCGCTTTGGAGAAGTGGAAGATGCTGATTCAGTTTCCCCCCCTTAGAGAATGAGAGGGTGAAAATATCCCGTGGTTATATGGGGAAAACACTAAATTAAACATCTTAAACGTCCATTCAATTAGGCTCGAAGGAAGGTAGCTTAGCATTCGAGGATAATGAGACTTATTTATAAGGAATTGCCAGTTATATAAATATTCCTGAGCTGTTACGCAGACCATTCTCCATTAATCACTCGGTGCTCCATCGGCTAACTGTTGCAACTACCCCGCGCTAGGGCTGTAGCCACAGATGTGTACGTCCAGCTACCGGCCGGTTAATCCCATACGTGCACGCTAGCCTTGGCGTTTCCTTATTGCTTTTTCCTGCTGCTCCCATCGCCTCATCGCCCGACACACCCTCGGACAGATTTAGCGGCGGCTGCCTGTTCCTGCTGCTGCACGGCTCTTTCGCCTGTGCTTGCCCTCATGGGGAGAATCCAGCCTCCACTAAAACACACGAAAGCCTCCAACAATGACGCTAATTTGTTTATACTTCTTTATTACTTAACGTAAAATGTAAAGCAGCTCATCCGTCCCTAAGAGGTTCCAGCTCCCCTTCGCTGTGCCGCACGCAAACTTGGCTTTCCGTGGGGCTCCTCGGGCAAGAAGGGAGCTGATGCTGGAGATTACCATGAGAGATTGTGGGTTTGCCCAAATAAGGAGAAGGAGAGGGTGTGAAAAACCTTCCTTCCTCGCCCTAATATATGTTTTATACACAAAGAGCAGGCCTGGGAAGGCAAGAACACCAGCAGTTACCCAATTGTCAGACCGGTGGGAAGAGGCAGCCAAAATCCTCATCCAGCAGTGACCCATTTACCTTCAGGCAGAGAGGGAGATCTCATTAGATACCATGGTATATCCTGAGACTTTGTTTTTTTTTTCTTTCTCTGAAAAGTGATCACAGCCTTAGTCAACTCGCCTGGCTGTTCAGAAGCCTTCTGTTGTGAAAGCTGTATTCTCACCTGCTCCTCTTGCTGCAGTGGGTTTGCACGTCGCAGTGCTTCCTTCTACCAGAAAAATCAGTAGTTTTGAGGAAATCTGTCACACCAAAGTAGTCTGATAAGCCGAAGTTTGAAAGTGCTTGTTAAAGCTTTAAGAAAATAAATTTGCTTCCAACAAATCTTAAAAAAAATAATAATTAAAAAGCCTTTGGCAGCAAGTTCACCGGGATGGCAAACAAGCAGATTTTTGTGAGGCCCTTTTTGTAAATATCATTTACCTTTGTTTCTTTAAATCTCTAATCCTTTATTCTTTTGTTACCTTGCCAAAGGATTTCTTCTGCTAACAGAGTACTTACTTTTAGGTGAACAAATATGCTGTGAGAATTGTGGCGGGGGGAACCAAACTGCTTGGGCAAAAAAGGAGGGAGCACGGGGAAAATGAGGTAATACACCCACGTTTGGGAAAGAAATCATGGAAACAAGGACGAATTAACCCTTGAGGCTCATTTTAGTATCTAACTAAGGTTTTCCATGGGAGAGAAGAGAATGATTCAGGCAGCGGGCTGCAGGATGAGCCAGGCTGGAGAGGAGGGCTGGTACACAGCCTGGCCACCCCCAGGGACCAAGTGGCAGCTCCATGGTCCTCTCTGTGAGCTGCTATCTGCAGCTTCCCCCTCCTGAGGCTGCTTTGCAAGACATCCCCCGCTCCCTCGACAGCACACCTGCACTCACTAAGCATGAACCTGAAAGTTATAAGGAGAAAAGAGTTTGTAGCAGTACTGATCTGACCGGTTCACACCTTTCTTTGGAAGAATACGGTGTTCTTCTGGTGTTAGCACACTCGTAGTTAGTTTGTAGTTCCTATTCCTTTATAACCTTAAAAAAAATAAAGGATCTTTTTCACAGAAGACTGTTGCAGCCAGCTCATACCAAGGATATCTAGCATCCACCCAACTCCAACAGAGTTCATGAGCTGAGAAATGTCATTATTCAGCTATATAACAATTCATCTGATACCAATAAAGTGCTGCTATGTAGTTTGGGATTTAGAAACCGGGAATTCCACATGCTAGTGAGTGTGTATAGGGAGTTGGTTTTTCATTGTTTCTTTTCAACTGAAGCCCGTGAGCAGCAGAAGTTGGTTTCTGAGACAGTTTGCATTGAGCAGCTTTGATGCAGACTGATGCAGATGCACAGACAAGACTGCTGGCCACTGAGAAGTTTGAAATATCGAAAGTTTCAGGGTTTTCAATGGAAATACAAAAGTTTCCTGAAAAACAGAAATCGAGCTCACTGTACCTGGAGACTTTACCCACCTACCCCAACTATTCAAATTATAAGGAAACTTCAGATAGGGACTTACTTTGGCAGAGCAGTTGCTAATCTGAATTCTGATAACGCTCCTCAAATCCATAAAGATGCTTGCTGATCTCCTCCCCATGGGAATTAATGCTATCAGGTGACTATAATCATAAAATGAAATGGAAAAAAAACTCCAACCCTTGGCTATTTCTTTTTGTTTGCCATACAGAGAGAAAGTCCCCCAAAGAGTGGACAGATGTTTCTCCTTCAACTTGCATCACAGCTGAGCTGACTACTAAAATGCCCCACTGCAGCCAGGCCCTAGCTCTTCTCAGAGTCTGTGTTGATGATAATGGCTTCTTCAGATGACATCAGGAGCCTAATTTAACAAGCAGCATCTTCTTTCTTAACACTGGCCAGGTGGCCTAAAGAAGAAAGGTTTTCATTTTAGGCTGAGCTAGAAAAGCAGCTAAAACACACCTCTATTTTCACTTGTCACCCAAATGGTCTCTGTAGTACCATAACTTTGGTATCAACAGTCCCTTTTCAGAAAAGAACTGTGCCATGGAGAACTACAGCATGTTTTCAAGCCACTTCCCCAGCTGGAGGACATTCACTTGGGACTATGTTCATAAAGCATTTAGCTGCCTTTTTATGGTTTTGAATCCAATTCTGAGATTTTCAGAAACACTTCTCCATAGTTCCTTGCCTTTTACATTCCCTCAATATCCTATTGCTAAAGCACAGTAGATGCCATCATTGGGCAGATATTCATAAGTACAACTACCCAATTTCCCTTGGATCCAAGCAGTTTTATTGCTCAGACCTGGAAACATTCACCAAGTGTTCTTCCACCTGCTAGATCTGATCTGTCAGGTGTTCTCCAAACAAGCCAAGCAAATGTGGCCCCACGCTGACCACAGCAGGGAGCAGCTTGAGATCCAAGGTCAGGGCCACCCTCTGCTTGACCTAGGACTAGTGGTATAGCAAAGAGGAGGGAATGGATCTTAGGGAAACAATGAAGGTTTCTCCCCAGTACTTTCCATAAGCCAGATTATTTTCAGGAACATACAGATGTTCATTCCTTATGAGCATGCTGGCTTCATCACAGGTCACTGCAAAGCCCTGAGAAGTTCCTCTCCCATGTGGGGTCTGAGGATGATCCCAGAGACCACCTTCCAAGAAGTTTCAGGTGTCCTTGTTGTGGGACAGCTGCTCCACACAGTCATTTCTCTTCCACAGACTTGCCTGCCACAGCGAAGGCAGGTCAGACATGTTGGAGCAAAAACAGCTTTGCTTCTCTGAAACTGAATTTTGTTTCACGGCCCTTTTCCAGACTTGCAGTGTCAAAACAATTTTCTCCCCCTCTTTAATTTCATTGCCATATTTGTGCTGCAGGACCAAGAGGACTGAGAAAAAAACAGCTGGATTTTATTCTGGGCCTTTTATTCAGAATACGTTTTTCAACACAAAACAAAACCAAAAAAATTGTTTGACAAACATAGACAACTCCGCTTGAGTTTTGCTCTGTGTATTATGTTACGGCTCCCACTCCTTCTCCCTCCAGACAGTAAGCTCTTTGAGGCAAAGGCTGGTATGTTCTCTGTGTTTGGGCAGCACATGGCATATCCAAAGCTTACCATTTTTAAAACACAAAGAAATCCCAGGCACCTGAGTCAAGCAGCTGCCGTACATGCCCGCATCAGAGCAGGCAACTGGCAACTCCGTAGTAAAACCAGCCAGGTCGATTGGAAACTGGCCAGATGGCAGCTCCTGCAAGCTAAAAGGATTAATTATTTGGGGATCATGCCTGGAGAGCAGGCGTGATGAATGTAATATATAATTCCTTGTCATGACTGTGTGTCAGTGCTGGGAAATAAGGAACAGCCAGTACCCTGGGATTCAATCACAGCCATCTTTGCTCTCTCTGGGGAGGTGGCAGTTTCTTTATAAGGCCCAGAAGATTAAAAGGGCCTCCCTTTTAGCCTGACACAGCATATGTGAATGGCTATTGTCTAGCAACTTTCTCTTTCCTGCAATGATGTCGGTGTCATATATTCTTATTTAGCTTTTAAGTATTTCACAACTGTAGTGTTAATTAACTATTTTATTGGGTCTGCGCAATTAACCGTGTCATGACTCAAATATCCACAAGGCTGCTTTCTTTTTTTCCCTTTCAATTTATCGCATGAGACCCTGTGGCTGCTTTTTCTGACTAGGCATTTCACTAGATAGCCCCACTGCTCCTGGCCAAAGAAAACTGCCGGCCAACCTCTGAGAGTTCCTAAAATCATCCAGTCTAATTAAGAGCAGTTTGTCTAAGTGGAAAAATCCACTTAGGAGTTTGCTGCCAAATGTCCCTCTCAGGGCTCATCTGGGGTTACCACTTCTGTTGTGGTTCTGCTTGGTGGCCTTCTCCCACCTCAGCCTTGCACACAGCCGAGGCTGGACCCTGGTGGGGACACCATCCTCCTGACACGCCAAGTGGGGAAATTCCTCTGTATGGAGCAAAACCACCTCCTCAGCTCAGCTTTTGATCAACGTATCCTCAGTCCGGAGACAAAGGCAAACCTCTGACACGGCCTGTTCTCCTGCCGGGCAGCGAGGTCCTGGCTGCGCTCCCGTTCAAGCGGCACCGGCGACAGCCTGTTTTTGACAGCTATGCATAAGCACAGTTATTTCTAGCACAGTTTCCCTGAGCTGTGCCAGCAGAGAGACTTTTTTTTTTTTTTTTAATATATTTTCAGACCCTAGCTAGCCAAAGTGTGCTATATTCTTCACCTAGATGCGAATATAGTGTTACAGACCCTGGCCGAAGCTGTGGGGAGGAGGAAGGATGACCTGAGTTCTTGTAAGGCACCTTTACCATCATCTCTGGGGCTTTACCTCCCAGACATGGGCTTAACTGCATGTCACGAGAGCACAGACAGGGCTCCAGCCACTTTGGTCCTGCTGCCTGCACCTCTCCTCATGCAACGTGCCGCTTTGCTCCTCAGGTAGTGGCGTGATGGGACCAAAAGCCATGGCGGAGGGAGGTGTTTGCCAAGCGGGACTATGCACAAACGCTCATCGAGCTGCCCTCCCTCCAACGAACTGCCCTAACTCACAGCAGTGCCTTGACAGGGGTGTGCTAAAATGAAAGAAACGTATTTGGCCAGCTGGCTGTGTTTGCCTTTTGGGCCTGCTGTCTCAGACCCCAAAACCTCGGCTGCCATGGCCCCAGGGCTGCTGCTCTGCCTCTGGGCTCGGTAAGGACGTCCCCCCGCCCTCCCACATAGACCCTTTGGTGATCTTTGTGCAGGTACATCCCTTGTGGAATAAAATGTCCTCATTCAATAAAGCCACCTCGTTTTGATTTATCTCACGATTTTTTCGATCCTTCCTTCAGTGATAAAAGGACACATCACTGTATGTCCATCATTGTGTCACTGCAGGAATGCTGCAGCGACAACCCAGATCCAGCTTCAGCCCCTGGACTGAAGGAGTTTCTGACTGATCCTGCTTCAGTGAGATCTGAGTACGGGAGAAAGGAGCCCAGACTTCCAGGATGCTTCTGTGTTGCTGGAAGGAACCCCACAGAGCCCTCCCAATTTATTCACCTGTGATTTCTTTAGCTCTAATCTGCCACATTGCTGTTGTGAAGCTGAAGCCAACATGTAAATAAGGCAAATAAAACAGGGAGAGTCCTCTAATGCCTCTCTGTGGTGTTGCTCCCCAGAGCCAAACTGGATCTTAGGAGCTTGCCTGTGCCCATTGCTGTTTTCTCACCTGAAACCATAATTCTCTCTTTGTGCTTTCAGTCACTTCCATAGCAACCGGTTGTGATGGCTCCGAGGATTATCGCTTCAGGAAGGAAATAAGCAGTGATGGGAGAAAAAAAAGACCTATTTTTTGCTCTGATCCTGCTTTTATGATGGTGGAGCAAATGGGTGCAGATAAAATAAAGAGCGTTCTTTGCCTTCAGCTGATCTCCAGACAGTCCCCAAGCTGAAAGGGGAGACAGTTGCAAAGTTGGGTTTGTTTCCTCCTTTTCTGTGAGTCATTGTATTCAGGTCTTCTAGCTGAGCCAAAGCCATATGACAAACATGCACACCAAAAGCCTGCTCACCTTGCTTGGCTGACCTGTCCAGTTAAATCAGTTCATACGATCAAATTTACTTTCCTCAGAAAGGACCACTAGCCTGGCACTAATGTACCACAAAATATTTGTGCAAATTCCTCAGTAATAAAAACATCCCAAGAAAAGGAGACGGATAATGCATGCTCAGTCGTCCCATGGTAAAGCCCAGGAAAATAAACAGGAAGTCCTCCTGAGCTTTTAGCTGGACTGAACTGATAGAAGAGTCCTTTAAGTAACTGTATTAACTCAGGAGAGAGTCCTTTAGAGATCACTAGGTATATCTCATTTCTCTTCAGTGCCTCAGTCAGATCAAGCAACCCAAATATCTGAAGGCATAAGAAACAATATGGAGGGTAACGCAGGGAAAAAGATGTAGTGCAAGCCCATGAGGCAGCATCTCCCAGAAGGGTACAAGCAGCACAGCTGCCTCAAAGTGCCACGGGAGGACCAGGGGCAGCTGAAACAGAGTTAATGATGTGAGTTATCAGGTCATAGAATCACAGAATCACAGATTCACAGAAACATAGAATCATAGGGTGGTTTGGGTTGGAAGGGACCTTAAAGATCATCAAGTTCCAAGCCCCCTGCCATGGGCAGAGACACCTCCCACTAGACCAGGTTGCTCAAAGCCCCATCCAGCCTGACCTTGAAGAATTCCAGAGATGGGGCATCCACAGCTTCTCTGGGCAACCTGTTCCAGTGTCTTACCGCCCTCACAGGTCCTGGAGAAACACCACTAGGGAGAGAGACCCTTCCCTGAAGGACAAGGATGGGAAAGGGGAGAGCGAAATGGAAGTCTGTAAGTCACCAGTGGGATGCATTCATCACTGTTCCTCTTCCCATGTCAGAGTCCCAGAGCTGCTGGTAAGGGTAATGCTACCAGGATCTGGAGTCAAACAGGGAAGAAACCTTCTGCTTCATGGCCATAGTCCCCTTGATGCAACCATAGCCCTGGTGGGGCAGCAGCCTGCCACACATGGGTCTCTGCATTTCTTGTGCCCCCCCCTTGCAATGCTAGGCACCGGCCACCTCCAGGAGATCAGCATGGAGGGGTCTTTGTGCTGCCCTTGTTGTCCTGAAAAGTCTCGGTAATTTTTATCATTGGTTTCCCAGAAGTGACAGTGTGTTCTGAAGAAATGTGCGTTATTTGAGGGGCTCAGTACACCGATTTTTGTCATTGCAGGTGCAGCGACAAATGAAATGGAAAATAATAAGTTCATTCCTTCAACGGAGTACTATTACTGCTAAGCCTGACTAATCACCCTCTGACCGCGGCGGGCAGTCTGCCCGAGGAAGGAGCTCTGAGATAGGAACAGCAGAGCTCCTCTCCTCTCCTGCTGGCTGCCGGAGAGCCAGCAGCCCTCGGGGAGCAGTGCCCAGCCTGCTCCGGGGGGAACCTGCTGGGTCTTGGCCGGCCAGCCTCGCAAAGAAACCAACTTCTGCACAAGCCTGCACATTTCATCCCCACTAATGAATGTTTTCTGAAGGGCACAAAACATAGCATCACGGAATCATGCATTCATAGAATGGTTAGAGTTGGAAGGGACCTTAAAGATCATCGAGTTCCAACCCCCCTGCCATGGGCAGGGACACC
>JAOXJK010000001.1:117829926-117860688 GCA_025774025.1 Xenus cinereus
GGGTCTCCCCTCAGCGACCGAAGGCGCCGGCAGCAAGAAGCCCCCCGCGGGCAGGGTTTGCGGTACCCTTTGCCCAGGGCTCGGCGGAGATGCGGAGACTCTGGACGCCGCGCTAACCCCGTATGAGGCGGGGGGCCGCCGCACCGGTGAGCCCCCGGCCCTGCCGGCTGGGGTGCCAGGCTCAATCCCAGCTACCGACGCAGCCCCCGCCCTGTGCCGGAGCCCGCCGGGCTGCGAGGCCACCGACTGGCAGCAAGGAAAGTGTGGCTTGCAGCCCCGCGGGGGACATTTTTTCCTAGTCCCAAAGCACAAGGAGGGCTGTGGCCGCCCACCCTTTGCACCAATGCCCGCGGCGGGATCCTGACCCGCCTCCCGCGGAGGATCGGCTCCCCTTCCCGTTGTTTCCAGGGCGTGGGTGGAGGGGAGCTGCTGGCCATCACTTCTGGCACCCAAGACTGGTGCCAACCCGGCCTGGGGACAGCAACCTTCTGGGTCCACCAGCTGGAAGCAGACAGGAAGAGAAATAATAATAAAAAACCCTTACATATATATGTGTAGTGCTGTGATACTTTGGCAACTTTTATGTTCTGGATGGACCTGTGGTGGTATTATCTCTGGTCAGTCTGGAAGTAAGGCCTGGGAAGTTTGCCTTTTTGCACACCAAGGCTGAAGGAGGCTGTTTGAGATTGCACCTCAGCATCCTGGACATGCCCAAGAGGTTCCTCTCAAGGTCAAATGCGAAGCAACAGATGCGCTGAGTTCAAACATGTAGGTCTTCAGCCTTCATACAGCAAGTGACCAAAATGCCTGTACATTTGCGCTCAAATTCCAGTTTAGCCTTGAAAATAAGTCTTGAATGATGCCTACCATATCTGTCACTCAACTTTACCTTCTCTGTTGAGAGTCAGCCAAGGCTTTTTTCAGACAAGTAATTCTCCAGCCAGCGGTTCGATTCCTGACTGGAAGACTGTCCGTCTTAGTCTGAAACCCTAGCCTGACCCTCGTGGCCCGTGGCACGCTGGGCAGTGACCCTCCTCTTACAGCCGGAGACACCATGCGAATCGGATTAGCCAGACTGCTTGAAATAAGGCAATGCCTCCAGTGGAGGAGGCGTAGCTCTGCTTCACACTGAAGATTTCAAAGCAACGCTACGATTGCTTTCGCCTGTAGTTGGTGGGCATGTGAACGACTTCTAAAGGGCTCAAGAGGGACCCACTATGGGAGGAAAGAAAGCTTTTTGTCAGTTTTTGTAAATGTAAAGATGGGATGAGAAAAATATGCTCAGTATAAATCAAATTACATGATATACAAGCTGTGTGTCATCAGCACGCTTGAGAGAGATCCATCGGGACGTTCTAGTGAAGCAAGCTGGACTTCCTCTGCTTCTCTTATCTAATTAACGATATTGCTTGTGTTGCCTGCCGCAACGTGGGTGCTAGCCCTTTCGGGAGGCCAGTTACGCTGCAGGCTTTTTCTCCTAGAGACATGGAGAAACGACGCCTGAAATTAAACCCCAAACTTTGTTTATCTTGACCATTGCACAAAACTCCTGCTGCCCTTATGCTTCTTTACTGCGAGCAGGTAGGTAGGCCGGCAGTCTGCAGGGCTGGGAGAGGGCAGCAGCTTGCAGAGCTGGTGGCCAGGAGCTGAAGGAGGGGAGCTGCTTACATGGAGGCAGCGGTGTCACCCAGGTCATGGGACTGCTGTGCCATTCGATGTGAGGGGAGCGGGAGGGGGATAATAGCACGCAACCAGCCCGGGCTATTGTAACATTCAATTAGTGCTTACACAGTGCCTTGAATAACTCGCATGAAAGGCTGACTTTATTATTATTATTATTATTATTATTGTTATTATTAAGCTAACAGTATATTCTCCATGGAGCTCATGAAGAGGAGGTGACGCACAAACAGCACATACAGTAGCAACTGCATGTGAACGGTGCCCCAGGAGTTATAAAGCAAAAAATTACCTTAATAATGACTCCTCTGGTGTGGTGGGATTTTCCTCCCTTTAATTATAGTTGCTGTTTTCATTTGAAATTGATTAAGTGTTTTAGGGTGGCAAACAGAACTGGTCTTTTTAGAAAGAACACTCAAGACAGCCAGCCCCAGCTAGGAGCGTTAACATTTTTATTTCTTTTTAAAGGACTCAAAATTTCTTTCTTCCCAAATTGGAAGAAACGGAAGAAGGACTGGAATTGGCGCTCTCCCTAAGATCTCATGATTTTTCCATCCTCAGGAGAGGCAGACACCTGTGCCATGGGACTGTCTGTAGACCTCACCAGAGGACTACACTGAGGAGAATCCACCATCCTGATTTTAATTATCTGCATTAGATGGAAAAGGCAAGAAGAACTGGCAAGTGTTGCTACCCGTGGAAGGTACTTACACAGACCTGCAATCTCTGGTCCATAGGGTGGGTACGTATAGCTTCTGCAGTAATGGAGGGAGCAAACAGTTTTTAAGAGACGTATTTTTATTGAGAGTTAAATTAAAGACCTCCTGCATCTGTCACTCTCAACAACCTTTTGGTATTTCTCTTCTGTTTTCATACATGTGGGTCACAACAGTTTCCAGCAGTGCTGCACAGAAGTAGCCATTGCACAACTTTGGTAAGTGTCATAATTACATCGTTTTTCTACCACTTTCACTATGAATTGATACCGCATTACGAACCTCTTACACAATCACGTTTTATCATAAGAGAGGTGCTTCTGTTGGGAAGGTTGATGCTTTTGCAATTTCTGCTTTAACACTTTTGCTGCCCTCTGGTGTTTTGGATATCCTGAATGAGGAATCACCTCGGAGAAACATCTATGGTCAGGAGAGGTGTAATTATGGAGCTGGCTTGTACATAACGAGGGTACAAAAGCGAGGAAAGTGGAGAGGTGCTTTCCAAAGCATCTCCACAAGGTCATTCCTTTGATTTCTCTAGGAAAAGGGAGAAACTGGGAGGACACAACTGCTAAGTTTTTCCATTGCAGCAGTCCTGTGCTCCCTCCCTAAGGGCGGCATGGTCTAAGGATGTGAATATGCATGAAAACTGCTGCCTTCCAGAACTCATCTTGCAGATATTTCCAGCAATTCAATCTTTAGTCATTTCACTCAGCATTTTCTATCAGTTTCAAAACAAGCTAACAACAATAGCAACTTTCTTCACTTGGTGAAAAGAAAACAGAACTGAGAAACGGAAGCATTCCTTTCTACCCATTTCACCCTCCCCAGCTGAAGTCAGCCTGGTTTGCTATGGTAGGTTTGCTGGGGTACTACTTGCCGTATAGCAGTAGTTTCCTTTTTTTTTTTTTCCCCCTAGAAAACACTAGCGTGATTACTTTGAAAATCAGATTTCTTGGGCTATTTTCAGTGTCCCATCATTTACACAATGTAATTGATTAAAACCTCACTGAAGTCAATAGAGTTGTTCCTGGTCACACCAAGTCAGACTCTGGCTAGAAAAAAGTAACATGGAAGGTGTCACATTCTAAAAAGTGTAGTGACATTTAAGGTAAAGAAGATGAGATAATCAACTAAAATACTTGCAGGCTTATTTTAAAGACAAAAGCAGTACCTTGAAAAAAATGGTGCGTGACTATATCTAATATGACTTCAAAGTTTCTTTGAATTTGAAAAAATCCAGGCTGCCACTGCAATTCTGACAAAAATACTTTAAAGCTAGCATATCCGTACTGAGGCACCACAATGGTATCCAGAAATATAATTCAGACCACTGGAATGTCTTTGGTCATAATATTGCATCAGAGTTACATAATTATGATCACAACAATGATCTTTTGTCATTAATGTTTATGGCATTTCATAATTAATGAGGCGATGACATTTCACTGACATAATACATTGAGCTTGTCTTGCAGAATAAAGGTACATACAGCTGCTCTTCAACATTCATCCTTATCCAGATCTATAAAATAGTTTTTTAAAGGGTCACCACCAGGTATGTTAGGGTTCCTTACTTTCCTAAACATAACGTGCTACAAAACCTACTGTTAATACCAAGGTTCTGTTTTTGTTTGTATTAAGGGAAGTACAAACACAGAACAAACAACGTGGTCTATGCCCTTGAGAGTGTCTTTCTTTTATTGTAATCATTTCCCTTCCATGTTTGTCACTGTAATAGTGCTCCACTGTGCTGGGGCATGTAAACCTGACTGACAACTGGCAACAAACATATGAAAAGATTATGTAAAAAGAGAAGTGGGCCAGGTTATTTCCACTGCCCGGGATAAATAAAATGCAGAAGCTAAACAACCAATGTTGAATAATGGCTTTTGAATTGGGGTTTTTTCCAATTGCTTGAGTTTAATGACCGAAGGTGGAGATAGTAGCAAAAGTGAATACGCATCTGTAATCCAACCATCCCGATTTAAATTTAGCTGAAAATCATTTTATAGTATGTGGGCTGATTTTCAGAGAGAGTGAGCATCTACAGTTTCTGCTGATTTTGGTGGAAACTGCAATCAACATTTCTTAAAACATCCATCTGCAAGGTGTCCTGCAAGGTAAAGCATGTATTCTACTGAAGTCTTTGACTAAAGAGGAGCCCGCAAGCCTCTGGGGCTGAGTAAATGTATGTTTAACTACTGTTACTATTAGCATCAGGATTAGCCAGGGAGGCACCTTCCTGGGGCAGAACCACATGGAATTCAGATGCCTATAGACCAATACTTGGAAATGGCACTTTCCCACCAAGGTTGTATGACCTCCATAGACAAAATGGACAAGAGACAAGGAAAAGATGTAATTTCCCCCACTTACTATACCTGCTTTACTACTGGGAGGGCAAAAAGACGAAGCGCCTTGCCCTTGGTGGTGATGTGGCAAGTCTGTGGCAGAGCTGTGAAATACATTTCTGTGTCCTGAGCCCAGGCAAAGTGCCTTAACTGCAAGGCCATCCTTCACACTGCAATTAAGTGATTAATGTTAATCTCACAGCTGGTATAAATAAAGCTACATACATACTGGGTTTATACAATCAGCAGCTCTTTTATGTGATTTTTCACATCGTACTGGACTTTCTGTAAGAGTCATACTTGTCATTTAGTGTTAGCCCCCTACTTCCAGCTGGAGCGTGGAGAGAGAGGCAGGTCAAACAGTCCGCTAGCTTCCTGGTGCTCCCAACGCTCTGCAACTCTTTGTCACCAGTTTCTGTTGAGCGTGTGTATTACTTCTCACTGTTCCCTGAAACATCCTAGTAGCTCATGTATTGTCTTGTTGTTTGGGGTTTTTTTTTAGGCCACACCTGACGTGGAAGTTTAGCAATGTAAGATCAGTCAGAAGCTGCCAGCTCCAAAGCAAAAAAGTAAGTGGTAAGTAGAGTTCAGATACGAGAGCAGAGGCATGAGGAAGACGTGTCCATGATCCATTTGACAGGGGGCTTTGTTCCTGTGAAATTATCCTTCCCCTTCTTTGGCCCAGCGTCCTTCCTGCTCACTGCTGTACATGCACAGCTGTCGTTTGAAGCTGTGGGTCCTCCCAGGGCCCCGGACAGAGCTGGAGGCTGAGAAGGCCTTAGAATTCTATGATGCTAAGGAGGCGAAGGATCCAAGACTGAAGAGGCTACGGACGGTGTGAAATGGAAACAACAAGCAGCAGGCAGCAGCAGGGACGTAGTGCTAGAAACCCCTTGCAATGGTGAGGGAGGGAAACGCTCTGACACTGGGTCCCAAGCCTGTCATACAGGAGTCAGGACGCTTGGTCACCCTGTCATCCGTGTCCAGGGACTTCACAGCCCCAGGACACAACCAGTCCCTGGCAGGGCTGTCAGTGGGAGCTCCACATTTGAGCTTTGAATGAAAGTCAAAACTCCTGAGGCCAAACTCTTGTGCCCCTTTTCCCTTGCCTTGCCCAGGATCTTTTCTCTTTGGGTTCCCTACAAATAGGCGAGGGCAATTCTGCCAGCCTGGTGGAAGCGGTGGGAAAACAGCCTCCACTCAACAAGTTTGGGAACCCTTCTGTCGTCAGGCCAGAAGACTGAAGGCTGTTGCCCTTGGCCTTACGGCTGCTGGGGTAGCCATGAGGTGTTCCCACTTGAGCAAAACCTGCCAGTTATTCTCCAGCCAGTGCCGATGCCCTCACCGGGGACTGGATGAATACCCCTGTGCTGGGCCAGAGGGACAACCTCTGATGGCGGGAGGGTAATCCAGCCTCGTTCGTTTTGGCCTGGCTTTCACCACCATCCTATTGCTTTTTACAGGAGTGCCATAGGATGCAGAGGTGCCCCAGCGGTGCGGCTGTGGGCGACGTGGACACGTGCCCAAGAGGAAGTAGCCTGAGACAATGGAATTCATTGCACACGTATGTACTTTGTTGATTGCTGTGCTGGAAACAGTGACCCAAATGTGGCAGTTTTGATGTCCCCTCCAGCCTCCGTTCCCCTCCCCTCACTAGAAAGCTACACATCATTCCCCAGGGACAAAATTAATAAGCCCCCCCCGCCTTACCTTTCCTCTATATTAATGCATTAGCATCTGAGATCCGCCGTGCTCTTGCTGCAGTTTCAAATGGAAAGGCTTTCCTTGTGTCCCAAGTAATTTCTTCATCTGCTTGTGCTTGCCCGTACCTCTGCCAGGCAAGGGGGTATGCGCTGGCTCCTCTGAAGAGGGTATTACCAGCATTTGTCTACTGCATACTGGAAAATCAGGAGCTTCTCCCCTCCCCCTTCTCTACTTTGTTCGCTCTGAAAGAAAACAGAAACAAAATAAAAGTCGCGTTTGCAGCACAGTGCCGGTGGTACAGTTATTCCACGGGGAAAACCTGATATATCCACCTATTGTCTGAGCCACTACTAAGAGACCTTAGTGAATGAGCAAGTTACGAAAACAGGTATCCTTCCTTAGAGATTAATGTGATATTTGTGTCTGATATTTCCTGCCATACAGCACAGATTGTTTGTGCCGATGGACAAGTGAGAAATATGGCTTTCCAGAGGGGGGAAGGACTGTTGCAACACACCTTTATTGTCCTCCTCTGGAACAGCATATTCAATTCGTTTTCCATCCATCCCTCTAAATACATTTCCTATAATTGCTACTATGTCAGATGCACTGTAATCCGTCCCTCCTACGTCAGCTGCATTGTTGTAACCCCCCTCCGATGTCAGGAAAACTGTAATCCTCCTCTTACGTTACATAGGAGCTGCATCTCTGACATTTTCAATTGCATTCACCCAAAGCCAGACAGAGCAGGGACAGAGAACAAAACACCAATTTTCAGACCATGAATGTAATAAGTTCTCTGGTGTTTTGAGTGTGCACGTGGGAGTTGGTCAAACACATTTTACACACTCAGGAGTTGGCTTTCTGCAGTCACAGACCAGGCACAGATTGTTATTGGTCCTGAACGTGAGAAGCTCAGCAGAATTTTTGCATGGCATTGAATCATGCATCATACATTCTTACATACTGGTTCTGCACGTAGGCTGCGATGCAGGGGAAGACAATAAATGACATTTCAGAGAACAAAGGGTTAGCAAAAGTCTTGCTTCGTAAGCCCAACTGATGAAATGACTCCCATGAAGAAGGAGTGGGGGAGGTGGGTTGGCTCACAGTTTGTGAGTGGGACACCAAGACAATCTATTTTCAAATATGTACACGCATGTTACGCTTCAGTCCCGGAGCTGAGCAAGAGCCTGTGAACAATAACACACACAAAAGCAAATTTCTTACGTGCAATTCTTGGCATAAGCCAACCCTGAGTTTCCAGGGAAGCAGAGTACAGGGCATATGGCATCTAAATATATGCAATCATGGATGACAAGAAACATGGAAGAACTTTTTGGATGAGTTGTTTGTTAACATCCTGAAAATATCTTTCACAAGACAGATACTGACAAGACAACTCAAACCCAGATGGTTCTCCAGTGATTGTTTCAAAAAGAGCTTTAACTTTGGGGTGAAGTACGCAGTTTGTGCTACTGGAGAAGATTGATTTTGACTCCTCAAATAGGAAACCAGACATTCATACTTCAGCTAAAACTACTCCTCTCGTTACACAGCTGTTATAACCAGAGAGCACACAGCTTTGTCCTCATATTCAGCAGGATGTTTTATCTTCAGAAAGCCTTCATGTTGCATGTTCTAGATCAGTTTTGGGGTTGGCTCAAACTGGTTCCTTTCTGACGATAGCCATCAGAAGATCAGTGACAGAGCTTTTATTTCCCTGCTCAATTTATGCTTTTCTGTTTGGCAAATGGTTTCACAGTTTGTAGTACAAACCAGGAGAAAACCCTTACAGTTAGATCTGCAATTACTGATCTTGGTGGTTAAAACAGACTTGTGTCTTGCTTTAAAGAGATGTCTTTTTAGAAGGTACTATGATTATGTGAGTATAGCAAGATTATAGTCTATAGGTATTTATTTTAGAGAATAACACTGCTATATGCATAAAACATAGAGGGTCAGATTAGGAAGAG
Source organism: Xenus cinereus (assembly GCA_025774025.1). Classification (NCBI taxonomy): domain Eukaryota; kingdom Metazoa; phylum Chordata; class Aves; order Charadriiformes; family Scolopacidae; genus Xenus; species Xenus cinereus. The sequence continues at coordinate 117,838,357 of JAOXJK010000001.1, forward strand.
ACCTAGTTACACAGCAATTCTCACTGCAAGCATGGGTAAGAAAGTCAGGAACTTATCTGAAACTTCTGGTCACCTAGATGCCTGCGTAGGAGCTGAGCCCTGTGACATGGATTCTTCCAGCCAGCGTCATCCTACTTTACTAAAAGTCACTCATGTCAAGCAGGGCTTTTTGAACTGGAAGCCTCTAAATTCTGTCATTTGTAATGGAAGGAGGACAAGCATGAAGAGGAACAAAATGGGTATAGTATTTCACTGGGTTCCAGTGCAAAATCCCTTCTAGCAGGTCTGTGTGTGGGCATGTGTGTGCACTTCCTGTGCAGATGGGACATTCCATCAAGGGTAATGATCTGGGCTGAGAAAACTGATGCCAATAGAGTGTGTAGTCTGGATGGCCTCTGGAGGCATCTTCTTGCTTCACTGCATGTCAATAAAAGCCAAACCTTTCCATAGACTCATTTGTTGATGACGAGAGATACTAGTATGAAAGTCAGTATATTTTCATGTTCATCCTTTCGGCAGTATGAAATTATTCTGGTGGCTTGTAATATCAAATGCAGTCTAACCTGGGATTCAAGGCTTTAACCTACTAGCAATACTGGTAAATATTTTCCTCAGTCAAAAAATAAGTTTCTCACTTTGAAATGATAAGTCGTAAAGGGATATGTGCCTTCTCTGTTAGCGTTAGAAGATACTTCTGATGCTTTTGGGGAAGTGGAATAAGCTGCCTTACAGAACACGCATTGAAATGGATAGACACAAGCTTGCAGTGTAGTATGGACAAAGTACCGGACAGAGCAACACTCACCACCACGAGTAAGATGGGGCTGTGGTGAGAACATCTATTACTGCATCTCCACAAGACAGAAAGGTATTATGGAGGAGCCTACACCAGGCTCCTCTGTTTTCAGAATATCTTTTTTTTTTTGCTGGTTTTCATAAACAGGAGGCTTGTTAAATAACGCACAGCAGCCACATGAGAGAATGTACTCATGCAACAACCTTTATGAAAAGGAAATACTGGTTTGGGAATTGGGGGTAAGAAAAAAATGCCAAGACCTAACCCACAGAATGAGCAGTGAGTATTAAAGGCATGAACAGCAATCCAGTGCTGATCACTAAAGCCATTCACTGAGGAATTCCCAGTGATAATGAACTCCCAAGACTCTGCGTCCAGCTTCATAAACAGACAGAAAGACAATTTCTCTTTAATTCATTGTTAATGGCAAGCTGTTTGCCCAGCCTTAGAAGAAAGCAGAGTGGGGATATGTGGTTCATCACCCCTTAAGAACCTGGGACTTGGCATCTCTGACTGCTTACTACATTTTGTGGAAAGCCTGGAAATGCCTGAAGATGAATTGAAGGAGGTTATCACTGGATCCTGGATGGTGGAAATGTAGTGATAGGAAACAGCAATACTGGACTGGCACTGCAGAGTGGGGGCTGTCACAGGTTCCTGAGCAGAAAGAAACCTGCTGAAATTTGGTGCCTGTCATGAGAGAGATGGTAGTAAGAAGAGGTGCAATTTGCGGCAATGAAGGTGCATCTTGTCCCGACAAATGAGTCAAGGATCCACAAGAACTCAGAGGTCTCTGTAGGACAGGCTACTCCAGCTGGAAGCACCACCCTGAATCACCAGCAGCTCTCTGCACCCAGGGCTTCGCTCTCAAGCCTACTGTGGGTGAATAATGTGTGTATACAGGCACACACCTGCATCCGGAGGAGGAATGCCCTCTAAATCATCTTGCTGCAGAACATGGAGGCAACATGCCCAATACCTGGTGTTACCTAATCCTAGCAGACTGCTGCAGCCCAGGACGGAGGGTGACCCGCCAGGAGACAGGTGCAGGCGCCCTGTCTATGGTGGATTTCCACATTTTGACAGTTCATATTTCCATTTGGAATGAACACTCAGAGGATATGTCCTTGCCAACTGCGCCGGCGTATCATCATGTCCTGACACAGAAGGACCAGCAGTTCTGCACTGCCCCAGCAAATGTCAATGAAAAGGACAGGGAAACTTTGTAGAAATATCACTCACGTAGGCTGCTGGCCTTTACAGTCTCATCAGTGAATCGTTTTACATAGAAGTCATTAGTGGACACAGTAAAAACACAGCGAGTCATAAACCAGTCATCCTAATAAACCTAAGGTAAAAAAGGCTCGGTCCCAGCCTGGAGTAATGGCAGCAAATTTTTGTCACTGGAGCAGCATGAGAAAGCTGGAGACTCGTGCTGGCTACGCAGTGAGGAATATGCTGGGGCAGCGAGCAGCGGAGCCCTCCTGGGGAGGGAGGACACAGCCAGGCTGTGCCTCGCGCCTGAAGCTGTGGGTACCAGTCATCACTCCACCAGGTTGGAAAGACCAAGGAGGGACAGGCACAGGCACGCAAGGATGCTTTGCTGCTCTGCTTCCCGAATACTGGTCTGCCCCCCTCTAACGTCTGGCTTCCCCAGCCCTGATCGTAGCTCATCCTAGCAGCAGCTCCCGGTGCTTGGCATGCTAGTGCCTGGTTATCTTTCCCTGGCCTGTATCTGTCCCAGCCTGTCCTTGTTACCTGTCCAGGTAGGAAACTACACATGTGCATCACCCCTATCCCGCAGGCAGAGGGGAGCTTCATAGTCCCTCGAGTTGGGATCATCCCAGGCCTCTTGGGCAGCTGCAACTTTAGAGCAAATGCAGTGAGGTCCTCTCGGTGTTTCTGTAACCTGCAGCCCCTGAGAAAGACAGGAGGAGATCCTATGTTTGTTTTTTGGAGAGGTCCCTTTAGTCTCACCCCATCTGGGAGCTGCATTGGCAGGAGAGCAAGGAGACCAAGCACTCACACAAGCAGTGAAGACCAAGCCATCTCTACTGGAATATCTTGTTTGGATAGGATCTTCACAGCCGTAGCTGGTCCACTGGCCATGAGCTTTGCTGTAACTACTGCACCCATGCGGTACTAGCGTGAGGGATGCTGCACCTGATCAACTCCTGCTGGCCCACTGCTGGCAGTGCAGGTCAAGGCATCCTCGCCTTAGTGAGAGGACATTTCCCCTTACTTCTAGTTTGCTCCAACAGTGCATTCCTACCCACAACATGGATGCTTTCTTGGGATGGCGGAACCCCCAAAAACGGAAGAAAAAAGGGGAAAAAAAAAGCTTTAAAGAGCTTTAAAAGAAAGGAAATCGTCAGTGACCCCTGCTGGACACAGACACAGGTATTCCTCTTGGGCTTCCTGCTCTCTCAGGTGCCAGTGGCAGTGAGGCTGACTGAAGCCCTTGGAGGGGAATAGCAATAGTTAAACTAGAACTAAAAAAAAAAAAAAGCGGAAGAAAGCAAAAATTGCAACATTTCCCTCTCTTTCTATGTATGTTTCAGTGTGTTATGGAAGCTCGCATTTTTCCCTCCGCCTCAGTTGCAAGTTGTTCCTTGTTGCAAGCTTTTCCCCTTCATCGCCTTTCTCCTTCTGCCTTCATTTCCCCACCTGTAAAGCACGTAATGGATCTGACCCTCCCGGCAGGAGCAGCATGTCTGTATGGCACAGGGGGAAGCGTGGACACGTGTAAAGCAGCACCGTGTGCTGTTGGCACAGCCCCTCGTTGGGGAGGTGAGCGGAAAGGCTCTGCGGCCGCTCAGGTTTGCTCCGCGCAGCAGTCCTGCAGGCACACTACGACAAAATCGCCTTCTGCCATTTGCCAGCAAGCACTCTCAGCCCAGCAGCAGGGACCCGCTCCAGAGGAGCCCTTTCCTGGCAGCCTTGACCCTTGCCTTGCTGCCTGCTGTCTCTGTCGTCTCCCTTTAGCTCCTACCAAGGCCAAGCGCAGGAAGCTGTATATACCTTGCCAGCTCCTTCTCCCAGGAAAAGTCCTGATCCCTCCACTGCTGGATCTCCTGACAGTGGAAGCCTTTGCATAGGCGGACAGGGTGCACACCTGAACCGCGAAGGACCCCAGGCTCTCCTTCATGCCATTTAAAGCTGGGTCTGGATGCCCAGGCAGGAGCAAGCTGTGTGTGTCCCATCCTCCATCCTTCCTGGCCCCAAGGGCAGTCTCCGGGTTCCCAAATGGCTCAGCTTTGTCTCTCAGTGGCTCCCTAGCTGATGCAGTTGGTTGTCCTTGAAAGCCCTTGCAGCTGTCGAGTCTTTCATTTGCTCTGGTGCCAGGATAGCTGGTGTGCTCCAGGTCCAAAATAGTTTAAGACAACTGCATCCTGTCCACCCAAAAGTCACCCCGCAGGCTTTCGCGGACAGCCCCCAGCACCTGGTTGGTTTTTGCGTGCGCTGTTTAACAGCTGTATTTCGGAAAGGGAGAAGGGACTTCTGTAAATGTGTACAGTTGTCTCAACTGCCTTGGAAAGAAACAGCATGCTGTCTGTCCTGGCTTGACTGAAAATGCCCTCAGCCAGTGCTAACTGTGCCAAAACCATAATTACCTCGTCTTCCTTGTTCTTCTGGGATAACCGAGAGCTGTTTTTTTATAGGCGATAATACCAGTGCTTCTTTCCCTAACAATCTCATGTGAGTGGCTTCTGACGTCTCCATTTCTGAACCTGTAAGTGCAAGCGAAAGAAATCCCTTACCTGCTCCGTAATTGCATGCTAATTGTCGCAGAGAGAGGCAGTATATCCTGCTTGCTTTGAGACGATGGGTTTTTTGCTACAGCATCACCTGGTGTTCAGAGGTATTGGAGGAAGGTGCACACTGCCACCAGAAAACAGATTGTGGTGGTGTGGTCTTCAGTTTCCAAAGCTGCAGCCGCTTTTCTGCGTAAGCAGCCCCACGCAGTCAGTAGATCAGTGCATCCTCATTATTCACCCTGCAAAAAATGTGAAGCATCTTCAAAATTTGGCCAAGTGCGTACAAAGGATTTGGACAAGTTCCGGTAGCGCTCCGGGTACCCCCACAGAGTGGATGTGTTGAGTCTGGCAGGGTTGACTGCCCACCCACTAGGTTAGATTTTCTGCTCAGTGACCAGCATTAAGTTTTGCCTTTAATTAATCTGTGCACGAGAAGAAAAAAAAACGGAAAGCTTTTGCATCACGGGTGCTTTTTTTCTCTCTAACCGCTGTGATCCAGCATTCACCTTCCTCCTATCCCAGCTTCTGGGGAAAGAACCTTTATATCAAACAGCCGGGTCAGCACAAAGGTATGTTTGCCAGGTCAGTAAACATCAGTGACATATGAAGCTGCAAAGAGGCTGAACTTCTGTTTTCACAACTCGGGAGTTTGAACAAACGCAGGTAAAGTACAACCCCTCTGCTTCCACCATCACCCCCAACATCAAAGGCCCTGCTGACTCAAGAGACTGACACAGATATCTGAGGGTAGGAATATCCTTTTTGCCTCTACACCGTGAAGGAGTAAGTCATGAAGGAGACTGATTCCCGAAGAAGACTGATTCATGGAGAAGACTTCCCTGACACACGGGCATTGCAGAAGGAACAAGCCTCTTGGTCCTAGGTTGTGTGACTGAAAGGGTTATTAAGCATTGGAACACGCTGCCCAGGGAAGTGGTTGAGTCACCATCCCTGCTGGTATTTAAAAGGCAGGTAAACATAGTGCTTAGCAGCATGGTTTAGTGATGGTTTTCGTCAGTGTTTGTTAGGTTGATGGCTGGACTAGATGGTCTGAAAGGTCCCTTCCAGCCTAGGCAATTCTATGATTCTATGAGTGGTGGAGCCCAATGCAGTAATTGAGCCACAGATAGTCACTTACAGGTAACCTGTAATAATAAGTGAAGAAGGGACCTGCTTGTCCACGCTGCTTAACTGGTAGCTCACTCTACTGCTCCACTCACTTTGGACTGCTCCAGCTAGCTCTCTCCAACACAGGACTGCTCGGAAGGGCCCTAATCCTGCACAGTGGAAAAGAGAATGAGCAAGTGCTGCACGGGGTCAGTCTATGGCTTTTCTTTTGACTTCCAGAATGTGAGCACCACAGGGGCTTAGGTGCTTTCACCAGCTGAAATCAGTGAGCACATGCCCGGTGTTCAGGATCTGGCCTCTAGGGCCTGATGGACAGGTCGGAGAGCATGCACACCAATTCATCGAGTCCATGACAAACAATGCTGACTTCCCCCCGCCCCATACAAGGTATTTTTAATGTCTACATTGTGTTAAACAGTGAAAATAAATGTTTCCCTAATAATTACTCTCAGGAAGAAGTAACATTATAGTCAAGGCGTCCTGCAGAAACGCCGTGAGTCAGAGGAGAGGTAATTCCAAGACAATCTTGCTGTTAGCTGGAGTCCAAGCTATGAAGATTTTGCGTAGCTCTGAGCAAACAGATCCCAGTAGGACTGTAATTTTGAGTCTATCATCCTTTATTTTCCCTTTTTTCTACAAAGATGTGCCTGCTTTGAACCCCAGGCCAGGCTTATTGCATTGCCTGCGTTCGCACGGGTAAGAAGTACCCTTTGGATATGTGGCTTGCATCATTAGTCACAGACTTTGATCCTTCTACTCCCATTTCCTCTATGGCAAGAGCCCAATCTCTTTCCTTCTGACACCACTCGGCAGGGCTCAGTCCTTTTGCCACTGCACTGAACAGCACTGCAATGTTTTCAATAGCTCCGCAGGAGTCCAGTGACCTGGCTGCAGATGGAAATGCCCAAAAATATTCCCGTACATACGTGTTAATAACATCCAATCACTGTTGAGCAATAAAATGCAGTGGGGTCAGCGCAATACTCCTGGAGGACTGCGGAGCCCTATCTGGGGGGGTAGGCACGTGAAACGGCCAGCTCTCAATACTGTGCAAGCTTCGCTAATGGCTTGGACATGTCAGACAGATGGGCTGGGCACCAAGCCTCACGCGTTTAATCTGTCTCTCGGATCAGAAACTTCCTGTGCCAGGGGCTGTATCTCCTAAGCAAAGAGTTAAGCACGCCGTTGGCTCTTTGTAAATACAACACTAACAGCTGGCATTTTCAGTCGCCAGAACTTCAAAAGCACAAACCAAGGAATTGGAGTTCTTTGGGCATCGGGGGAGGGAGTGGTGGAGGTGCTCAGAAAGAGAAGCAACAGAAATGGGTTGCAAGAGGGAAAGTCTGATTAGGTACTAGAAAAATTTCTTTCCCTGTGAGGAGTGGTCACGCACTGGACCAGGCTGACCAGAGACACTGTATTCTGCAGCCTTGGAGATAATCAGAGCTCAGCTGGATGAGTCCCTGAGTTGCTTGATCTATGTTGGCCAAGCTTTGAGCAGGGGCTGGGACCAGATGTCATCTGAGGTCCTGCCTGACCTGCACAAGTCAGTGGTTTTATGACTCAGTGGCCAGTGCTGGCCAAGTCACAATGATTCAACAAGGCACCCTGAAGATGGAGACTGAGCTAAACTCTCCTCTGCTTTATTAACTGTTAAATGAGAAGACGCAAAAATCCTCTCGCTCACCTCAGGGACTGTGGGGAGCTACTCAACATCAGGGACCCACGAGATTGTATCTGCTATTGCTTGTCTCTAAGGTACAACTTTATTAAGGCAGGATTTTTCTTCTGGCTGATAGCTTATTCGCAAGAAACATGGTTCCAATCAGCTGTGGAGCATGCAGTTCCTGTTCAGCAGCTGACATTTCAGGAGGGATCACAAAGCCATTGGGACCCAGCAGCAGCATTTCGTGGTCAGGGCATAGAGCTGAGCTGTGGGAAACCCGTCTGCCTCTTTCAGACCAAGCGGTGGAAGCGGGATGTCCCACCACACAAGGAAGTCTCTTAACTCCCAGGTCATCCTCTCTTTGGCTCCTGGCTATTTAAAGAGCCTGTGGAGAGTGGAACAACTCCATCAGGAGGCACTGAGAGCAGCCCACCCCCAGAGAGCCTCAAGATGTGGTCAGGATGCTGCGGAGGAGGCTGGAGACATGGGTTTCCCTCGAGGGGTGAAGCAGTTGGCTCTGCGTTGCCCACATCCTGTGCAAGAGCCCTCATCCAGAGGACATGGAGGCACCGGCACCTCCACGCGTTCTACACCATGTCCTGCCACTTCTGCGAGGAGCGCCCGCAGCAAGAGGGGAACGGCAACTGGGGGGTGTTTGCTGAGGATCAGATGAGGGACTCCATCCCATGCAAAACTTACTGCTCTATTTTGCTGCATGAAGGACAAACCAAATGGTCCCCCCAGCAGGAAGGGAGCGAGGGCACGGTGGTGCCCGACACACCTTAGCCAGAGAGCAAACAAGAGAGAGGGAGGTGAGCGGGATTTATGACTGTGACCCTTGAAGCTTTCAGCACATCTTACTCTATATAAGGGGTAATTTTCTTTGAATGAATTGCAACACCATAACAACCTCCTGCATCCAGAAATGGAATGGGGGGTGCGTGCCTGTGCATTTCAAAATAAAAATCAAATATTAAACTGGTGAGAATTATATTTTTAAAAATGAAGATGTAGAAGAAAAGCAATAATACGAGAACTGAGAACAAACATTTTCACGGGAACTGCCTGCTCTTTCCCTTTGGGTCAGTGTATTGCCCAGCACATAAACAACATTGCTCACACAACTCAGAAGGAAATCTGACCGGCAGGGCAGGCTGCCTGGGTGGGGAGATATTTTTGTCCTAAGGCCCAAAAGAGGAACAAACAATATTGAACAGGGAGCATAGGTGAAACGCAAGGCGAAGGAAGGCAGCTGTGGGACAGCATGGTGAAGATGATGGGTACGTTGCTCGGTGGATGAAAGCGAGATCCCTCGCAGTCAGAGGGAGCAGCCTAGAGAGACGGGAAGTGAGAGGCGGGAGTGGGAGCCAGAGATGGGGAGAGTGGAAGAAGAGATGAGCCTGTGGTGCTCCCACAAGGAGGGGAAGAGTAGGAGGAAAGTTGAGCTGGGTTGTGGGCAGGGGCTGCTCAGCCCAGAGTTTTAAATATCAGGAGGAAGAGCTTGACCAAACGTGGAAGGGAAGGGAGAGCGATGGCAGTGGAGGGAAAGGGCAGCCTCGCAGGTAGGGAGGGCACCGGCACTGCTGGGCGTTGCGGGGGGACATACCGTGCCCAGCACAGGGTGAGTGCAGAACAAGAGAGGAGGAGAGGCATCAGTGCAGGGCTCCCAGGGCAGTGGGAGATGTCCTGACATCCCCAGGAGGCGCCGGGTGCTGTGGCGGTGGGAACAAATGGCACTTTCAGGGATCTCTGCAGGAAAACGGAAGGAGGAGATAACACTCCAGCCGGAGAGGCTGCTTGATTTCAAGGGAGATTTCCTCCATCTTGCAAAGACCAAGGCATGCTTGCAGCTAAATGGCCAGGCCTGAGGGAAACACAGCCTACGGATGGAGGGGAAAGCCCTCCTGACCCCTTGCAGGCAGGCCAGCACAGGGGAACATCACGGTAGAGTAATGCGGAGGAGTGTGGGTGCAACTCCTCTCCCTGATGACAGCTTCACCCCATTGGTTGTGTTAGCACCTTCTCCATTCTCCGGTCCTATTGCCACAAGCCTCCCTGATCTCACCCCCCCTCAGGTGGAGGACCCCCCTTCAGCATTTTGAGATCAGCTTCAGACATCCCAGCCACCAGAGAAGGTTTCCCTGTGATGGGCTCCTCCAGGGAGCTACCACCCAGAGGCAGTGGCTCAGCCTTGTAAGAGGGCAGTGGCTGGTGGCAATGCCACTCACACCTTGGCCTGGCTTCCTCTGTATTCTTGGGAGATGTCCCGTGGATGTCCCATGTCCCATTCCATCCTATCCCAATTCACCCTATCCCATTCTCAGGACAGGAACAGCAGCTGTGGGAAGAGATGGCTGTACTGAAGCAGAAACAATGCAAAGGAGATGCAGGAAAACACAAATTGACGGCCCACCATGAAAGTGTCAGCAGATGGGGGTGCAAATGTCTGGCCCCAGGGAGCACATCTCCATCGGGTCACACCTCTGACCCTGTCTCCTAGTGCCTCTGTGTATGGAGCTAGCTGAGGTGTGGTAAAGGGTGCTGTGTGACCCAGGGAAGCCACACTTTAATGGTTTTGAAGAAGAACTGTCACACATGGGCTTTCTTTGAGCTCTCATCCAGATTTGTTCTCTGACACTGACAGCGATGGCTGCTGCCACCATGTCTGTTCTTCACAGCACCGGCAGGGGAGATGGGGCTGTGGGTGCCTTTTTTACTCCGCGATGCAACCTGACCCGGTGAGGGTAGGAGAAGTCCTCCTGCAGCCCTGTCTGCCACACTGCTCTCACCCCCGCTGTCAGCAAGCAGTGATAACAGAGGGGAAGTGATGGTTTTCCAGCACGGATTATTTTCCTAAGGATTCCTATCCCTTGTGAGTCACTGGAGGTTTTTTCCGCTGACTGCAAGAAATGAATTCCTAGCACTGAGATATTCAAAAAATGCATGCAGTGGTCAGGAATGCTGCTTTATTCGCTTTTAGGAGACCGTTTGGTTATAAGACAACTATGATTAGAGTGGAGATACAGCTAATTACTATTTAAAGGCCACATCTTCAAGTGAAACACATGGGCACAGCTTTCTCTTTCCGAAAGATCTGTACTACTCCAGAATAAAGTGCTAACCTGGTATTTGTTTAGCCCACTGTGGCCTTAATTAAATCCTCTCGTCCATGAGAAGCGTTTAAAGTTGGCCTTCAGTGCTAGATGACCATGATCCCACCGTAAGCTTTTGTTCACGGAGGCACAATTTTGTAGCACAGAGCACCTTCCTCCCAGCTTCCCCAGATGTCAGCAGCCGAGCACTTCCATCCCAGACTGTCAGAAGAGCAGGTCAAGATATTCTTAAAAAAAAAATAAACAAGTAAAAGCAAAGTTCAAAGTTTTAGAAACCAGCAGTCTGTGTGCAGCTGAAGAAATTCTCTGGGTAGTTACTGCATAACTTTAAAATAGCTAGTCTGGGGAAAAGGGCTGCATTTACCTACAAATATCCATTTTGCTGCAAACAGAGTACCTTTTCTGGGCTTTCTTGGAAAGACCTCTCCAGATGGGATCATCCCAACCATCGCATGGGAAGGATTTTCAAACTACACTAATGTGCAGCAAGATGGAGACTCTAAGTGCTGGTTTAGACCTTCTGGAGAAGGTCAAGCCCCTGTTTAACTTCCATTAATGTCACTCCAGTCACTTTTGATAGTACTGAATAGCAAAGGAAAAAGGAGAAAGATAAAAACAATCTTAAAAGCTTTTCAAAAATACCACATTCTTAAAGAAGACAGCATTTGCTTTAAAGTGGCTTTAAAGGGAAAGAAAGCATGAAAGAACAAACCTTTCTTCACTGATTCCCAAATTATGGGCTGGGCACGGGGACAACTGAGATGTGATTCAGTACTTTTTGGACATCGAGACGGACTGAGAGTTGCCCTTAGCACTGCTGATGTGGCCAAAAGCGATGGTCAGATACCGGTGGGGAGCATGGGGTGGGAAATGTCTCCTGGTCCCCCTGCACTTCGGGAGCAGCACAGAATAAGCAGGGTGGAAGTCAGGCTCTGTGTTGCATAGCATAGCAAGGAGCTGGAGGGAAAAGCTGTACGAAATGGTTCCTGCCCAGAAGGAAGAGAAACAGTGGTCACAAGCTCAGAGACACCACGACTTCTTTCTGCAATGCATTCAGTGTCACGCTGCATTTAAAATACTTGATCAGCCTTGTTCAGCCAGCTCAGCTCTGGCAATAAATGCACTGTACTACTTTTTAATATGTTTCCCTCAAACAATCATCTAGCAACAAGCACTGTGTGCAAAAAAGCTCTGCAGTTGCAGTTTGAGATTTATTTTAACTTTTCAGAAAAACAAAACCTCAGAATCAAAACAAAAAGAGCCAGAAGAGACTGTGGGAAACTTTTTCCTAGATAAATGTGAAGTTAGATTGTTTTGCTCTTTCCGCCCTAGCAGGCCTGTCGGGATGCCACCCAGAGAGGACAGAGGATGTGTGGTCTAATGATTAACAAGGCCAGAGGAGTCTGAGTCCAGACATTGCAAACGTACAGAAGCACCTCGGGCAAATTGCTAATTGCCTGTGACTTATTCCCATTTATCTGAGGGGCAGTGGCTCAGTCCCCAGAATGCGGTGAGTGTTTAATCAATCAGGGCTCGATTGTTGCTTTGAAATCCTGCTTTCCAAAACATGCCGGGTAATTGAAGAAAGTCCTTCATTCTTCCCATCAGCAGGGACCATGCCATGCTTGCACACACACAGAGCAGACCCTTCCCAAGCCTGGCTGGTCCCCCCTGCCCGTCAAGGTGACCTGCTAGTGCGATGGTGCATGGCTAGAAGAGATGGCTGCACTGCCTGTGACGAGCTAGAGCTTTCTTTGAACCCACCAGACCGAGCTGCGAGAGCGAGACTGCAGGCAAGCTGAGGACAGGCAACCAGAGGACTGTGGGCAATCGTTGCACTGATGAGAGAGGACAGCCAGTTTGCAACCCTAGCCCCGAGGGGTGGCACTGAAAGGAAGCAGGAGACGTGGCTGTGTTCCTGGGAGGAAGGAAGGGACTTGCCTTGGAGATGATGGAGATGGAAATGAGATAGAGATGGAGATGGAGGTGGAGGTGGAGATGGAGATAGATGGAGATGGAAATGGTGGAGATGGAGATGAAAATGGAACAGGCTGTGGTGACTATGATCAATAGAAAAGTGGCCTTTAACTAAAGGCCCCTGTGCTCTGCAGACTGGTACAGCCAAAGCAGCCAGCTGGATGGTGACCTGGAGTCGGCAGCGAGCTCTGTGCTGCCCCATGCCCCGGGCAGCACCCATCCCCTCAGCTCACCAGCAGGGAAGCAGGACCACCCGCAGGGCCCCCGGCTGTCACCCCGGGCTGCAGAGGGGTGAGCCTGTGCCCCCCATGCGGCGCCCATGACGGGAGACAACGCAGCCACAACGCAGCCGCAGGGCTGGAATGGGGTGGTCCGTCAGCTGCGTGGAAGGAAGCCAAGTGAAATTTTTTTAGGCGTCTCCAACGAGAAGAAGGTTAACTATTATTACTAGATAAGGCATTTTCCATCTAAGTAGGATATTTTAAAATGCCCCATTCCCAAATAAGCCTTTCTGAGAAGCCTGAGCAAAAACAAAGCGTCAGAACCCATCGGTTCCAGCTCCTCCTGCCTCTCTTTTGACCCCCTCGGCCTCGCTTCCCCCTTTGCCTTCTTTCAAGGAAGAAAGAAAAAATGTTGAAATTGGAAGGCTGCCAGCAGGACTTAAATTTCATTTTCCAGCAGCCTCCACAGCCACACCAAACCCTGCAGGGCCCTAGTGCTGGGCAAGGGTGTGACCTGCGGGGACAGCCCTGCGGCACCACAGGGCTGGTGGCTGCAGCCACTGCTGGGCTCTGCTGGGCACCCAGGGGCTCCTAGAGGTGGCACCAAGTGGGGTGGCATTTCTACCTACACACAAAGTGGTGGGAATTGTGGGCACTGGGATTGCTAGGGGGGGCACCCTCCTCTTCCTCTGGGGGTTGCTTGCCCTCGAGGGTGTTGGAAGTGAGCTGATGGCTCCAGAGGAACTCGATCCTTTTTCACCACTAGCTTTGTGCCATTTGCTATTGAAATCAATGCCCTTGGCTATGGTTTCCCTTCTTCTGTGGGACCGTTGCCCACCTTCAGAGCTAGCACCCAAGTGCCCGACCTGCCTGGGGCAGCCTCATTTTGGAAAGCATCCAAGGAGGACGACCCCTCTATCTACTACAAAATGTCCTACGTCACATTTCGCAATGGCCCGCTGTGTCCAGACGAGATGGCCGGGGTTCAGAGCCCATGCTGGTGACTCAGCGAGCGCCCTGCTGCAAAATCATAGAATCATAGAATGGTTTGGGTTGGCAGGGACCTTAAAGATCATCCAGTTCCAGCCTCCTTGCCATGGGCAGGGACACCTCCCACTAGACCAGGTTGCTCAAAGCCCCATCCAGCCTGGCCTTGAACACCTCCGGGGATGGGGCATTCACAACTTGTCTGGGCAACCTGTTCCAGTGTCTCACCACCCTCACAGTAAAGAATTTCTTTCTGGTATCTAATCTAAATCTCCCCTCTTTCAGTTTAAAACCGTTTCCCCTTGTCCTATCGCTCTACTCCCTGATAAAGAGTCCCTCCTCATCTCTCCTGTAGGCCCCCTTCAGGTACTGGAAGGCTGCTATAAGGTCTCCCTGGAGCCTTCTCTTCTGCAGGCTGAACAACCCCAACTCTCTCAGTCTGTCTTCATATGAGAGGTGTTCCAGCCTTCCGATCATTTTTGTGGCCCTCCACTGGACCCGTTCCCAGAGGTCCATTTCCTTCCTGTGTTGAGGATTCCAAAGCTGGACCTAAGTTCACTAAAACTGACAAATCCAGTTTATTCCCATCTTGGTCATTATTTATAGCAAATTGTAACTAAGAATAGTTTACAGACTGAATTACCAGAATTAACTAAGAGCTGTTCATTCCAGCTGTCCAAAGAGAAGAGCATTGAAAATACTCAGATTTCCCCTCAAGAAACTCAAAGTGAAGTGACACAACAGATTCATGTGCTTCTCCAGTAAGTGCAAAAAAAACATAGCATAATATAGAAAGGGTGCTTTAATAGAAAGAATAGCAATAGTGAAGTTTATAATAAATTATGAAGTACCAGAGGGCAATATACATATTTCACAAAAGCAGAATTACTGCTTGTCCTCTTACACCTGTAAGAAGAACAAACAGGGCTACGAGTTCCTTCTAAAACCTCTTTGGACACAGAAGGTAAACGTGGACTTAAACCAGGAGAAATACAAAATCATTTAAGGGAATAATGTCAACTGTTTTAAAATTCTGACCTAATTTTTAAACAGGAATTACTTTCAAGTGACTGTTTTTCTCTGATATATTGCACCATGAGAGCATGACAGAAGAAGTCATGCTTGTGGCATTAAGTAGAGACATGGGAGACCTCATTTTCATTTCTCATTATGGCAGCATCAATAACAGCAAATTTTAATCTCTCTAGACTTCTGCTTACCACAGCTTTAACTGGCAATATGAACTCTTCCCTTTCTGAAAGTGGATATGAGAATAACATGATAGCACAGTGATAAATAAATAAAGACATTCAGAAGAAAATGCATATTCTAACAATCATTGAAGCACACAGAATTTTGGTAACAGACTGAAATTCACTCAGGACCCTTCACTACTCCCTACATAAAATAAAAAGTTATCTCAGTATAGGACCCAAGAAGACACTAGGTGTGCCACACACTACTTGTCTTATAATCAATTATCATAGATAGAGGTGAACTAAATGGAATAATTGCAGAGCAGACAATTATTCACATGTCAATTAATCCCTTCAATAACTCTAGAAGAATTTTCTACTACCATAGCATAACGCTGTGGTGTTCTTGGGACAAGAGTAATCAGAGTGAAAACACAGGCGGGCTAGTTCTACTAGTAAATAAAATAAACCTTTGACTTGCCAGACTGAGAAAATAAAGTTATTCTCATGAATTACGGTGACCCTCTGTCAGATGAGAAATTAAAAATCTTTAGCAGCATTTAAAATTGTGTGCAATCATTTTTCTTTCCTCTGCAGAAGCTAAATGGAAAGGTAGGTTCCAGCGTTACTGCCGGAGTACACTGGCTATGACTCACACCAGACAGATGGCAAGTGGCACTTTAAAAAACCCCAGAAAATTAGTAGCAAATACATAGAAGGTAACAATATCTCCCCTATGGTCCAAGTAATCCAAAATACAATAATGGATTAGAAAGGCCAAATGTACAGCTGGGCTTGCTCACTATGCCAGTTCCTATTGGCAAAGGTCTGACTGGCATTTTGAGAGCAGAAAAAAATCAGCATTTTAGATCTGAACTGCAGTTGCCTTATAGAACTGAAAACATTTAAAAAAATATTATAAAAGTCATTCTCCCTCTATTAAATCGCTTGAATTAAATTTGTCCACAAGTACAGTTGTTGCAACACAAAAGTCTGGGTAATCTTCGTCTCTGGGAATGAAAACATGGGTGATTTGCTCAGCTGTGGACTTGCATCACTGGGACCTGACTCTGAGATTAAAAGAATCTTTTTTAAACCAACACAGGCAAGAATGAAAAGAGGCCTGGGTAGCTCAGCTGAAACTGAAGCTTCCTGGATTGGAAATATTTATAATATTTTATACTGTGGAATTAACCTCTATGAGATTCTCCTCCTCCATCTCTATTGCCAGTGCCTTGCCCACTGCATAGTCACCTGTATCAGTGAGGTGTATGTCTGTGTTCAAGCATTTTTTCTGGATCGAGACAGTAACTTTTAATTTTGTTTTTATTTTCCAGAGACCACCTCTTTTCTAGTACTTTGACTGATATTTTTTCATACTTGCTACATTAAAACCGAATGGCTAGTAGTAGTTTGTAAATTATAATTAAAGTCGTACCTGTACTCTGACAAGCCAATATCAGCTCTTTATTAAAAGGATTTAGTTTAATTAAGAATGAATGTCATTTCTTCACTGTGCAAAATTCTCTAAGCATATAATTTGTAACACCTGGATTTTCATTAAAATAAACTGCAGGTATGCTACATAAGAAATGCAAATCGCTTTTTACCACACATGACATTATGTTTTTTAATACGTTAAGCTTCGCTTGCCTCATTACTTAATCATCCTGACTTAACCGCACTCATCAGGAGAGTAGCATTTAAGGTACTGCCGTGACTCCATCAGGAGCACATTCACGCTGCAGAAGAAACCCTCCAGTTGGCATTAACAGGATTTAAGCGTCAGCCCATGCCCTTTGCTGAGGAGGACAGAGCTGTGACGGAGGCGAGAGACACCATCATTCCCTCTGTGCCACCTGAGGTACCCGCTGTGCCGGGATGCCAGAGGGGCTGAGGGGCAGCCGGGGCAAACCCCACGCTTGGGGACACTTTTGCAGGCACTGCTTTGCTCCTCTGCACCATCTCCCTGCTGCCTCCCCCCGACAGACACCACGTGCATATCCAGGGATTAGGGTAAAGAGAAAGGCAGAGACAGCATGAGGTGGAGCGAGATGAGTGGCAGGTCTCTAGCGGTGCCTTTACAGAGAGGGCTCTGCCCAGCTGGCTTGTTTTCTGCTAAGGCTACAGCAGGAAAGGTGGATAGTAATCTACATTATTTTTTTTTATTTATTTTTGAGGGTGGGGTATGATTCCTATAATTTTCCCCCCAGCCTGTTTTGGTCCAGCCATCCAGCTCCTGAGATATTAAAGGTACTTGACCACGTCTTTAACACAGTTGTTTGTCTGAGGTGAGACTAAACCACAAACTTTCCTCCCAGAGTTTTTACAATCCACACATGAAATTTACATACTGTTTTTAAGATGTTAGAGAAAAGTATTAGAAGTCCTTGTCCTGTAACTTTTACACAGAATCCTGATATTGGCTTACTTATAGAGATAAAATACTTTATTATGTTGTGCTAAGTGCCTGAATTTTTTCTATGAGGTAGTTGGGTAAACTAGAACCCAAATTTCATCCAAAGATCTTTCCACAACACTTTTCCTGTGTGCTGGAGGCAGAATTCATTTTCCTGACCATGGGTACCTAGCACCAATTGAGGTGCTCCAGCGATATCGAAAAACGTCCACAAAGGAGCGGCAGCTCGATGCAGAACTCACTAGAAATCCATACCTCGCTGATATGGCTGCTGGAGGCCAGGCAAAATAAGCCATTGCACCTGCAGTGACATTAAACATTTATGACTAGGCAAGCATACCCTGCCCAATGTATATCTGCTTTGGGTATTGGAGACATTCACATGAGGGTTGCAGTTAAGAAATGTGACCTGTAAGTAAATCCATGTGTCACTGGAGATGGCTAGACGCTTATATATGAGTAACCAACCTAAACTCCAAATCTCTGTTGGCTCTAATAGGAGCTTGGACAAATTCTGCATAAGCAAACATTTGCAGACTTCTTAATTGAGGTATTTTAATTGCAGACTGAATCCCATCCTCAATGGCTGGTGTTGTTCTAGGGCAATGGTAGCATTCCTAGAGGTCTTACCTTGGGATGCTGAGCTTTTCAGCTGTAGCCTGTACAGGTTTGTGTCCTGTCCACTGGACTGTCCTCAGTGTCTTCCTCAGTCACTTTAATGCCCTGACAGTAGCTGCACTTTAGATGAAACTAAGAGCTTCACTTTTATCTAACCTACCTTTTTTTCCCAGTGCTGCTACAGAACCGATTCTTTCCCAGCTGGTATTTACCTGTATAATCAGATCCTCCATTGTAAGATCAGTGCTATGCAGCCCAGCTTTTAGTTGTTTATCTTCTTTGTAGTGCTAATATCATTGTTTCTGGCACCACTTTTGCCTGTTCGCCTTTCTTTATCCAACTCAAAGTTCGCAAATGTGTGTGCTTTCAGGCTGCTAGTTTGTCTTTGGCTGCAGCATAACCTTTTGCCTCTAGGCCTAATTCTTTTGAATTAAGGGCACTGCTTCAATCCCCCAGTCCACGCTGTGCACACTGCTGTCATTTGCAAAGCCTGGCCAAATAATATAATCCGTTGCTGATATTACCTTCTCTCCTTTCCAATCTCACCTCCCTATCCAAAAAATGCTAAACTAGTTCTGGAGCACACATGGCAAATACAGGCTGGCTCTGAGTTCTTTTTTACCTGGGGTCATTTTTCTTCTGTTTCATGTTGTCTGTCATACTCACAGCACCAGAGCCCTCCCCATACCTCATCACCTTCAGTCTGAAGGGAGGGGTGTGGGGTGTCGTAATTTTCTTGGCAAATCCTAATTGCTCTGAAGGGTTAACTCTATTTTCTAGTGTGAGTCTGCACATCTGCCTCTCCTGTTGGCATCCAAAACAAATCTAATTATTTAACCACAACAGTGTCCTGATGACTGAGAGCTGTTAAAAATAATTGTTAAAAATCCACCACCAGAAGCATAGCTACGCTCAGACTTCTTGCTTTCATGCTGCAACCCACTGGTTGCAGATTCAGAGTGACGTGCGAGTAAATCTTCTCCATATTTCACAAATGTCAAAGCTAGCAGAGGTTTTACCCTCACCAGTCTTTCTCTCAGGGTGTTGTTTTCATCACCATAAACTGACTATTATTTCTTATTGAGCAATTTTAGAAAGGCATTTCACTCCAGGAGCATGACTCATTTCCATCTAAAATAATTTATCCTGAACATATCTCAAGGTATTATGTTGCAAAAAATTTCCAGGCTGTTGATTCCACAAAGTGCAGACAGAACTGCTCAAAAGCTCTACTGTGGCAGGGTCGCGTACCCTGTGAAATAAAGCACAGGTATCATCCTGTTTACATTTCTTTAGAGCTGGTACAGTTGTAAGAGTTGAACTTCACCTTTATGTCTCAGTTAATAGCAGTGTTAAAGTATCTAACCATTTAACAACGATGTTCTGCTTAGCCTCCACAAAGGCGCTCACTGCTCTCCCATGACTACACAACAAACTCCTCATTTTGTTCCTCTGATGAGGAGGTAGTAGATGACGTGTCATTCCCTTGCATCCCCCATTTAGCATGCAAGCCCTGGTCCCCAAACAGCCATCTGTTTGCAAAAAGCATCTCTATGTTGAGGTGTCATGTTGCCAGTTTGTGCAGCGAGTACAGGAGGCAATAATTTGCCACGAGACAATCCACAGTTAAGTCTCATTAAAATTTGTTTTTTATATTTATTACACAATATAGTGACAGAGATTCTGTGATTAAAAATCACATTTTAAACCCCCTGGATATTTTACTCAGTCTATGGCAGGTGATGAAGATCTAAGTAACGATATTAGCGTTAATGAAGCAATTCACCATCAGTAATATCAGTTCCTTTCATTCTTCCACTGTCATTTACAGAATATTTGATATTTTGGTAGAGTTTAATCCAAAATGAAACAGAAAAATCACTAAGCAGTTCAAAAAAACTGACTGTTGTGAAGATAATGTTCTGGGCCCTGATGGTACCCACCACTCCAGAAGGACATGTGCATGAGTCCACCTAACACTTCAATGAGTCAATAGTGCTTTATGGAACAGCAGTTAAGCACCTCTTAACTTCAAACCATGATCTCTTAATTCAGCTTACTTGACTTTTTCTGGTTCAGTTAGCCCCACTATAACAAGGACCAGGACTAGAATCAAAGGGCAAACGCTTAGAGAAATAATATCACCTTCCTTAGCAAGAAATGAGGCCGTGATAAACACACATTATCCAGCACTTGGCCCAACAGCCTTTTTTTCCCTTTCATCCTTACTTTCAGGGTTTCCTTGTCCAGAACAGACATGGACAGATACATGACATGCTAACAGCTTCCTAAGAGTTGGTGTATTTCTAGTCCTTCTCTAAAACTTTCATAGAAAAGTCAGTTTCAGAAAAATTACTCTCAACTTGCTATATCAAAGCAGCATCTTAGAGTTTCAGACATCTTCAGGAAACACTGCTTTGCACCTATTGCACATGCTATATTCAAGGAACAATTTTGTTCAATCTGGAAAAAAAAATCAAGTAAATAAATCCTATTCAGGATTCAAGTTTGATTTCAGTCCTCAACAGAAGAATTTAAAGCATGCTTTTCTGCCCTGAGGTGAACTACATGTATGCCTAAATATACACACACGCAAGCTCACTTCCCCGTTTTTCCATTACATGTCTATAGCTGATAACTTTAGAGCACGTGCAATTCTTTGCTGCAGTCTTAGTAATATTCAGTACTAAACACTTTTAATGACGCAAGGACAAGGGCTGATATAATTAATTTCTTCCCCTTCTTTCTTTTCCCCCCTCAAAACAACCTAGGAAGCAAAAAAAGTATCCTACCTCTGCACAATCTGACATATTTCTGTCTAATTCTTTAACATTTTTTTTTTAATCAACTGCTGTATAAATAACTGGATGCGGTTGCTACACAAATCACATATTCCTCACCATCAATGAAAATGATGTGTGGCATTCTACAGAGTTTTTCAATAAACAATTTTTAGAGAATACCTTTACTTCAAATCATTTGAAGTAGTCTTGAAGGAGACCTCCTGAATCATTACACTTAGGCTACTGAATACACCGTCATATAATCCCCATTACAAATTTCTTATTGAATTTCACCTAAAAATAGGTTCATTTTTTATTCCTCTTCTCACTGCTCCAGAACTACTCCAGTGGTCACGTTTAGGAAAAGCCTGTGGATTTTTAGCCAGAATGTATTTCTTGCCACCTTATTCTTACCTGATTCTATATATCTGTTCACCTTACTCTCACCCTGCAGCATGTCCCTTGGAGGTATTTCTAAACATCACAGGGGACTCATTTTTCCAGGGGTTTACAGATAGATGGAGCATGAATACTTACTGTCTAAGAGGCCATGTTTCCTTTCATGTACTCACATAACTCATAGACAAACATGAAATGGTTTGCTATTGATTTACAAAAAATGACTGACAGTCGTAAAAGCTTTGTATAAAAAAAATCTCTAAGCATCAAACGGTCCTTTTTTGCTGACTTTTTGTGTTATATCCTGAGTACTTTCTCTTGGTCTGTAAACATCCTCTGCTCCACCTCTGTGACTAGTAAAGATCTAGACCAATATGGCTATCTTAAGGCTTTCTAAAATACTCAAACCAACAGGTGAACACTTCCAAGGAAAAGAAAGTACATCCTTAATGGAAGCTTTTGCTCTTCTCCTTTTGCCAGTTACAGGAAGGTCTGTATACAGATGTAACATCTGGTTTTCAGTACAGGCATCTGTTGGTTGACACTTTTGGGGGATTATTAGTGGACCTGATGATCATCTGCCTACTTATATGGTGGAAGATTTATGAGAGAGGAGAATTGCAGTAGGCCAGGAAGTCTGTCAGTCCAGTTCCCCTAGGACCTACGTATACAGAAGCCTGATGGCTGGCACCTCAAGCAACAGCAAGACCCCACATCTCCCTCCCCAACAATGAACCCCGATAGCGGTGGAGCCAGCAGAGGAGGAGGTGAAGTCTTTTGCTGTCTGCTGGATCAAAGGGAAGAGACATTGATGGACAGGCCTAAAGCCCGTGAGTTTTTTAGCACATGCTGTGATTGTTACAAAGGCACCCCAGCTAGCCCAGCTACAGCAAGGTGAGAGCTCAGTGTAACGCTCCTTTGCTGGGCATTGCATTAGGAAATGACATCAGGCAACAGCATCTGAGCCTGGGGGTCTCTGCAGGGGAGAGCAAGGCCCTGCAGAAGAGAGGTGGAAGAAGGAATTCAAAATTCTTCCAGCAGAGAGCTGTGCTTTGGTGGTGGTGCTAAGGAGCAGGCCTGTCAGCAGCATAGCTGTGGGGGAGGAGGGTGGTTATGGGAGCAAGGAGGAAGAGGCAGCGTGGAGCAAGGGGGTGACACCAGCAACAACTGGCAGCATGAGTTATGCTACAGGAGCAGCTATGAGATCAGAGTTACTTTATTTGTCCACCTTTTCAGACTTCTCTTTTCCCTTTAATGTAAATATTTGTTAA
>JAOXJK010000001.1:117860788-117880991 GCA_025774025.1 Xenus cinereus
CCTGTATTTGTGCCTGGGATTGCCACGTCCCAGGTGCAGGACCCTGCACTTGGCTTGGTTAAACTTCATGCGATTTGAACGAGCCCACCTCTCAAGCCTGTCCAGGTCCCTCTGGACGGCATCCCTTCCCTCCAGCATGTCGACCACACCACTGAGTTTGGTGTCATCGGCAAACTTGCTGAAGGTGCGAAGGCCGAAGCGCTTGCTGTGCTCCGCGTGGAGGTGAGGAGCTGAACTTGTGATGGAAGGTCTCCAGAACCCCACAGAGCATCCACGCTTCACCACCACGCTTCACTGCTGCCGGTGGTTTTATGGCAGCGAGGACTCTCAGGCTGTCAGGTGGCGCCGAAACTGCGCCTGCCTTGGAGACGCCATAAATGCCGGGGGGTTGCCTTCTCCAGCTTTGCCGGGCGAGATGCACAAGCGCAACGACTTCCCGTATTGCAGCGCTGCCTTCCTGCCAGTCCTCACTCCTGCTGACGTCTGACCAAAGGCTTGTCAGATAACCCCAGGGGTCAGCCTACGGCCAGGGGAGAAAACGCTACCGGGGCCAGCGCTCGGTCACTCCATCGCCGCAGCCCTCGAGTGCGGGAGTGGGGAGAAGCTGGTTGAGAAATATGAGGTCTCACAGAGGACTGCGATGGCTCCCCGGGGAGCACGCAGCAGGGAAATGCCAGCGATTCATGTTTCCTAATGAATGGCATTGCCACATGACTGAAAAAAAGGAGAAGTGGAATGGCATAGAGGCTGTGTCATTACCTTCTCCCCATCTCTCCTCTCCCGCTCCTCTCTTGAGCTCATCCCAGGTCCTGTCTGTTGGGATTCTCTTATTTCTCCCTCTCACCAGACCGTGGCTGCAACTATTTCTCATGGTGGAAGAGGCACATTTTAATATGCCATTTTACTCCCTGTTAGCTGTAGCAATGATTCCCCAAGGTACAGAGGAACTTTCTCCAGTAACACCCTTTTTTCCAGTAGCCGAGCCAGGACCCTTTTACAGCCATGATGAGTGCCAGGACCCATCAGAGGGCATCCTCCTGCTGTGACTACTTTGTGCCGTTCCCTTTCCCTCTGCAGACATGTGCCACACCGGAGCCCAGCACCCAGGCCTGGGGTTCTCCAGGGTGGGTGGCTGTGCTTCGCTACCCTGGGGAGAAGCACAGCTCCTACGTGAGGGTGGAGGTAATTGGATTGCCTGGAAAACAGCTAAGGGGTTGAACTTCTTCAAAAAGGCTCTCAGAAGAGCTCCAGGCTGGCTTCAACCGTCTGCAGCCTCTTGGGCAGCCCCTACGTGCTCCAAAGCATCTCCGATGCTGCCTGTCAAGGGGGGTGATGCAGGCCAGGCATATTTGACTTGATCCAGGGAAAAAATAGTTCAGTGACAGGCAGTAGTCATTGCTATGAGTACCTGCTAAATTGTCCCTGTGTGACTGCAGTTGTTTTTCAATCCCTGTCCTCTCTTGCAGCTCTGCGCTAAAAAAACATCCCACCTCTTCTGTTTCCTCCTGAAGGACTGCTGGCTGCCTCAGTGGAGAGAGGATTTAGGGGATTCTTCTTCTGGGAGAATCCTTTTGCTTTTAGGGACACACCACAAGCACAAACATATACATGCCGTGCATATGTATATAAGATAGTTGTGCATGTGGCTACCTTTTTCTTTCAGCTGTAAGCTCACTTGTCCCACAGAGTGCCTCCTCCTACAGCTCACCCCACATCCTTTATCCCAAGTCACTGTCTCCACGGGGCTTCCATCATCCCTCAGCCTCAGGCTCAAATGCATAGGAGCTTCCCCCACCATCTCCTGTCCCCCCCGCCGTGGTCTGCACAGGCCACTGTGTACAGCATCCCACAGCTTGCCTTCTCGCTTGTGAGCTCTGAGGTGTTCACCAGGCTCCAGTGAGACTGAACTGAAATGCCTTTAAAAGCCCCCTTTAAGGGGTATCACTCTGCAGCCTGCAGCAGAAACCCGGCCTGCGAGGCTAAGGAGCCCAAGTCCTGACTTGTCATCCCCCCATGTAGCTAGCAGACAACAGAGAGTTGAAAAAGTGGTTGTGAAAAGCCCCCTCACAAACCCCAAGGCAGTGAACGATGTTATTTTCCATCGGGACAGGTGCTGCCAGCCCACTAACCAGGGGAGACCTTTACCACCCACAGTAGAAAGAGTGGCTGCCACCCCACGCTAGGGGGGTCCTCTCTCAGCTGGTGCCAAAAGTCACGTCCTACCCCCTCGGATCAGCCGCCTGAGACAGGCCAAGCTGGGCTGTGACCCCACCAGGAGACACTGCGGGGAGGAGCCCGCCGCCCTCGCTGGGAAGAGGCCGTGTTCCCACAGTGCCCAAGTCAGCACTATAAAGCCGCTCCTCAGGGAAGATTAATAATTTAGGAATAAACTGAAGCCTCTATTGTGTTCTGAGGAGGCTGTCGTATTTATTTATCACGACAATGTCTGAGCCCCTTCCGGTAATGCACTGGGCTATCTGATGAACATTTGGCATGTTTGTTCTCTTGTCTTTTCCCCAAAAAGAGAAGCGCCAGCCTGCCCGATTGCTTGGACAGTGGGAGGCACTCACTCGAGTGCTGGACACCATTTATCAGATAACAAGATAAACCTACTACAGGCATTCAGTGTAGGGTCTAAAAACCCAAGGTAGTAATGAAAAAGCACCACTTGTGGTCCACTGAAGGTTTAGAAACCTCTGGAAAAGGGCTGTCAATCGGTTTGGTAGCTCTCCCTGCAATCTAGGGTATTTGTTGAACCCACATAGACCCCTGGGACTCATTTAGGCTCTTCAGTTTTCCTCAGTGGTTCCTGGAACTGTTGTGGGATAGCTTTTCCTGGAGAAGCCTGTCTGCCAGCACCCCTGTCCCAGAGTGCACATGTGACTGACTCAGTTCATCCATTTTGGTCAAGGCACCCAGGAGTAGATACTGTGCTTTAAATTCACAGCTGTCACGAATACCAGACAGGTTTTCTGTGTGGACAGGCTCCTGGTAGAAACCAAGAGCGTCCTGGAAACCTTCATGGTCATCTTGTATTGCAGGCAAGCCGGTAATAAGGCCCACCACAGTTCAGGAGCAAGACCCAAGCTATGAAGGTAAGTACAGTCAGAAATTAGAGTGAGACACGCTCACCTTCCTGTTGGCTAAACCCAGGGGCTGCAACTTCCTACGGGAAGCGCTGAACGAGAAAGGAAAGAGTGATTGAAATCTGACTTGTCAATCTGCACTCAGGGTATTTCATGAAAGCAGCACATTGGGAGATCCCTTCTGACAAGCCCTGAAATGGGATGACCTGAAGCCAGCTGGTTTACGGGAATACTGAGCGCCCAGCACGGTCTCTCCGTTAGCTGGATGGAGGGAACAGCTTAGTCACCGTTAGGGGAACCGTTCACTGAGAGCTGAAACCTTCACCTCCTGTTGCAACAGAGGAGTTGTTGTTTTGGTTTTTTTTCTTGCCCGCCACTTATGTCACCACTTGTGCGTGGCAGACAACTCTCCCCCACTTCCCAGCAAGCTTTCCGTGTCGCTGAGTCACACCACTGATGTCCCTGCGGGGAGATGCCCCAAAATTAATATCTCACTGGGAACATTGCAAATACCTTGGCTGAACAGCTGCGACGGCGCAAGGGAGCAGATATTCAGGGGGGATGATATTTGGGTAACCCTGCAGTCGCCTACTGAAACTGCAGCTCTTTTATAAGAAGGAACAAGGGTCCTCCAGGGGCTTGACTCAGTGGCCATGAGGTAAATGCCTTTCATCAGAGGCCAGCCGAAAACTGCCCGGAGATCAAAGGAGACTCACGCTGACCTCAGTGGGTTTTTACTCAGGGGTTAAGGGTCTGGAGTTAGGTTTGCAGAGGGATTAAAGATGTGACTTCTTGTCTATGACCTAAGGGTGGGTCCCTCCTGTCAAAGTCATCCTGGCAGCAGCGCCCTTGTATCCAAGGGTCTGAGAACTCAGACCTCTGAGTAAAGGGATTTAAACCCACATTTCCCGTCCCATGTGACACTGCATAGCAGGCCAGGGTCAGACGAGATGATCTCATTCCCTCCTGCTGAAGCTGTTCCGCTTGACATAGATAAATTAAGTATTGATGCAAGTATTGATTACTGTTGTGCTACGTATTGGAAAACTTACCCTCATCCTTTAGTGGACGTTTTTCCATCTCTCTATAATTAGATGCTCAGGCAGATACTCTTTCCCCCTGAGGAGGCGAAGCTGGATTGTCGCAATGTCCTACAGGTCAAGACTATGGCTGGTGGGGGGCAAGGTGGGAGGAGAAGGCGCCATTGCCTTGGGAAGCAGAGGGAGAGCGCTGCCCAGGACAAGCAGCGAGAGCAGTGCCACCAGCAGAGCCCACACCTGAGGACTGCAGGTCCTGGCTCACCTGTAGAGGCTGTGTTTGAAAAGCACAGTGGGTGTGAGAGGGAGGAGGTTCTCTGAGAGGGTTGCTGTTCATTGGGAATCACCGGTTGGGACTGGGAAGACCCCAAGTTGAAAGTTTCTCAGGAAAAGGTTCACCTGGCACTGTGACTTCTCTTTTCAACAGCGTTTATGAAGCCATTATACGAGGCCATATCTGCAACGGGAGTATTTTACCAGCCTGGGTTCAGGAATAATGGCAAGGCACATGGTTCGTACTGTGCTTTGGGCCAACATGGTCAAGCCACATGCATCTCCCTGAGCAAAGCCGAGTGAACTGTTGCAGCAAACTGGTGGTGGCTGTGCTTTTGCTCAGGGAGGTTGCAAACTGTCTTTGTGAGCATCGCACCTCTTTATACCCCAGCTTAACCCAGCAGGTCTGTAGTATAGCTTTGGTCTGCCTTAATCACTCCCTCTGCCTGCGTGCAGACATCTTCTGAAAACACCTTAATGCTCTTACGTTTTGGAAGCCCTTCATGTGCAGAATGCAAACAACGCAGAGTCAAAGAGTCTTACAAATACTAAAGCCCTGAAAACAGAGCAGGGCAAAACAGTTCCCCCCACTACATGGTTTGATCGATGTCCTTTTCAGATTTTGCTCTGAACCACAAGGTTAATACAGGTCTTACAGCACAGAGGCATTTTGGGGAGAAACTGAGTAGTTTCAGTTGAAGCGATACATAAATACAATGGTTTCATATCTGTGAGGCAAAATTAAAAGGAAACGTATTTTTGGTCAAAATAGCTGATGGATCTTTTGATCAGCAGTAGATTTTCCAGTGACACTGCAATTAAGGTACACATACATCGGAGGTGAACCTGCCTGGACCACCCCCAAAGGGTAGCAGCGATCTGCCCTGTGGTTCTGACCTGGTGTCACTGATAATCTCTGGGCTTTCTGAGACGTCATGGGGCTTCGTGCCAACGCAGTTCACTGACACAGGGTGCATTCGCTTCAGAAGTAGGAAGCAAACAATAGGCCAGATAAGAGCTGTCACATGTTATTCGCAAACAGTGAAAACAAAACTTAAATAGGCCAGGTTTTTGTAACACCGTGTAAGCTAAAGCTCCGCTGTCTGTCAATAAAGGCATCCTTGAGTATTTACTGGCACTGAGGGAGACAGCCAAAACATTTTACAGTTTATCATCCTCTCTGTAGGGTGAATATTTGCACATGGTGGAGGTTTTTTTTTGCCTTTTTTTTTCTCTTTCCCGAAATCAACTGAGAAGTGCATGATTTCTCACTGAAAACATTGCCGGTTTCTGCAATTCTGCCAGAATCAATAGATTCCAGCAATGCCTTTGATGTGGAGACGTGTTAGTGAAGCAAACTCGCCACAGTCTGTTTTTAATGCTTTCGGCGTGTATGCTCTCATTGGAGAAGAGTGGGGAGAGGGAGATGAAACGAAAACACAAAACGCGTTTTACATGACACCTTATCCCACCCAGAAGCAAAGAAGCACTTGAATCTCACAGTTCCTCTCTGAATGGTGCTTCTGTCAACAGTTTAAAGCAACATTGCCTAAAGCGGCATTTATCTTTGGGGCTATCTATCAGATTCCTTTCTAAGTTTGTAACGTGCGTGCTCCTCGCCGTTTACGCCGTACATGGTTAAAGGGAATCTTTGTTGTTTCTCCACAGGTTACAGCAAGGTCAGGACTGAGCACTTCCTAAATAGCACTTCCTAAATATCGGACACTTAATCCCAAAGGCTCTGTTACGGAGGTGGAAGAATACCTTCTCACCAATCTGCCTGTAAGGTTGCATCTGTAGGCAAAACCCAGCAGCTGCAAGGGAAGCCTTCTCTGGAAGCCTGCCCTGAGGTCTGCAGCCTAAGGATGAGTTTATGTAGGATTTCAGGCAGAAATGAGCCGGTTTCTTCCTGCTTTAGGTTTATATTTAAAGCTTGGCGAGAAGGGATTTATTCTTGCGTTGACCTATTCCAGAGACTTCTGAGACAGGCAAAGCAAATCAGACCCTGGAGTGACCTGGGTGGTGGTCCCTGGGACCAGGGACTGCAAAAGGTGTCCTTGTAGACTCACAGCCCTGCTCCAGTTCCCCAAAGTATCTCTTTTGCTGGATATTTTGAGAACAACCACACAGTAGTTACACATAATTTGCAGCCCATTAAAACTGGAAGGCAAATCTCCCCTGCTTTTGGCTTATCAGTGGAGGAGTGTTGGCTTGCCTAAGGTGGCAGAAGGAGGTGTTATGATTTAGGCATTCAATAGTTTCTTCCCTCTGGCCCGTCTGACAAAAGTTAGGGCCTTGGTAAACAACATCAACCATTTGATAGCGTATTACAGGTGTTTGCGTGCAAAGGAGGCTACACCTGCCTTCCCTCCACTGCCCCCAGGAGGAAGGTCCAAGTGCTATGTGGTGTCACAGCAGCAGCAGTAAGGTGTCTGAGGAGACAAGTCCCCATCTGCTGTTGCTGTTTGAGAGGGACAGGCTTAGCAAGCAAAGCCCCAGCCAGCCTGGGGAAAGCACTTGGCAAAGATGGAGCAAGCCCACCCTTTGTACCAGCAGACACAGAGCTGAGTCTCTGTGGTCAGTTCCTCCTCAGGAAACCCACTGTCCTCTGCCACTGACCGGCAGAAAAACCAAAGAACTGAGCAGGACAAGTGGCAGCTTCCTTCTGTAATGCTCTGATGGGAATTCCTTGCACAGAGAAAAAACATTCGATGTTTAACACAACCCCAGGCCTCTGCGCCGTGACACAGAGATGCACGGAGAACCCCTTCTGTATGGATACCTCTGCACGTGCCCCATTCGCCAGGCAAAAGCTTGGGCTGCAATGAATTGTCAGGATGGGGGAACTGAGTCTAGATTTTGGGGCAAAAGTCACACTTAGGATCCTCCAGTTGAGGAATAACCCGTGTCAAAAAAAGATCTCGAAGAAACAAATTAAGAGAAAAGGAAAACACCATGCATGGTTGAAAGCCTGCATGTTCCTCAGTTCTCAGAGCTTCTTCACCTCCTTGAGAGACCGCGTGAGCTTGATTGATTCCTCCGACTGCAGGAGAGGAGGCGACCGGGGAACACTATTAATACCTCCGGCTCCAATCGGTGGGCAGTCATGGTTTGCATCTCATGAATTTCAGTGGGAGTCTGACAGAAACAGAAGGTTCCTTTGCTGTTTATGGCCCATGAACAGCTGTTTGCGAGGAGAAACATCTCTGCAGTGGATGAGTCTGCCATAAAAGTCCTGCCAGATTTTGGTGAATTTCTGGCAGTTGAATCCTTTCTATACCACAGCTGTCCGAGCAAGGCTGAGTGCAAACACACACCCCTCCATCTCATCTCAGACAGATGCCTGTAAATCCGATAGAGAAGGCAAAATTAGCACCAGGCTAACTGAATTAACTTTAATGAACTTATTTTTTTCTGATTTACACCTGTGCACCCAGGAGAAGAATCAAGATCTGTATGTTGAATCTATTTCACCATGTCATGATTTTGTAACATGAGGGAAGATTAACAAGTATGTACTAAACCAGGGACAAATGTCTGTGAACAACTTCATGGATAAATGGTTAAATGCTGGGCTGCTTTACAGTGGTGTAAGTCCAGAGAGACAGCATCACCATTGCACCTCTCCAGCGGAGATCTGCTGGTCTGACACACATTTTATACTCACACCACGGTAAGCAGGAGCAAAAAATGGCCAGCATAATTGACCAAACAGCAAATGAGCTTGGACATCCCTGCTCCATACCTGCTCACAGAGGATATCATTTCCAGCAATTCCATTTATTCACCCCTGTGCAGTAGGCTCCAAAATCTTGTAAGAGCCATTCAAATCTGGCAATGGGCAGTTAACAGGCACCAACAAAACAGGATGACTGCTGTTTTGCATTTAACAATTAGGAGAACTATTAATCCACACGTCACGGGGAGGAACAGCAGCCTTTCTCCTACGTGAACAGTCTCATAGGGTTTTTCTCAACACTTTAATACGTCTATATGCACGCTGATGTGGGTGTGTAATCGTGCCTCTGTGCAGAGTGGGACATAGAACGAGACACGTCTTCATTGAAGACAGGGTCACTTACGAAGGAGTTGGGTTTTTTTTTTCCAGTCTTTCCCTGACCGCAGTAAACATTTAAGGGCTGTGAGAACTTCCTTTGCTACCCATGTGCCTGGTGAGGACACACTTTGGAAATAACAACCACAAGGGAGAATTGCCCCTGTGATCCTTCCTCCTGCTCCACCGGGGCAGCCTCTGCTGCAGCACTTCTTGGTAACTGGCTTTTTGCTGCTTCATCCCCCAGGAAAGCCAAGGCAGCATTTTACTGCAAAGCCCTGCGTGTGCCCATGAGTGCACGTGTGTGTGTGTGTGTGCAGCTTAAGAGGACTTCTTTCTGATGGGAACTCGGAGTAGGATGGGTGCAAAAGCTGCACAGCCACGTGCTCGGGGCTTGTAGGAAGGAGAGCGGTGGGAATCAATAAACAGAACAGGAGGATGAATGCACATGTCCACACTCCCTGGAAATCCCCAGGCTGCCAGTACAGCCTGCCTAGGGAAGAGTTAAAAGCAGAGCTCGGGAAAGTTTGGCCAGATGACTTCCTGATGGAGTTTATACAAGTATAGTGTGCGCAAGGACGTATGTGCCTACGTGCCACTTCTCCCGAAGCAGCCTGAGCCGAGCGGAGGGAGGAAAAAAAAGAATAAAAACATCACAGATGGGTCCAGGCTGAAAACAAGCATCTGATGAATGTGCAGGGTCATCACACCCCTCTCATTACAAACCCGCCAGACAAATCTGTGTGATGTCTCCTCTGCTATATAGCCCTCTTGCCTCAGAGCAAGAGCACAAAAGGCAGAAGCAGGGGTGAGGCAGGGCAGGGGAGAGACAGAAGAGGACATTAGCACCAGGAATTCACAGTATCCCAAACCAGCTGCCAGTTGTTCAGCTCTCAGTGTGTCCCTGGCAGTCAGGGAGACAATGGAGTCATCTGCAGTCATTGGGATGCCAGGGTGATGCAGGGGTGATGCAGAGGTGATGGCAGGGAGATTCCCGGGAGGCACCGGGGTGATGTCAGGGTGATGCCTGTAGGTGTAGCCAGAAGTTGTGATGTAAGTACATGCACACAGGTTGGTGTCCTAAGACCTAGCCAGGACAAAAGTATCAATGAAACAAGCTTGTTAGTATGGATTGTAAAAACTTGTGTGGGACATTGGCACCTAACCTGTCCCCGCTTCCCTGCTAGCTATGCATGTGCTCTGTAGATGGCATGCCCTCAGGGTTATCTTGATACACTAATATGCACGTCCTACTGCAGAGCTGTGACAGCCAGAGCTGCTAACCTAGAAAGAAATGGTCTTGCATAAGCACAGGAACTCTATTCTCACCACCCTGATTGCTTTGAGGGAAAGACTTGCAGAGATGAATAAGGATGGGTTTGGTCTTCTTGTAGCTACCCTGCACCGCTTTCAGCCCCTAGTGCTCTCTGTAGCAGCACGAATTAGATGTTGCAGCCAAATGGACATTAGTTTGTGCAGTGATTTACAACAGACTTATCTTCTAGCTCCTTACCCCAGCTTTGGTTTAAAGTTCAATATTGCAGCTATATGCTAAGACATCTCAGCATGTATATGAGTAGGGGAGCAAGGGACCAAGGCAACACTTGGTAACACTTGATAATCTCATCAGCCTCGACTGCTTTGACACTGAGCCTTTACTGCCATGTGCCGAGCAGGAGCCCTCGCTGGCCTCCCAAAAGGGAGGAGTGGGGGCAAGTGGTTAGGGACAAAACAAGGACTATGTGCAGTGGCCTGACTGATAGACTGGCCTGCTCTAGGCATGTCAGTAAGAAGGCAAACTCCTTATTACTCACATTTAGCAGTCGATCAACCTTACTCTTAATTATGTCATTTGTCTAGAGCGCATTTGCCTCCTTCTCCTTCAGAGCAGGGTAAGAGGGCACCGTCTATGAAAGGATTAAGCATCAGTCCCTTTAGGGATGCTTAGTCAGTGAACCCGTGCTTCTCATTACATACTTTCAACCTGCTGTCATTTGATAATCTTGTGGAAGGGTTTACAAGTTTGTGCTGTCTCAGAAGTTTCTGCTTGTTCATTGCAGCTGTACTCAGAGGGGATGCTCCGTGCACAATAAGTCTCTCAGTGAGACCATGGCTAATTGCATCAGGAGGTCAAAAGAAAGGTCTTCTAAAGTGCTACCGTTGCAAACCCCGCCTGCATTCCCAGAGTCAAGCCAGGTTGCTTACTGATCCAACATTAGCACCAGTAACTAAAAAGCTGCAGACAGAATTTACACAAGGTGAAGCAAAAATAAAAATAGCCCACAATTTGTTTCTTGATAGCTCTGCTGACTTTGGGAAGTAAGACACGGAAATGGTAGAAATTGGTCATCTAAGTAAAAAGAGTATTTTATTCATTGGTTTCTTTTAGATCAGAGTGCTAGCACGGAATCCTATTATTTGACTGCCTGGTTTCCAGAAGTTATGCTACTTTGTTCAACTGGCCCCTACTCCATTTTTTGTAGTGAGCCCACAAACTTCTCTTTAACTGGAGCAATTACAAATCCTAAATTCTTGAGTGGAATCCTCTGGAAGGCAGTTATAAATTTTTACTTACTCTGCCCCTTTTCTAGATATTTCCTTTTTCACATTTCTGTCAAAGATCTCTGTCATTTCCATCTTGTTTCCCTAATGTCCAATGCATAAGAAACCTCTTGTGTTACAGTCTGAAGTGCAGGTAGGGGAATTCAGAAGAAGACATGTTACATTTCACACCGGTAGCAAGAAGTCTGCTGAAGATGAGAAGCCAGGGAGTTGATTTTTGCAGCAGCAGATTCAGAGTTCATTTTCCACCTCTTTGCATTTCACCCTCTCTACAGACTAGCACAGGCTCAAGCCGGGATGATTAGGATTAGGATGAACTGCGACAGTGGAAAAGAAGTGATTTCACCTTAATGCAAGCATTTCGCGCTGGATTCTCTCCTGCTTGAGCTGATGTGTTTAAGGAGCAGAGCTGTTTACCTGTGTGCAGTAAACTTAATGTACACTGGGTACACAGCCCGCATTGCGCTGTAACCAGAAGTGTCCCTGCTCCTGGATCGCTGCCTGAAACACAGTCGGAGAGCACAGAGCATGGTTCAGACTCCCTACCTGAACGACAGACGTCTAATGCCAGCCTCTACAGTGGTTTCCCTGTTTGGGTGGGAAGGACGGGCAGCATCAAACAATGGGTGGATTCATACCAGATTTACTCCGAAACCTAAGAATCAAATCCATCTTTCCTAAGAAACAAACTCCCTTTTCAAAAAAGAAGAGTAATTTAAGGTCAAATACTTTCATCCTAAGCAACATAAAATGAAGAATAGCAAAATTTGGTTGGCATCCTGTGTGGTTTACCAGCAGTCCCTCGGTTCAGGGGAGGAATGCCACGTCCCCGCCTGCACAAAGCAAAGGCCAGCAAGCCCTGTCGCAACACCGCGTGGCAGCAGAATGACATCAGGTCACATTACACGGGAGCGTGCCACGCAGAAAAGGTCATACCCTGGGCTCCAACCCAGCCTGCCCCACTTGGAAAGCTGGGTTTTTGTACCCAGCGCTGGCTGTCTTCTTCTGGAAAGCGCCTGCTCAGGCTCAGCTTGCCGCAGGGCTGCGGGCAGATGCCACCCGAGCCCCCGACGGCAGCTGATGCCTGGCAGAGGAGCTCTGAGCCGGCACAGGCGGTAGGGAAAAATAAAGGAGTCCAAAGGGAGGGCTTGTTTCTTAGAAAGAGAAGGGGAACAGATCACTCTGGGACTGGCCAGCTGGTACAGGGTATTTCACAACCACCAGACCTACATGAACTGAAGCGGCTGCTGAGAGCTGCTCTGAAATGAGCTTGACCCTCTTATGACAACCGCAGATGACAGCCTCCCTTGCAGAACAACTTCTCCCTCTCTTTCTTTCTTTTTGGATATTTCTTGAACCACTGCAAGCTAAACTTGGACCCACTGGGGCTGGCAATATCTGGAAACCCCCCCATGGACATAATGTGTCCTCCCCACCTGATACGAAGTGCCATGTGTCACCATGTTATAAAGCAGGGAGCTGTGCCCTTGCAGGCACCAGCTCTCTGTGAGACGGCTCTATGTCCCTCACCCATCCATTAAGCCCTTTGCAACAGCAGTGAGGCTGGTTTCTGCCCAGCCTCACGAACCCCTGGAGAATGGTGGGCAATGTGGTCCCCAAAGTGTGGCTGCAGGGTGCAGGCCACCACTACCAAACCCAGAATGGTCTTGCACAGTCTTGAAGTGAAAACCAACCTTCTCAGGCAGGAACTGTGCTTGATTTTGCACGAGATATCCAGGCACCCTCCAGCAAACATGGCAGTGACTGACGCTAGGAGCTGAGCTGTTGTCCTCTGATGAGACCGGACTGTGCCTTGCCCTCCTGCCCGTCCAGCCCTCAGTAGCCAGCAGAGTACATTTCCAACCTCAGAGGGACTCTGACCTGCCTCATTCATTAGTTTTGTACCACCAGAATTTTACTAAGGGGCTGCATCCAAGCTAGGCTCTTGGCTTATCCCCGATTATTAAAATGCCTACCAGTTTGCGTGCTTGTAGGCCTGATGGTCTCGCTGTTGCAGCAAGTTGGAAAGGGAAGCACATCCTAAATTCCCCTAGTTTTTGGGACATAACAGGACTCATGTGGCTAGCGCTGAGGTCTGGTACATCCGAGGAGCGTTGTGGTTCGGTGCTCAAGCTGTAGCGCTCAAAGCCTTAGGCTTAGGGCAGGTAAAGGAAATGCAGCCACAGAACCACTCTCACTCCCCACCTTTAAAAGTGCCCCGCGGCTTGCCCACCCTGCACCAGGTGCAGCCCAGTCATTTGCATCTGTTCGTCAGTGAGGCAGAGAGGGAGGGCACTTGAGCTTCTCACAAGGGGTCTTTTCTCACCCATTTGGCACCCATGCAAAGGGTGATGTCCTGGCAGACCACCAGGCTCAGTGACCAACCATCAAGGAGACACACTGTCAGGTGCTGGCAACCCTAAAACGAATCACAGAATCCTCATGGGAGACATGACAAAATGAGACATCAGCTCTATATGAGCCATGCAATCTCCCCTCTGCTTTCACACACAAGCACCTTCCACATCCCCTTTCATCCTTCCTCATGCAGCCGCTGGGGCCAGCACAGCGTCTGCGCCCCAGTGTCCCAAATCCATCATCTGCCTTCCCCATACTGGACACGCAGACTAGGATACTTGGCTCAGAGCTTGGGCTGCTTGAGCTGGGCTGCTGATGAAGTCCTGTCTCTACTGAAGTCAGTGGCAGTTTTACCTTCAGTTTCAGCGAGGAGTTAATTTTGCCCTATATGGAGATGGCTTGCTGTTTGTCAGAGTCCCTGCAGGACATCAGGCAGAGCCCGCATCCGTTCTCGTCCCTATCCTGCTCTGACAAGCAACTTTTTAATGCCTCAGTTTCCCCCTCTGTAACTAAAAGGAAGCCCAAGTTGAAAATGCACCTTCCCCTTCCTTATGAGGTTCTTTGATACAGAGATCTAAAATACAACATAAGAGCTAACGTTGACCTTCACTTTCCTTTACCGTGTCCAGACCTATTTAGTGCCTATTTATGGCAATCTGGTCATTAGCACTACAAGAACAAATTCAGCACAAAGAAAGCTTTAAACCACTGAAGTGGGGTGTGCCAGGCTGTCAGAACTGCTATTGTACAATACTTTCCTCCTGGCCCTATCAAAAGACAAAAGCTTCATTTGATGATTGAAGACACAGAAACCAGAATAGTAACGGGAGCTCCTCCTGCAAAAAAAAGGAATTCCGTATTTCCTAAACCCCGCATTTCTCCTTTCCTCCAGGCTGCTCAGGCCCCTTGGACCTCTCCACGAGGGGATGAGAGCAGGACTCTTCCCCCAGCTTCCAGTTCACCTCTTGCAGCCCCTCAAGTCTGTCCTGGGCTAAGCTATTCCAGCAGTGTCGGAAGAGCTTGTGATGTGTATGTTTTTGTGTCGCTCAGTTTTCAGATAAACAACGGAGCAGGCAGCTGATGTGAGATGTGGACAGTCTCTGTCAGGCAGGGAGCTGCTGCCACTTGCTGGCATCCTGTCATGTAAAAGTGAAAAGGTTTTTCCTTCTGCATTTCTTCTCGTGGAAGGTTTCAAGGGTGGAAACACATTGAAAGGAGGTGATGCACCTCCTGCTGAGCCTGGAGGAATTTGTCATTTATGGTTTCAGGTTCCCTCATAGCTCTGTTAGCACCCACGGGCCATACTATTGCACATTTCCTTTTATTTTCTCTCTGTCCCTTTTCCTGCAGCAGGGCTTCTCAGTTCTAGCTTTAGAGCCAGGGAAAGACCAGATGCCTTTGCCTCACCAAACACAGAGATAATGAGAAGAACTGAGTCAACTAGATCTTTCATGACTCTCCCTCTGAACTAAAATCAGGCTGGAATGGGATATTCACATTCAGATGTGTACAACAGTAGGATTCCCTCAGAGAGAAAAGAACCCAAAGAAAGCTATTGTGAAAACATAATGTCCTGGTGCGTTTAGTTTTAATGAAAACAATTGTGGTAGCAGCTTGATATCCCTTGAAAACACAGGCACGGGCACTCGCTATATATATATGTATATAGTCACTACATCATTTCTTGTCTTTCATTCAATTCCATTTCAAAATGCTCATCTGGGCCTACGTTGCTGGTAACATAGCAAACTGACTCCAGTCTTGATCAGTCCCAGGGATGTACCCACAACTCTGCATAAACAACACTGTGGAAGACATGGGTTAAGTAGTATTTTCCAGTTTGGATATGATGGAAATGGAAATCCATACCACCCTCAAAGGGGCACTACGTTGGGCAAGTGGATGCAGCAAGGAGGGAAATATAAAAATGCAAAAATAAGACTGGATCTTACAAAACGAGCACCTTACTTCAGGTGTCAGAGCTTGTGGATGCTTGGAGGATGCTGTGCTCTCTGAACAGACCTTCTCTGGCACCCATGGCTCCTGGGAGAAGAGACTTAGAGATATTTAATGGTGTCCCCGTTTGAGGTAAAACAGAACCAATTTTTTGTTCAGTAATTTTATTTTTCAGTTAAGCCTCTTCTAATTAACCAAACTCTCTGAAATTTTTCAGACAGCATCGTCTTCTAGCAGAGGTAAGGGCTGATGTTTATAACTAATACCAAGGGATGGTATGCAGAGAGGCTCCTGCTCATACTTATTGCTATAACATCCAAGGTCAACTAACTTCGTTATATGCACCATTGGAGGGTCAGAAGCAGAAAAGTGTAGAAGGGTCACATCACAGGGGGAAGCAGATGGAGGTGACCTAAAACTGACCCATGGGGTATTCCATCCCATCTGCATCACGCTTAGTATAAAAGCTGAGGGATCAAAGGGGTCAGCCTCTTTTCTTCAATGGCCAACATCCAAAGAGGACTCTGTGTTTGTCTGCCTTTGATCCCAATCCATGCATTCCTGACTCCAGATCCAGAATCCAGCTCCCATTCATTGCTGAGTCCAGTTTGGGACTTCACCAGTGCCTGCCACTGACATCCTGGGAGCTAAATACGGTTTTGTATATATTGTACATATTTAATTATTTTCTTTTTTGATATTAATATATTTTCTTTGTATTATTTTATTGTTAATATTTCATTAAAGTAGTTTAGCTTCTTTTAAACTTATCTCTTCCGCAGTCATCCTTCTCTCCCTGAGGGGAGAGGTCGGGGAGAGCATCTGTTGTTCATTTCGGTGGCCAGTCCGGCCCAAACCACAACATATGGTTGACACAAATAAGCTGTAAGGAGGGGATTCATTCCTCTGAGAAAGTGCACCACAAAGTGACTGGGGAACACCTTTCTGCCCAGGCGGTGAAACTATGCTATAGATCATGTAAATGCAAGGAGTACTCATCCTGAGAAAGTCCTCTTTATTTGTTGACTGTCAGTTTAGCTGGAGAGTAGATAAAGCTTAATTAATGCTGTCCAGCTATGCTTTCTAGGTTAAATTCTCCACACACAGATAAAGATTATTAGAGACAGTCACAGGCGTATTCCAGCAGAAGTCAAGGGAAGAGAGAGCATTTTAACTGCTAACTCAAAGAGTCATTTTTACAAAACAAACCTTATTAGAGAGTTGTTATCTGGTCCGTGCTCACAGCCTCCTTTGCTTGGCAGACCAAGAATATCACCCTAGAAAAAGCCCCAGAAATAATCTCTCAAGCATGCCCTTTTATGACCCCAAGTATCTATTTTCTACATTCATTTGCAAATATTCTGCAACATGTTGGATTTGGCCTTTTATCATTGGGAAAATATAAATTAATTTACATGTACATTCACAGAATCAGAATGACTTTGCAAATGTCTCATCAGGAACCTTCAGGGTCATGGTGACCTATAAGTAAGTATTAACAGCAGCCTCGTTCACTAAGATCTTACCAAAACCTCTCTAGCTTCCAAGCGAATTCTGATCAAATTAACACATCCCCAGCGCTTAGTGCCTTTCACCCAATTTAC
This sequence comes from Xenus cinereus, assembly GCA_025774025.1. NCBI lineage: Eukaryota > Metazoa > Chordata > Aves > Charadriiformes > Scolopacidae > Xenus > Xenus cinereus. The sequence goes on from JAOXJK010000001.1 coordinate 117,877,719, forward strand.
AAACACAATGCCATCTTCTGGGTCAAAGCAAATGATTCCTGTTATGCTGATCAACCAAGTTCCAAATGAACCCGGAGTCCAATTCTTTCCAAAGCTTTTTTAGCAGTCGAATTCTTGCCTGGTTATATCACTACAGCCACCCAAAACTTTTGTATGGTCAAGTGGCAGCCAAATGGAAAAGGAACGGGCTGAAACCAGGATGGCGACCGAGGGAGGGAATCATACTAAGCAGTGGGGATGACTGCCTCGAGCTCCCTAAAACAAGACTAACTAACAAAAACGTACCTTTAAGTTTGAAACACCTCGAGATTATGAACCAGAGTTGGCAACACGAGGGAGAGGAAGGGAGCTAGGCATAACTAAAGGCAGAAGCAGTTTGTTGAGCCTTTCCCCAGAGAAAGCAAAGCTTTCAACCTAGGGCTGAGGATAGCGAGGCAAAATGCAGCAGAAAGAAGACGAGCAAAAGGAGAGGCTGGGGGCCAGCTGATGCACAGGGCCCAGAGCCACAGCCACAACATCGGTGGGAACAAGGCCAAAATGACATTAAATCTGCAGAAGCATCACCAAAATAGCACCCCCCTGGCTGAAACACCACGAGTCGAAGGGTCAGCTACAGGCCAGCTACTGCAACCGAATCAGGCAGTTCCCAGGAGGAACATGTTCCAGCACATCCAGCAGACCTAACGTTGGCTTCGCCTCCTGTTACCATGCCCAGCACTATGTCAAACCATCCGGTGGTGCCCTTCAGTGGGACAAGAGGGTCACTGGAAGAGCACGGCTCGTGCAGCATGAGCCAGAGGGCATGAGTTAGTGCCTGGCGAACTACCCCTGCTCTGACTCTGCTGCATTTGTAGCTGAGGAGCCAAACACATCCTTCCCAGCACAGCGAGGACATGTCTCCCAAGGAGAAGGAGCACATGAGAAGAGGAAAGCATTCAAAATGACCTGAGGAGGTTGCCTGTGCTGTCTGTGGAGCTGGCCAAGGGAGCAGAAAGGGCAAATGGGAGGAAACAATGATCAGTTATAACGTTTGTATTACACGTGGAAGAGAAGAAAATGGAAAGAGGGATAAATTATAACACGCTAAGATGGCAAATAGCAATTTGCATTTCTCCTCTGTAACACGCATACCTTTTTGTCTGTTTTCCTGTGGAAACAAAGTGCTTTCTCCAATCCCCTCCCCCCTGACTTTAATAACTTTTGAACTTGTTGGCCAATTTTGATTAAATTTACTGAGAGGCAATGATATCAAAGATGAGTTTAGTCCCATAAGAGTTGCCCTGACCAGGCAGAAAAAATAAGAGAATTTATCCTATTTGGCCTTGAGAGACCAGTATAAACCCACCATTTACCAAGCAACAGAGAATCCATGTGTGCATATGCCTCTGCAGGGGTGAGGAAAGAAGAGGCAGAGTGATGTCCAAACACCAGGAACAGCTCTGGCCAAGCTCATATGGTCTTAGACATTGAGGCCAATCAAGGACTAGACACACTGTCTTGCTGGTAACGTGGCTGGGAGACATGCTACTTGCAACGGCCCAATACAAGCTCACCTTTTGCTCAAAAGTGCATCACAGCTTCCAAATGATCCCCTCAGGTAGGGTCGGTGACCATGCTGAGGCTGGGGGGACACTGCCCCAACCCCTAACCACTCACCTGTGTGCACCTGCTTGCCCTTTCTACCCGGGGGCAGACCCCTTTCACGCCTCTGAAGCACAAGCATGAAGCTCCCACCCACGGGTGAGTGGGAGGCCATTCGACCCAGGTGCTCTCCTCCTGCTTTTTGGCGGTATATAGATAGGCAGTGCTAAAAATCAACCTGCATAAACCACCGGAATGGGAACGGAAAGCATAGCAGAATGATCATATGCCTGGTAGCAGGCCAAATGCTGACAGCAAAGAAGCCTATACAGGCTTGTTAACCTACTAAAATAGCATAACTCTTTCCCCACCAGCACGTTCATAGATGACTTCTGCCATAACAGGTCAGAAAAGATTTATTTACTAGGTCTGCAGCACAAAGGGTAGGAAGTGCTAGCTGGACCTGCTGGGAAGCTGCAGAAAAATGCGGTAAACAGTAGCAAAGTGTTGTGCTGGTGGTGAGCATAAGCTCTTCGGTGCTTTTCCTCTTGCTGAAACCTCTAATGGTGGCTATAAATCTTTTGCTGCCGCTTGCGGTGGGTATTTACTAATTAGGGCATCAGCACGTCTTGTGCCAGCCCGTGGGTCCTCGGGATAGCCTCGCGAAGGAGCAGAAATAGTTTTGCAGAGACGGCAGGTTCAAGGAATGAATGTCCCAGCACTGGTCTCTCCACTGCTCTGGCAGCAGCGCTAGGAAACTAAGGATCACAATACAGAGAACAAGGATGTTAATTCTGCCTAAATAACAGACTGCGTTTCCTCTACCCGGCTGTTCTGGGGAGCTAATTACACAGATTCCCAAATCAAAGAAATATAAAACAGTCTGCAAGCGATTGCAATGTTGATGTGTTGGCAGTCCAAACCATGACATATGGTCCTTCAGTATGCCATCCCAGAGAACAGGCTCACGAGCAACGCTCATTACGCAAAATAATGTCGTAAATAACAGAAAGAGGCTGATTTTAGAAATGTACTTGAGGTGGCCTCCCTGCTTAGCCCCACAAGAAGACAGTGTTTCACAGAGCTGCTGCCAGCCTGGTGATAGGCTCCCAAATGTACCTCCCTTGAGGGGGAAGGAAGGTGAATCATATCCAGACAGGATCCCTGCTCAGTCAATACCCACACAAAAACTTTGCTAAAACAGTGCTAAGGTTGCAAGGGTTTTGGCACCAGCGCTCACTGACCACCATGTACGTGTGCGTGTGCCACCAGCTCTGTTTCGGGAGCACTCTGCAGTGGTGTGCCAGCCCTCAACCTGCTCATCAGTGGGATTTGGACTTTGAAGTTCACCACCCGGACCCCTGGCATGGACCTCCTGGAGTAAGGGATGCCTGCACGGACCATCTGTAGGCCAGAGGGGAGAGGGGTGAGACGCAAGCACCCCAAGGGCTTTCACACACCTTTGCCCACAGCAGCCGCATGGAGGTTTGGCGATCTGCGGTCCCGGCCGAGAAGGTGAGCATTGCTCCTGGTGGCACTTGGCTTGAACTGCCATTCCCCAAAAGTGAGACCCTTCCTCTCTCCTCCTCCTTCATGCTGATCTTGCCCAAGCTCTTCCTCTTCCTCCACCCTCGCAGCACCTCACTTCGTACCTCTGCAGCCTGACCCACTGCCACCCCCCCCCACCTCAGC
>JAOXJK010000001.1:117884693-117936630 GCA_025774025.1 Xenus cinereus
TGTCCCTTTTAATGGGGGGAGGAAGGGGGAAGACCCGGGGGGGAGGAAGGAATGGTGGCCCTGACAAAGCGGTTTGATGACATCCCTATGGAGATCCTGGCAGCAGCCGTGCTTGCTAGCAGGCCAAGGTATGGCCATGCTGCTCGGCAAGCTGAGCTGTGTCCTGTGCTGTCCCAAGCACTGATGCAGCTGGATGATAGATGTTCATAAACATTGGACTTGAAGCTTTACTCACAATCAAGCCCTGAAAAGAAACTCAGCTCCCTCTCCGAGTCTTTCTCTCTCAGGTACAAGGTAGGTCGAGTTACACCTATGGAGAGACTGCTCAGGACATTAGAAACAGGCAAGAGAAGCCGTAAGTAAAGAAAAATTGTCAAGGAAAAGTTAAAAAAATATAAAATATCCCATTGCAGTCCAAAGTAATAGCTCAGCTGCTATAAAAGGTGAAATTAAACAGGTCAATCTGTAGAGCTGTGCCATTTTATGCCAGATATAGGAGCTACTTTCTCATCTGCTAGACTACTTCATCATTTGCTTTTCCAAGAATCCATCTCTCTGCTAGTAATGATGTCAAATAAATCTTCGCTAAAATGTAAAAATGTTTATGATTATACTTACTGACCCGTTCCTTTATTAAATGAGGACAATAGGATGATGCCCTGATATTTGCTAATGGGTTACTCCCATCTAACCTTTTCTTGTTCATCCAGATAATCTGTTTTCATTTCATCATACAATAGCTGCCAATAAAATTAAGTCAATTAAATTAAAGGTCTATTATGCTCTTTGAAATCAGGCTGAGACCTTTTTTCTTTCCTCAGTCAGTGCTCTGAGAAGATTTTTGATAGGGCAGCTGGGAAATCTGGAGCAGATTCTCATCTGCTGTAAATTGGTTTAGCTTTTCTGAAATCAATAGAGTACCATCAGCTTAACCCAGCTGAGGGCCTGAACCCTGATGTATATGAATATGCCTCAAGCCTGTCTTTGTGCCAAAATTTAGATGTGGAATTACTCCCTCACGCAATCTCAAAGACCTCATCTACTTATCAAAGTGTTAGCCGTTACCTGTAAGATAAGTTCTGTAGTTAGGTATAGCATTAGCATGCAGGTATACGGTGCAGTTACACCATGATCTCTTCCCTATGTAAATAACCCTATTCCAGTATAAAAAATGACCTTTTAGATTTAAGTTTAAATGTGAGCTATTTCCAAGAGGCATAAGTGAAATCAATGTAAGACTCTAGTGTCACATAGTAGTGTCTGCATGAAGCTGCTTGCTTTGTTTTTCTGATATAAAGCATTTTACTGCCTTTTTTTCCAGTGTAGACAGGACCTTGATATCTCATTCAGTGAATATTTAAATAAAAAGGCAAACAGAGGAGGAATGTTTTACATCCTAACAAAATGCTAAGCTCTAGCCTTGAAATGCCATTCAAGCATCTTAAGAACTAGTAGTGGATATTACAACTGTAAGTGGTCTTAATTTTCAGGCAACCCATCCACTTTGCAACATCTTTGAAAGTGACTTCTCATTTCTGGGCCAGGCTTCCAGTAAATTTTTGCCAAAATCAGCTGCTTCTAACAAAACGTCATTTAGCTATTTCATCCCCAGTGAAAAGGCTAAGGCTGACAAGGCAGGGTGTCCGTAGTTTATTCCCCTGCCTTATTGTGGGACAAATGGTTCGTGAAGAGCTGAACGTGCCCTCACCTCACACAGGATATGTAAGTGAGGGGAGCTCAACTGCTTCGAATATCCCCGGTGTGACTCACAGCTGGTGTGGTCCCCAGTTCTGTCTCATCTTCTGTTGAGCCACAGCACCTCTGGCATGTCTAATAAAAACACAATGTGGGGTAGTCTCTCATGTGGTGGGGCAGGCCGGATGCCTCCAGTCAGTAGGTGGGAGATGCCAGGTTGCATCCAAGGGCTCTGACCCACCCAAGGGAGAGCCTTAGGACAAGATGTCTCATAGGAGACACACACATTTGCTTCGCCTCCTAAGCAGTTGCAACTGGTAGGTAAGCCATTAGTGGCACTGGGGACATGGCTTGGCAAGGTTTGGGGGCTGCAGTATGAGGCTGGGCTCTCAAACACCAGGAAACCTTGGACTGCAGCCTCCAGCAGTAGGACGTGTGGCCTGCCTGGTGGAAACCCTGCACTGTGGCAAGCACAGCAGAGTGTGGGGATGGAGGAGCTCCTTCTTCAGGCACACGAGTGGCAATTACTTGTGCAAAAGGCCACGTGCTGGCACATGGCCAGAGGAGAGAGGAGAAGCTGCCAGAGCAGCTGGGACTACCTTGAGGAAGCTTCTCGAAAGGTGTTGGGCTGCAGTCCCATAGATTTCCTGGTGGAGTGAGGGACACCAACTGGGACACCGGCCAAGTGGTTTCCTCCAGTCTCATCTCATAATGTGGGGGTGAGACATGCCTTTCTGCAGCCCCAAATGTCAGACCTTGGGAAAACAAAAGGTTTCATATCTGTCTTAGCGGCCCAAGATAGTCTGATTAACCCTTTAGATGGCATAGAGAAGTGAGTTTGCTCACATCAACACAGGATATATTTTGGTTTTTGTGTTTTAGTGTCTTCCCTCTAATAATAAAGAAGGACTAGGGATCTTCTCTGTAAAATTCTTACAGAGCTAGTGAAAATTTCACAAATAAACCTAACCAAGACACCACCATCTAACTCAAGTCATAGTCTTGAAAGCTTTTTTCAACTTAAAGCAGTGAACCTCCCCTAATACACTGAATGCTCTGTCAGAATTCATCTCTAAACTCGTAGCTCATCATGTCAGTACTGCTATTAAATTTGAATCTCCAGTCCTCTGTTAGCAATCATCCTGAAGAGCTGGTGCAGAAGTAGAAAGTGTTTTAACTGTCTTCCTGCAGACTCAATGGCAAAGTTAGCACAATCCCCATCAATCCTAGACAAATTCTGCTGTGAAAGGAAGGCAAATAAAGACCTGGAAGAGCTCCTTCTTAGAGACTGAGAGCAGAGAAAGTGTTTACCCAAAAACCTTAAAGCAAACTTGGGAATTAACACTGAACAGCTTTGTATGTATTTCCAAGTGAGAGACTTTGTAAGCAAAGCTTTATTTAACTCTCTGCTGTCAGAAATTCAAACAGTGAAACAGCTCCTAACCCTAATTAACTCAAAGTGTTTGACATCTTAGAAAAGCTTTGAAGCATAGAAGGGTTCCCTACCAGCCAGACCTAGAGTGCAGACCAGAAGTTTCCCTCTTCAAACTTCAGAGTTTTTCAGTTTGTATCAGGCATTGTATAAACTACATGCAACTTCACACAAGATCCAGCAACATATTTTGCTCCTAGAGTGCTTTCTTCTAGGATAAAAGCTGGAAAGTGATCTACACATTTCAAACTGTAAGAAGAAAATCTCAACTTCTCTTCAGATCCCAAGGGACATGAAAATTAATACACAAGATATGGTCACACCATCGAAAGGCAAGGCAAAAATGTCCCTTGCATGGTGTTGCAAGGGGGATAGGATAGAGGTCAGGGTCAGACCTTCCTCTGAGCTGATCTCCTCTCTGCCACTGAACAAGGAATGGACTGGAGATATCCCGAAGTTTCTTGCCATGGCTGTCCCTACTCAGGCTAGATACCAGGTAAGGATAGAAAGTTTAACACTCTCTTTCCTCAAAAGATCTTATCATTCATTTATAAGTTTCCAACCCTAAACACTGTCTGAAATGATGCAAACCAAGACTTGGTTGCTCCTTGCCTGCTAATGACCCTGGTGCATGCTCTGCGCAGAGCTAATTTTTGCTGAACAATCACAGCTAAACTGCTGGAAACCCACGTCATCAATTTCAAGAACTGTAAAGGTGAGCTTCCTCCCAGGAGATCCACACCTCTCCTGTAATTGTCAAATTAATGGAGTTACATTGGGGTAAAAGCGATGTAAATGAAGAGAACACTTAGTTGGCAATTTATGTGCTGTATCAGGAAAATGTTATCACTTCTGACATATCAGGCGGATTCTCTGTTCACTGACACCTTAATAACACAACAGTGATTTTGATGAAATCCTTAGGTAATGATTACTCAAGGAGAGTTACAACACTGAAAAAAACCAAACTATAGTATTTTCCAGCTGCACTGCACATTAAATATCAGTAATGATGACTTCCAGAACGAGAGGTTATCCCTGTGCAGAAGTGAAGCAGCAGAGCTCAGATGCCTGCATTTTTGTCAAGGCAACACATAACTTTACAGTTAGTTCCAGTCACTCACACAGAAACAGCACCTTGAGGTGCTTTACTACATTACAGCTTACAAAGGAAAAAGTGGCAGTCACAGTGGTGTCACGGGTGCTTCTCATCATGTGAAGCCTGAGAGCCACAGCCTGGAGAGCTTTGTGTCGGTGAGAGAGAAAAGGAAAGGGATGCTTATACCTGACCTGCTCATGGAAGGAACAGGGTTTGACCAACAGAAGCAGCAGTAGAATGACTTCTCCATCTCCAGATATGCATCATGTCTACGATTCACTGATTCACTCACAACAGTGGGTTTTAGCAGTAAAAGAATAAAAGTACAAACTTGCTGAACAAGATAATCCGAGTTTGTATGTAGCAACCATTGCAATTCAGCTACCTTTTCCTTAAAGAAAAGTCTTTCTTTAGATCTTTAGATCAAGGCTTTTAGATCAAGGTGTCTCAATGAGAGTTAGTGCTTCCTTTGACTAAAACTGAAGTGTTGCTGTGATAAAGATTACCCTGGGGGCTGTGGAAAAAAGTCCTCCACAATCAATGTAGGCCAGGGCAGCATGCTTGGTCACAGGGCTGCCCGAAGGGCTTGCAAACGAGGGACATCTGGACTGCTAAGTCACACGTGTGGAGAAAGACTCTGCTGCAAGCAATGGCCAGATGGCAAAAGCATACAAGAAAAGCTGTGTCCCATGTGCGTCTCATACAGGACATGGAATTTGACAGTATAATATAGGAAATCTGTGTTGGAAGGGGTAGCCAAGAGGCTTAGCCCTGACTGATGGGTGAGGGGCACCCATTGCTAGAAGCGGCAGAGGTCTGTGGTTCCTGTGCAGGATGGGGCATGCAGCAGTGGCTCCTCTGCACCCCAGGGGGGCCTGTCCACCACCTGGGCAGCACCGCACATTTGCTGAGGAAAGATGCTGCAGAGTACCCCCGCCTCTCCGATGGGCTGTCTTCAGGCCAGAGCTGCCAAGGAGATCAGCTGCCTATTCTAAGACATCTGCCTTGGCTGGTCTTCTGCCCTGGCTGTTGAGGCTCAGTCCGGGCCCTGCTGCATCTGGCTGCAGGCATCTCTGCGTGGGGAAGGGAGCACTCTCCCTGAAGGCTTTCCCCTGGAAGAGCGGAAAACCACCAGAAGCTCTTGTCAGGAAAGTGTAATTGTTGTAAGAGAAAAGAACAATGAGATAATGCATGGATGGGAGTGGGCGGCACTGAGAGAGAAGAGCAGTCATTTGATAGTCCAATTTATTGAGCAGGAGTTATTTACAACAATATCCACAGTGCAGAGACGGAGCTGCAGCTTTTGTGGGGGTTACGTGTCTGAGCCCAGTTCTAATAGTCAGGGGGTTCCTGTGTCCTGGATCCTGGCTTTCCTCTCCTGCCAGGTAGACTGGACATCTGGAGTGCTTTTTTTCCCCTTCCTCTTCTTTGCTAATAGGAAGAGGAATTCCATTGCATTAGTCTGGGAGCAAAAGCCGAGAGAACAAAAAGCAAATATTGCAAGACTTACAAAATCACAAGAGCTGGCAGCACTGTGTAGATTCATCTGTACGTTACTCATTCTAGAACAATTGGGAGAGACTTAACCAGCCCACTGGCAGAGACAGGGACACACGGTGCCTTGTAAAACTCAGAGTAGAAAACAAAGTGAAAAGGTAGCGTAGCCCAACTCCCTGCAGACACAGAATTGCAGCGTGAGAGTCTTGCAGATCTAAGTCTCTCCCTTTGAACGCCCTTGTTCCCTGCTGCGTCCCCAAATCCCTGCAGATTTCAGCACAAACAGGTACTCCTTGAGCCTTTTACCAAACTGCAGGGGAAACAAAGTCCATATGACAAGAGCATGAATTAAGAAAAAGGGCTTATTAACTCCAGGCAGTCGCCAAGTTAATGTGTCTAGTCTGCATCCAGTAAATGCTCCCTGTGCCATGTGGGCAGAGCAGCTTTGATCCCCACTGCCTCTGGCATTTCAGCGGCAAGCAGCGTTTTGTGGTGTAAACTTGTCCTTAGTTCACTCACAGTTCTCTGCGGTTCTCTTGGGACTTGTTTGATATAACATGATCTTCTCAATGTCACCACAGTAAGGACCTGTGAGCCACATCCTGTGTTCCTCATGCATTTGATACTTTCAGGGCTAAGAAATATCCACTCTAAGGCTAACATCTCAAAGAAAAAGTTAAAATGCCCTTTCAGAAAAATATCATGGTTGGATGCTTTGAGTCTTGTCTCCGGTCTGGCGCTTCAAAACCTGTTCCCTGTATGGAGCCATGGTTTAAAGGAGAGCAACAGTTTGCATTTTGTTTCTAGACCAACATTTATCAAAATTGCCAAGACAAGCAACCTTCCAGGGAATCACACTAGCCCCATTTCTGCCTGCTGAAGGACAGCTGTCTTAACCAGCCACCGGTCAGACCCTTCCCTATGGAAGCACACCAAGCCTAACATCCTGCAGCATCTAGGTCTCCCCTCCTTCACTCCAGTTTGGGTTAGGAAGCACTGAAAGAAGTTTCACTGATATAAAACTGTAGGAAACAAGATATTCTTAGATACAGTGGTTATGGTAATATAGTACCTTTGCAGGACAGAAATAAGACAATTTCTTTTGACAAGAACCAGCAGCAACAGCACCGTTGACACTGGCAAAACCGGCCGTGGCGGAGTGAGAGCCATCTGACAAAGATAAGTAAATACCCTACAACACCAAGACAATCCCAACAGAGTCGTGGGTAAAGAGAACAGGTTTTTCTCTGCCTATACGAACTCACACGCACATCTATATATACACATGCACACATGCAAGGACATATATTCAGGTAGCAGCATTATTCAGAGGTCTAATTTTAAGCTGATGATGCCCATTAGCGCAAGGCGTAACCAGCAATTTGGAAGCACTTGGAAGCGTTTCCTTTTGTGGGTGTAGAGCTGCTAAATTGCATTGTTGAGGCAGCACTGGCTCTCTCTTAGGGAGACTGTGCTACACAGCTCCAGAAGGCAGGCTGGTGCCTCCACTTCCCCATGTGCCTTATACTGCAATTCCGAGCTAGGCTGCAAGTAGGATTTAATGCCTTATCACCTCCTCCCGCCCCTTTCACTGGAGTTTACACCAGCCTGAATCTGGCCTGGCTCATTTAAACAAAGCCATCAAAGAAAATGTCACTGTGTTTTCCTAAGCACAAATGGATGCAGAGAGCCTAACGTAGCAAATGGCAATGTAAAACTCACTTGCTTTACAAGTACAATCTCGCTGATGTAAACCAAAAGACATATGCCAAGGGAAAGTTTAACAGTCACCTGGAAAAAACATTGAGTTACATCTATTTTCTAATGGCATATTGTGTATGTAACAAAACACCCACAAATAATTTTGGGATCAGGGATGTTCCCCCTTCTAATTGTTTTCATCATGGGGGCCACCAGGGCTCTTACGTGCGCTTTCGACTGCTGCTGTGAAATATGTGTTCCCTGTTTGTTCTTGTTCTGCCTCTGCAGGAAATCAGAGACTCTGGCTTCCTGTAGGCTGCAGATGCTTTATTCTTTGTATTCCCCAAATAGGAAGTCCTGGGGTCATTCTGCCAAATATATGGAAACTTAATTTCATTTCAACACAGGATTAATCACTAGGAAGTGTCAGGACATCGATGGTCTGATAACAAGACAGTTACAGCAGAAACCTTTTATGGGCACCAGGGCTAAAGCATTTGGCAACAGGCATGGAGCTGTAAGTCTCTGCATCAAATGGGGAAGGAAGGCTACCTGATGGGAATTAATGCCGGCAATTGTAATAGCGGTGTTTTTTTAATGCCCTCTAAACCTTACCAAACTTTCAAGCGTTTTTGTATTTTAAGAGGAAGGTAGATTGTTTTTGATGACTAACCCCTGTTTTTGATGACTAAGCTCTATGTTTTTTCTCTACAAATCATAACAGTCTGCGGTCAACGTCCTCTCACTTACCACAGCCCGGCAACGGCCCATCTCCGCTCAGCTGAAGGAAAGGTTTCAGATTTGCACTCTTAGAAGTCACAGATCAGCCCCCTACTGCCACTGCATGTCAGAGGGGGTGCAGATTTCTCAGGCCAATGCATACAATGGAAACACTGGAAAAAACAGTTGCTAAATTTAAGCCCATAAGCAATTAAATGGAGTTTCACCAAGTGTGCTCAGACTTTCTGTTTAAAGCACTGTTTGAACACAGCAAACACCACACTGCTGGGAGGTTGGCAACTATCGTTATTCCTATTGTAAAGGCTGGGAAAAGTGAGGTGCAAAGACTGAGAGCTTGGTCTGTGCCCATAGAGCTGGGGTCTTCATCAGCACTCAGGGATCGACAGCATCAGTCTTTATGCAGTGTCCACCTTTTGCTCAGGGCTCAAGATATAGCTTGCAGAAGAGTTGCTTTACCTTGTGATCCACTTTTAACTGATCACATCCCAACAGCATGACCTTCATAACAGCTCTGCCTGTACTCCCCTCTGTGTGGGCTAGCTGTTACAGGCCCAATCTCTTGTACTGCACCCTGCTCAGCTCATTAGACATTTTTACACTTTTTCTGAGGTCTAGCTGTAGGAACAGGTACAACACTGTGGGCTGTGTTCATCTTTGCTGCAATTGGGACAGAAATGCACCTCTATAAGGGATTAGCATGTTTTATGGCAAGTAGGTAAGGACAATACAGGGTTGTGTGAAACATTTCATGAACATAATGTCATTCTCTGCCTTAGAGGAAAAGATCTGTCTAAATCACAGGACTTTGTGAAGAACACATAAAAACATATTCGGTTTAACATTTTCCACCAGAAGTAAACAGGGAGGGAGGAATCTCTCCTTTACAGAAAGCAAGAACCCCTTCAGAGAGACCAGCAGACATGTGGTGCCCTGCCCAAATTGCTCTTGGGCAGTATACAAATGGAGCTGTCACTTCCTCCCTTCTAAAAACACACGGCAGCAACTAAGTATTTCAATTTTTACCCTTTTGAATTTGTGTGAAATCTGCTATGGAAAAGCAGTCAAATCAGCCCCCTGTTCACCGTGTGCCTCCTCCATTTCCACTGTCTGAAGCTGGAGATGAGATAAAGCAGGTGCTCTGCACACTGCATGGGATCAGCCAGCTGCCATCACCCTACCCACACAGCAAAGTGAGATGCTCACCAAGGTCTTGAGCAACCCCACAGGAGACATTTCACCTGGCAAATCCAACACTACAAAAATGTCCCTTGATAAGCAAGACTAAAATACCAACACTGTGCCCTGGGAATAAACTGCTGAATGTACAACTGGTGGAGACAGGAAGCCTTGGGACAGGAGTTCACCACTCCCCTGTCTGAATCCAACTCATCAAAGCTCCCTCCTCCTTGTAATGAATCCCCTTCTCATTCTGTAACGTAGTGTGGACATTCACTTAAATCCAATAATAAGCCATGGGATTTGAGCATGAGTTTAATATTAAACTGATGGTTAAACGTTCTGCTGAATAGAAATGAGCCAAAAATTGGCTTATGTGCTTTGCTGAATAGGGGCGGCTTGCTGCAGTTCAGTGTTGGTGGAGAATGGAGATTACTCTGTAAGGATGATTCACTTCACTCAAGCCCAGACAACCCCGAGCTCCACAAGCCAGATCCCACCCTGCTTGTAAAGGAGACTTGAGAACACGAGAGGCTGGAATCGAGCAGTGATGCATATGATGAAGACACCCGGGACGTGAGAATAACAAATGCAAAAAGGTTTGCTGCACAGCGTCACTCCCTCGGGGGTCTACATGAATCTGCAGAAACGCTGCATGAATAAAGTGGTGACCTTACCTAACTGACGCGCGGCAATTGAGTCAAACCACCGGCACTTCAGTCAGCTTCACTTAGGAGCACTTGTCTACACTACAAAGCCTTTACCAGCAGCTAAGCTGTCTGATTTATGTCAGCAGTGTCTCCTGAAGCAGACTAAGCTTATATTTGGAAGGGGGTGATCTGGAAGATTTATCTTAATGTCCTCCCTGAATAGAATAAGCCCTGTTCTTCTGCCGGTCTAAATTCTGCTTATTCAGCGGGTTTTCCTGACCTACCTAACCTGGTTTGGGAAATAATCTCTTTCCCCCAGAAAAACTTCAGAACATTAGCTTGACTGAGGAGACTGATGCAGCGGCAAACACACATAAAGAGGGCAGTCTGGGAGAAATGAAATATAAAGATGACAAGAGGCAGGAAATTTGGGATAAAAAACAGGCAAGGAAAGGCTTCCCCATGGTAAATCATTTTTGTTACTGACAAAACCCAAAGGAAAAAAAGCTAAACAGCTTATCACAGAAAGAGTCATGCTAAAAGCCTGTCACTGAGAGAGTTTACATTAGGGGACAAACAAAAGACATCAAGAAAGGCGTAAAATGTTGCCCTGAAGGACATGTCCTTTTCAGAAATGGCCGGGCTCTGGACAACAGAGCATATGGGGATGAGAAGGAAGCAGAGAGGCCTAGATTAAAGGATCCTGCTGAAATTTGTGGAGGTATTTGTTATTTAAAGTCTGAACTGGAATAGCCCCCAATAAAGTGAATAACAACATTTCTTCAATTCAAGGGTTTTACCAGAAGCCCTGTGAAGATTTATGGTGTGCACGTGTGCAGCCCAGGGCACAAGCTGGCTATAGCTCCTGGTGGCAGGTGTGAGTGGGCTCCAGCCGGCCTCCCTGCCAGCCGCTTTCAGCTGTGGCAAGCGGAGATCTCCTGAGCATGGGAGCTGGGACCAGTGAGGTGCCTTCAGGGCCAGACCAAGCCCTTGGGGGAAGCTGTTCTTGCAATGTCGCCGACATCTTTGTGCAGCTGTGCACAGCTGGGATCAGGGAAAGGGGCGAGGGGTCCAGCAGGGGCTATACCGAGAATAAGACGATCAGTGAGCAAGAATTGCATTTCGCAGAAAAAAAAAAAAAACAACAAAAACCAGAAGGATTTCAACACTTGTTCCCCACTTCATGCCAGAGCAGGAACTCAATTTTGGATGGCCCCAACACAGGGAGAGGAGGGAGGAGAAGGGAGCGGGGTAAAGGGCTAGGGGAAAACAAGGAGAAAGCCGGAGAGGAGTGCCTCAGCAGCAGACGGCTTGGGCTGGGGTAAAGCCAGCATGCCTGAGGTCAGACGTGAGGAGCACTTAATCCTCAGCATGGCCATTCATTTCCTCACTGTTTAAAAAAATACATGTATTTACAGGGCTTCTCAAGGAAGGGAAGTGCTGTGAATCAGTGTCCAACTATTAGTTGCTGACCCAGATGAAGGTATTAGCAACTTGGAGTGCCCCTTTCACATCGGCTCTCCAGGCATGCTGTTAGCTGTGTGCCATTAGAGCTAACCTCACCTGACCTTGCATCACTGTCATGTTGACACAGCACTAGTAATGTCTCTCATGGACCCGAGCTCACCTCCCACAGCAATTTACAAGGGCTTTGTCTTCCTGCCTTGAAGCTCTTCTTTCAAGGTCCTTGGCTTGTTGAAGTTGTCTTTCAGCCTCATGATAGGAAATTATTCAAAAGGCAATACTTTCTCTTTACGCCACACTATCCTCAGGGCTTCTTGTGGCAACCAAGTTCCTACCCTAAGATGCATTTGATCCTACCATTGCTCTGCACAGCACTCCAAAATATATACTGCCATTTTCCAAAGAACTATGGATTGCTGAAGGAAACTTTGAAGCTGCCCACGTCCTGCTAGGTATTAAAGATGCACTGCATTCTCCCTGTGAGCTGCCATCAGGCTCCACAGTGCTTCTCCCAGGCTGAAGGGTCACATCTGATTTCAGCCTCTGTCAATGAGGCCCTTCCTGTACACCACAGCCCTGGCCCCTGGCCAGAGAGGGCTGGTGTTCAGACAGCGCGGCCGCTGTGGCTTCCCTGAGTTCCTCATCCCTGCAATGAGGGAATCCCTCAGAGGAGAAGGGTCATTTGGAGCCTTTGTGAATTAGACAAGTCCTAAATTATCTTGATGGCGTCTTCCAAAATGCCAGCCAAAGGCATCCCCGGAAGGTGAGGACCAGAAGGTCAGCCCAGCCCAGGGAAGCATGGCCAGGGGGTAAGGTGATGTTCAAGTCTGCAGAAGTGATGGAGAAACTTCACAATTCGATTAGTTTCTGGTGAGAATTAGGCACCCAAAGACACATTAGTAAAGGCACCCAGCAGAGTTTTCGAAAGATCCCAATCTCCCAATGCATTTATTTCAGTGGAAGTTGGCGACCAAGGGACTTCCCAAAGCCCCATTGCTCCCCCTGCCACCCAGAGCTCATTGCACACCTGGCCTTTGAGAGCCTCTGGCATCACCCACCAGCAGGATTTCAGCCCTGAAGGCTGTGGCTCCACCATTGCCCACATCAGCTCTCTGTGCTAAGCAGGTCACTTGGCAGGACAAAGCTGAGCCCAAGCAGTCATGCTCACACAGTTGCCTCCCCGTTCAATTAGCAACAACACATGGCGCCACGTCTGTGCAGCTTTACTCCATCACCCTGGCCTCATGCCAGCTTCAGGAGGACGTGTAGCACCTGATCTAGCATGAAAACTGCTATAATAATGTTAACCCATCCAAAAGCACGCTGTCTGGTGAATAAGAAGCAGCAGGAAGATTCAAAATAGCAGCTCGCTGTTTTGTGTTATGCAGTTCCAATGGATTTGGGTCAGCGCTAAGTGCCCTGAAAGTTGATTTACTATCTCATTGAGCCATGGCCTCTGCTACTTGGGAAGTTAGGAATAACATTTCCAGAAGTACCTAAGTGCTCCTGATGAATTTTACTGCCAAAAATTAATTTCCTTCATTTCCTCTTTTTCCTCCCACTTTCTCCCCTTATTCCCATTACAAAGAATTGATGTCAGTGCCACAAACAGCTCTGAATTCATTTGCTTACAGCTTTAGGCAGGGAGATTATCCTTCTTTTTTCATCAGAAGGTTTTATTGCATTTATTCTCTCCTCCTCCTTTCTTGCACCTATGCCTGGCCTCTTCTTCCCTGCACATTTCAAGGCTACCCCTCAGCTGCTCTTGTAATGAAGGCATCACTACCGAGTCATCCCTTTGCATCCAGCTTGCTGCTAATCCACTTCTTGCTGTTTCTCTCTCAAGGGCTGTTCTTCTTCTCCACATCCATCCCCAGTGGTCCGTGGTTTGGGCATTTCCACCCTCAGACACTCCTGTTACCTCCTCTCCGAATTTTCTCTCTCTCCTTTCTCTGGAGTCCGCGTTATTGAAGATGGTGCCCATCCCCTTCCCCTACTTGCTCTTTGTTTGAATGTCTTCCTCAGATGTCCTCCCAATGTTCTGGCCTTCCTTCCCCCACCCTGCTATGAGAGTAGCTACCTTATCCTCATCTTTACAGTCACTGCGGATGCAGTAGGGACGGGCTTGGCAACCTTTCGTTTTGATAATTTTCCATGGGAAATAGATTCCCCTGTTTTGTTTTTGCTTTTGTTTCTCTGTTCTGGTCACTGAAGTCCTGAGCCCTCCTCCTCCTCCTTGTTCTCCTCCTCCTCCTTCAGAGGCAGCTCCAAAGGAAGGAAGGAGGCCTGGCTGCCCTCGAAGGCTAGAGATACAAAGTCAAAGCCTCTCCAAAACCCACCACCTCTCACACCACTGGGTAATCAAAGAATTGTTATTTGCAACATTACACATGCTATTTAGCACATTGAAACAACTCTATGGGCAGGTTTCTTGTACTTAACCAAAACCCTTGCTTTTTCCCACCTCTCCAAGAAAGGGGAGGACATCACCGTCCCTCAGTCCTCTGGGTTCGTTCCCCCCCACCTTCTCTTCCTGCAGCCCTCTGCTGGTGAGCCCAGCCATAAGGCTGGGGACCCTGTGTATTTCTTACTCAGGCTACTTCTATTCGGGGGGGGGGCTCAGAAACACCTGGGATGAGCATCACAAGAGGAGGGAATCATACTGAGCGTCATTCAGAGAGAAGCTGGGTCTCCGTTGAAGCATTTGAGTCCCCAAATCAGAAGCTGGTTGTTACTACTGCAGATGAAATACACTTCAGAGGAGTGGGCTGTACCAGAGACAGTAACTGATAGCCAACAGCTACAATGCAGGAGGCTACATGCTCTTTTACATCAGGGTCAGGGGCTTTCAACCTATGTCCTCAGGGAAGGGCTGAGACTGCCTTCAAGATCAGATGCTCTCTCATCCAAGCAGCAGCTCTGCTCTCCAGCTCAGTCAAAGCCTCTGGAGCGGGAGAGACTCCCTGTGCATAAGCACACCCAAACAGGCACCACTAAGCGTGACCACACCAGCCTCTTTGTGGCTGTTGTCATCAAAGTACAATGTGCAAAATGGAGGTAGAAGATGGACAGGGAACATAACATGCTTCTCTTACAGCTCACCCAAAACCCCTTCCTTCAGAAGGATATGAATACAGCCTATGTAGCCCGGACACCAGCTGGCAAAATTCAACCACCCAAGTAAAAGGGAAAGATATAGGATGTTTTGCCAACCAAAAAACAAAACAACAAAACAACAACAACAGAAAAGAAAGAACAGGTTAAAGTCGCAACAAATAATTCAACCCGTAGCAGCAACAACCTTTCAGCAGCTTTACTGGCTATTCAGTAGCTTTTGGTGCCGTTTCTATTAGCCATATAGGACAGAGTTTATATGATCCTATCAAGGTAGCACCATTCAACCAGGAAAAGTTATTATAGCAAAACAGCCTTTTTTGAGGTTTAATTATATGGCCCTGATCCAAACTCCACTGAAGTCAGTAAGAATCCTTGCCACTGACTTTAACGGCTTTGCACGACTGAATACTCCCAGCAGGGCTTTAATAAGGAAAAAGACTGAAGTTTAAGCTGCAAAATACAGGACATAATCTATACAGCAGGAAAGCTGCTGACGTATTTCCATGGCATAGGCAACTGTCATTGACAGAAAAAGGGAGATTCTGACCTAATGGAAGAGCTTTAGAATTTGCATCTTCATATTCTGTTTACAGACTTATGGAATTGTTTGGGACTTACATTAATAAACTGGTGCCTAACTGTAAAACATACACTGTCAGAGGGTCAAAATGCATGTCTGTGCACCTGGGAGAGGTAGAACATGTTGACACCCAGAGCTTGTTTTCTTACTGTGCCAAATCTTGGTTATGTTGAAGTGAACGGAAACACTTTGAGAGGCTTCAGCAGAAGGGTGATTTAGCTCACTCTCTGGAAAGGGCTGGAACTGTGGAAGGAGCACTATTGCACATCCTGGACCGACTGTCGCTTTGCAGAGTCCTTTTTATAGATGCTTCTTGTTTATAAGCAAAAGTACTTACATTAACATTGCGAAAACAAATAGTCTAATGTTGTTACATTTTAAGGGCACATTAACTTGAAAGAGCAGCCAAGTTTGTTGACTAAAATGATTTACACAACTCTAAGGCCGCTAAACAAGTATTTCTCAATGTCTCATCAGCAGCTCAAGGGAGCAGAAGCTAAAAATGCCACAGTTCAACAAACAGTTCTGTGTTCCTACTGTTGATAAGTACATCTTGTTTCTTTGCAAATAAAGGCCTGTCAGGGGTTGCTTTAAGAAAAAAAGAAAAAACCACAACACATCAAACCAACAAACCAACCATAAATAAATAAATAACACAAATAACACAAATAATTTCTAAGTACCTTCTTTCCCTCCTTCTATTTCCCTCATATAACTCCATTACAGCAGCCCCAACAAATCACCTGCAATATGCCCAGGATTCCCTCAAACAGGCTTCTGGCTGGCCAAGAGGCAACCCCTTCTGCCTTTGCTTGGCAGGGACAGGAATGTCCAGGTGTCAGTAAACTCCATCTACACAAGTTGATCATCCAAGGTGCCCAGATTGCCCGAGAGATGCTGCATGTCCTCCACCAGCAAATATTTTGATGGGAAGTAATTGTTCAGCATCACACAGACACGGTAAACACCTCACAGGGGCCAGCCATAAGAGCACAAGCATGTGCATGGCCGTGGGGCCTTATGCATAATTCCAGTTTGCAGATGCACCCCCTGATCTGTCAAGGTGCAATGGGAATATGTCCTTGTTGAAGGCTGTCACGGATTAAGAGCTCAGTCAGGATCTCATTTCAGGTCACCAAAGAGAAGTGTCCAGGTACCTTGCCAAGGAAGCACTATATAGAGAAGATGGTTCTTTAACAAAGCAGGCAAGGGAGTGGTAAGATGAGCAGCTGGAAACTGAATTCAGGAAAGAATTATGCTAGCAGATGTCTAATACTGAGAGTAATCAATCAAGACAGTCATCACCAAGGGACACAGTGCAATCCCCATGACTTGATGCCTTTACATCTAGACTGGCAAAACTTTCATAACAGAGACTGTTCAACCAAAAGCTGTCGTGCTTGATTTTAAGGACTGGAGGATAAAAGTCAAAGTCCTCCATCATACAAAAGTCAAGCAAGGTGGTCACAAAGGATTTTAAAACATTGAAGATATCAATTTAAAAGATTTGAAAAGCTTTTGTCTCTGTCAAAACATAGGAGAAGCAGAATGGGAGAGTGTGCTCTGCAGCTGGACTGCAGGCAGGGAAAATACCAAGAAGCACTACATTGCTCTGTTTGGTTAATTTCTATGGCCATGGTTGCCAAACAACAGAGATCCTCACTGATGTGTTGTCTCCAGCAGGCCTAATGAAGCATGAACACAGCCAGCTTTCACAGCTACAGAAAGAGATGAGAACCACTGTTTCATGTCATCCAGTCACATAAAACATAAATACGTCCTAATGGAGGCATGCAAAGTACTTGCCTTACTTCGCCTGCTAAGCCAGCTGAGCTTGGCTGTTGCAGTAAAAACGGTCAATCCGCCAAACGTCACATTTGGGGAATACATCTTCCATCATATACAGTCTGTCTTTTCCCTTGGGTTTCCTTCTGTTCTCTGTAGGGTAGCAAGAAAGCTTCACTGTAAGTAGACAGACACGTTGCAGACTTGACTTTTACTCAGGTCTTATATTGTCACCATGCATATTCATTACACAGATCTACTCTGCTACAAGAAGATGGCTGGTCTTTTGCCTGTGATATGACCATTTGCCAGAAATGATTTTAAATAGAGCAGACAATGAGCCTGTTACTGAGAAATGTTTTCTGATAATTATGTTCTGTCACCCTCAGCCAAAGTGATATAACATCTGTGGTCAAACAGTTTCTACACAGATGCTGTCTGAGACCTGTTTTCCCTATGAACATTTGGTGAAAGACGGAGCAGGAAAGCACCACTTTGAGTAACATTTGGCAGTATCTCCACGATGCAGGGAGTAGTCCATGAGTTGAACTCTCTTTACATAAACACCAATAGGGGATAAGTCAGTACTCTTGAAATCGGTATGTCACCTTATTTCAACATCAAAATAAAGCTTGATGTGAAAGTTCAGTCAGAGCTGAATCCGGCTCCACAATTTATAGTGTTTATTTAACTTAGGAGCCAGCATGATAGTAAAATATCTCAGATATCTCTTTAATCTGGATAGTTTATATCCAAAATTACATTTAACTGTTGGAGGATGGGGAGGAGGGAGAGTCACAGTTCAGACCAGGTTTTATTTGGTGCATTGGAAACTGCCTCTTGTATGCCTATCCTGGGGAAAAAGATCCAGAGAGCTGGGGCAAACTCTGGCCTTGGAGGCCAGAGGAGAGG
Source organism: Xenus cinereus (assembly GCA_025774025.1). Taxonomy (NCBI): domain Eukaryota; kingdom Metazoa; phylum Chordata; class Aves; order Charadriiformes; family Scolopacidae; genus Xenus; species Xenus cinereus. The sequence continues at coordinate 117,902,543 of JAOXJK010000001.1, forward strand.
CAGAAGAGGAGCAGGGAGGGAAAAATATGTCCATACAGAAGGGCAAAGGCACTTGGGATTTCCCCCAAAATGTATGCTACAGGGCAGGAGGCTCAAATGAGAAAGGCTCAGGCCAATCTTGGCACGTGAGGCAGCTTGACCAACCGCCCTGCCCTGGGAAGAGACAGGAATGGCTCCACAGGCCTCCACCACTCAGCTTCCTCTCCCACTCCCTCGCTTCATGCCAAAGGACACCATGCATCTCCTCAGCAAGAGATACAGTCAAAACCTGGGAGCTAAGCTTTGAAAATGTGGGAACATGTCCTCCCCCCCGCTGAGGGGCCGGCTGGGCATGGGGGGCACTGAACACCCCCAGGCGATCAGCGTCTGGCTATTGAGCCACACACAGCCCCTGATGTAAAGGTTGCTGTTATTTTGGATTCACTAATGGCTGGGCTGAAAGTTGCTCCAGTTAGGAATTATACCCATATCATCTTCAGGGCGAGAGGACAGTGAAAAGAACCTCAACAATTTGCAAATTTCCCCTCTGGCATACATAGATTTTTGGATTTTTAAATATCAGTTTGCACATTATCTATAATACAAACATACGTTTACACACAGGTGTATATAAATCTCAGGAGACTTTTTAAAAAGACATTTAAGTGAGGTAGCAAGTTGTCCTGCTTCTCTTCAGGTAGGGCCCTGAAATGCCAGATGATATTCCCCGCCTTTCTCTGCAGATGTCTCGAGAAGGCAGTAGAGGTTTTGTGCTTGCTCGAGAGCCGGAGCCCCTTAGGAAGTTCTGTGGGACTCGTGCTGCCCACCTCATGCAGGCTCAGCAGGGGATGGACCTGCCATGGGTGAAACTGGGTGAGGTGAGGCCAGGTTGACCCCAAGGCAGGAGTGCTGCTGTGTTTTGTTCAAAAAAAGTGAGGCTGTTATCCAGAGGGTACTGCAGCTGAAGTACTTGGGTGCAGTATCATGTCTCAAAACCTCCACAGGTCCCAACACAGATCTGCTGTGGGTGGCACAGGCACAATGGTAACTTGGACCAAAACCACATCCACCCACAAGTTTAATGGTTAGGATTTGGGGGATGGTGAAGAGACTTAAGGCCCGAGGCTTTGCTTTATCCATTTGCTTGGTCTTGGTTTGCCAGTGCCGAGATCTCCTCCAGGGCACTGTGACAAATCCCTTGTCTAATGGCTTCCCCTGCAAAGCCAGGATTATCTGCCTCCTGAAAACAGTCATCGCTAGACGGTCTAGGAGGCAGGCCCAACTGATTCAAGCAGTGAGCAAATGCCAGAAAGGGATGATTTCACTGCATTACTGAACGCACATTTGACAGATAAGCCTAGCAACAGGGACCCTGTCTGCAGGCTGACTCCCAGCAATCAGCTCCTGCTATAGCTCCCTGTCATTCAACTGCACTGCTGCAAATGCATGAATAAATAAATAATCTCCCAAAGCCTTTGTGCAATAAGCAGAATATTAACATGTAGCTCTCAAGACGACCTTTAGCAAAGGAAGCAGCATTTATAATGGAGAAACTTATCTAAAAATAAATGATTATCACTCATGTATACATAGAAATACCAAGGGCAAGATATGACTTTCTATAATGTGAAATGACTCATTTTCCCCCTGAAGTTTTAGTGAGTGTCGAAGATATGTACTTCTAAGAGTGAATCACTCCAAATGGCCACTGGGTGACTGGCTGAGTTTGAACTAATCTTGGGGAGGAGAGCTGACGTAAGAGCCGTGGGACTTGGAATGCATCGGCTATTTGCAGGGCAAGGATGGCAGACATTAGCACTCAGTTGTCACTAGTAAATCTCAAATTGCTTTGACAGGTGGCAGATTGTGAGACATGAATGGCTATGGCTTCCAGGGGAACACTTCTTTTCATGGAAAGTGGGATGAGGCCAAGGGAACAGCCCATATTTCTTCTTTATAGATAAGTGCCTGTGCGTGTGCACGCACACACACACGCGCGCGCGTTTATAGCTGTAAAAAATAAAGCACCTCTTTTACGGATCAGTAAACTAACTTGAACCCTCATTTATACTTGCTAGCTCAATCCCAAAGTAAGAGCTCAAGCTTTCTGGAAGCATAGCTGGACTGCCAGTCTCCAGAACAAGCCCCAAAAAGTTCTGGTGAGTTATCTACAAACTTCGTAAGCATGAGAGAATTCAACAGCTCTGCAGATATTCACAGGGGAGTGTGGAGCCTCCCATCGCTGGGTTCAAACCACTCACTCCTGGGACAATCAGTGACTACAGTATGATGCCTAAAGTGGGTAATTTTTTTTCGGTTATCCCAGTGGGGTTTGTCTTCTGTGTCATTCCCAGGTGTCCATGTCAGCTCAGGTTCTAATCGACACCCCAGGAGATGGCACAAGCCTCGGGGAGGGGTGGCATCCCCTATCTTCCTGGACACAACCAGTCTGGCCAGCATATTCATTGTGACAGCACCAGGGGAAAAGCTTTTTCCTGTCTTCCCAGTGACACAGATGGAAATTGAGGGTGGCAGGACTGAGCAGGCACTACCGCAGTGTGCTAATTGGGCACACAACAAATTCCCGACTCACTTAGGAGTGCCTCCCCCAGGGCTCAGACATTACATATACATAAATATCAGCTTCATATTGGAGACATGTCCTGAGGAGGGAAGTGAAAGAGAAGCGAGCCTTCACTTTACAGATGAGCTCACAGCTTTTTGCTGTCTCCCTTTAAACAGTGATTAGAGCAGCCTGACCGCTGAGGAAAGAAAGATCCCCAGAAAGCTCTGTCTTCCAGAGGAACTTAGCAGCCTCCATAAGCAATGTACGTATAACTTGGCAATAACAAATGGCAGCCATGCAACACGCCACACAGTTAAAAGCAGCAATGCACCAATGCCTCAGAAACGGCTGCACATACAAATTCACATTCTACGATAATCTGTATGTATAGCTCCTTGCATACGAGCCCGATGCCTGATCGGTGTGGGGGTTCCTTATGCTCAGTGAACTCAGTTGGTGAACGAGGGTCCCACACAGACTTTACACTTTGCTAAGGGACTCGCTGATGCAACTGTGTCTTTCCTTTTCCACTCCTGTGGGAAGCAGCCAACACAGCTTGCCCTGTATTTTTTAGGGATGTTTGTTACATCCCTAGTTACGTACCTAGTTACACTGGGGTACAAGTTTTGCTGTGGGCTATGAGAAAAAATTAAAATTGAGTCAAGCTGATTCAAGGCAAATTTGTTATGAAGAAATGTTTCCTCAGAGGACAGAGCTGTCAAGCAGAAGGTCTTTCAGAAAACAGGAGGAACCCCTATTGACTAACACAGTCTTCCAGAAAGGATGAAATCCTGGAAGGATTTTGAAAATGAGAACGAAATGTGGATATTTCCAGTACTGCCACAGAAATTTTGTGTGACCTTGGGACAATGGTTTAACTTCCCATTGAACCGTAACTTCTCCCTTCCTCCAAAGGCAGAGAGATGACAAGACCACCTGCAGTTCCTCCCACTCTATGAGGGCATCATAAGTGTAACACACCGAACAGGTAGGGATTTTAAGCAAATTAATTATTTGCTACAAGCATTCTTTTCCACTTTCCTCATTATTCACATACCTACTCAGACAGCTATAAATTTGTTCATGATTATTAAACGAGAGAGGGGTGCAGCTGTACTTCATCCTGTATTGCAAACTCTACACAACAAGGATGGAGTCAGCCCTTGTCCCAGCAGCCAAAGACAGCTGCTGCCAGGGGAGGGAAAAGGGTTGGGATCTCTTAGCTAGCCTCACCCAGGAATAAAACAGGAGTGCAAACCACTGGTTTTTCTGCTGCCATGGAGTTATTCAGTTGCACTTCCCAGTCCCATGGTACCTTATGGCCAAAGCCATTAAGAAATGCCTAACTAACCCTATGAGCCCTTCCAAATATTGACAGATTTTCATTTTACTTTCTTGAGAATAGTCTCAAAAAACACACAAACTCGTCAAGTAAGTAGAGTCCTCAATAGCTAGTAACTCACGCGGTTTCTAATGAAATTACAGTTTCTGGGTCCTTTTGGGAAGAATTTAAACTGCTCTGCTCTTACAGTGATGCAGCTTATCTCAAGGAAAAGATACCATATAAAAACACAGACAAGCTGGTTTCAAATCCCACTGCACCCCAGCTCTCCCCTGAGATTTCAGACAAACTGGATAAGCGTTAACTACAGTTTCCATTTTCCACCAGAGGACATTCAAAGGACTGTTATACCAATGACTGAGAAGAGCTCATAAACTACACAGATGAGATCCATAACCATTTGCACCGGTGATGCAGGAGACTTCAACATAACATGCTTACTTAAAAGAGCACCACGTTTTCTCTCTTAAAACAGACAAAAGTTGATACCTGAAGAACAGATTCTTGTATGAAGAATTTTGCTAAGCATATTCCATTTTCAGTGGTTGAGATTCTCCTTTGGAGAATAATTAAATAAGCAATATATGGTCTAAAACAGCCAGGAAAGAGATTGAAAATGCAGAAAATTGAAAGGAAATTATTTCAAACTAGAGTGTTCTGACTCTGGAAACTAAGTTATAAATGCTTTTGAGAACCTGCATTTATTACTTGCAATAAATAACTTTTCTTCCAAACACGCCTTTGTGTGAGAGACAGATTAGCAGTGCAAGTGGAGCATATTTCTGCTGTGCAGAAGTTACTTATTTTAGAATAATGGACGTCACAAATTGGCCCTGCATAGCAACACTCATTGGAAAAAGATCACAGTTCCACTTAACACAAAAGTGCAATCTTGAAGCCCATTGAAACTGAAGTCTCTTCACAGGGCAAACACTGAAGTAGCTCCTCATTTGCGTAAAGCTGGACAATTGCTCTACTTCCATACACAAAAAATTGCTTAGATATCTGCTATGCATGGGGAAAGGCTCATTAATCACATTACAGCAACTGAACATCCCAAGGTTAAATCCCGATGCTGTGAAATACATCAGTGTTTTATAAAAAGTTATCTAAATGGGATTTATATCTGCAAATCTTCATGGTGAGGTGAAGATTTGGAGCTTACCTTTGAACTCAAGGCACTTCTTTTTCCCTGTAAGAAAAGCCCAGTTCTGAAAAACAAATTTAGATACACAAGGTCTGATTCTCCACTACATTAAACCTGTTTTACAGCTGTGTCACTGCAGTGAAAATCAATGGAGTGGCTCTGGTGAAAAAAAACAATGTAATAACGAGGAGAACTAGCCCAGGCTCTTTAAAAGGCTGTTCATGCAGCCATTCTCTCAGGTTTTCTTCAAGTCCATTTTGCTAGCTGCTCTGTGGCAGGAGGATGTAGGAAAAACAGGCCATGAGATGGCAAACCTTTCCACCCTCGTTTGCTTGTTTTATGGCATTCCTGTCATTCTGCCTTTGCATCATAACTCTGCTTTCCTTCAAGGAAAAGAAAACAATGAGACTTAGATTTATCCTCACTAAGAGAGCTGCTTTTCCTTACACTTTTTTTTCTGTGAGAAGCAATTACACCTGAATTTGTTCCAGTGCTTCTTACCGCCTGGGAGGACAGCTGGGAGCACGGGCTGTAAGGCAGCAGAGTTCTAAATGGGATCAAGGGAACGGTGATGATTTACATCCACCGAGGATCTGTCTCGGGAGGTTTGCTATCAGGCGTGTTATTTCACTTCTGGAGTCTCCACTGGCAGACATTAAGTTCCCCCTCAGAAGCTGGCCAAAACTGCTCAAAATTTTGCAGACCGCTTCAAAGTCACCTTGAAATCGCTCGTGAGCAAAAAAGGGGCAGCTCCTCTGCTTGTCACCAGTCACATGCGTCCCTCCCAGTGCCCGCTGCCTCCTACCCAGCCCACATCAGCTCTCACCCACACTCCTCCAGGATGCCCCGCGCAGGACCGGATCCAGCCTCACCACCCGGTCCCAGATAGAACTCGCTGATAAGGCACGCGTGCTGGGGTTTCTCCTCATTTATCATACCAAAAGCTGCTCTTATGTGGCTGGGGCCCAGACACAGGAAGTCTGAGTTGGTGTTTCAATTTGCTACGGACTCCCTACATGAGATTAGGGAAGACAGTTGAGCCTGTGTCTCAGTTGCCTGCCTCTGGCACGGCTTGTGCTCTCATCTACCCTCTGGGCCTTTTGGGGACAGAGTGGGTTTTTTGTGCCCCTTTTCGGTAGGACGTGCCCCATCCCACCCACTTCACTGCATGAAACTCTGTTCAGAGTTTAAAAAGCAAAGGTGGGCCTGCATTGGCTTTCTCAGAGCAGACACTTTTGCAGAGTTTGGGCGTAATGAGGCCAAGTGGCAGGGGAGCAGGCTGGGTGCTGGGACTCTGCTCAGTGTCAGCAGGCCAAGTTGCTGGCTGCAGAGGAGGATGGCACAAGGCAGCTGGCAGCAAGGAATCATCCGAGTCAGGGGAGCATCTGAGCGAAAGAAGGTGTGTATGAGTACAAACTTGCTTAAAAGAGGGGGGCCACGCTTGGGGCCGAGGCTCTGGAGCACTGAGAAAGGAAAGGAGACAGGACAACTGAACAAAATCCTGGGGGAGAGTCAAGAGCCATGTAGGCACAGAGCACTGTAACACACCAGCTTGAATTTTTCACACCTCTCTGATTTAGCCAGGAAATGTTATTCTTCTTAAGTACTTTGTGTCACATGGCTGCGGTGTTCTTTTGCCCAGGACAAAGCGCTCTAAACACAGATTTGCCACCTCCTGGACGCACAGCCCTGCAGCTGGGGCTGTGGCCTTGCTGGAGGCAGCCCTGGGGAAGGGGGAGGTGGGATCCCCGTGCGGCAGGGTGGCTCTCTGATCACATCTCCAATAGGCACTGCTGCAGCTGCAATGTATATGTGTGACTGGCAGGGCTAAGTCACCCTTCGTTAGATTAACTACTGATTCAAAGGCCACGCAGCTGTCATATCATCCGTCCCATTCCTGGGGTCAGACTGCTTTAATTTTAGCAGCCCCACATGCCTTCGGGGCTACTTACAAGGTTAGAAAAGGGGGGTTTCCAAGTGCAAGCTGTGGGTAGGCAGACCCACCCAGAGCTTCTTCATTCTGGAGATGACGCAGCTAACTGGCCATCAGCAACTGGAAGACACAGGCAGCTCCACGAGGTGGCTGTGAGTCATCTGCCTGGGATTTCTGATTTGTTTTTCCTTTGTTTGGAGGTAAAAGTGAAGCACTATGACTCCCAGTAAAATGACAAAGCACAAAGATGAACTGCAGGGATTCAGCCGGTGACAAAGCAATGAATGAGGTAGGGAGGAAAGTCTGCCTGGAGGACTCTTCTGTTGAGCCGCAGCTGGATGAAACACTCCTCCTGATAACACGCACACATTGTCCACTGACGATAGGGTGGGCTTGACATTTTCTGCAATGTCCAACAAAGTACGAGATTCAGCACTAGTTTGTGGCGATGTGGGGCCAGGTAAAGGAATGAGGTGAATAAGGGACATACCAGGAATAAAACAAGGTAAAAAATTAGCTTTGTTGTTGGTGTAGCCAGAAGGAAACACAGGTAAACACAGCTTACCCATTTCTAATTCAGACACTTCCTTCCTTCAACGTATGAGGAAGCAGCCAGGCAACTGAGTTTACCTACCTCCTTCCTTACCAGCTCCCACCAAGCTACACTGTATTATATTTAGTTGAACAGCCAGCTCCAGCACTGACCTTTAAAGCACTGTACAATCCTTTGTAACACCCCTGTAAATAAAAGAGCCTTCTATCCTAAGGACAGGCAGCTGGAGACACCTAGGCTATGTCCACAACAGTGTATCAGACATGCCCGGGTCTGTCCTCTGGCACTAAGGCCAGCCAACATGAGATACTCCGCTTTCAGACTATTGAACTTTCTAATCTGCAAAAACAAGGCAGTTTCATCTCAAATGTCTACTGAGAATGGTTTCCGAGCCCTGCTGGCTTCCAAGTCATGCCTAGGAAACATCTGAAGGACCACAGACGTGCATACTTTGGACATCCTAACAATTTAACAGTATAGATGTTTCAGTCTTAATGTCTGGAAATGTGCCCTGGGACCATTTAATTAAGTAGCAGAGACGTAGCTTGAGGTGCTGAAATACTGTAACTCCAGCTAAAACCAGGGAATAGTTTCAGGCAGCCACCCTTCAGTGGTTTGAGCTGAGCACCAGCATCTGAAGCAACAAGAACAAAGCAGCTTTCTAAAGCCTCTTTGTTGTGATTGACTGACTCAAGTAACAGAAGATGTGTCAACATCACTGCCCCAGAGCACGTCTTGGATGCCTCTCATCTCCTACTAGAGAATGATGTGGGAGTGAAATATCCTTTCCCTCATCCCCATTGCACCCCAGTTCCCACACAAAGGAAACTCGAGTGCACAAGCTGAGCTAGGCCCACGCCACAGATTGTAGAAAATGTAGATGCAGCTGCAGTGATCCAGAAGAGGAACTGGGAAATGTGATTTTAAGAGGTCTACCTCTCCTCATACCCGCCTAAGAGCTCTACCCCTCCTCTGCCTTTTGCCCCAACTTTCTGGATAGTCTTCTTCTGTGGCTAGGTCATGGAATCAACCCTGAGCTTAATTGCACAAATGACAGCATGCAACTCGCTAATTAGCGACAGACATGTCAGTCTGCTTGCATGGAGCTGCACACATGCCGTGCATTTTTAACATTGCTTAGTAAACAGTGGTGATGAAACGTGATAAAGAATGCCAAATGTTTAGCACTGATACGATGCCCAGACAGGTTTGAGTGCCTTTGGCAGACAAGGGAGAGGGTGAGCTCCTTTTCTTTGCCATCACAATAACCCAGCAGTCTCACTAGAATCGTATCTGCAAGATCTCAGAACTAAGCAGGATGTCCTGTTCATAAATCAAATCCCAGCAGACCTCTCCCTCGACAGGCTTTTCCCTTCCTGGACTGGACTTTCTGGAAACTTAACATTTAAGATCCTAATCCTGCAAACATTTGTACAAATGTTTTCCTACCTAGAGGCGCCATTATTGAAGTTAAATCTATGCACGAATGTTGACAGGACAGGCCTGTGCATAGGAAGAGATTTTGTAATGTTCTTTTCAGCAAGTTACCTATTTCTAAACAAGTATCTGTATTTTTCCACATGACCTCATACTTCTGGGGCAAAAAGAGAACCGTATACGCCCACCAAGTTACATTATAATCAGTTGCCTTAGCAGCCTTGCCCTACACCAGATTTGGGATGTGCCCTACGGAGTACCTCAGATATTGCTCAAGTCTGTTGCACTTCCCTCCCTATTATTTAGGCAATAATAGCTGATGGGGAGGGTATTTCCTGAGAGTCATCTGGAGAAAATGAGGTCTCTGCCTTAGGCCCATAATTCAGCAAGGAATGTACCGCCAGGAAGTAAGTCGCACCCTGTCCCCCTACACTGGGCCCACTGCTGTTACAGCAAGCAGCTGCTTGGTTTGGGGTTTTCAGGTGTAAAAAAATACATCAGACCTACGTTTGTGTTTTCTTCAGTGAGCTACTTCTCAGGTTTCCAGAGCGGCTGGTGATTTTGGAGACACAGAAGGCTGCTCCACTTCCACAGGGAAATTGTGCCCCAAAAGGTCAATGAATCATTTGATGTCAGGCTGCAAAAGGGAAGATATACAATCGACAATATATGCAATATACAACAGACAAGATACACAATCAATATATGATTGCTGTCATGTGTCATGTATTGATTGCTGCAGCCTTCACAGGACACACAGGAAGGCTTCACAAGCATCAGGGGGCTGCACTCTGCATTTGAAAAATCTCTCTTCTTTATATAGGGACAAATTTACTGATCCAACTACACACTCGGAGCCACTGCTCTGAGCCATAAGCTGCCATCCATAAGCTGAGTTTATGGCTACACTGAATTCCCGGAAAGCTGCACAGCAATCACAGCACACAGAGGAATCTGACGCAATTATTTTATACCAGCGTTTCTTTGACTGATGTGTTCTTTGCTTTTCATAGAACCTTTTCTTGCTTAAAATTGTTACGATAGCAGGATTTATTCTTCTCCGCCATTATATATATACACATACATAAGCATATACATATATAGGTATATAATTTCTTTTTTTCCTAACAGAGAAATATAAAAAACCACCAGAGGGATTTAAAAAAAGCTTGGATTCAAACCTGGAAAAATGCCAGTAGTGAATATGTTGGAGAGAGTTTTGTTAGCTTTATTAAGGTGAACTGTGAGAAAGAGAAAATATATTTTCAGATCTGTACCTGTATGACTACAAAGACTATAGCGCAGCTCCGGCAGCCTGCAGAACTCATTGCCACAGGACAGCAACGTGTTCACAGGCTAGGTAGCACTGATGTGCAGTATTTGGAACTCCAGGATATTCTCTAAAATCGCTTGTTGCTGCTGCAAATGAGCGCGCTTCCCCTAACTTTAAAAGAGAGATGTTGCCATCAGCTGAGGTTTTAGCTGAAAAGGTTCCTGTGGACATAGTAACTCCAGGACTAACAGGCTATGGTTTCACAATACAAAGCCATCAGTAGCAACACTTGCTCAGGCAATTAACATTTCCCTCCCTTCTTGTCCCCTGTGTCAACTCTTCACACTACCTAGTTCTCTGTGAGGCCAAGTTTTGAACTGGTTTAGGGAACGGATCCAGCAGAAAACTAATTAAAAAAACCCCAAAGAATCCTTGGGTTTTGACCCAGCTCAGGTGTGCCACCTGCTTGACAGCACTGGCCAAAAGCAAACGGGCAGCACCAGAGAGGAGAGGCAAGCCCCAGTGCTATGCAAAGGGGAAGAGCCAAGGGCATCCACTGCTGAAGCCAGCAGTGCTGCTGAAGACACGGCAGTGAGAAAGCACAACCTGGCTGAGCTCCCCTGGCTCTCCATGAACAGGTCAACTGTATATGATGCCTCTCCTGAATGCCCTTCCAGCCTACAACTGCCCATGTTTCAGGGATCCAGAAGCATCCAGAAGGTTTCGACATCTTGCAGCTGCCACTTGGACAGCAAATCCTGCATTTCACATTTCCACCGGACAAAACTTTAAGCTCTTTACAGAAGCTGAATTTTCAAAGACATCAAATCCTCTAGTATGACAAAACTGGCAGAATTTCTACATTCACTTTAGTTTGTTTCTCTTTATTTGAAATTGCATCTGCACCCTAGCATGGCTGAAACTCTGGATGTACAAATCAATTGAAACTGAGTCACTGGGCTTGATAAAAGCAAACAGACGTCATCATAACAGGATTGAAGCTCCACTTCAAGCCTCTGCCGCCCTGCTGAGTTACAAGATTAATTAAAGGAATGTATAAAACTGTAATGAATGAAGCAACCACTAAATATGTTGCTAATATTTAAAGAAACCTGGGCAAAAACTAGCTAGCAGACTAACGTTTACATTGTAAAATGTAAATTTACAGTGTTAACTTTCTCCAGAATGAACAAACAAATACTTTAAGCAAGCAAAAAAAAATGCACGTACTTTCAGCAAACACTGACATCTTCTTACGCTGGGGAAATTCTTGTCATGCTTAACCTAAGTGTGACACAATGCCTTGTAATAATTATCCATTACTGAAGCTTATCTGGGCATGCTGATAGCCTGGTGTTCCTGTAGCACATAAAGAAATGTGCATTTCACCCCATTTATCTTGGACAGCAAGCGTATTTAATCCACCCGTTGCCTTAGGAGGCCCAACTGCCTGTATACTCAGCGTAAACAAAGAAACACTTGGGTGCTTTGAATGACTCACTTGGGGCTACAGTCAGTCTTTGGAGAGCTGACAAATCTATCAGCTCAGATGCCTAAAGTAGGGCAGGGTGAGTATTTACTAAATATCCATCTCAGGAGCTGAGGTTTTGGTCTCCCACTTACCATTTCACCAACGGCAAAGCCACTGTAAGTGACTTCCCACAAATCTTTCAAAAATTATCCAGAAAGAAGTCAGGGTTTCTTTTAAATCTGTGAACCTGTGCTGCCCCACAAGCAGATACTCCACTACTGCAGGAGAGTGTATTCTGTGCTGAATAGGGGAGAGGACGGGTAGATGGTGACAGAGAGGACAAAGCCTCTTACCTGGGGAATCATAACACAATACCATGCCCTGTTTTCATGCACCCGGGGAAAAGCAGAAACGGTCTTAAGACCACCTTCATAGACCACTAAGAGTGTGCCAGTGCCCTCAGCATTCTGTCATGGTGGGGACACCCTGGCTTGTTGGAATGGACCAATATGGGCCACAGGACGAGGTTTTACCAGCAAAATCATGCTGAGCACTGAAACTGTGAATAGAAACCACTATTCTGACCTTCAGAGATTCTCTTCAGGCCAGCTGGAAGACCACCTAAAGGGAAGTCTTTTTCTAGACCAAATTAAAATGTGTCAGTGACCACAAAATACTTGGCGTCAGCAGCCAGGCAGATGCTGAAGTTCCAGCAGTGGTTGGGCTGGGTGGCCTCTCCCCATCACACCACGTGGCAAGCACACACCGCGAGGCAGAGTTGCTGTGGGGACTCAGGAGCACAGGGGGCTTACAGTCCCCTCATCCACATTCCTCTTGTTCCCCCAATCTAATCCCTAGGAAAGTGAGTATTTATGTGTCTTTTTATTTATTTTCCCATCCTAATGCCTATTTGTGCCCATGTGTTCAGGTTTGCCTCCACAAGCAAAACACCGGCAAACTTGGAAGTCAGTTTTAAGTGTAGTTATTGATGGAACAGATAAAGGTTTCACCTGCTTCTGCCTTTTTTTTTGTTAAGAGAGCATCAGGTTACATTACTGGGCCTGTGTCTTTTCTATTGATGTGGAGAAGGTTTAACATTTTCCGCTCACTCCAATTTCTTTTATTGGGAGTAGCTGCTAAAAAGTATTATATACCCTCAGAGCAGAACCTACTGTTATCAAATCTCAGCAGCAGAATCTGAAGTTCCTTAGTTATGCCTTGAGTTCTGGTCTGTAGTCCAAGAATTTAAGGATATTGGTGAATAAGTCAAACAACAGATGCATGAGGAACAATGAGGATATAGGGAACAGAGTAGAGAAGATAAACAACCATGTTAATACTCTTCTCACTTCCAACAGATCCACATTTTCAAGCCACAGAATGTAATTTTCATGCTGTCTCTAGACATAAGGATAACTGCTCTTCAGGAGCTACTTTGTGTGTTAAACAAATATGACATTTACAGATTGTTTTCTCTCACTATTTATTTGTTATGTCCTGAGCTAATGACCTTAAAAATTGCTCTCTCTGATGGCATTAGTGTGAGATGATTTCCAAAAAGCATGAAATTGCAATAAACTGTCAAGTTTGCACAGGTGCATTAGAGATTAAGAGATCAGCCACAGAGCCATTAAGATCTATGGCAAAATGCCCAATGGGACCAAGATCAAACCTTCTGAGTGTTTTTAAAAATGTCATCATTAGTAGAGAGATGCCTTGCCCGGCAATCCCAGGAGTTCATCATAATGCTGGATTTTAACCATACCCTTCTGCAGTACTCCTCTGAGATGGCAGCTGCTGGAATTTCCTATTCATCTCAAAATAGATGAAGTAAATATTAATTCTGCTGGAGCAAAGATCAGTGGAACATCCCCACTGAGATGTTGGTATGTCCTACAGAAGCCTTCAAATTCTTGCTAACTTGCAGGAAGAAAGCATCTTACAGGTGCAAGAAGCCCATTTGCACTCATCGGACAGGGACATATTTTTACCTACTACAAAAAACTCTACAGAGCCAGCTCTTGTGAAAAACCACAGCGGCCATCTGGGTGGTTTTATGAACAGTAACTGTCTTCTCTGCAGTCACACAATTTTCATTCTTACTCCACTACCTTTCTACACAGGGGAAGTTCCCTGGCCTGGGGAACTTTTGCTAACTGGTGCGGCCAAGAGCAAAGATCATGTCCTGAGCTGCCTGTCTGCACAGAGAAGGCGTGAAAAGAAATCAATCAGTGTTCAAAATCTCCCACTGAGAATTTCTCCTCACTTTCCCTGATCTTTTCCTGGAAGGACAGACAAGTTTCCTTTTAACTGCCTGGGAAAGAGCGCTAGAGCATCTCCGCCCAACGAGCCACAAGATACACTCCAGGCATACACGGGCAAATGCAGAAACATCGGTACTGCAGGAACACAGGTGGAGTTTGCTTAGCAGTGCTCACACATTGACTCTGCATACATGTCAGGTAAAGAGCAGAGCATTTGTAATGGTTTAGGAATGCCTTTCAGTGCTTCTCATCTGAAAAATGACATCATCAATGCTGAGGTTACATTTTGCTTCAGTTCTCTATTGGCAAACTCCCATTTCTGTCCTTTTGTACTGTTGCTTTTGCTCTGTATCGTAAGTCTTACCCCACGAAAGAAAACAAAGAAAGAAAGAATAACAACTAATCCAACTTTTTAAAACCTTCCATATTGCTTTTCTCAAGAGCAAACCTGGGACGTTCAGGGAAGCCCATACTCAGTATCATACTGTTGAGCGCATACTTTCGGTTAGTTCTTCAAATATTTTTGTAAGATAGGAAAGTCAAGCAGGAGGCGGGAAATGACTAGATCTGAGGGAACACATGCTTAGCAAGCTGAGTCACCCCTGAATCCAGCCAGCTGCCTGCAGACAGCTCCTCTGCTGGCTCAACTGCAAATTAGTTCTGGCCTTGTGCAGAAAATCTGTTAAACAATAGGTGCTACTTCTGCAACACTTCATTGTTGCTGATGTTGTCCTTGTCCCCTCCCACCACAGCGCCGGCACCTGAAGCCCTGCGGTTGATAGCATTATCTGCATGATACTGAAGGTGCTTTCTGCATGCCCGTTCGCTCACGTCCAAATCAGACAGGCATCAGGTCTAGTACTGCTGTCAAGAGACAGCTGTATCCCAGCCGCTACAGCAGTTTTCAGCCTTTTTCAATACAAAGGCCCATGCACATTTTCTAGTGCTTAATGCCCAGGAGAGGAAAGGGGGCAGAACAGAGGAAGGTGCCTATCTTTGTGGAAAGGAATGAAAAGGGCAAGAAATGGAAAAAGATTCCCATCGTCAGTCACAGACACCTAGGAGACCTTCTGTCCTGTCCTTGTTGTTACATCCTTGGCCTTGGCTGCTATTCTGAATTCAAGGACAGCAAGATTTTCAAAACAAAAAGCAAAGCATCCCCTGCAGGGCAGAGGAAGGAAAGGAACCACAGCAAGCCCTTGGGAGAGGGTCAGAATAAACAGAAAGTCACAGCACCTACCTGTCTGCCTCCCTTCCTCTCTCTACAGGTTGTGGCCACGGAGCAGACAGAAGAAGGCACCCCGCCAAAGCCGAGCAGCTCCTGGTGCCCTGGCTCGGTTCCTTAAGACAGGCCAGGTAACTTTACGTAGCACTCTGGTCACTGCTGCTGCTGTTTTCCCTTCTCAATTTTGCTCTGTTCCCTGCAGCAATCCCAGGCTCATTGCTGATGCGGAGAAGCTGAAGTATCAGCCTGCTTGGTTAAGACAGGGTTTGCAGCCCCTCGGGGATAGCATCACTGCAGCTACCCTGCTGTCAGCTTATCAGGTACGCCGTCCAAAGCTACCGGCAGGCTTAGCGGTATGGGGAGGTTGCTCTAAGACCTTGTGAAATGAAGGAAGGAATTTTTTGAGACCTGACAGGGAGATGAGAGTTGCAGGGGCAGCACCAACACATGCTGTGCTTGGCCGAAGGTCTGGGAGATGTGCTCAACCACGACCAGAACGACGCCATAGATCCAGCCAGCTTCTCCAGGCTCCCACTAGCAGCAGGAACCAAACACACGGGACGTTTTCCAGTTTCCAAGACATGCTCCAAGTCTTAGGTTGCCCACTCTCCAACTGTATCTTTGACTTTCCAGGGAAACTGAGCTCTTCAAGAATGAACAGATTCAATACTCAAAAAACATCCTGCCCTCACTCCCCCAGGGGAGGGAAGGGAGCAATATAGAAGCTGCTTCTCTTGGTACCTGCATCCTGATTTCACAGTATAAGCCCAAGAGAGCTCATGATGCCCGAATTCAGGCTGCGGGTGGACTATCAGGTCAGCAGAGAGGCCATATCAGAGCTATGCACCCAAATGAGCCAGGAGCCAGCTGGAGGCAAGGAGCAGTAGCCTGGGTAACCTCAAGACCCCAGGTTCCCTCTTCTCCTCCCCCCCGCCACCTATTACTTGGACTGCAGCACTAGACAAGTGAGATGACAGCCCCTTTGAGCCTGCCAGACCCTCTAAATACTTAACCCAAAGATTTGTGCAACCCAAATAAAAGTGGTCAAACTAAGGCAGAAAGGAAGGAAGTTACATGAAAAGAGAACCAAAGCAGAAATCTAATTTGGAGGACTGAACCCTCCAGCATACTCCCTCTGAAATGAGTAACACTCCAAAAGAAGCTCAGCCCCTCAGCAAATTGGTCCATGTGGCTTAGCTGGGCACACAGGAGGCCTGTGACTGCATAGGGAACCGAGTCCCCATCCCCTGAGTCCCAGATGATCACCCCAGAAGCTATGCCCTACCTCATCCTGTAGGGCTGCAACTCAGGCCCCAACAGGAACCAAAGAGACAGTATCTCCTGGCCACCAGTGGAGCACAAGCTGTACAATCTTCTTGTGCCCAAAGAAACTAACATGCAGGTCTAAGAAACTATAATTTAGTAGCAGCAGAGGACTTCAAGGGAAATGTTCGGTTTGTGTAATAATGTTTGGGGGGTTTTTGTGGCATTATAGCAGTGCCTTAGAAATATTTTCCAGTCCTTTCCTCTGTGCTCCTCTTGTGACACTATTATCAGTGAGAAGGTTGCCAGTGGGCCATCTCCTGCTGTAGACAACCTACAAAATACAAACTACCTATCACTACAGAGCAGTCCATTATAATTAAAAATTAATGGCAAATGCACTTTCTCCCTTTCTCCCTCCTGAAAAATGGGTATCATTCCAGAGCCAAAGGCTTGTGGTGGGATACCAAGCCCTTTCTGTTACAGGCTCAGTACATCTCTCAAAAGCCACCTCCTCTGTGGGAGCTTCCACATTAGTTTCACTGCACTCTCATGCTTGTGATCTGCCCTTGAAGCCTCCCCTCCTCCCTCAGACACTTACAGCAGCACTATTGTTTTTAGCAGCTTTTCAGCTGACTTTAAGATCCCCAGAGGCAGTCTCCTTTGTTCTAACTCTGTACCAGGTTGCTACCGGTGCTCATGAAACGACTCCTGCACCTTTTGGTCCTTTGCCATTTACAGCCAAGAGGGTACCTCCTTTCCCTTGGCTTCCTTACACGAGATCTGTCTGCTGCTAGATTAGCTGCCTGGGCACTGGAGACACTGGCTATGCCTGACAAGCAATCTCTGAAGGTTTCCGGGGCAGTATTACATACTGTCAGCATTGTTAAAGCTGAATAGCTCAGCGACGGATCAGGGCTGCGCAGGACATCATTGCTAGAGAGGCTTCCTGAAGGGGCTTCCTTACTGGAATGAGGGTGACTCACTCCTACTCAGCTGCTCTTGTTTCAGAGAGATTAAGCTTCTGCTGCAACAGGGTAGTAATGATGTTCATGAAAATCACTCTGAAGGAATAAACACTTACTGGAATAGAAAGAAGAGAAAGGATATGTCTGGGAAGAACAGCAATCGCTGTCAGTACCTTCTTGCTGCTGAACAATTTCAAAGTGAATGGTGAGCTCTGCACTTCTTGGTGTCAGGCACAGGATGAAGCATCCACTGCATTTTCCAAAATGCAGCTGCACCCAGTCAAGCTGTGAAATGCAAAAAACCAGTCACAAGAGCAGGTGTATGCTGGGGATCTTGCAAACACTATGGCAAGCCTACACATGCAAAGCAGAAGTAACCACCTGCCCATCTGCCTCACCGGTGGTGTGACTATGGGCCCATTATGCATTACAGATTCTCCCCAGAAGTCCCCTGAGTTCCCTGTGAGCAGCTCTGCCCTCACACCTCCAGTGCCAGCAAGGTCTGCCAGGGCGGGTGGGGGAACTGCAGGGAAGCCAGCAGGAGAGCCATTGCTCACCAGTGCTTGGGTTTTAAAGTGTCTGTCTGCCCTTCAGGTTGGCCACTTTGTCTTTCACCCCAGGTTCCTGACTGGGAAAAGGCATCCCACATAATGCTAGCGCAGCTTTCTGGCACAGCCAAAGCCCTGGTGTTTTCAGCCAACCCCTCAAAGTAAGGCAGCTCAGGAAACTCAAAACTCATTCAGGATCGCATGTGCCAGTGCTCCCTGTCTGCGCAGAAACTTGCTGCTCGGAGAAGAGCCTGGAGCATTGCTCAAATCCCGGGCCTATCTGTCTCCACCTGTCCCGGCTGCTCTGCCTGGCCCCGCCACTTGCTTCCTCAGAGACTTTGCTCCCTCTTATCACTGCAGCCCAGCCTGCTTTCAAGCAGTGGGGTCCAGCCACCGGCTGGCATGGTGGCAGGGGTGCCTGGCTGCTGACTGCAGGCTTCCCAGGGGCTTTAAGGCTTGTCTTAACCCTCTTTCACAGCCATCCACGCTGTGGAGGCAAGAGATGCTTGGCCTGAAAAGCTTCAGACAGCTCGCCCACAAGCAAAGCGGTCCTTTCACCAGAAAAACTCCCTGATGTTTCCTCTCAGTGCCATCAACAGCAGCGTGGAGAAGCATGGAGGTGCTTGGTGCACCAAGGCCAGCTAACACCTGCTATCGGCCATGTTTAAAAGCGGCTGAGGAGGCAGATGGAGACAGAGAGAGGCCCAGTGGGCCCCCAGAACCAGGTGTGGCTGAGGGAGCTGTAGCATGGCTCGTGGTCGCCATGCCACAGCTCCCTCCTGGCCTCCTGCCAGGCTGAGGCAGTAGCTCAGCTCTGCCCCCCACCAGCAGGTTGGCTCTGTGGAAACCTCCCTTTCAGCAGAAGCTTTCACCCACCCAAAATCAGTCCCTTCCCCATCTACTGCTCCCCTCTTGGCAGGCCAGCGAAGCGGCGGCCCTGTTGGCAGGAATGGCACTGCCTGGTGAGGCCCTGGCCTGCCCTGCCCTCAGTACCTCTGTGCTTTGCTCTACCCCCCTTACAACAGCCTGAAGACCCTTTCCTAACCATCTCCCCAGCATTACCTCCTAGTTTTTCCACCTCTAATTCAATGTTCTAGCACGTGCCCAGGAGTACTGACACCGATCCAGGCTCCCATCACAGTGACTTGGAGTTCTTTAGCCCCTAGCAGGAGGCCCTGACTCTCCTTGGCCTTTGAACGCCCATCACCCCCTTCCTTGTGCCAGCAGGCCCCAGAAACCCACAGGCTGAGCAAATGGCAGAAGCCCTCCTGAAGACCTATCCGTGTGCTGCACTGAAAGCCCCAATAAGCCCCATGAGAGCTGTAGAAACACCAGGAACCATAGTAGGAAGTCCTCCGGTGAGGCTGCAGTACGCTGGCAAGCAGCAAGGGGTTGGTTGCACTGATCAGCTCTCACACATGCCATGACTAAGCCAAAGTGCCCTTGAAATTGGTTCTGGACACCGCAGATTCTGCTCAGGGGGAAGGGGTGCAGACACAAGAACTGTCTTCTTTTTTTTCCTACATTCTCCATTTTCTGTTTTGTACTAATACAGGGTGACTGCTGCACTTTATTTGACACTGGTGGCAATATAGATATAGAAGAAAGGAGGCATCTATCTCTCTGCAGAGAGCTTCAAACAGCTCACTTGACTTCCTACCACCCAATACATTCCTCTGTCCCAGACCCAGGTGGCATGAAAGCCACTTATGCAGCTCAGTTGGACCTGACCTTCCCCATCCAGCTGGCAGAACCACCCAGGTTGCACACCATCTTGCCCTTCCCCAGTCCCTACGCCAGCCTTGCCCTCAGCGATTGCTGCCTCTCATGACTGCAGCCCAACAGCACAGAAAATGAAAACCACATGCATTCAAAAAGACCGAGCACCTGGCATCAGAAGTGCTCTAACTGCAGTCACGCCCACAGTAAAAAATTATAGTCCTATAAATTACATGCGGAACTATAATTTGGTCAAAGTCTTTTTAAGGTTTCCGACCGAGCAAGTTATAGGTTGTAAAGGTCATCATAAAGTGTTGGAGAAGTTAAAATCTGTATGACCTCACAAGTTTTCTGATTACTTTTTATCAGCTGTAACTTGTAATGCACACTTATGAGAAGCAACTAGCAGTTGCCAAAGTTCCTGCATACAAATCAGGAAAATTACCTACAGACCAAAACAGACATGGCCAGAGTCAGCTGCAAATTAGATGCTATGAAGAGAAGGGAAGGGGCAGCCATGCTTTGCATATCCCTCAACTTGTAGTGCATGCAGTGCGCAGGGATAACAGAGGTTCTTTATTCCCCAGTAGAACTCTTTTCTCCTCACCTCCAGCATCCATGCAGGACTGGAAGCAATAGAGGAGATGAATCATACAATATTTGCAAGACTTGTAAAACCTTATCAATTCTGAAGACCAATTTGTGCTAATCACCCCATATCACAAGTGCAAACGTTAACCTGAAGGAATAGCTAAATGACTGGTGCAAGCAACTGAAATTGAATCATCTCAAAGTTCACTTGTGGCCATGTGACCAAATCTTCACACTCTCCCCTTCTTCCTCCAACTTACTTCCCTGTCTTAAACCACCATAACGGGATGATGTGTCTTGAACTGTAGTTCACCACCTTTGTCATGAGCTCCTGGGAGCAGGCCAGCATCGGCACGCAACCAAACACCAGCTTCCCTCAGAAGCTGGGCAGCTGGTTGCCGTTCTCATCCAAGATCCCACAGTGCCCTTCAGAGATGCCAGGCCACTCATACTGCCATGCCTGCCACTTACCACGGCGCACAGAGCCACTGGGGAAGGTTTGAGCCTTACTTCCTTCTGCTGAGGTTTTCCAGTTTCTTTTCAGCCAGCTCATAGCCCAGCCCAAACATAAACCTAAGACTCTACATGAAGAACTGGTGGAGCAGTACATTACATAGCTAAACTTCTTAAGTTACAGGAAATACCCTCAGGGGATCCTTATTTATTTTCCCTTTGCATCTAATTGATTATCAGCATCAAATATGAAAAGCCAGTATATCCCAGGAGTATCAGCAAACCGACGTCATTTCAGTGGCTCCGTACGCAGCATATAAAACTGAAAGGAGTAAAGTTCAATTTTAATTGTGCAGTTGATACTGTGAAGTAAACAAGCGCTTTCTTCTAAAGATTTTTAAAACAGATTTTTTATCTTTTGAGATGGCTTAGCATGAGAATCAAATTTTGCTTTCAGTTGTGCGGCTATAAATCTGGAGAAACTCTGATAATCTCAAAGCAACACCAAACTTTTTCTTTTTTGCTGAAACTCTGAGATTGTGCAACAGAGGAAATGTCAACAATCGAGTAACTCCAGACTTTGAACATGGCTAGTGAAACTAGTGCTTTGACTGTGTGAACCACCTTTTCTTCTGCAAGCTAGTAATGCAATCAATCAATTACTTCACAGAAGAATCCTGAACTTTTCAATAGGATCCAGAAAAAGCAACAGGTGTTCTCCAAAGCATATGCTGAACTCCTAGTTTTAGACCAGTAAAACTTTCGAATAGCCCACACTTTCAGACTAAAGCAAAACTTCACAGCGAAGTAAAAACAGAGATTTATAATGTGTACGTTAACCAGTCTTTAACTGCAGCAGCACCTTGTAGTATCATATTGTGTTCTTCGTATAACCCATTGCTCGACTTTGTAAATAAAGTTTTGACACGCTCTAACATTTTTGAGCATCACCTGTTATTTAGAGACTTTCTTTTATTCATAAACTCTCAAAAAATGTGTTTCAGGGGAGAGGGAAACTCAAAGGAGATCCACAGTTACTTAACAGCCTAATTTCTGTCACTAGCCACATGAAGACAAATTAAGACTTTAAATGTTCTTCTCCTCCAAACAGGGATTTTGCAAACTTACCGACAAACAAGATTCTAAAATGCTGCTGTCCGCGAACAGTAGGGTAACCTGACAACTTGCTCTGTATCTATTATTGCAAAAAGGACAGCAAAGAGTAGGATCCATCTCACCTCATTTTAGCCATTTAAACTAAACAGTCGGCACTTTGTCTCAGCGAGTCACTGGAGCTTCCTCTACAGCCAACGGCATGAGACTCCCACCAATTTTAGCATGGAGAAAGGAACAGAGAAGGCGGCATTGAAGTTGCTGATTGCAGAGTCCAGATCATTATTTTATGGTAGATGCCAAGGTCTGGGAGAATCCCACCATGACGTGTCCAACAGCATGCATGGGGTATAGCAGACACCTGTACGGAAAACTGCCGGCTTGACTCCCACAGCAAAAAAGGTTCCACTAATTGCAACACAGCCCTAGTCCTGCAGAGGAGCAGGAAGAGGGGGATGGTCCCTGGCTCCATCCCTTTATTCCAGGGAATAAAGGAATCTGAAAAACAGCAAAAAGATGTAACAGCTCATAACACAATGTGCAACTAGTAATGTCCAACTTTTTTACTAAAATACTTAAGTATGAGAAACCTTAATGAAATTTCAAACACTCTGAAATATTAAGGGGTTAGGCTTATCCCTGGCTTCTATCCACTTGCCTCACTGCAGCACAATTGGACTCCAGTGACCTTCTTTTTTTTCCAAACCAAAAAGTATTATGTATTTGCTTCGCTGTGATAACAAGTTCCCCTAAAATATTTTCTTTTTCTTTTCCATAAATCCAAATGAAAAATTCAAACTATAGCATTAATTGCAAACACCTAGACAAAGTAAATTTAGGGAAAACATAAAGATTTTCCTAGTTTGTCACAGGTTCTCTCCGATGCTTCCGACATTTTTGCTCTCTGGTATTTTTGAAGCTGCGCTGCGTTTCATAAGGGAGTGACTTTTCCTTATTTATCAGTCTTGCACAATGAAACACTTAGTACAGAAAAAAGACTTTCTCAAGGTCAGTGCATCATTGATGGCTTGATTTTGAAGAGACAGTCTTGGCGAGCTATACCCGAAAATAAAGTCATCTGGGAGGCACTGAGGCACTGAAACACTTATCATCAGATCTGAGCTCGAACCATCTACTTTAGCACAGCTTTTAAGTGCTGACTATGCCAGTGGACACACAATTAAAATGAACAGTCCTGAGTGTTTTGTTTCCTGATTTCATATGGAAACGAGGTGCAATTGCATTGCCAGTCCCTCTCGTAACACTGAATCTGTCAGTCAGCTCCCGGCAAACCCGACAGAGGGAGAAGACTTCTCAAAAATAATTACGCTCCCTCAAGCTCCGTGACCAGCTGAGGTAACAGCAGAAAAGACCTAAATTAAAACCTTCAGGAGGGAAAGCGGGCAGAGTGGCGTACACCCTGCTTGGCGGCAGCTAACCAGCCTATCGCCACAGCTTACTAACCTGGCCACGAGCACCAGTGTCACCTTCCGCTCGTGCACTCCACGCTGCTCCGGGGGTAGACTTGGTTTCAAGGGGAAGGGCTGGGAAGGACACGGACATTTTCAAGAACTATCTCAAATCCACAGGACACGGGGCTTAACCAGCTCTTCCGCTCACAGAACTTCTTTTTTTTCTTTTTGTTATTTACCGGCTTCCACAAGTTTGATGAAAAGACCTTCATGAGCAGCTACCCATTAAATGGAAAGTGGATGCCCTTTAGTGTTTCATAAAATTTAACACTTTCATGAGTTGAAATTCCAGGAAATTACTGATTATCACTTTGACCCCTTTAGGATTAAACTCTAGGTGGTTTAACTAGGATAGCAAGATAAGAAAACAAATCCAAAGAAAGCATGCTTTAAAGAAGATTTAAAGCATTCCAAAAATCTACACTTGGTAAGCTCAATGTAGTGTTGAATCTGACAGAGCAGAACCCCCTGCAACCCTTTCATGTGTGTGAGATCTGTATCTTAATCTTCATTTTAGACAGTCACAAATCAGACCGCTACCCTTTGTAGCATTTAAGGCAATTATTTTAAGTATTTTTAAGCTGATTTATTACATTTTTAACTCTGAACATTCATCATTCTGCAAACAGCTTAATGGGAGATGACCTATACTTTGACTTACACATTTTACAATGGTCTTCCTCTAAAACTGTCTGCCAACCACAGTATTTAAATCCTATGAAGTTTACTTCTTGTTTTCTATACATTTGGATTAGAACTCCACATTGTATTTTGTTAATACATTGGGTTCACAGCTGAGGTACCATAACTTTCGTATGGAAAAAGTTGCTACTACAGCATTGCATTTCTCATTTCTATTCCCTTGAATAGCATCACCTAATCGGCTGTTTTTCTGTAATAACAGAAATGGATGCTATTTTTTTGTAAAAAATGTGTAAATGATACCAATAGAAAGCACACACAGGTTTGTATTTACCACTGAGGTAAGCAAGCTGTACACAGAAGCTCTAACAAACACCAGAGTTGTGAGGGAATGCAATGATGCTCACGACAGAGAAGCAGTTCATTTTACCCTCTTCAGCACACAACTAGGTAAGACAACAATAATTAATTTCCTTTTTTCAGGGCTTTTCAAACAACAACGGCTGAGTTTTCTACTACGCCTGGCTGCCACAGACCAGGCCAACTTGCAGTTCAAGTGAATCTGAATGCGAATTTTGAAAGCAGAATCCATTACACACTGCAGAATTCAAGTTTTCTTTTATTAGAATAGAAAAAGAGAGGTGAGAAACAACAGCAATAAAACTGGAACTTTGGATGCATTCTGACACAGAAGAGTTATGAAAAGCAACAAAGCTTTCCTCACAGTACAATCATTCTTAAGGATGGACCAACAAGATTTTTTTACCACTGCAATAAACTATCTATTATCAATGAATAATGAGATGACAACTTTACTCCCTATATATGGTAAATAGACAACATAACCTGGATCATTGTGGAAAGCCATTATCAACAAAATCCTACTGAAAGAAATTAAGTCTGCCTCATCTCCACCAGTTCACCTAAGATTATATTTGGGCAGCTAAAACCCAACACGTTTTCCCAAGAATTGTTTTAGTTGGGTTACCTAATTTCTGGAAAGGATTTTGTCAAAGGAACTTAAGCAGAGGTTTTTTTCAGACAAGCCCATCTCCAACAACTCTTGCAGCATAAAAATATAGGAAGGACATAAGCAGTTGGTGTCATAGAGCTCTTCTACGCTTCATACTCAAGTATTTTAAGATCTTCAAGTAGTTCTTTTGCAAGTGCTTGCAGATCTGCATTGCGGCTCTTTGACAGTGCAATGATACGCTGAAATGGCAAAGTATCACGCATCTCAGAGGCTGACTTGAATAACACTTCTGGCTCCAGAATCACAGACTGGAGCAGCCGCAGAGCATGAAGACAAACTTCTGTGTCCGGGTCTAAAAGTGGGGGAGGAAAAAACCCAGTGCTTATTAGAAGCGAGTCCAAAAAAGTAGCATTAAAGCTCTACAGTGCCATTCCTCATGAGCCACCAGGCATTCAGGGAATAACTGAAGTTTCGTAATTCACAGCTGGCATTTGGTGCTGGCTGGCTGACTCTAATAGGAACCTGAAAACACCACCTTTGCCCTCCTCGGCAGCGTGTGCTCAGCAGTGTTTGGGAGTGAGAGACAACCAGGAACCCTTCCCTCATTGTTGAAATGTTGAAAGTGCTATAAATGAGGGAATTTATCAGGTTGAATTTATCCAGTCAGTAGCCAAGATGTACTGTTGGATGGAAACCAATTTAAGAGCAGAACAAGGTATATCCCATGACTCTTGAGTCTTAAAAACCAAACAGACCAATCAATCAAGTCTGCAGTAAATCACTAGGCTTTTCTTTAAGTTCTTTTTATGCAAGCCTTCAGATTTCTTCAAAGCTCAATGAAATATTAATCTTTATAAAAGTTTCTGGTAACCATGTATCAACCTTCCAAGTGTTTAATTCAGTTTACACAAAATTGAAATGGGTACTGAAGCTAAGCACTGCTGCTTAGGAATGCGTCAGAGAAATGTAGCAAAGACCTTTGACTGACTTAAGCTAGGAAGACATACAATAACTCTACTGTTAAGAACACAGGATGCATTTTTAATTACTGAAACATTAGGAGCATTACATTTTAATCATTCACAACAGTCCATTTGCATTTAGTTGTTTACAGCTTTATCAAAAGCATCTGGTAGAAAGTCCCGGTTTTGCACTTCTCTATGCTGCATATTCCAAATGAAAATGTATAATATATTTTTACGGCTGAAGTAGTTATTTGTTCCATGTGCCATGCATTTTTATGTGTTTGTCATTAGCATACCTAGTCTTCAGCAAGCTTTTGGTAAAGTGTTGTGCAGAATTGTTGAGAAAAATTAATGCAGATCACTTTGCACACAAAATCACCAGAGACCAAAATCTCACTGAAAGAGCATAAATGCAGTGCAGCGATAAACCACACTGTACTGAGTCTGAAGGAAGCATTTGGTGGGCTGAACTAAGATCTTTCCTTTCCTGACTTACTTAATACCTAACACTGGTGACCTGAAAAAGGACTAAGAAAATTATTCATTAAAGCATAAGGGGAAATGTTGAAAGCATCAAGAGAAGAAAACAGAATGTGATCAACAGTGAAGACGACTATGGCTTTAAGCATGAAACTGACTGTCAAGACAGGAATTTTTAAATAATTCCCACCAGCACATGGCTGAAGTACAACATTAAACACTGTGACATCTGACCTACACACCCACAAGCCAGGCACTATCTCCCTGTTCCTCAATTTTCCATCGTAAATGAGATATGTAGGTCTTTTCTACCATGGCTTCTTCCCTATTTAAAGTGTAAACCTCTTAAGAAAGAAATTCTACTTTATCCTGGGAAACTAGCAGAGCGGGGTATAATCTGAAGACACAGGAATTGTCCAAAACCAAACAGTAACATGCATTTTCTGATTTTCTGTGCAATGAGAATCCTAGCTATTGGGTATACTGGACAACTTTAGACATTCAAATCAGCATTTAAAAAACCCCCAGTGATTAGTGCTGTACACCCCACAGAAGTGGCCATATCCAGAGCACAGCCGCTTATATTGCTGCCACCTAGGCTGGAGACTCTCAGGAGCCTCTTTCCATCATCACCTCCAGCAGTACCTGCAGGTGCAATTTTCTGAGTGATGAGCAGTTGTAACTCATGGAGAAATGCTGCAACTCAGCCTCACAGACAGCAAGACTTTATGTCCAATTGCTTGGGCAGCAACACTTCAGTGAATCCTTCTGAAAAGAACTTGGGTGCAAATTTTGGTTTTCATATTCTGACCTAATCAAAAAATGACTAAAAGCCTTGAATTTGCCCTCCCATTCCTTCAATTTTTGTCTTCATGGCGGCCAGAGATGTTTTTTTAATTCCTTTTTTTTTTCCCCCAGATATAATGTTCAAACTCTGCACATATCACCTGCCTCCTTTCTCTGTACTTAGAATTATTCTATGTTTATTCAGCAGAAATAGCAGCAACAAGCCATAGCACAAATATGTACCAAGAAAGCTTTTGAGAGTGAAATCTATGTAATTCATTACAATCTTCCTCCGTGAATAGGAAGATATTTCTCCATGAAATAAAGCCATTAATGCTTTTAATGGCTTACAGTACTGCTGGGAAGCTTCATATATGTAAGATGTCTTAAACCCCTGGATGAAAAGTGCTTCGTTATTAATACCGTTAAAGGCATCTACATTACTATTATCTGCAAGTTTAAAGGCTGTAGAAAGTAAAGAATTGATCAGGGAAGAAACGTTAGCAGGGGAGCTAACAAAATTAGGATCTGTAGATCAGGAAATGATTTCCAGCTTGACGAGCAAGAACATTTTCCAGTAAGAGCGAAGAGGTTCTAGGAAGAATCTCCAACAGCAGCCAGGGAAGCTCAATGGCTTGAGTCACTCAAATGAAGAACAGATTAGGCACTCAGGCGTACAGCAAAGGAAGGAAATGATCCTACACCAGAAGACAACTTAATACGTATTTAACCTCTGATTGCCATTGTTTTGCATGTATTTTGAGACTCTTCGAGTTAAATAAATACATATGCCTTAAAATATACTCCCTTAGGATTACATGTGGTTTTGAGAATACTACTTATTACAGATAATCATGTTTTCTAAGAGGATTTTAAAAGAAAATACCCTAGGAGTCTTTCTCTTGTCTCTCCAATATCATTAGGGATTTTTTTCTAAAAACCCTGTCTAAAGAATACTCAGAAGAAACAAAGAATCATCATTATTCAGCATTATATTTATTTCAATAACTTCCAGATTTAGTAATTTCTACGCTAGCTGACTAGCATTTTGTTTGTACAAGATCAAAAATTATCCTTTAGCTGTAATCAAATCACTGCACCGTATCCTCTCAACAACTAGCACACGCATCTTTTCAACTAAAACTTCAAAACTGCAATCATTATTTCTGGGGAACTGAGAACTATCAAGTTGCTTGCCTCAGTCGGGGACCACAGGCGCAGCATAAGCCTACCACCATCATAAAACGCTGGATGCAATTTTAACAAGATATTGAAACCGCTGGCGTTTGCTGACGTTCTGCTAGCTGCCAGCACTACCGTTTGATGTCACTGGCTTTCAGTCACTGACAAAAGCAACAGATAACGTGGACAGATTTTAGTCACATCTGTCGTTAGCACCACGCTTTCAGATGAACTGTCCCCTACAGCAGGGTTCAAGTAATTGCATTACATCAATGCTAAACAGCTTATCTGCAATTGGCTCCGAGTCGTGTGAACTCAATTTACATGTGCCCATACCATTCCCTGGGCACCTGAACTAAAGATTTATTACCAGCAAGCTGTTTAGAGCTATGTCTATGTACAAAAGCAGTATTTCAAAAGCTTCCCACCGCTGTTGTAAATGTCATTCAATCCTGTTACTGTCCGATTCTAGCACAAAGGGGCGACCTGCCACTCCCCCTTCTCCTTTTTTCAGTATCCAATTTTTTTTCAGTTTTCCAGTATCTGCAGCAGCAAAGAGTTTTCCAGACATTTACATAATGCTGATAGGGCCGAGGAGACAAGAAGTGTTGCAATAAAGACACCACGTGGGAAAGGAGCAGGGAAGAACACCGTGGCAGAAAAAAAGACTGAGATTTGCTGCTGCAATTCCTACGGATGCAAATGCACTTTCTCTCTGCAACATATTTGCCCCAGCTCCTGTATAACAGCTCAGTTTGCTTCAGTCTCTTCCCTGGCCAGGTGATTGCTCTCACTGTCAGACATGGAGTTCAGCTAACCAGAATTCCCCACTCTCCTACAGGCACACGCTTCTCATGCTTTTACCAGGGAAATCCTTGAGAGAGACTCCCAGGGTCCAGATCGAAGCAGCAATTTGGTCTCGATTTGCCTGACTGCTACTCAGGGGCTGCGAGTGAAAAGGAGCTTGCCCAGACCATCGCTCTGCAGCTGGCAGATCTGTGGGTGAGCTGTTAGGTATGTTCTCCAGCTCCCATCAATCCTAGCTAGGGTTTCTGAGGATTCCCACCATAGCTACTTGAAGGAGAGTAACAATCTAAGAACAAACCAACACTTTACAGCGACAGATGCATTTACCAGAAGTAAGGTTTCTCACATGTATTTACAAAAGGAGAAACGCCGCATTCCTCAGGAGAACATCAGTTTGCCTGAGCCTCTGTTGGGCAGGGCAAGGACCTAGTCAAGAAACTCCTGCTCAGATGGCAAGGACAGCCACACTGCGCCCGGCTGACGCTCCATCTGGGCAAGCGTCATTTGCAGCAGCTGCTTAGGGAAGAGTGGAAAAGGGCAAACGTTCAGTGGACTTCCCCTGGCCACTCTTTCAGCCCCTCAGCTAACTGTGGTTCAGGGACTTTCTTCATCAAAGCTGACATCTTTGCATTTAAGAACATGGATACAGTCTTAAAGGGCAAGGGCAGTACTCCTTTGAAGATTAATTTCACAGTCTGAAGAGAGTGCAACTGCTGAGCACTTGAAAGAATGGTAACTGAGGTTTTTGACTTATGAACCAAAATTTGTTTTAATACAGGCATTAGTTTATAAACAGGGGGGTTCTGTTTGTCCAGATGTCTTTGAAATAACATACTGCCATGCAAATAGCCTGAATTTTAAAAAACTCTCACAGCCACAACCAATTCAAACAGAAAAGCAAGGCATTAGAAACCTTAAGAGTTAGTCATGAAAAGCAAATATTGAAGGTTGCAGGTGGCATTAGCAAAATGAGAATGTGCTTCATACAGGCATTTATAATAGAGACCGTCATTTGCAAAGAATTTGGATAAACAAGGTTAGATTTCCGTGTGGAACTGTGGTGGAGGAAACTGAAGGGCAAGATCTAAAATTAGTCATTCTTCTCGTGTTGTCTTTTGTTTAATGAAGTACCTGGAGCAATTTCCCAGCTATAGGTAAGAAATGTCAGTAACATAGTCTCTCTGAATTCCACACTTTCTCATGTATCCAAGGAGAGCAACCTTTTAAATTGCATTCAAAGAAAAGTGGCGGAAACCAAAATAAAGATACAGCATAGAAAAAAAACCAACCCACAACCAAAAACCCAGAGAAGAGCCTAGACCCATTTTCCCCAGCACCCATTTGCTAGTAGATGTTTTATATGATCAAAAATTAAGAACATAAATCGAGTCTTTGTTATTAATACCTAAGCTGACTGCATCTTCTTGTTCTTCAAAAGATCCTTGGCAGAGAAAAGTCCCAGTCTATCTCTTTGAGAATTACAGAATGAAAGTCTTATTGCATCTATAGATGTAAAGCACCAGCAAAAATATTGACAAAGCTCAGGTGGATTTCTACCCAAAATTACATAACTTCTTTTTCTATTGCTGAGGATCTTTAAATCTGAGAGTTATGTGAAACCCTTAGCCAAGACATCAACACAGGGTTAGCAGCTGATGGAGAAAACTAAAGCTGCTTATTTTCTCCAAGATGGGAACAGCTGCTCTGCAAACAAATGGTGCTCCACAAGAAGAGAATTCATGTGATCCCACAAGCTGCTCCACAGCCAGAAACCTGAATCATCATCCATGTGTTTTATGATGGCATCAAGCTGGGAAGGTAAAGGTAGGCACAGCTGATACAACAAAATATAACAGCTAGGTAAACTACCAGGGTATCTTCTTCAGTGATCAGTGTTGCTTATTAAATGGTGCCCACCTTTTGGACAGTGTTTTAAAAGGTGGGGAAAAAAAAAAAGAAAAGAAGAGCTCAGGTCTAAAACTACAGAGATCTGTATTACCTTCAAAAATGTGCCAAACATTTGTTTTCCTCCTATTATCAGCATAGCCTCCAGCAGATTGAGCTATTAAGAATTCTTGTTAGGGAGTGTGAAGTTCCAAATTTTCAAAAGACACGATGAACCCAGTTTTCTGTTAACATTCTTACTCCACTAGAAATTTTATTAAATTTTTCCTCCTTTCTCTTCCAGTCCGTGTATTCAATGTCAAGGTATATTTTTCTCTCTTCAAAAAGCCTGCTAGACAACCTGAATCAAATCCCTCTTTGCTTCATATATAACAAAGCACAATAGAGAAAATCAGGTTATTTGCTCTCTTAATGGGAAAGACACTCTTCTTCAGGGGACAAGACTGGGCAGAGACTGAGCATTCAGAGAAGGAATTTGAGGGATTCATCAGTTGCGTACAAGCCAGTGGGAGAAAAATGGCCTTGATGTACAGGCTGAGGTCACAGACACTTGTAGATTGATGATGGAAAAGCAAACAGGCTGATTCTCTGAAAAGAAATAAAAAAAGTCAGGATGATTTCTGGGGCCTCTCTTAGTGGGAATGCTGATAAAAGCTTACAGAACTGTGGAAAGCTGAATCATCTCATAAGCCTTAATCAAAACAACCTTTGAAGAAGCTTCCTGCAGGAAGGCAGCATATACAGGATACCCTGCCAGCAGAGTGTAGTGCTCTATTCTATTGCATGGAAAAAACTGTTAAGACCTTATGCTGTAGCAGCTCCAGGTGTTTATAAGCTGAATCGTGGCTAGCAGAAGCTGAAGACACTGGCCACGGAAACAGGAGAGGAGCAAGAATGGGAGGAAGCTACCGAGTTTTGCAAGTTGAAACATTTAGAAATAGAATAAATGTAGAGAAAACTACAGAGATCTCATACGAAATGTTTGGAATAAGAACAGGTCTTGGATCTGATCTCTTATCCGATATACGAACTAGTCAGCCCTCTCTCTTGACAGTAAGAATTCCTCCGAAGTCAGAAAACTGAACCAGCAGATATGGTTTATCTCAGAATCTTCCTCCTCTGCTGTAACTGGAGAACTTCACAAAAAGTGACGGAATTAGCCATGCCTGTCTTTCCTTCTACAACCCAGCCATACAAAATTAACAATTTCAAAATGCAGAGTAGCCTTTCCATTTCTTATTTCCATTAGCGCCTGCAAATCAATTATAACTCTGCCCCATTTCATCCTCTTATGTGACCTAGGAGCTTTCTTCAAACAACAGACTGCATCAAACAATTAGCCTCTTTGTTTTATCACAACATTTAGAAGGGCACATTCAGGAACTCATAGTTAGGGTTTTGAGGGTGTTTTGGTATATTTTTTTTTTTTGGCTAAAACAACAGCTTTTATATATATGAGTCAAATATAAAGTAAAAGGAAAATCTGGACTAACATATGTTAAATTTCTAAGCATGGCAGAACAAATGACCATGTGTTCAGAATTGTCTGAGAATACAATTTTTCTCAAACTATATTAAAAGAACTACAAAACTGGTGTTTTCCAACAGTCTTACTAGGATTACTTAATTTTCTGGGATTTCAGAAGACAGAGCCTATGGCACTGCAAAGCAGGAAATTATTTGGTGAAAAGCACGAGTACCTATGCTTTCTGTAAAACAGTTGAGGGAACTATGAGCAATACAAGTAGCTTCCAGTTTCCCAGCCCAAATCAAAGCTTTTCTAAAACTTCAGTATCGAATTAATTCCTTGAAAAAAGCAGATGCAACCTCCCTCGCTGCAGCTGCTCTTAGCATTTACTAGTTGTATTTTAGCAGGGTTTCGCATAGCAGCACAGAGTGCCGGGATGACTAACCTCCCCAGTCCTATGAACTGCGTGCCAAAATCTTCTCACGGACAAGCCACAAAAACTTGAGAAAGCCAAGACGGAGCAACTCTAGGAGCAGTTCACAGGCAGGACAGTGTCACGGCTCTGTCCTTGCTGCTATCCTCGCTGTCCCCTACAAGCTGTGCACGCAGCTGCCAGCCAAGTCCAACACACACGGGCAACGTCAATCTCTGCTGGCTCCTACGCAGGGATTTGAAGCCTCCGAAAGAGCAGTGCCTTGATGTCATTCACGTACCCGTCAGTGGCAACAAAAGTCCTTGATGTCCTTGAATCCCTGCGCTGGCCCAAAGGCAAAGCTGGGAATAGTACTCAAGCCCTGCAAGCCCAAATCCTAGTAGGGCACAAGGCTTCTCTTCAGCTGTAGAAGAGGTCACGGGTCAGTGTAGTTACAGAGGTTGGCTTCTTTCCCCAAAATGCGTCAGAACAGTCTTACATCTTCTTTTGCCAAACGGTAGTTTCCCCATAGGGTTTATTTTAAAGTTGGTATGTGAAAATGCAGGTGGCTCCTTTTCATCCACTTCATCAAATTTCTCCATTCCCTATTTTTAATTCTACCATCCATAAATTTTATATTAATGGAATATTACATACAGTGCCAAAAGTGTTGTGGGAAATGCACAGCTCCTCCCTCTAGCTATTTGTCCTTTTTGTTTACTTTCAATCTGACAAAAGGTGTACATACTCAGGTTACAGATATATATTTGTGTTACTTGCAACAACTATTGCCAATCTACAATCCCCAAAGTCACAATTTACAAGTTTCTTAGAGCAACTTACCATTCAATAGCCACCAAAGCAAAGGAAAAAACCCTGGATTTTCACTGATGTACTTCAAGCCTTTCAAGTTGATGCTCACATTGTAAAGTGACATTAGCATTAGCCTAGAATTGAAATAAAAAAAGATCACAGAATCATAGAATGGCTTAGGTTGGAAGGCCCCTTAAAGATCATCGAGTTCCGACCCCCCTGCCATGGGCAGGGACACCTCCCACTAGAGCAGGTTGTTCAAAGCCCCATCCAGCCTGGCCTTGAACACCTCCAGGAATGGGGCATCCACAACTTCTCTGGGCAACCTGTTCCAGTGC